>WOXC01004876.1:310000-921646 GCA_011680675.1 Gymnobelideus leadbeateri
CAAGGTTACACAGGTAGTAAATGTCAGAGGCAGGATACAAATCCAGGCCTCTATTTCTAACCCAAAGGCGATTTCTACTGTACCATACTGATTGAACCAGAACTGACTAAGAATTTCCTCATCCTTTTTTTGCTACCTGGGAGTTAATTTTCTGAGTAATGCTACTAGATTATTACCTATGCCATGGACTGCCCTAAGCATTTCTGAATATTAAAGAGTAAAACTGAAGGCCAGGGACATGGCTGTGGGTGGCACCTACAATCGTCCGATAATCTGGGCTCTGATTAGGTAGATTAGCATAGTCCTTTCTTCACATTTACATATTATATTCAAAAGACTGTAGCACCCTAACCAATTACATTTGATAAAATAAAAGTGAATTAGTGTAACCTATTGCAATTATAGTCAAACCCAATATTCAGAGCATGATATGTGAGACAAAGCAACTTCTTAAACCCATCAATTACAGGCTGGTTTAGAAGAAAGATTCAGTGAAAGACAGGGATTCAAACAGATATTCAGAGGGATTTTTCTCTTCTCCAAGTTCTTTGTTTCTCCCATTGGACTCTAAAATTGAATTGCCATTTGTGCCCGCTGTTACTTCTAAGCCCACATGCTATTAGTCATTCCTCTTTTGAGCCACCTATCGACACTGTGTTCTTATAACCTGAGACTGGGACTTGCCCCTGCTTCTCACATCCCCTAGGCCAAGAGAAGGTGGAGGGGTGAGGGGAGGAGGCTTCTGGAGAAGATGGTTATCATTCCACCTCAAAGAGAAAGCAGTGAAGTTAGTGCCTCACACTGAGAAGATGATTAATGTGTTTGTTGAATTGAAAATATTTGCTGAATAACAGTGCAGCTAACCTTCTTAAGTGAATTCAGTGTGAACTTATGAAGTATACATGATGTACTGAGTGTGGAGTGACCTGGGGCTCACCAAGGCTATGCCAACAAAGTGCAAATGTTGGCAGTCTCTATCAAACTGAAAAGGCTTCAACTCAAAAACAGGCCCAGCGACACATCGACTGCCTGAAGACCAGTCTAGCCAAGTTTTGAAGGGTCACTACCAAGTTGGGCATGGGGTAATGACTTGTTTTCTTTGTTTTTGCCTACAGCAACTCTCAAAGTTCTCCATATATATTTTCTATATCATTTTACTTTGTATCTACTAATATATATTTCTGGGGGTAGCCAGGTGGCCTGGGTGTTAGAATACTGGACTTGACATCAGGAAGAGCTGACCACTTGCTGTGTGACTCTGCCCAAGTCACTTAATCTCTCTAAGCCTCAGTTTCCTCCAATGTAAAAAGTGGGGAAAGTCATACCATCTGTCTCCTTTGGTTGTTGTGATAGTAAAGTGTTTTGCAAACTTTAAAGTACTATATAAATATCAGCTATATGTAAAGGTTGTCAACCAGCTCCTTGAGGGGAAGAGCTGTGTTATTTTTGTCTTTGTATTCCAACACCTAGTGTAAGTGCCTAGCTCACAGTGGATCCTTAATAAATGTTTTTTTGATTGATCGATTTATGCTAAGTTATAGAGAAGTAGATGGAGTACCCACATTGAGGAAATTATAGTATCTGACCAGTGTCGTCCTGAAGGGACTAAAGAAATTAAAGATAATAGGCCAGGGACCTCAACATACTTAGAGGAAAGGAAAAGGGAAGAAGTGAAATCTTTGTCAGGTTCTCTGCTATTTTCTGAGATCTATTAGAAGAACATTTAGCTTTTGACTTTAAGTGATAAACTGGGTGGTCTAGGGGAAAAGCCCTGGATTTTTAGTCAAAATTTAAACTCTAATCTCTATTCTTTTCTCAATGCTCTAACTTTGAGCAAGCCAATTCCTCTCTCTGGGCTTCAGTTTCTTTGTCTGTAAAATGTGAGGGTAGGACTAGTCTATTCTAGTTCTAGAGTTTAGGTTGCAAAGGCCTGGAGGTTTTGAGGAAAAACCATTATATGTTTCTACTTGTGTGTTCTGGAAAGTTTGGGAAAGGGACAAGCCCCATCACATTCATTTCTATCCTTTTAAAGTCTCAGGTCCTGTTCTCCATAGAAGATGCTTCACTGTCTTTAGAGAATTTTTTTTTATGATAATGATGATAATAGAAATAATTATGATAATAAATGTTATTTAAGGACTTAAAGTTCACAAAGCATTTTCTCACACAAATCATGACTAGTGCAGTAAATATTATCCCCATTTAACATATAAGGAGTACAGTCATGTGATTAAAGTTTTCCAGCTCCTTTAGTTCTATCTGGTCCCTTACAATCTTATGTCTAGTCTGAGGACACTGAGAGTCAGTCTGGACCACCCAAAAAGTCAGGATTAGAATCGAAGATTGACTGCTGGGTCCAGAGACCTCAAGGGTATAGAGCTATTAGCAGATCACAGTGGAATTACCAGGCTGACATATAATACTTCAGGAACAAAGGGGGGGAAAGTCATACATGTAGCCCAACCATCTGATTTCAACATGCAACACAATATGCTGTGGGTTTGGTTTCATTATATTTTGGTTCTCTTGCTATGGAATCTTTGCTTCTTTAGTCCATGTATTCCTTACATGTTAAATGGATATAATATTACCTGCACAAGCCAGAATTATTGTGGAGAGAATGCTCTGTGAACTTTGAGTCCTTAAATATAATTTATTATCATAATTATTACTCATTATCATCATCATCATCAAATTCCCTCAAGACAATGAAGCATTTTATATCCTGCTAGGTCCTGAAGAGTCAGGAGTATGTGTTATGGGGCTTGCCCTTCTCCCAAACATTTCAGGAAACACAGTTTTTCCTCAAAATCTCTAGGATCTAGAGCTGGAAGGGAATAAGGGGGTCACTTAATTTATGCATTTTTGTAAAAACCTATGGTTTCATCAGTGTTAGAAATTCCCATCATGGAAGTCTATTTAACTGATGCAAATCAGCAATTCTTAATTTTGGGATCACTTAAAGGTAGTGTGACTTGCTCAAAGTCGCATGGCTTTCAGATAAAGGACTGAAACCTAGGTTTTCCTAACTCTAAGGGCAGCCCTCTCCTCCCTATAACATGCTACCTGTCATGTACTATATTTCACCTTTGTGTTGGTTATTGAATACAAACCTGATGTCTGATGCTTTGTTTTATGTATTACATGAGACTGATATATTTTTTGGCTTACATTGTACACATTTGTTTTATGGGCTAGTGTAATGGAAATGCAGATTTGAAGATCTTCCCTGCTCTTAGGCCCTTTGATTGACTTAAGAGACTTTGATTGGCTTAAGAGACCCTGAGAACCTTCCTTGATGTGAAAATATACTCTGCCCCCTAATAGGCTGAATGTGGTCACATGGAGCCTGTGGCAGGAGGCTTGGTTTTCAGGAATGCCCACACCTTGTTGCTTTGTGATTGGACAGTGGGTCAAGAGGGCTGTGACATTCTCTGAGCCTGGAGAAGGCTATATAATCCCTGATGTGAGGCTTTGCTTTGAGGCTCACTTTGAGAAGTCTTGTGTGACTTGACCAGATGAGACTCTGGACAGCAGTTTAGAGCCCCCCGGCCTTGAAAACCCAGATGTTAATGCTTCCCTCTCTGGTAACTGTGATTGGATATGGATGTATGTAAAGTTGGACAGTTTGGAAGCCTGTCTGCTTGATCTGTTTGTTTCTCTGTTTTGAAACTTCTGTCGGTATATTTTGAAGTTCAGGGTGCTGACCTTTTCCCCCTGAACTAGGTAAATGATATATGTTTGATTGATTAAAGTAAGCTTGTTAACCCATTTTGAGTTGCTTTCCTTTAGAAAAGCAGATCTAAGAACCTGTATTGGAAGCCACCCTGGGGATGTTGGGGTGCTTGCTGCTACAGCTAGCTAGTCAATGACCATTTATTAAGTACCTGCTGTGTACCAGGGGGCAGAGAGGTGGCTCAGTGGACAGAGTGTCAGGTCTAGAGTCAGGAAGACTTATCCACATGAGTTCAAATCTGACCTCAGACACTTACTAGCTATGTGACCTTAGGCAAGCCATTTAATTCTGTCTGCCTCAGTTTCCTCATCTATAAAATGAGATGGTGAAGAAAATGGCAAACCACTCCAGTATCTTTGCCAAGAAAACCCCAAATGGGTTCATAAAGAGTCAGACGTGGCCAGAAATGACACAACAGCAACAAACTATGTACCAGGTTCTGAGCTAAATGCTGGGTATTTATTTATTTATTTATGATGTGTATTCTGTTTCTAAGAATATTCATGTTTTCTGCATATAATTCTAATGTAGATGATGCCATCTGAATATGTGCTAGGTATTCAAGGTGGTTATCCATGTCTATAGTATATGCCAATATTTTGTTAGCAATGTTGTATACTTATAAACTATAATTTTAAACTGGGTGTGATTTGCTGGAATTGCTAATTCTTTAATTTGTGGAAAGATCGTGAGTAAAGTGATTTCTGTGACTGGTGCATAGTAGGTGGCCAATTCCACCAACTTCTCCCTTGACCTCTTCTAGTCTTGCTTTTAGGCTGATTTTCATGGTAATCAAATGGATATTAGAAAGCATCTCTCCACCCCAGTTCTTTTTCAGTCTTGCTAAATGAAGTTCCTGGGATAATTGGAAGAGGATCCATTTTCCTGACTTAGGAGTATGATAGGTGTTAAAAGAGATTTTTAAACTATAACTGAGGTAGCATGCTTGGCTGAGGGAATTTGAGGGGCAGCAAAAGAAAAGCACAGATTTGAAAACGCCTACTAACTTTTCTACCTAGCTAACTTGGTGCTACTGACTGGGGTCTATATCACAAGAGTTAAGACAGCAATGCACTATTTAATTATTTAATTGCATGTAAATTATCTTTTTCCTTGCCATAGCTGTGGAAAGGCTGTGATTTGATTATTTTCTTTTTTTTTTTTATGGTGGGATCTTGAGCATTCAGGTTTCATATCCATTTTATCTACATGTATGGTGAAATGTGTTGATTTAAAACCTCTTTTCTGACAAACATCTTCCAGGTTTCCCAACAGTTCTTGACAAAAAGGCATGTTTTTCTTCAAATGTTTTAACTCAATTACCATTAAATTTTCTATCTAAATCACTCCCTCTAGGCTGATTCTCCCATTCCCACTTACTCTATCAGTTTTGGTTTCTAAAGGGTAGCTATTTACTTCTCTCAGGATTCTAGAGGTAACTTTGAGAGGCTGTTGGACTTTCAAGTACTATTGATCATAGAACTCACAGCTGGAAATATCATGTCAGGGCTATCATGCCTTTTCTATCACAAATTCTGAAATAAAAATGGTCACTTAGGAACAGAGATTGAGAGCTTATAATAGGAACCTCAGAGGTACTCTTGTGAAATCCTTTCTTTTAACAGATGAACACAAGTTCCCTGTGGTTATCCCATTGATGTAAATAAGCAAGTCACAACTAATTAGCTTTTAATTAGGAGTATTTACTAAGGTGCTATAGTAAGAAGAGTTGCTATAAAACATTCCCCTCAAATTGTGGTAACACACTTTCCCATGAGTATATACAGTTTCCAGGGGGAAAGTGTGCTCAAACTTAGAGAGTACATGTGACAAAATGATAATTCATAACTCTTTCTTGGGTGGAAATACTTTTCAGTCTTCATGAAGTTACCCTTTGGAGTATGTAGCTCATTCCTGGAGCATTTGTTGAATTGCAAGGCTGTTTCTCTCTCCTCCCCTCCCACCCAAAGAAGTCTCTAGAATAGAAGCTGCCTTTGCTCACTGGTTTATTCTCAGTTCCCACCTAGCTGCATTGTTTGTTACTAGTCCTCCTGTTTGATGACATGATCAATGGTAGGAGACAAAGTATGGGTTTGGGGAAGGGGGATGGAACTGAAGGGATTAAAAAGGGGTAATGCAACACTCTCTCTGGGCTCACCCTTCCCCCCACCCCATGTCCTGAGTTGCCCTGTGGTTATAGTTTCAAGGGTTTGTCACCTCAAAGCTCTCCCAAAGATTAACTCTAGAAGCAGTGGCTGGAAGGCTCTTGCTTGATTCTACTTCTCTGATATACATAGATATAGAGGTGTATCTAATTTTTTTTCAACCAATCCCAATGCATTTCAACATCTGGTTTCATCTCATGAATAGAGACACTTAATTCTTTTGATTAACTGATTCTATAACTCAAAGTGCTGGTCTCATCTGATAAAGGTATCCAGATGGAGAACATCTTGTTGGTATGTTAATTAGTGTAGGGGTGTGGGGTACCTCTTATATATGTCTTATCTTCTATACTGGTTAATTGAATGGGGTCCCCTAAAGCTACCCCCACCAGCTATCATAGTATTTTGGTTATCTTCCTTTATGTTATATGCCAATAAGGTAAACATTCTTTTCTGGTGTTTTCATCTCAAAATTTGCTCTTAAAATTTTATTTTATAATATTTTCCTTTTGTCTTGCCTTAGTCTTATCCTTTTGTTTTTCCTCCTGTTTAATCTATAAATCAGTGGTTTTCAAAGAGTGGTCTGGGACCCCTGGGAATTAGACCCCTGGGGACTATGAAGTCAAAACTATTTTCAAAATACCAAGATGTTTAAAATTTTAATACAGCAAATGTCAATAGATATAATTGATATAAATCAAGGCTCTGGGACACACTGACACATTTTTCCACAAGTACATACAGTATCCAGGGGAAAGTGGGTTCAAACTTAGAGAGTACATATGGCAAAAAGGTAATTCACAACTCTTGGATGGACGAAAATACTTTTCTCTCTTTGTAAAGACCTTATGAAGTTCCCTTTTGGTTTATGTAGCTCTTTGCCAAGCTCTAATCTTTGGAGCATTTGTAGAATCAAAAGGCTACTTTTAACCTCCACCCACTACCCCATCCTTCCCACCAATGTTCTCAATAATACTTAAAAGTTTAAAGAGTTCCTAAGACCAAAAAATTTGAGAACTGTTGATATAAAAAGACCTCAAGGAAAGTCAATCAGAGCTAGAGTGGGTACCTAGCCAAATATTCCAATTTTATCTTTAAGACCTGGCCTGAAGAAGACTGGAAAAAAAGGCCAGTGAACAAAAGAGAAAGAACTTCTCAAAAAAGACAGAAAACACTGATAATATATGTAGAATTTAAAGTAGTAGTGATAGTGAAACAGCATGGCATAGTGCTAAATGAGGAGCTACAAAGACCAGGGTTCAAAATCCCACTTTTGGGTGTATGATCAGGGGGCAAGTCCCTTAATCTCTCCAGGGTCATCTAATTTCATTTGCACTAGTAACTTCTGTAATACATATCACACAGGGTTGTTGTGAGGGTAGAATAAGTTGAGGCATATAAAGTACTATAACACAGTTACTTGATGACTAATATGGAAATGTTTTACATGATTGCACATGTATAACCTATATTGATTTGCTTACTGTCTCAGGGAAGGGAGAGGATAGATAGAATTCTGAGGATAGAATTTGGTACTCAAAATGTTAAATGTTAAAATGTTTAAAGATATTAAAATTGTTTTAACATGGAATTGTGGAAATAAATTATAATGAAACAGTTATTTGAAGCAGCTGAGAATTTTTAAGTGTCTATTATTATGGTAAATGAATTATTCAAAAATTATGCTGGTGTGTGTGTGTGTGTGTGTGTGTGTGTGTGTGTGTGTGTGTGGTTTATGATATAGAGGGACTAAAACTTTTACTTTGAGAAAAGATATCCGAACTTACGAAATTATCTGGAAAACATGATTTGATACATGTAAATTGTTTTGTATATTACTTCTTTAGGAAATGACTTATATGTACAGTTGATTGACAATGGTGTAGTTGCTACCTATGGAAAGAGCATTCGATTTATATTAGAAGGACATAGGTTCAAAACCCTTCTCTTACTATTCTGGTAAGTTTAGCTAAGTCATTTAACCTTTTTTTTCATCTATTTTCTCAACTATAAAATGAGGGGCTTGAATTACATGACTTTTAAGATCTTTTTTAGCTCTAAATCTGAAATCCTGATTCCTGTTATTTGATGCTAAATGTAGGTTGGAATTTCTGTATAGTTCAACATTCCTGTCTATCCAAGTAGCTACTTGGAAATGATTTGTTTTCGCTTTCCTGAGAAAAAAGGAAAATATTTGTTACAAACCTCATAGTTCTGTTGAGAGTGTGAAAACGGTCTGAAGGAAGTGAAATCAAATTTGGGACAAAGTCCTAATCAACTGGGCTAAGATTATAGATCTAGAATGGAGGGGGTGTCAGAGGCCTGATAATCGAAACTCTCCCTTTTACAGGTGAGGTAACTGGGGTCCATAGAAGCTATGTGACTTGCCAAATATGACATAGGTAATAAATGTTAGTGACTGGATTTGAACCCATGGTCTCTGACTCTAGCACCAGTACTCTTTCCATATAATACAATTTTCTATACTATTTCATTGACAGCTCAGACAAACAGAAGGTATATGTTTATAATTCAAATATCAAAGTTTATTCAAATTTAGTCTCCCATAGAATTCTGGGAGTTCTGTCCTTAGAATCATAGAACTTAGCATTGGTAAGGAGTTTTAGTAGTTTGTTAGCTATTTTTTGTTGTTGCTATTGTTTACATTTTCAGGGTCTAGCAAAATGAACTAGCAGGTGGTTAAAAAGTATTTGTCTCATGGTCATATAAGTGATGCCTCTAGAACAGGGGTTCTTAACTTTTATGTGTCATGGACCCCCTCTGGTGGTCCAATGAAGCCTATAGACCCCTCTCAGACACACTTTTTAAAATTCATTAACTAAAATATAAGATTACAAAAGAAATCAATTATATTGATAGTTAAATATATAAATTTATATGTATGTATATATATGTATGTATATGTGAGTATATGTGTATAAACTTCATGACCCCTCAGGTAAAGAACCCTTGTTCTAGGAGAAGAACTAGAAGCTAGGCATCCTTAACAACCCCATTCCTGTACTATTCTTCATATCACATTATTGAGATCTTAGCATGTTGACTAAAATGTTGATTATTTATGATTATAATGTCTAAAAAATCATCTGAATTTCAAAAGTTGTCATATTGCTCTATTTCTTGGTATAGAGAGTTCACTCATCCTGCAATTCCTGAAGGTTACATTTGGGTAAAATAAAGCATTTTTTCATTTCTCTGTGTCTTCCCCATCCCTCCCTGTTACCCCATTTCTATCCCTGGCCATCTTCACTCTCTCTATAGAAATCCTACTTTTAAATCTGGTTAGATACTCATAGAAATCATCTATTATAGAAAAATAAAAAAAAACCCAATTCGTTAAAACCTAGATAACTTTAAAGGAATAAGATGTTCGTATTTCCCAATTGTTGCTGTGGAGCCTGCAGAAGTCAGATGGTAACCTGAAATTAGTGAAGACCCATGGAGATGCCTTGACCAGTTGTAAAAGACTGTGCTGCTAACAGAATATAAATTCTGGTAGGCATCATCCAGGTGAGAGGTTTCAATTACAGGGCTTGATAATGATCTAAAGAAGATAATATCTTCACCATTGGAAGATCAATCATAAGTCTGGAGAGGCTAATTACCACAGTGATAATAGTCCCAGAATAGTGGAATTTCTAGAGCTGAAGGAAGTGCAGAGGTCATCTCACCCAACCTAAGCCCAGTGAAGAATCCTTACAAGCACAAATCAAATAAGGTCTCCAGCCTCTGCTTGAAGATCTCCAGGGATGATCTCCCATCTCCCAAAGCAGCACATTCCATACAAAGATAGCATGCAGGAGGCAGCGTGGTACAGTGAAAAGGGCATTTAATTTTGATTCAGAGGATCTGGGTTTGGATTCTGACTCTACTTGGGTGACCTAGAGCAAGCCACTTAATCTTTACATGCTTCAGTTTCTTCCTCTGTAAAATGGGAAGCTTGGACCAGGTGGTTTCTATGTTTCCTTTCAGTACTGCATCTATGATTCTATGGTCCTGTGCACTGGATATTATATTCAGATGGGGTCTACTAAGAAAAGTAACTCAGAGATTTGAACCCCCATGAATCTCGGGATGCAAGTTAGTTTTGGCTCATTTTTGGATATCTTCTCTTATTCTTCTCCAGGCTGCACTCCAGACTTCTACCATGATTCAGCTCTTAATCCTGAAACATTCATTCGTGGAATCCACACATTGGAAGTTAAGCCCCCATGTACTTTCTGATTGGATGACTCTTCCAAGAATTTCCATTTAAGGAAAGCACCCCAGGCTGCTATATCTTATTCTTTCCCAAGCTTCCTCTACTATGCCCTCGTGTAGTACTCTGTCCATCTTTTAGCTTCATTTTATAGGTTGTCTTCCTTTATTTGAACGTAAACTTCTTAAGTGAGGGGACTCTCTTTCTTTTTGCTTATATTTGTACCCCCAGAACTTAGCATGGTGATTGGTACATAGTAAGCACTTAATAACTGACTGATTCATTCTCCAGGTTCCCAAGCAAAGAGCACTTACATTCAGTAATTTAAGGTTAAGCGCATTTTATTCTTTTTTCTTTCTTTGAAACTGCTTACCCCATGCAAAGAATCTATCTATAGATGGATATCTATTATTGTGTATATAAACATACATAGTACTTTATAGGGCCTGAACTTGAAGTCTTTCCAGATTGGTAGAAGCTTAAGCCAAGAATCATTTTGCATACTCTTTGAGAATCCAGGGTTATCTCCATTCTATAACAAGCTAGCAGTTTAATGGGGAAAAGACTGAAAAAATGCCTATATCTATATTATGAATATTCACATGGTATATATGCATGTGTATATACACACATATGGATATGAATGTGACTGTATATATATAGACATATGTATATATATGTGACTATACACACATACACTCAATTATACACTTATGTATATATGTGTATGTACACATTTGTGTATGTGTTTAAGATAGTCTCCTGGGTTTTAGCACTTCAAAGATATATATACAGATAAATTTAAAAATATGTATATATGTATATATGTACACATATGTACTCCACATACACACATGTATATTTAATAAATGCTAGCTGAATGACTAATTCTCCAGGTTCTATAATGGACTGTATGTCTGTCATCTGGGAACTAGCTTAGCTATATAAAGGTACTTATGGTAAGAGGTGATAATTTTTTTTGTCCACAATTGTTGAACACAGTCTCTTGGGTTTTAGAACTGCAATGATGAAATCACAGATCTTTGAAATATCGAAGTATATACGTTATAAATATATGTATACACACACTATATACATATATGTATATATATACATACATCATGTGCATATATAGGTATATAACTATCTAATTGTGTTTATAACTAGAAAGACAGTAATCATTGGTATGGATGATTGAAACAAATGACAAAGGTTAGATTGTCTTTGCTACTTGACTTTTGATTTTGATGTCTACCATAACCCAAATCAGGGGACCTACTCAGAACACTAAGTAGTTCCCCAGATACATAAACTGCAATTGGAGGTTTTTATAGTCATTTAATCCCTTCAAATTCAAGAGACATAAGATCCTAAATAGGATAAATATACACTCAAGTGAGAAATAGGGTTAGTATGACACCTAGACGAGCGTTTATGGGTCACTTCCATTCACCTTTGCTAGTTGAAGATTGTTTAGCAGAAATCTGGCTTGTTGGATGAAATAACACTTGTAAAGGGATATAGGGAATGGACAGAGAAGGCTGCACCAGGCACATGGCTGAGAAGAATTAATTACAGGTGTGGGATGAACAAAGCAGTCATAATATGTGCTTGACTGCAGCAGGAAGAAGGGGAGTGTGAGGGCAAGAAAAGAGATATAGCAGGTGGAACAATCTTGAAAAAGAATTCCAGAGATTTAAGCAGACATTGAAACAGGGATATATGTTCCCTTCCTCAGCTTTCCTCTAAGCACTTATGAAAGAATTTGAACCATATCACAGAAGCAGAGAATTTGAGACTTCGAAGGAACACTATTAACCATTTAGTCAGACACATCCCCCAGAAGGAATTGCCTCTATAATATATATGACAACCATTCAGCTTCTGCTTGAAGTCCTCCAAGGGGGGGAAACCTACCACCTTTCAAGGCAACCCATTATACTTTTGGACAGCTCTAATTGTTGTGAAGTTTTCCCTTGATATCAAGGCATCATCCTTTTTTTTTTTTAAATGATGAATTCAATCATCAATTAAGCTTCCAATATACATTGAAGAACAGAAGAATGTACATGAAACTGTATTATGAAGCTCCATTATGCAGAGCTTGCTTTTTCTATTTAAACATATAATATATTCAACATTTAACTTTTAAAGCTGTCCTGCTGGTCCATGATTCTTCCTGAGGGCATCATCTTATTGGCTCTTGGGTGATATTTTTCAATTCTTTCCATGTTATGTCAATGGTTTGCTTTGCTCTAAGCAGCTAGTTCTTTAAGTCCAGGGTACATGCTATCAATTTATTTTGCAAACTTCTTAGCACCTAAGTACACTTGGTGTTTGAAATAAAACTTTAATGAATGGAGGCATTTCCATATGTATCCAATAAATAATTCTATGTAAACAGTGGTTGTTAATTAAAAAAAATTTACCACCACAATATGTTTCCTTGGTTACACAAAGCAACTAAAACTCTTCTCTGATATGCTTAGTGGTATGGTGATAACCATGGGTTCTCAAAGTCTATGCAAGTGAAATCCACACTACTGAACTCTCAAGGATGGTCAGGGGATGCATAGCACATTTTCTGTCTGAGGACAAGCGTAGCTAAGTTTGGATAACAGTTTTTTAGTCACAAAAATCCTTGAAAATTATGTACTATGTCATTGAGAGGTTCTGATCTATGTCACTTAAAGGACATGAAGTTGAACTATTGAATTTAGTATTAGAAAAATATAAAGGAGGTGAGAGAAAGAACCAGGAATTACATGGCATGGCTGACTCCAGGCCTAAACACTTGTGTACTCTGAGGACAGCCCCTTTACATCTTGTTCTCAAAAGTATGTATCAGTTGAACCAGGTGACTACATGCAATACTTTTCCCCTTTAGAACTCTGTGAGGAAATTGAAAGAACACTGGATTTGCTTTTTTTTTTTTTTTTGGAGGGCAGTTGGGGTTAAGCAACTTGCCCAAGGTCACACAGCTAGGTTTTTTTTTTTGTTTGTGTGTGCATTAAGTGTCTGAGGACAGATCCAAACTCAGGTCCTTTTGACTCCAGGGCCAACACTCTACTCACTGCGCCACCTAGCCACCCCAAGAACACTGGATTTGGAACCAGAATAGTTAACTGACTTTTAGTTGTGGCTCTGAAACAAGTTGTAAACCAAGGAAAGATGCTTACCCTCTTAGGGTCTCAATAATACTCTCCTTTGCAACATGAGAGTAGATGATCTCTAAGGTCTTTCCCAGAATTTTGATAATTCCATCATGATCTCAGCTTTCTGTTCAGAAAGCTGCTTTCTAAAGTGGAAACCAGACAGGCATATACTTCCTTATTTCATAGTAGATAGGAAAATTCATTTATTAATGACCTGTTGACCACATGCCCAAAGCCATATATAGAATGGGTATTAAATAGAATAAGAAAAAATGTAAATGGTTGAGTAAAAGTCTACTTCTCTTCGGTCTAGAGAAGAGTTAAAATTCATGGTTATTAATTAGTAAAGAATGGTAAATTCATTCTAAGATCTGGGCAATTCCTGTAGGGAGGACACGGAAATAGACACCTGTAGGCTGGTCATTTTTTCATAATTATTTGCAAGGCTAAACTAAAATTATTCCATACTAGATGTGGTTATTCCCTTTCATATCAACCATCATTACATCAATTTTAAGTGATAAATTTCTCAGTCATAAACTGATTTTGTGAGCATCGCTAATGCTGACAGTGTATCCATAGTAACTAATGGTGTTAAAGGGAAGGAGACAGGATAGAAGTGAATAAAAAAAGAAAATGGCAAATAGGATAAGTAATAGCGAAGACTAATATAATATTTGCTGTTCTACCTTCTCTGGAAAGCCATAACGTCACAGGATTGCATAGATTCAGGGCTGGACAGGGTCTCAGAGGCAATTTATTTCAATTTTCCCACTTTAGAGATGAGGAAACTGAGGCCTAGAGGGATTAAAGGACTTGCTTAATGGCACCCAGGTGGCAGATGGCAGAACATGGATTTAAACCCAGGTCCTCTGACTCCAAATCCAGTACCCCTTCTTTTTCAGCCTTTAGCTGTCATGTGTATGGCATATGATTATCCCTAACTGAGCTAAAAAGGTTTTACCTTAAATTTCCATACTTATAATTATAGCTTATACTGATGAGGTACAAACTACACTATTGGAGGAAATGCCTAAATTGATGAGATCACAGATTCACTGGAGCATTCATGTATTTTAATTTTTCTGCATCTTAACTTTCCAATTAACTTGGAATTTTGTGCAAAGGATGGGGGTGTTGACATTGTCCTACTGCAAACTGGAGAAGATTTGGATAACAGTCTATCAGGGGCTTCTCATAGAACCCTACATATAGCTAGATGGCACAGCGGCTAGAGTGCTGGGCTAGAGTCAGGAACACCTGAGTTCAAATCCAACCTCAGACAGTAGCTGAGTGACCCTGGATAAGTTATACAATTTGACTCAGTTTCCTCATCTGTAAAATGGGGACAATAATAGCACCTACCTCCCAGAGTTGTTATAAGGATCAGATCTTAGCATAGTACCTGGCACATAACGAACACTATATAAATGTTAGCTATTGTTGTTATTACCAACAACTAACCTGTGATGTATCAACAAGAATAGCATAGACCAACCGATCTTAAAGGTGATGGACTCAGATTCAAAGTAAAAACAACTCTTACCCTTTGGTCTCTACTTTGCTCCACTCTAATGTCAAATTGTAGCCAGGAAAACCCCTTTCCACCCATCTTCCATGCACCCCAACTGATTCCCACAGTCAATGTTGCAGCCAGCTAGCCAGAATTGCTGACACACATCTAATTATATTCATCTGTTGCTAACACCTTGGTTTTGGTCTGGTCCCTAAGAGATGCTGACTTTCAACCAACTGTAGCATCTGCAGATTTCACTACTGAGGAAGAGTCTAGAAAGTTCTGGTGGGACACTAGACATTTGTCATGCCACTGAATGGACAGTTACTGTTCTTTGAAAGTGAAACATTCTGCCTTGCTTTATTTTTATATAGTACAGTTATAGATATATATGTATATATATATATATATACATATATATATATATATATAATAGAACGGTTTTTTCCCCCAAATGAATACATATACAATTTATACTGCTTGGTTTCATAATGAATTGTTTTCATCTAGCATTTTACCTTAGAATGCCCCACAAATATTCTGTCTTATTCCAAGTTCCTGTGCATACTTACATATCTACTTTAAACATCTACACCTTTAAACAAATTTTAAAAAATCTTCCTTAATGATACAAATTATATTTGGATGGTACAGCAGAAATAAATTATTTCTGCATTTGAGAAAATTGCATTGTAATGTAAATTAATTTTACAGATGCAGCATTTTTGTGTGTTTTACAAATCCATTCACATTTATGTAACACTTAGTTCACAAAGAACTTCCTTACAATACTCCACAAGATGGGTATGATATAATATGATTCTCCTGATTTTAAAGATTAGCCAACTGAAGTTCAGAGAAGCTACAGAACTTGCCCCCAAAGGATCGGAGCTGGGATTTTAACCCAGGTCTTCTGACAACTCCCGTACTCTTTTTATTATGTTGTGGCAATTGTGAATCCCAGTCAAAGACATTAAATTTGTTGTTGTTTAGTTGTTTAAGTGGTGTCTGACTTCATCACCCTGTTTGGGATTTTCTTGGCAAAGATAACAGAACCTTTTGCCATTTCCTTCTCCAGTTCATTTTACAGACGAGGAAACTGAGGCAAACAGGGTTAAGTGACTTGCCTAGGTCCACACAGCTAGTAAATGTCTGAGGCCAGATTTGAACTTAGGAAAATGAGTTGTCTTGAGTCTAGTACACTCCTCTATCCACTGTGCCACTTAGCTGCCCAATATTAAATTTAATTAATAACAAATCAGTTTGCTATTCCCAGTGATTACTTATTATTTTTATATCCCTCAAAGGAAGAATTTATCAAATTAACATCATAGTGCCTAAAGATTAAAGGAAGAGGCAAAATATTTGACTATGGGGCAATTTTTATTGGTGAGTGATCTGCCCTTTGTTAGGTTGGTTGCTTGCGACTTAGTGTTTGGTCCTCAGAATCTGTTTTCCAGACTGATCAATGAAACAATTCTTTCAGGAGGGTGAAATTCCTCTCTGTGTTAACATAATAAGCTACAAGCTCTCATGGCTCTTAGATGGAGTTTCAAAAGTGATCTGCAGATGGGTTAAGTCAAACGATCAATTTGCTTGCCTTATACCAACAATCCACAAAGGCATTCTTTACCTAGATAGCATTTTTTTGCACGTTAATATATTAACTGTACCATCTGTATACATCTGGACCTATATAATGTGAAACTGTGGCTTCTGCCAACATCTGCCTATAAATTATCCCCGCATTTCAGAGTTGCAATTAAAAGGTCTTTATACCACAGTTCCACCATATTAATCACTCTGAAGGAGGATAGATGCATTTGACGTTATCACTGCAAAACTCTTTCAGGCTGTGTATACAGTACATCAAGTTGTAAAGGCAGTCTGGGTTTTATCTCACTCCCTTCACCTCTTAACCCCTAACAATGGAGAGTAAGAAAGCTTCGAGGGTGGCATAATAGAAAGGGGGACAGGATAGAGTGTCATCTGACACTTTAAGAAATTCATTCCAGGAGGCTTCTGGCCAGGGACTGGTGAGAAACTAACACCTGAGATATATGTGTGAGATTAACTCTGTGATGCCATAGCTAATACAATTGGAAAATAGCCTCTGTTCTTTCTATAAACACATATTGCTAAAATTATGAATGGATCTTATTTTTTTTAACTTAGGGATGTTTGGAGGAATAAATCATTTTATCTGCCTCTACTCCCACTCCCAGATACATAGAGATAGGGACTGCACATGCAATTTCATTGGAATAGGGAGTTACTGGTGAGGAGACTATATTTAGGCAAATAAGCATCTTTCTTTCAACTTGTAGTCTTCAAGAGCTGCCTAGAGCTCAATGAAGTTAGGTGACTTATCCTTGGTCACATATCCAGTATTTTTTTTTAAATAAATATACATATTTCTATTCTCCCTCCAAAACAACCACAAATCCTCCATTTCATACAAAGCACCTGATGTTATTCCCCTTCCTATCTTTTTAATCTCTTACACTTACTATCCTCCATGCACTAAACTATCCAGTGACTTTTGTTGTTCTTTACATAAGTTACTGCATCTCTTGATTCTGTGTGTTTTCACTGACTGTACTCCATTCCTGGAACATCTCCCTCAACCCTTCTCATCTTCACCTCCTGACTTCCTTCAGATGTCAGCTAAAATTCCACCTTCTGCAAGATGTCCTTTCCAGTCCTCCTCAAGGTTACTGCCTTCCCTCTGGGATTGTTTCCAATTTATTCTGTTTATACCTTGTTTGCATTTTGTAGTCCCAATTATACTGTGAGCTCCTTGAAGGAAGGAACTGTTTTTGCCTTTCTTTGCATCCCCAGAGCGCAGCATAATACCTGGCACATAGTAGGCACTTTATAAATGCTTCTTTACTTCTTGACTTGGCTTGACTTCCCAGCTTTCTCCCCCAACCTGTTTTAGAATGCAATTCATGTTTTCATTGGATAGAATGATGCTCATAGCAGGAATAACCAATAAATGGGAAGTTGAAGATCAATTTCGGTAATAGGATCTGTACATTTATATGGGTGATAGAGCCAGTGGGGGAGGACGGTATGAACATACAATTTCAGAACCCAGTTAAAGGACAATTTCTATATAAAAGAAAGAGAACTGGTAGCTTAAATGTACTGAGCATGGTAAGCAGTCCCCAAGATTAAAAGAATGACGCCTTTAGCCAGAAAAAGACACAGACATCAGGTTCTGTCTTTCTTAGCTTCCTTGCATTAAGATTTATGCAAGAAACTCCCATTAATGCTAATGAGACTTATGCATGTAAATCCCCCATGAAATGTGGGGAGATTGGCCTCATCAATCACAGATGCAGATATTAAAATTTCTGGTGGGAGTGCTACAGTCCTGGTATCGCTTCACTGGGATTTATTTGGCTCATCCCACCTGAAAGTGTTGATGCAGCATTTAGTGTGCAGAAGGCCAGTTAGGGAGGGAAGACCTTGTAGAAGAAGGCCTATCTTAAACTGTTGCAGTGGGTAGCACATCTGTGTATATGCTTTGGGAGGAGGGCATATTCACTGATTCAAAGAAATATTATCTAGAATAGTTCCTAGGTAGCTACCTGTGTGGGTGATGAGCATATCATCAGAATAAATGAATGGCCCTTCAGTCTAGCGTGGATAAGGAGGCCTCTGGAATAGCTCGTACTTTTTATTGTTTGAGGAAAGCAGCCAGAGCTTAGAAAGCATGCATGGAAATGTTTATCAGCAATACTCTGTGCTATGATACTGCTTTAAAAACTAGCCTTTTAGCAAAGCTAACATTCAAACTATGAAAAATTTCCTCTTAGAAATCTCAATGAAAGTCTTTCATATGAGGACAGATACTTTTCATCTCAGTAAGGTTTTCATCAGTTTTCTCTCTTCACAATTCACTTGGATTTCTTTCAAATTCAAAGAAAAAGGTGTTAGAATCATAGTCAATCATTCTACTTCTAGCTTCTGTGGGAGAAGAAACAGGAGAAAAGGGAAGGATTTGAAATGAATAAGATCGAGAAGGAAATTATGTGAATGATTTGGAGGTTTTTGGATTAGTGAAGTGGGTCAGAAGTTGAACTAGGAGAGGAAAAATTGGGCAAAAAATGGGCAGATTTGAAAATTTGAATGAGAACAGTCTCCAGGTAGAGATGCCTGTCCAAAGTCATTAAGACTGAAAGACAAACAAGATCGAGAACAATGAAAGGACATACCATAGACATATGTGTCTCTCTCTCTCTCTCTCTCTCTCTTTCTCTGTGCATACACATGCACACACATGTATACACATATGTTTACACATATATACATATACAACAACTTAATCCATACATATATCTTAATAAGTTCATACACATCTATATATACAGATATGTCTGGATTAAGGAGGAACAACAAAGCTGCATGAGTAGATCTTGAAGTGGTGAACTGAAGGAGAAGGTATGGGACAAAATAAGGTAACATAAGTTTTAAAAAAAGATAAGTGGAAAAAATTACAGTGTTAAACAAATTGATAGAAGGGATCAGTAGGTGGGGCAAATGAATGAAATCAGGATTTGGTACAAGGCTAAAGGGGAAGTGTGTGAGACAGTAGCTGCTGACTTGTTGAGACAAAGGAAAAGAATCTGAATAGGGGTGACAACTGGCTGCAAAAGTTTTAACCAGATGCTTAGCATCAAGGTTGCAGCACCCACAAGTAGTTAGAAGAAGCAAGACTGAAAAATTCTCAACCATCATGGAGAGTAGGGGAAAAGAGACAGTGACTTCCATAAAGTGTCTGACATTTTTATTTCTACCACAACTGAGTGACTGTTATGTGTCATCCAAACATAGTCTGATCTTCCTTTTGGAGGAGAAAGTGAAGGGATTTCCCCCTACTCTCTAGGTTATAAGGGAGAATGAAATGTTCCTAAGTGAAACAGCAGTGAGGGTTCAAAAGGGTAGGGGAGAATTTTCGGGTGGAGGAAGGGACAGATGACTCTTGTCAGGCTAATGGCAAAGGGAAAGGCACAAAACAGGAGAAAGGAAAGGAAAAGGGCAGCTATACAATTAGAGTTTAAAAACAGATGTAAGACTTTTCCTGAAGAGGAAGGAGCTAGATGCAACAACTCCTTTTCCTCCAAAGAATTATATACAATAATAGAACCAGTCAGTCAACAAGTATTTATTAAGCACTTACTATATGCCAGACACTGCTATGTGATGAGGACACAAAGAAAGGTCATGAAATAGTCTATGCTCTCAAGAAGTTCAAGTCTAATGTACAAATAAGATATACACAGGATAAGTTGGAGATAATTTACAGAGGGGAGGTATTTAGGGGGATTGGAAAAGGCTTTTGTGTAAAATTTTAGCTGAACTTGAAGAAAGCTAGGGAGGTCAAAAGAAGATGGAGCTGCTGAGGTAGAGAATTCTAGGCATGAGGTACAGTGAAAATGAAAACGATTTGCCAGTGTGAGAACAGCAGGAAAGAGATCTGTTATCTTCCTGGGTTATACATCCTAGTTATAACAGAAAACTGCTCAAGACTACTGCCAAGTTCTTGTGATTCCCATGGGCACAAATTATGCTTCCAGAAGAAACCTGAAAATTTGAAGTCTTGGTAAAAAAAATGAAGACCACAAGGGCACAGGTTGTGTTTTCTTCATTGTTGCCCATTGAAGGCAAAGAGAAGAAGAGCAAAATTAATTTAGCAAGTGATTAATTGGTTAAAACAAGTCATGTCTGAATATAGGATTTGGATTTCTGAACCACAGTTTAAAATATAAGGATGAAAGATTCCTAAGACGTTGTACATTTAACTAAGGCTAGTAACCCAGCATGTGCCAGTTTTCTTGTAAAATCTAACCAAAGGGGCTAGGAGGGAGAAGACTGCCTATGTATATACCTCAAGTTAAATAATATAGAATGTAGTGACTAAGAAGGAAGAAGATCCAGAAAATGACACGAGATAAAATCCAAGAAAACAGTTTCATATGTCTGATGCCCCAAAGATTATAAAACAAGAAGAAATAGAAGTCCTAATAAAAGAAAGTAAATTTCACATCAAGGCTTGGTGGGGTGAAATCAATGATTCATGGTTCTATATAGGCAGGATAACATTGTTTATTAAGAAGGCATATTAATGGGAGAAAATCTGGGTACCTGTGTGGTGGTGATAGGGAGAAGAAGAGGGAGAAGCAGGACAGAATATTTAGGTAAAGGTCATAGAAGGGGGAAATAGAAGCGACTCTGTCATTATAGTATGCTACAGAGCTCCTTGACAGAAAGTGGAAATAGGTGAGGAATGTGGAGAACAAATCAGAAGTCTGGCACTCTGGCATGAAATAGATTTGAGGGGGGACTTCAATTATATCCAGACATTTGCTGAAGCTCGCTCATTGTCAAAAATGTTGAGCCATCAGTAACTTCTTGATTTGTCTTAGTGATAATTTTTTTTCCTTCAAAAGATAGAAGGACCATCAAGGGGGAAATTCTATCTTGAACTTGATTTTTACTGACATAGAGGTTGCTGAGGTAGTACTGTAGATGGAAGTGACCACTCCATTCTAGAGTTTGTGTTAGACAAGAGAAAATCAAGACATAGTCTGACACACACCCTAGATTTTGAAAAACAAACTTCAAAATGGTGAAATGAAAGAGATGTAGAGTCCCATGGAGTAAAAAGTTTCAGGTACAAGTTATTCTAGGAGGTATGAGGGACGTTCAAGAATGAAATTTTGAAGACACAGAGACACAATTCCAATGAGAAGGAAAAAATGGAATCTGTCTGAAGAGGATGCAGAAAGAACCCTAACTAACTTAGATTTTAAAAAGAATTGTGCAGCATATGGAAGCAAATCCAGGTAACAAAGAATGAATATATGAGTGTTGCACAGAACTCTAAAAATAGTGTCAGAGCTGCTAAAGCTCAGAATGAGCTGAGACTGTCGAGGGAAGCTAAGGACAACAAAAAGGGGTTTTGCTATTTTGAGAGAAAATGGATGATCAAAGAAGGGAAATTCTTTTGCTTCAGGTGAATGAGGGCAATGACAACTGGCAACAGAGAAAAAATAAAGCTGCTCAAGCCTTATTTTTGCTTCCATTTTGTCTGCAAAAAAGAATGTTTTTTTTTACACTGGGAGTGACAGAACAAAAGTGACTACCAGGGAGTCGACACCCACGATATGTAAGCAGACAGCCTACAGTTAGCTGCCCTGGTTGAATTCAAGTTATCTGACTCAAATCAACAATATCCATGGGTCTTCACAGAACTGGCATATGTAGCCACTGTCAGTGATGCTTAAAAGATATGGCCCCAGAGGGCAGAACCAGGGGTTAAGGGCAGAAACTGCAAAGAAGAAAATTCAAGTTGGATTTCAGGAAACAAGAACAAAACAAAGTTCTTAACAATTAGAACTGTCTAAAAGTAGAATTGATTGCCTTTAGACATGGTGGGTCCCCCTTCCTTGGAGGTGTCTAAGTAGAGGTTGGACAAACTCTTGTCAGGTATATTATAGTGAGGATTTCTTTCAGGTATAGGGTGGACTAAAAGGTCACTGAGATTCCTTTTAACTCTCAAATCCTGTGATATTTTCTGTCTGTGGCTTAATGTTCTAATGGGGAGACAATGTGGAGTGGAAAGATTATTTGGGTCTGGAATCAGAAGATCTGCAATGGAGTTCCAACTTTAATCATTCCTAGCAGATTCATAACAAAGGTAGGGCAACTGGAGCTTTGTCCAAGGTATTGGAATTTAGGGGGAGCACTGATAGTATTTTCAGTCCTTCAGCAGTCTAGATACAATTAAATAGCAGCTAAGTAGTAAGAGTAATTAACTAAAATTAGAAACCACTGATTTTCTACCCTTAATAGTTGTAGCCCAGATGAGATCCTTTCTTGTCTCATCTTATGTTGGTACCTCCCTTGCAACAAACTCCCAGGGACATAGTGTGTTAGGCTTTCCATTCACCAACATTCTCTGACTAATTTCAAGACAAATTGCATGTTGTTTTCCATGTCTGTAAAACTGAGAATTATAACTTCATTTAATAGACATAAATTACTTAATAATTATGACAATAGCTTGAGCCTCAGCTTTCTCATCTTTAAAGGGAAAAGAGCTATTTTAATAGTATCTACTTTTTGGGGTTGTTGTTAGAAAAGTACCTTTTAAATTATAATGTGTCCTATAAATTAGAACTATGATATTTTTTTTTGGAGGGCAATTGGGATTAAATAACTTGCCCAAGGTCACACGGCTAGGTTTTTATTTGTGTGTGCGTTAAGTGTCTGAGGTCAGATCGGAACTCACGTCCTTCTGACTCCAGGACCAATACTCTACTCACTGAGCCACCTCACCGCCCCGAGTAGAACTATGATATTGATAAAAATATGAAAAATCTCAATTAATATAGGCTACAGGTATGATAATGTTTTAAATATTTTCCTAAAAATCAGCTCCTTTGTGGAAATATAAATTCATTTAATTTCTATTGCCATTTATCAATTTTAAAGTGGAATTCTTAGAAAATGGAGAAGTGAAGCTCCTGATGTGTTGCTAAGCTCACAAATATGTGTAAGACAGGTAGAGGGATACAGTGAAAAGAACTCTGGATTTCGAGTTAAAGGACTTGAATTTTAATCCTGATTCTGTCACTTAGTACTTCTGTAAACAAGTCAAATAATTTCTCTGGGCCTAAGTTTCTTCATTTATAAAATGAGTGGGTTGGACCAGATGACTTCTAAGATTCCTTTTAGATCTATGAGGGCTGTTTTCTTGGCCATGTGGGATTTCAAAAATTCAATATAACATAATGAACATACCAGTACCTCTATCATTTTTCATACTCTATAAAGTAGCTTACAGCTGAAACTGTTGTCTGGATATCATATCCAGATCACTGAAGTTTATATTTAATAATTTTAATTCTTAATTTTTCAATTCAAACATCCTTTTCTTTCTGTTTGTATTTTTAAAAGTTTATTTATTTAAAATTCTGGGCAGCTAGGTGGTACAGACAATAGAGTGCTGGGCCTTGGAGTCAGAAAGACTCATCTTTCCGAGTTCAAATCTGACTTCAGACACTTACTAGCTGTGTTACCCTGGGCAAGTTACTTAACCCTGTTTGCCTCAGTTTCCTTTTTTGTAATAATAGGGAGAAGAAAATGGCAAACTACCCTAGAATCTTTGCCAAGAAAACCCCAAATGGGGCCATGAAGAGTCATAGATAACTGAAAAGGACTAAACAACAAAAATTTTAAATTATACTTTATATATGTGGCATATCTACCCCTCTAGGCTGTAAGCTCCATGAACTCCATGGTCTTATCTCCTCAAGGTCTTTATATATTCCCAGTGCCTGGCACAATGTTTAACATGCAATAGACACTCAATAATACTTGTGTATTGTATTGTTGCATTGACTTGGGGCAGTTTGCACTGGCTTCAGCTATTTAAGGAACTGCCTATTAAGCTGGGAGAGAGAAATCTTTAGCTATGTCAAATTAGAATATGCCTACAGGTTTATGGAACATGAGGCTGAAGGCAATAATTATTTTTAAATATAAAAAGAACATAATTTTACCTGTTCTGTATGTAATCAATATTGTAGGAATAATGTCTGAGTATGTTATTGTGGGAATTTAACTGTGTTGATGAGTGGAGTACTTTTCTTTAGATGATCAAGGGTAGGTCTAATAAAATGAGAATTTTGGAAATTTTGCACATACAGCTTTGGTCTTGGGCCTGACAAATTTTCTTTAGGCTATTTATAAGTTTTATTAATGTAAGAATATTGAATTATTGGGGTGGCTAGGTGGCGCAGTGAGTCAGAAGGACCTGAGTTCGGATCCGGCCTCAGACACTTAACTCACACACAAAAACTTAGCTGTGTGACTTTGGGCAAGTTACTTAACCCCAATTGCCCTCCAAAAAGCAAAAAAAAAAAAAAAAAGAATATTGAATTTTTTCCTAATGTATTAATCTACCAAATCTCTCTCTCTCTCTCTCTCTCTCTCTCTCTCTCTCTCTCTCTCTCTCTCCTTTCAGAAGTCTATTTGGTTATGTCTCTGAATCATGGAACACTAGAGTCTCTGAAGAACTGAAGTTGAAAATCATCCAAAGGGCTATGGAGAAGTGCACATTGGGTGTGAATAGACTGACATACATTATAAACCAAGTATAAGGAAGGAGAAGCAATGTAAAGTATGTCACCAGGGAAATGAGTGAAAAAGATATGCTAACCTCTGTGGCAAGAATGCATGATGGACAGCTCCCATGGTCCACTGGTGTCACTGTAAGTTCCAGGGAAATAAAGAAGGATTGCACCCCCCCCCCCCGCAAGCATAATGAGTAGATCTTGATAACTAATTGTTGGGAGGACAAAAGTTACATGGGATGGGCAAACAGGAATGGGTTCTGATCTGCATCACTGAACTGAGAAGCCATATCAAAGAGATATATTTTAATACTTGTTTGGTTGACATTTGTAGGGATGCATGAGAACCCTAGATACTATTTGTCCAGCTCAGTAGAGACAAGAGTATTTTGCTTGTAGACTTAAATTTGGTACTCAAATAATATTCTGTAACTTCAAGTATTTGCCTGTCTGAGTGTGTGGATAGGCTTTAGACCCTTCACTAAAAGTCAATGCAAATTAGGTCAGTTCCCCTGGAAACAGAAATTAACTGGCTACATTTGAGGATATTTTAGGACAGCCACACTGTATATATAAGTTCTGTACAGAGAATGCCTGAAAACAGCTTTTAAAACAGAGCTTTAGAAATTAAAACACCAGAGAGACAAAAAACTTGGTTATTTTATTCTTCTTTTAAGTACATCTTTTATAAACTGGTCACAGCAGTCTTTTGAATTTATCCCCTTCCCACACTGCATGCAATGCTTTAAGGCCCTTGACCAAATCTTTCCTGGTTAAAATGAGTATTTAATGCCTCACCGGGACCAAAGTGTTTATTTTTGGTCATGTGATGAGTATAACTCAAATTACAATGTACAAACTCTAAAAAAGATATTATCAACATTTGAACTCTTCCATAATTAAGCATGTTGGGGGAATTATAAATAGGATTGAAAGAAAGAGCTGAGGGTAAAATCATTTAAAAATTTTCTAAAAAGCTCTTAAGGATTTATGGTTCAAGGAAGGTGAAAGGATTCATGGGAATGAGGGGGGAAGGAAGCTAAAGGTCAAGGCCAATTAAACTCAGACACTGATGATAGTGACCTTATAATTTCATTTTATTTGTCCCCAAGGTTTCTGTCCATTTCCCACTTCCCTGTCTCTCCCTTGCATTGCTGTTTTAATGCTCTTTGTGGGCTAGCTCTACCCTCAACTATTTTTAATGTGAATGCAGAATACTTCCACATGATTTTTGGACAGAAGAACTGGCTTTTGGTATTCACAGAGAAGATGGAGCTTATCTCCCAATATGTGTCAGTTATGCCCTATACCTGGGCAACACCAAAGCTTTCCATCATGAAAGGCTAGTTTCATGCAGAGGACCATTTTGTGAGGATCAATATAATGAGCTGAGTTAGGCTGTCTCAATTCAAGATCTCCCCTTTAAGCCTTCCCTCTGAGACTACTTTCCATCTTTTCTGAATATGTCATTTACTTAGCTAGTTACATGTGGCTTCACTTGAAGGTGAGCTGTTTGAGGGCAGGACAGTTTTTCTTTTTTTAAATTTTCCCTTAGCACAGTGCCTCACACATAGTAAGTGTTTAATAAGTACTTGCTAACTAATGACTGAGTGTTCCTCATTTCGGTAATGGATTTTCTTTTGAAGAGAGAGTTGGAAAAAAAATCCAATTCAATTTGCTGTTACATATGATGTCAAAAAAGAGGGATGATCTTATTAAAGGATAAAGAGATCAAACCCCACGCTCACCCCAACCCAGACTTTTAGATAAGATTTGATTGAGATATTCCCAGAGGTTTGAGCAAAAACACCAACCACTTGTTATTATCGACAACAAATCTCTTTAAATAAGATTTAGCTAAGCATTCTTATAAAAGATCAGGAGCAAGACATGGGATCAGAATGTAAACTATTATTAAGGAAAAAGTATTAATGAGCGAGTAACCAAGGAAAATATTTATCTTATTGAAAAAAAGAAAATGGGGCATTTCTTTATCTGGTCACATTTCACCAATGTATTCTCCAAGGAATTTACAATTTCCTCCCAACCCACAATATGATGCTGTCTATTGTAAACTACCAAATGCATGACATTATGGTATAAGTCCTGTAAGAGGAATTTTTGAATCTCCATAGCAAATAAAACAGTGACTTCACATACTAGGTACTCAATGAATATGTACTAAAGGGTTAAGTCAAACTCAGGTGCTAAATCTAGCTGGGAACCACCAAAAGACAGAGGTTCTTGATGTATACCCTAGGACAATAATAGACCAGATCTGTCCATCCCCTAGTACACTTGTCAGGACAAGTGAAATTTGGAAAGTTTATGTTTTAGCAGACTGCTAGGCTGACTCTGTGATCTCTCTGAAGTTTTTATTCATTTCAAACCATTCTGGGAGAAGGGATTCCAGTTCTCTAGGGCATAAGTACATAAGTATCAAAGTCTGGGGTCACATGCAGCATCAAAACTTTTGAGTGGAACTGAATCAGATTAAAATGTAATTGGAGAATGTTTAACAAAATTTTAAAAATATGATACGACAGAGATGATGCTATTTTGTGGTTTTTCTAAGTCAATATATAGCCCATAAGATTGACATTACTGCTTTATGTGATTTCCAGTGTTTCTGCAGAATATAAGGAACCTTCCCTAGACTTGCATTCTTCAGAGAGGGAATGAACTGATTCAAATGCTTATTCTAGATTAAATTCAAGCTGTCCTCTTCAGAAATCACCTGATGATGACAAGTCTCCCAGAACTTTTTAAGTGAAAACTATATTTCCAAAAGGAAAGCAATATAAAGGCAAATCTATAATAAGCATATTGGCTACCTTGTAGTTGTATGGCATTAGAGAAAAGGACACTAGCCTGGTAGTCTATTATAATTATTGCTATGATTATTGCTAGTCAGAAGACCTTGATTCATGAGTTGGCTTTGTTGCTCTTGAGCTATTTGACCCCCCCCCCCAGAAGTCAATCTTTGAACCTCTTTCCTTAAGCATTCCAGCATAAACTGAAGATACTCTTTGTACTACTGATCTCACAGTGAGAAAAAAGCTTTGTAAATTTTAAAATACTATATAAATGTGAATCATTATTATTCAGTGGCTTCTGGTGACACTGAGTATGCTGTAGCATTCTGTTGCTTTTTGAGGATTCCTAAAAGGTTATGTAACTTCACTTCTACCATTTTCCCCCCCATCATCCCTCCCTGCCCGCCCCCAACTAAATATTAACTAGACTGGACTTTAGTAACCCATGACAGATGTGATAAAGATGGAATAGAATGTAACATTCATTGATTGCTACCAATGACCATGGCATAATCATCACCTTTCCACTTTCCTTGCTGGGCCACTCTTTAGCTCTTGTTTCCCATTTCCCAGCACTCTTCTGATACATTCAGGCTGCCTAGGTCTTCTTCACTGTAGTAACCAACTCAGGACAACTTGCCTCCCAAAGGTTTCATGCTCTTAAATTATCCCTCCTTCCCTCTACTGAAGCATCTTCTTTCTACTTCCCCAATCAAATGCTCATTTCCTCACTGTTCCTCCATTACAGCTGAGAGGAAAGCAGCACAGCTACTTGTAGCTAGTCCCATGGTCCAGCTTTGAAGAACAAGGGTAAGTAATTTGAGTCTTTCGCTTTGGAAAGGTTGTTAATCTAGAGCCTAGATAATCTCAGATGGAGAAGAATTGTAACCTTTACCCAATCCCTAACTGACATTTAGGTTGATCAAAGGCCAAATGCTTCTCAAGTGATCTGTTTTCTGAGAAATACAGTATAAAAAAGCCTTAACTGCTACTCCATTAACTCATGATGAACTTATTTCAACATATGCCACCTTTCAGACCCATGGTACCCTATACTTTTTTCCTCTCAAATATTCACCATCTAGAGGAAAATTCTGCAAAACTTCCTCTCCTCTTCCCGAAGTCAACATAATTTTCCTACAAAAGTCTTCACTACTAAGACTGAATAAAGAGTGTGATTTTTTTTTCCTTGGGCTCTATTTGCAGGAAATTGGATTTCCTACAGTGCTAGTTACCACGGCCTCCCTGGGTATTCACAGCTCAGAAATCATGGAACCTAATTTTGATGTGTCAGGCAAAGATTTCCCCTAAATCTAGATATTGTTCTAAGCCTAGAGGGAAGACAGTGGTTGATACAAGCTCAAGGATGGAAAAGGGTGGGGAGAGGACGAAGGAAGAAGGTTGGGATAAAGGCAGAAGCATTGTGGGAGGGGAGCTACGAGTTTATGAATATAGAATGGCTTATACTACTATGGAACTGGTTTCTAAAGAATAAGAGTGGCAGAAGAAGAGTGAATCCAGGAAGCTGAAAGTTAAGGAAATTGACAGTGCTCATAGGAAGCAGTGGGGTAAAGCTGAAGCATCAATTTAGAATTAGAAAGATTTGAATTTGAATTCCAGTTCTGATACTTTTTAGTAATGTGATCTTGAATTTAGTCATCTAGCCTCCCTTGGCCTCAGTTTCCTTATCTGTAAAGTGGGGATAAATAATACTTTGTATGTATGGAAAATGTATGTGAATACACCTAATAAGTGAATGCTTTTTAATTAATTAATCCATTATGTCACCTAACTCAATGAGTTGAGAAAAAAAGCTTGGCTTTTATTATTAAGTCAAACAGAATAGGGTAATGAAATGGTGTTAGGTGAGTTTAAGAGGGTCTAGATCAAAAGTTCATAGATGTATTCAGATTTTTCTGGGTTTGGGAAGAATTATGCAAGCTCTTGTATTGGAAGGATGCATTGGTTCCCCATTTCCCACCAGTCATACTGCTTTCAGACTTCTTTGGATCTCATCATCAGCCTTCCTGCCATGTACCTTTTCCCCCAACACTTTTCACTTTCCTTTTGTGTGCTGTCTTCTCCCATAAGATTGTGATCTCCTTGACGGTAGGGACCGTCTTTGATTTTATTTGCTTTTGTATTCCTTAGCACAGTGCCTGGCACATAGGAGGCATTTAAACATTTATTTATTGATTGATTGATGAGCTCTGCATCTGACACTGTACACATTCTTACTAAAGTATTATTTAAAACATGATTTCTTATTATAGTTCTGTTTACATGTCTGTTCCTTACATGAATATAGCTATGGATTAATCATGTTACTATATGTAGAATAGCCACAGGTTAGATGTAGAAGTTTTTGGTTTTGGTCTTGTTTCATTTGGGACCTGTAATTTCATTGGTAGAGGGAACTTCCTATGAGGAAACTGTTTACTAATAATGTTCAACAACTGTTTCACAACTTAGACACTGAAGAGTTAAATGATTCATCCAGATTCACAGAATCCAGGTATTAGGAGCATTGGTGTGGAACTGGAAGAAACCTCAGAGGCCATCCAATCCCCTCATTTTATAGATGAGAAAAGAGACCAACAGGCACGAGACTTAACAGATAGCAAGGTCAGCTTTTTATCTGCAAGTCCTGACAGAGAGTGGACTATTAATACTATCCCCATCACCAGGATTAAAAGGGAATAAAATTGTTAACTAAAGGGGTAAAGAAACTCCTTGTAACTAAGAGGCAAATTTGGGTGGGATAAAAAAGAGAAAGCCCATGTTGATGAAAACAGCAGCTGACTCCTGAAAGTGCCTGGGGATCAGTCACTTAGTAGTGAGCATTCACTCTGTTCTCTCCCATGATGGTTCTTGAATGAAGCTACACTGACCAGGAATCATTCTGCAGGGCACAGAACCCTGATAGCCTTATGTCACCTCCCTGTTCAAAAATCTCTAAGGTATTCCCTGCATAGAGTGGGGACTTCTCTGCCTTCTACTGAAAGCTGTATGCATCCTTTGAACTCGATTTTTGCTTGTTTTCTACAACTTCTCAACTCTTAGACGTCTCTTCAGTCATTAGACTGAGTTCATTTTATTCGGGACAACACCTGTTCATTGAGGCATAATTGTGCAGTACAGAGATGTCAAAACATCTAACCCTTTGAGCAGCAAGCATATGTTCCACAACATGAAAGTGGTCAGAACCAGATTAAAATGTAACTGTGAAATATGTAAAAAAAATTCAATAAAACATTGATAGTGTTAATAAGTCGTTTTCTATGCACTGGTAAGTATCGTGAAGAACAGTGTGATGGGCCTCCTTTCTGTTTGAGTACAATACCACTGGGTAGTGGAGAGAGCATTGTACTTGGAGCCAGGAAGTTGTCATGGTTGTTTGGTGATTTCACTTGTATCCAAATCTCCACGACCTCATTTTTTTCGGGGGGGGCTAAGTTGCTGGAGTGGTTTGCCATTTCTTTTTCTAGCTCATTTTATAGATGAGGAAACTGAGGCAAACTTGCACAGGGTCACACAGCTAGTAAGTGTTTGAGGCCAGATTTGAACTTAGGTCTTTCCTGACTCCAGGCCCAGTTTTCTATCCACTGTACCATCTAGTTGCCTAGAAAACTCAGGAAGAGATGAGCTAAATTCTTGACTCACTCACTAGCTGTGTGACCCTGGGCAAGTAATTTTTCCTTCCTCAGACTCAGTTTCCTTGTTTGTAAAATGGTAATACAGATTCAATTTCCTTGCCTAAAAATATGGTACCTTTCTTACAGAGTTTTGCTAACTAATTCGCTTTGCAAACCTTAAAACACTAAATAAATGTTAGCCATTCTAATGTAAAAATATATTTTGCCTGACTTCATATGTATAATGGGTATCATATTGCTTGTGTTTTCGATGAGTGGGAGGAGGGGTCAGAGGGAGGATAAGATTTGGAACTCAAGATAAAAAATAAATTAATGTAAAAAAATAAAAAAAGTTAGTCATTATTACTGGAAGCTTCAGGCCCTCGAATATTCTGTTTGCCATGTCTGAGACGCCCTCTTTCCCCTGCCTATCCACATCATGTTCACCAGCCCTTGTTATGAAGCCTTTTTCTGGTGATATCTGCACGTCCCCTCCCCCACCTCTTCTCTGGATTGCAATATGTTTTAAATGCACCATTTGTTTTTCTGCTCCATCTCTCACTGCCTCCAGTTGTTATTTAACTGTTCCCTGTGTGTAGCTCTAGCCTCCTCAACAGAGCCCTAAGGATATGGTGTACAACTTGTAATTCTGATGCATCCTTTTATAACCAAAAGAATAAAAAAAATATTATTAGCAAAATATTGTACTAGGTGCAGAGGGTATGTGGCAGGTAGCAGTTTTGTTAGGGACTGAGGTTACTGTGGGGCTGAGAGAGGAAGGAGGAATTGCTATGTGCATGTATAGGTGTGTGTGTGGGGGGGAGGGAGAACTGAGGAAGCAGGTGCTTGAAATTCTCCAGGATTATTTAAAAGCATCTGGCTAGAGGGTCACTCCTGGGGTTTGGTCTAGTCAGTGGTTAGAGACCAGCCTGAGAGCAATGCTGGCAGAGAGCTAGTGCTTCTGAGCTGAGAGTGATGGGAGAGTTCAACAACAGTGTCACGGTGGGGATGAATTAAGGAGAAAAGTGAGAGAGTTTCCTCCTTAGTCAGTGTCAGGCCAAGTTCAGAAAAGCAGAGCCCTGGCTGTGCTTTGAGCTGTGATCTGAGGGAAGCTACTTTTCAGAATGACCACAGACAAAATGCCCCTTCTATATAGTGATCTGCTAGTAAGGGAGATGTGAGCTATGACAAAAGCTGAAAGATCAGTTTCTCATGCAGCTTTATCTACATCCTGTAAACTGTTCCTAGCTCTTGTCTTTGGGGCACAGAGGTAGGGGGAAGAGATTGCCTATGGGTTTATAGGATCTGTTAGGGCCCAAGCTATACCTAGCAGGTTTATGACAGACACTAAAATGAATGAGAGGCATGTGGGAGATGGTCTACAAAATTTTTAATGAATAAATAAGACCAGTGAAATCAATGAAAAATTGATCTCTTAGCCCTGCTGAAGGAAGGAGCTTCTCTGTTGGCCAAGAGAAAAATCAGAGAAGGATCTACTCTACCCAGTAGAAAGCTACAGAATCAATCAGCCAATAGTTATTAAGTAGTAGGCACTATGTTAGGTGCAGGGAATAAAAAATAAGAAAATAAGAAAAAAGAAAAAAAATGAGAAATTATTTTCTCTCAAGGAGCTTATATCCTATCAGGGGAGACTAGTGTGTGTATGTGTGTGTGTGTATACACACACACACACACACACATATATGTATGAGTCTATTCCTCACAATTGCTTATGCCTTCCTTCCCTATAACTTGCATTTATTCTTTCACAAGGCACATATACATGTATATACACATGTATACTTATATATGTGCATATGTTGAGTTATACATATATATACATGTATGGACTTATATATGTATATGCATGTATGGACAGAATAAACATAAGATCATAGGGAAAGAGGGCACCAGCAGTTGAGGGGTACACAGTTTTGTCATTATAAGTAGCTTAATTAGTTACTCAACCTAAAAGTACAGCAGGGGCCTACATTTGCTTCATCTCTAGTTTTATTGCCATGTGAATGAATCTTTCATGTATTTATAACCCCAATGTTTTAAAAATGAAAGACCCCAAGAAATTTCTAAAACAATGTATGAAAATGGTAGTCTAATGCTGAATTGAGGAGATCAGCAAAGGCTTTCTACACTGTAAAAGGCTATACTTCAGCTAAGTCTTAAAAGAAGTGAGGAACTTCATGAGATGGAAGTAATGAGGCATAAGGAATGGCCAATGCTAAGAAAAGACTGACTATAAGAGCTTCCTTCTGGCTTTCTGCCAAAAGGGAAACCAAACAAATGATCACTGTAAAATGGATTCTTTCTGAATTGAAGGCTGAGTCTGGTCTGCAACATCTCGTCCAATATCCTTTTACAGATGAGGGATATTGGGCCTAGAAAAATGAATACTGGATAAAGAAATTTTGATGGGTCAAGAAAGAGAAGAATGATTAGAGCATGAATCTTTTAAGCCCTAAGTACTAGGCACTAAAGGGATTAAAGGAGGTTGCTGAACCTGAGGGTTCCGAAACCTAGCCTTGCCCTATTGATCATTTTTCCCAGGCCTGGGCCTGGATTAAGCTTGTGATTGAAAGAAAGCAAAAATACCCAATCTCGAGAAGTAGCTGCATGTAGGATATACAACATCATTATTTCCAATTAATTCCAATTGATTTCAGGACATGGGAAACACTGACACAGGACTACCCAGCATGGTGTACCCTCATCAAAGAAGGTGCTGTATTCGATGAGCCAATCATAACTGAAGCAGCTCAAAAGAAAAACATGAGATGTGTGAATTTAGAGAATCCACCCCAAATATTCACATGAACTATCTATGCCCAACTAATGGTAGAGCATTCTGAGCTCATACTGGTCTAATCTAAAAAGGACACACTGTAACTTGACAGTAATGTAGTGATGTCATTTTGGTCCTTTTCAAGAACGAAGGACAACAACCAACCAACCAGTAGCATCACTAAAAAAATGGAATATTTTGATTTTAAGAAATATAAACACATGTGTGTATATGTATACATGTGTCTATGTATGTACACATGCACATATATGTATATATGTAAAATTCCATCTAACATACTGCTGCAATGGAGGGGTTTCAGAAATATCCCCTGAAAAGATGAGGCTCTTGTCATTAAAGATTCTCTTTTTTCATAATAGACAATTATTGCCTTTCCAAAAATTTAGCGTCAGGACCAAAATTTTAACATTAGCTACTGATCTCAAGAGATCATCTTGCCTTGCACAGAGTAGATAATCATTTAATGTTTTAAAAACTGAATTGGACCAAATGACAGCAGTGAATAAGCACAGATAGACTTGGAGATCAAGGGTGGCAAGATATTGTCTAACCCTCTCATATTACAGATGAGAAAACTGAAGAATAAAGAGGGGAAGAGGTCACATATCTAGTAAATGGCAGAGTTCAGAACAGTAGAAATTTCCTGAATGATTAGTTAAAGAACTACATGGCAGTTAAAATGACTCACTAAACATATTTTTGAAATTACCTTTAGAAAAAAGAGAGCAAGATACCAGAGATACCTTCAGGCAGGAGGCTTTTCATGTTTACTACTGGTCTTATTTTCGATCACCACCTAGAGGAATTCTCTTTAGACCATAAATCAAATTATCCAAATCATCATACTAAGCCTGCTGGCTAAGGTTCAAGATCTGATTTACTGAAGCTTGGAAGACTAAATGACTTGCCCCACTGTCACAGAGCTGGTAAATATCAGACCCGAGGTCCTCTTGACTTTCAAGTTTGGCACTTTTAACTGCAGTGTTGCCTTAAAGTGCTTTGAAATCATGAGTTGTTATTATTATTTCCCAAGTCAACCAAATAGGGGTCAAATACTCATTCCCTGGGAAGGTCTTTACAAGATTTTACTGCTCATCTTCCTATGTAAATTTCTTGTTTCTCAGTTGCAAAGGATTTTGAAATAGTTCGTAATGAAAAAACATTTATTCAGATTGAAAATTATTACTTAAAGAGATGACACCAGGTTCAAATTGGTTAAGGAAAATCTGCTATTGAAATATCAGCAAATTAATAACTATGTATCTACATTTGATGAAACTATATTATAACCCATGGTGTTGAGGTGAACGTGGCTCTGAACACCCTTATTTTTTTTTCCTTTTTGGAGGGGGGAAAGCAGGGCAATTGGGGTTAAGTGACTTGCCCAAAGTTACCTGGCTAGTAAGTGTGTCAAATGTCTGAGTCTGGATTTGAACTCAGGTGCCTCTCACTTCAGGGCCAGTGCTCTATTCACTGAGCCACCTAGCCTCTCCAACTCTGAACACCCTTAACTCTGAATGTAGTTCATTGTTTACTAGAATTGTGGTTAGCCAATGCTGCTCTTTAGCAACATGGGGTGTTCTACATATCTCAAGGCAATTTTAAGCTATATGTGGAAGCCACAAAGTCATGGTCTGTTAATTTTTTTACATAAGAAGATATACATATAAAGGGGAAAGATAGTGGCAATAGAAGAAAATGGCTTTTGGAGTGATATTATTTTTCCATAAAATTTTAAAAGAGAAAAGACTTGGTGGGGGAGGTAGATTAAAACAATCTTAAAATATTTGGATGGTTGTTGATAGATTGTTTATTTTGCATAACTACAGTTGGTAAGAATTCAACTTTACATGAGGAAGTTCAACTAATAGAGATGCCCAACAATAGAATGAACTCCCTGTGGAGGTAATATGTTCTCCATCATTGGAAGTGTTCAAATTCAAGCTAGCCCTAGTAGGGTCATTGCAGAAGGAATTTTTACAAGGGGTAAGATGACCTCAGCAGTTGCTTCCCCTCTAAGATTCTATGAAATAAATAATTTGATTAATTTAAATCAATTTTCAATTCCTCATTATGAACATACTACTAGTATATATTGGTATATACTATATACTAGGATAGGAATTAATGTTACATTTAACATAATCATCATATTTGAATCTATGCATAGAAACAATATAAAAACTGATATCCCAAACTATGGTCTTTTATTTTTTCTGAATCTATGATTCCATTAGTGCTGGGGAACTACAGATGAGAAACGCACATTGGCAACTGTTCTGCAGCCTGTCTTAGAAAGTTGCCTGGGGTCCTAAGAGGTAAAGTAATTTATCCAGTGATATATAGCCATTTTATACTCTTCACAAGTACAATTCAAAATAATTAAAGATAGTTATTCTTTGCCATTAAATAGGCAAGAATAACAATTTTCATTGCTGTTCAGTTGTTTCTGTTGTATCTCACTCTTGATGACCCGTTTGGAGTTTTCTTGACAAAGATACTAGAGTGATTTGCCATTTCTTTCTCCAGCTCACTTTATAGATGAGGAAACTGAGGCAAACAAGATTAAGTGAGTTGCCCAGGGCCAGAGAGTTAGTAAGTATCTGAGGTCAGATTTGAGCTCAGGAAGATGAGTTTTTCTGACTTTGGGCCTGGCACTATACCTACTGCATTACCTAGTTGCCTTAAGAATAACGATACTTGGGGTGGCTAGGTTGCACAATGAGTAGAGCACCAGCCCTGGAGTCAGGAGGACCTGAGTTCAAATCTGACCTCAGACACTTAACACTTATCAGCTGTGACTTGGACAAGTCACTTAACCTCAATTGCCCTGCCCTCTCCCCTCCAAAAAGCAAAAAAAAAAAAGAATAACAATATTTTCATTTATAATAAACGTTGCTGAATAGAATAAAATTCTATCAAAGAAACACATACAACTTTATAAATCTATGTCATTAATTCAAATATAGTATAAGATAATTACCTTTATGTGGCTTTTTGGACTTCCATATGTCTATGTCAACAACTGGAACCTTCTTTGACAGAATTCTGATGACAATTTGTCAGGGATTAAAACTTGACAGAATGAGAAAACTACATCTTTCTCTTTTCGGCAGAGGTGGTCACTCTAGAAAAGGAGAGAAGAAAGGTAATAAGATTACATGTGTGCTGGATGTTACTTATAAAACAATTAGGGAATTCTGAAGGCATATAAGAATATGTGGCACCAGGGCTTTTTTTTTTTTTAATTCACCTAAGCACTGGAAGGGAGTAATGAGCAGGCTAATCATTAAAAAAAAACAAAACAAAAAACCAAACTAACTATGGAAATAAATTGGAAAAAAAATAACAGGAATCATGTTTAAGGTTTTTACTAATTCTTTATTTTGATGGATCTGTGTTTTCATCAGTATGGCTACTCCCTTTCCTGATGAATATCACCATCTCTTCATTACCAACTAGTTTAGGTAAAGGAAGAGTTCTTGAAAATTCCTTTCAAATCAATAAAATCTACTATTTATTATGAAGAGAAATGCGCATACACATGAATTGATCTATCTGATTCCTTATAAGGAAAGAAACCTTTATTCTTAGATTAAGCATGAAAAGTGTACAGAAATGACAAAGTATTTAATAGTGAATCACGTATAAAAAGGGGAAATGTATATGTGTATATATTTTGACTGTTCAAATCTAGGTGAGAAGTAATGAAAATAATTGATCTAAATAGCACGTAATTTATTGATTTTTAAAAGTGTTTGATATAAAATCTAACTATTCTTAATATTTATATGATGCCTTTGATTTTACACTTTTGCATGACATTATTCTACATGACATAGAACATCTACTAAAGTGTCCTCTGATGTCTTATCTGGATGTGGGAATGATTAGGGGTTTCCAATTGCTATGCTAGTGGAGCTCCAGCTGAGAAAGTGTCATCTGCTATAGAACCTACCACTTCAAGTAGCCATAGCTACTGAAGACCCAGAAGACAAAGGCCTCCCCCACCAAAGTCTTTGCATTTTCAGATGACTCAGTTTTATTTGACAAGCTTTGTTTGCTTAACTTCCAATACTATTAAATTGTTACACAATACACAATCACTCGAAAGGTTTGCCTAATTAAAAAAAAATCATTAAGATTTTGGGTAGGGGTGGCTAGGTGGCGCAGTGAGTAGAGCGTCGGCCCTGGAGTCAGAAGGACCTGAGTTTGGATCCGACCTCAGACACTTAACGCACACACAAACAAAAACCTAGCCGTGTGACCTTGGGCAAGTTACTTAACCCCAATTGCCCTCCAAAAGGCGCAAAAAAAAAAAAAGATTTTGCGTAGCTAGATATCAGAATTGATAGAGCACTGAACTTGGAATTGTAATTAGCTAAATCTGAACTCTGCTTCCAATAGCTTTATTTTGATCAGAATAACACTAAAGAACATATTAACAACAGCTTTGCTGTTCCATCCTAAGGACAACTAGGGCCTGTCCATTTGACTTATACCTGAAACACCCTTGTGTTATCTCCCCCTATTAGAATACGGACTCCTAATGGACAGGGTCTTTTTTTTTCTTTTCCTTTCTATTTATATTTCCAATGCTTTGAATGATAATTAGCACACAGTAAGAGTTTAATGAATGCCCATTCATTCATGTATGGGGGCTGGTGAAGCTTACATGTATTATTGGAAGACCGCGTTTGCTAACTTTACAGAGGCTCTTCACCAGAATGTTGACCACTAAGTGATAATATATTTGTACAGAATAATTAGTTAAATTGTCTACTATTATATGTAAAGTTTGTAATCAAGATTGGTTGAAAGAGTTCAGGATCACATGGGTAGTAAGCATTTGAGTCATGAATCCAATTCAGGCTGTGACTCCATGTGTACTCTATCCATTATGTCATCAATCAGTCTTGCTTAAACAAATCTAAAAAATAAAACCATATTAGGCAAAACTGATCTGAGTTATTTTATAATATGTTAATAGCACTGAAAGCTAAGATATAAAGATTCTCAATTTGGTATCTTGCCAAGACTTCTGAAGAAAAAAAATATGTGTAGTATTACTGAATAATTTACATTCAATGCCACACTTTTTAAGGAATCCATCTCTGTCACTTTAAGGATTTTTGTTGCTTTCTGAAGATTCATTATATGGTTCATCATCAAGAAGGGAAAAGCAGGGGTTTGTTTTGTTTTGTTTTGTTACTCATAGATCATGGGATTTGGAGATGGAGAAATTATCAACTTCACTCCTCACTAATGTAGGTTGTATTCCCTTGCCAGCAGATGCATATATGATAGTAATTTTCCAATTAAACCAATATGCATCTAAAACCAGAAATTTGTTAAGAAAATGTAAGGCTTGTTTTAGTATGCACTCTCTCTTTTGCTTGTTCTAATAGATAACATATCTTCATACCCACAAACCAGAGAACCCTTTGTATTTCTCATACTGAACCTTCCATACTGCTCTCTTGAAAAGGATTTTAAAATATCACCATCTCTCCTGACATCTTTAGGGTGACAGAATTATTCAGCATCATTTCATGAGTTTTCTTTTTTTCCTCTAACACTGTGTGAGGATATGCTTTCATAACCATACTAATCCCTCCTACAAGCAGATAGGGAAATTTCAAGATAATAAATACTCTAGTCAGAATGCAGACCTCTATAACTACAATCCTGCATTTTTGTCACAAGGATGTATTTTCAATCTGACAGGCTTTTTAAAGGAATCTTCCACACAGTTACTTGTACACAGAAATTGTTGATAATGACACAGAAAAGGAAATGGTCAGGAGCCCAAAGAGCTTTTATGTGGGGGTGCTCTAGGAACCTTACTTTAAGAAAAGTTATATAATAGGGATACTTAATTATCTTATTTTTTTAGTTTGTAAAATAATCCAACACTAATGCAGTAAACTTCTCCACTGTATTTAAATATTCTATATTTTAATTCAATAAATACATGACTTTTCAGATGTGAAATCAGGCCCACATGAAAAGAGATACCTGCTGTTCGGAATGCTTAGAGCTAATCCCATATTCTGCACATGCTCACTTAGAAAGGAATTCCCTGGGTGGGCAGTTAAATGGAACAGGCAGCTCTCTTGCAAAACAAAAGAACTCATGACCAAGCTAGCTCCTCATGTAGATCCAGTCATACTTCTGACCTTAGGAAATGCTTTATATAAGGTCCCAAGAACAAAATCAATCACGCTTTCCTACCTACCTCATTTCTTTCATCAGAGATACCACTTTTTTCAGCCTCTCAGGCTAAAATCCTCAAATGTTTCCTAGCTGTGTGACTCGACTCTGGGTGAACCATTTAACCTCTCAGACTCTGTTGTTGTTGAGGCATTTTAGTCATGGCTGACTCTTCATGACCTCATTTGGGGTTTTCTTGGCAAAGATACTCTGAATGGTTTGCCATGTCCTTTTCCAGTTCATTTTACAGATGAAGAAACCGAGGCATACAGGGTCAAGTGACTTGCCCAGGGTCACACAACTAATAAGTGTCTGAGGCTAAATTTGAACACCAGTCTTCCTAACTCCAGGCCCAGTGCTCTATCCACTGTGCCACCTAGCTGCCCAGCCTCAGTCTACTCATCTATAAAATAGAAATAGTAATAGTGCCTACTTCACAGGGTTATTGTGAGTATCCAGTGATACAGCCTATGATAAGCTTTTTTAAAACTTTAAAGAACTATATAAATATCATATATGTTGGTATCTTGTCTAGCTCCCTCATTTGACAGATGAGGAAACTGAGGCCTAGACTTGGCAAGGAACTTTTCTGAGGTGACACAGGTTGTGAGTGGCATAGCTAGGATTCAAGCATTTATTAATGCCTACTATGTGCCATTCATTCACTGTGCAAGGAACTAGGGATACAAAGTAAAGTGTAATAGTCTGCTCAGTAGTTTATATTTCATTACCATAGTTTGCAGAAATTTTGCTTTGCTTTGGAGGGGAGTGGGGTGGGTAGGAGTGGGGGAATGAATCTGGAGAGAGGAAACTTTCTTCCCACACTATTCTGGAGACTGAGAATGGGGCATCAGGTAGGAGGATATTCATTTGAAGAATGGGTGTTGAATATATTATTTCTAATGTGGTTTTTTTGTTGTTGTTGTTGTTGTTTCTGTTTCAATGATAGTTAAATGCTCTAACTGCATCTATCCTGGACAGTTCTCTCTCTTCCTATATTCAATCAATTGCCAAATCTTATCAATTCTACTTTCAAAGTATCTCTACTTTGAAAGTATACTTCAAAGTATCCTCTTCTCTCCTCTCCCCTCCCATATCAAGCACCCTAGGTCAGATCCCCATAACCTCTTACCTGGATTTCCTAATTGGTCTCACTGCTTCCAATCTCTCTCTACCTAATTTTCTGTTCCTTACACTGAGCTAAAATAGTCTTCATAAAGCATATGCTACTTCCTTGCTCAAGAATATTCAATAGCTGCCTTTCGATTCTAGGAGACACTTCAGTTTTGCTTCACAATCTGGCTATGACCTCCCTTTTCAAACATTTCATTTTGTTCTTCCTTCTGCTCTCTATATTTCAGCTAAAATGGCCTATGTGCTGATCCTTAGATTTCACATTCTACATCCTTGCTCTGTGTGTTTGTACAGGTTATTTCCAGACCTGGAATATATTTAGATCTAGTCCTGCAAAGACTTTCTAGGTCTCCCTAGTTGTTGGTTCTCTCTCAAATTACTTATCTGAAAACATCTTTCTCCATGCTCTTTCTCATTTTTGACTTTGTATCCACAAGAGTTACCACAACAGTGCCTTGTCTATATTAGTTACTTTAATAAATACTTGTTGAATTTATTATGTACCATCCTATAGACCTAAAGAATTTAAAGATTCACTTGAGGAAAACTGTGGAAAGCCTTCTTTCCCTATGAAGCTTCCCTTGAGCCTTCAAAGGGGGGAAGGTAATAAGCATTTAAATGCCTACTAAATTCCAGGCCCTGTGCTAAGTGCTTTACAAGCATTATCTCTTTTGATCCTTACAGAAGCAGTGGGAGGGAGGTGCTATTACTGTCCTCATTCTGGAGTTGAGGAAATTGAGGCAGACAGAGGCTAAGCAATTTGTCCAAGGGTATAAGTATATAAGGCAGGATTTGAGCTCAGGTCTTCCTGACTCTAGGCCCAGCACTCTATTTACTGTGCCACCTACCTGCCTTGAAACCAGAAATGACCTTTCCCTCTCCAGAACTTCTATAATTAAAAAACCCTAAAAATCAGTAATATCATCAACTCAGCTACCCACTTCTGAGTTGTTATAAACAGATGTTGCTTCTTTATACATAGTGTAGTGAAACACACTATGTTTGGGGTCAGAGAGCCTGGGATCAGATTCTGGTTCTGCTCCCTGCTATATATCTGACCTCTGACAGATATCTTACCCTCTTTGTTCCTCTTTTTCTTCACTAGTAAAGAGTGGTTTGGACCAGATGGAGGGTCTTTAACCATTGTGTGTGTGTGTATTTGTGTGTGTGTGTGTGTGTGAGAGAGAGAGAGAATTACGAAGGAAACTATTGAAATAGTTATCAAAATATACCAAAAAACCAAGTTCACAGATCTCAGGTTAAGAATCTCTGGTCCCTAGATCATCTCTAGGATCTCCTATAAGCTCCAAATCTATGGATGATTACGAATAGAAGTCTTGGCACAAACTCGTGTTAGCAAACTGATAATTACAATTTCAGAATTTGACTATTGGTATATTCATCAGTGTCTCTCATGGACCAGGCTTATAGCTATTGTCACAAACCTATGTGTCTTGTGATGACTCCTTCACTTTCTTGAGATAACAGAAAATGACATGTAGGCATGCTTAGCTTAAATGGTCAGCATCCACATTTGTAACACTGGAATTCTGCCTTAAATGGACCCTGCAAAATTCTTCAAGGTTCTTGTAAAGTTAAAAATGTTAACTGAAAAATTTTTAAAGAATTTTCTTTAAAAAAAAAAAAGTCAAACATCCCAAGATTTTGCATAACCCTGTTCATCTAAACCTAATTCTGCGCTTCTTTCTTTTTCAACATTTCAGAGTAGGGGCAGAAAAAAAAGTTTTCACAACTGTACATGACAAGAGATGACAAGAGGCATCCTGTAGAATCCTCAAGAGGTTTTTTCCTAGTTCTTTGCCTCCAGGCAGCATTAAGTCCACACCAGTTGAGACAGATGGTTGTCTATCTCATTCTTTGGGAACAGAGATACAGAACATCTTACTAGTTTGTTCTAGTTTGGGAGTAAACACCTTTTCCTGATTACTGGTATATTTCACTTTGTACTGTCCTATCTTATGAGGAATTACACTCAAAAACAATGAAGTAGCCCTTAACATTCTGCTTTCTAGATTTACCCACCCTATTCCTAGGCAATGTGACATCCTGGCATGATTTGACATACTAAGAGCAAGTTAGAGATTCATGGAACCCTGGAGTTGGAAGACTTTTAACTAGTGTAATGGATGTTAGGCTAGATTGAAGAGTCATTTTACAGAGGACACTGACCCAGAGAAGTTAAGGAACTTGACCAAGGTCAAACAACTAGGAAGCAGCAGTACAAGGACTAGAACACAGATCTCCTAACTCCTGAGACAGTGGGTTTTCTACCATATGTTGCTTAGCACAGTACCTGACACATAGTAAGTGCAATATAAATGCTAGCTATTGTTATTATTACTATTATTATAAGTTGTTGTCACTTAACCTTACTCTATGTCTATCCCCTCTTTTTACAAATGAGGATGATGTCTTCATTAGTTTACACTCAGGAATGTTGCAAGGATACCACTGAGAACACAGTGGAGAGCATATTGAAAAAAAATAAAAGGATGGCATAAATTTTAACAGTAATTTGTGCATGTAATCAGGGAATTAGGATTTGGGTTGATTAAATATTTTGGTTAGTAGAAAGTTATAACGTACTATCAATATACTGTTCACATATCACTAACTGTCCAATAATTAGGCTAAAACAAAATGCATTTAGCACAAATGATTAGTTTGAACAACACAGAACCCTTGCCTGATGGTTTTCAAGGTATTTTAGGATTAAGCAAGGCTTCAGTTTCAGTATTAAAAATATTCTTGAGAGTCAAGATGGCAGAGTAGAAACAGGACTTCCCTATGGCTCCGGCTCCCACCTTCCCCAATTCATGTAAAAGGAGACTCTGAACAAACTTTGGAGCTACAGAACCCACAAAATGACACAGAGAAGCTGACCTCCTGCTGAGGACAGCCTGGGAGCCTGGCAGGGAGCAGCCAGCACAGTGCTCTGGGAGCCCAGCCCAGCCCCACAAAAGCCAGAGGTTTTAGTCCCAGGGCAGGCCTGACCAGCAGCTGGCTGGAGGGACTCCAGAACACCAGCAATTGTGGCCATTTCCAGAATTATCAACACATAGATGCAAAGGATAAAGTGAGAGGTCAGTGCAGTGTGGGCTTTGGGACCCAGTAGTTGGGAGTGTGTCAGCTTTTGCCCCTGAGGTGAGAAGCAGCTGAGACACAGCAGTGCGGCCATGGCCACACATGGCTGCTTCAGCTCCTGGCCTGCAGACTCTAGGGGGACCAAGTGACCAGTATGAGGGGTAATCAATTGCTCTTGCTTTAACTTCCTTGGATCTGGATTGCGGTATAGGGTGGAGGTCTGGGGGTGTATGACCAGCTTGCCACAGCATGTGGAGGCTTCAGAGAGGGCACCCAACCAATACATTTGGCAGCTGAGAAAACCCCAGCATTTGGGAAGTAAGCCCCCATGAATGACGGCAGAATCCTACTGTGGCAACAAGCACAAAAGTCAAGTATTTTAGTGGTAACATGCCTAGGCAAAGGAAACAAATAAACAGAAAAATTCAACATTAGACTCCTATTTTGGGGGCAAAGAGGATTGAAACATGGAACAGGAGGACAACTGTGAGGTCAGAACTCCTGCACCAAAAGCTTCAAATAAAAATACAAGCTGGTAACAGGCCATAGAGGAGCTTAAGAAGCAGATAAGAGAAGTGGAGGAAAAATTGGGAAGAGAAATGAGAAAGATGCAAGAAAATTATGAAATGAGAGTCAACAGCCTGAGGAAAATAGCACCTTAAAAAAATAGACTAACTCAAATGGCAAAAGAAGCTCAAAAAGGCAATGAGGAGAAGAATGCCTTAAAAAGCTAAATTTGCCAGATGGAAAAAGAATCTCAAAAGCTGAGGAGAATCATTCCTTCAGAATGAGACTGGATCAAATGGAAGCTAGTTACTTTATGAGAAATCAAGATTCTGTTAAACAGATCCAACACATGAAAGAATAGAAGGCAATGTGAAATATCTCATGGGAAAAACTACTGACCTGGAAAATAGATCCAGGAGAGATAATTTAAAAATGATTGGACTACTTGAAAGCCATGATCAAAGAAAGAACCTAGAAATTATCCTCAAAGAAATTCTCAAGGAAAACTGCCTGATGTTTTAGAACCAGAGGACAAAAAAGAGGTTGAAAGAATCCAATGATCACCTCCTGAAAAAGATCCCAAAAAGAAAACTCCTAGGAATATTATAGCTAGAGTTCCCAGATCAAGGAGAAAATATTACAAGCATCCAGGAAGAAATAATTCGAATATTGTCGAAACACAATCAGGATAACACAGGATCTGGCAGCTTCTACACTGAGGGATTAAAGGGCCTGGAATATGATATTCCAGAGGTCAAAGGAGCTGGGATTAAAACCAAGAACCACCTACTCAGCAAAACTGAGTATCATGTTTCACGGGAAAATATGATCATTCAGTGGAATAGAGGACTTTCAAATATTCTTGAAGAAAAAAACAGAGTTGAATAGAAAATCTGACATTCATATACAAGAAGCAAGAGAAGCATGAGAAGGTAAACAGGGAAAAGAAATCATAAGGAACTTATCAAAGTTGAACTATTTACATTCCTACATGGAAAAACAATAATTGTAACTGATGAAACTTTTCTCAGTATGAAAATAGTTGAAGGGAATATATATATATATATATATATATATATATGTGTGTGTGTGTGTGTGTGTGTGTGTATACATATATATATATATATATAGTTTATATCAGAGGGCATTTGGGCATATGAATACATATGTGAATGTGTGTATATATGTTTACAGGTATACATAAGAGGTGAGGTGAGGTGAGAGGTGAGAGAGGAATATAAGGAGAGGAGATGGGGAGCGACAGAATTGGGTAAACTATCTCATATAGAAGAGGCAAGGGAAAATGTTTACAATGGAGGGGAAGAACAGGAAGGCATAAGGGAATGGGTCAACCTTATTCTCACTGAATTTGGTTCAGGGAGGGAATGACATACACACTAAATAGGTTATCTCACCCTACAGGCAAGTAGGGGGAAAGGGGATGAGAAGGAGCATGATGGAAGGGAGGGCAGGTTGGGGGGAGGGAAGTTGGAGTCACCCACTTTTGAAAAGGGAAAGGATCGGGGCGGCTAGGTGGCGCAGTGAGTAAGAGCGCCGGCCTCGGAGTTGGGATGACCCGGGATTGAAACCGGCCTCAGAAAATGAGCACCCACACATAAATAATGACTAGCCGTGTAACCTTGAGCAAGTTACTTAACTCCAATTGCTTTAAAAAAAAAAAAAGAAAAGGGACAGGACCAAAGTAGAGAATAGAACAAGTGGGAGGTGGGATAGGAGGGAGGGAATATAATCAGTCTTCTATAACATAACTACTATGGTAATGTTTTGCATTAGCTACACATATACAACCTATATCGGATTGCTTATCTTCCCAATAAGGGTGGGTGACAAGGGAGGAAGGGGATTAATCTGAAATTCAAAATTTTAAAACCAAATGTTTAAAATATATGTGTATATATATATATATATATATATATATATATATATATATATATATACACCCACACACACACACACACACACACATATATATATATATATATATATATATATATACTATTATTAATACTATTTTACATGTAATTGGGAAATAAGATATACAGGCACTGGGGCATAGAGATCTACCATCCTGTACTGGAAAAGTCAAAAGGAGTATGGGGGAAGACATGGGAGAGAGCAGATTGGAGGAGGGGATATTCTGTGGGATCACTATTTTGGGGAGGTGGTAGGGGAAAAATGTGGAGAAAATATGTAACTCAAAATCTGGTAGAAATGAATGATTTAAACCAGAAGTTAATAAAGCATTAAAAAAAATATATATTCTTGAATTTACTGGTGAAACAGTAGAGATTTTAAGCTGAGCAAATGCTGGGTAGCAGAATTTATGGTGCTTTTCTCCAAACTCTTAATAACTCAAATTGGTTGTAATGTGCTATATACTATTGTTCAGTCTTTTTTTTTTCAGCTGCCTGACTCTTTGTGATCTCATTTGGGGTTTTCTTGGCAAAAATACTGGAATAGTTTGCCATTTCCTTCTGCATCTCATTTTATAGATGAGGAAACTGAGGTAATCAGGGTAAAGTGATGTGCCCAGGGTGACACAGCTAGTAAGTATCTAAAGCCAGATCTGAACTCAAGAAAATTAGGCTTCCTGACTCCAGGCCTGGAACTCTATATACTGAGGCACTGAGGTGCCACAGACATACCTTTAGTTTCTACTAAATTATCTACCTCTCTCTCTCTTTCTCTCTCACTCTCTCTCTTTCTATGTATCTATCTCTAGTAGAACGTGAGCTCTTGAAGGAAGGGATTTTGTTTCTGGGTGGGGAGGGAGAAGAGGGGTCAGGATCTCTTGGTGTAGAAACTCCCTCCTTTGAGGTTTAATAGCAGATCTGCACCTTAAGATCTTGGATGTTGTCTGTGGCACTGAGCAGCAAAGAGATTTTTTCAAAGACTCAGATGTGTGAGAAGTAGGACTATGTCTTTCCAATGCCAAGGCTCATACTCAAGCCACTATATAACACTGCCTCTTAACTTGCTCATAAATGTTTATTGATGTTTGTTGCATTGATTTTATATAAGCTGTTCCATAATCCTCCACAAAGGAGACATCCAATGTTCTGGAGAATGTCCTCTAGTTCTTTTAATATTTTGTGGATACCAGCACAAGTTTCAATACCTGTTCTCTTGCTGTTGTTAGAGAACCAGCCATTAACTTTTCCAGTTATGTGTATTCTTGATAATGTATTTTTCTAAATATTATTATACATAAGTCATCAAAGGTGATATGATGATGAAGGTCACTTGTCCCCTACATTGTCCCCAGTGCATCTCTATCTGTTGTCCTTTGGGCAATCTACTAGCCTTTTTGTAATAATATCACTACAGTGATGATTTATGTACAACTGTAGTATACTATATGCATCCTTCTTTCTACTTTCTCATCTATAACTAGGGAACTCTTTGAATTGTTCCAAACCGCTTTTTGCATATGTACACACACACACACATATACACATACATACATGTTCTTGCCTTAATCTTCCTCACAAAAGAGACTAGGGTCTCTCAACAGTAAGCTATACAAAATTATTTTATTTTGGAATAGTATGAAGTAGATTTATGACTACTCTGTCTCCTCACCCAGGAGACAGCCAGCCACTCTCCAAAAATAATTGACAAATTCCTAATGTCAAGATGTTACATGCCTTCTGAATAAAGTATTGCAAACCAAGAGAGAAAATAAACCTGGATCTACGACTTGTCAAATAATACTCCATGAATTGACCACACTTGTATTGAGAAATCTTTTTTTTTCAGAAGCACTTAATAAAGCCTACTCTTGTCTAAAAGAAGGAATGCACTCTTAAAGGAATCTTTGATGAATCAATGGCCCTTCATGTTTCCGAATCCCTTCAATAAGAAAAAAGGGTTGTGTGCTACAAGGAGTGAAAGCCAAAGTATAAATAACAGAGCATTTTCCCTCTAGTTAGAATACTAACAAGCTGAGCCATAGCCCTGAAAAGTCAGATCCATGCTATTATGCTTATTTTCCTAGAAGGCATCAAAGAAAAACAAATTCCTGTGCAACTGGCTTAGGACTACCAAGTTCTGAAAAATGAGAGTGAAAGAGCAAGAAAGATCAATAGCTTTTTGGAATGATTGCTGATTTCATTGCTTAGTTAGGGCATACATCCTGCTTTTTTCTTCTGACTGAACTTGTTCAGTCTATTTATAAGTGTCTAATTCCAAGTTAAGAAATATTAAAAGAAATAAATAATTTTTTAAAAAATTCTAGTAACCTTGTGAGGAGATGGAGCATATCTCTCAAATTGTTGCGTAGTGTATGTGTGTGTGTGTGTGTGTGTGTGTGTGTGTGTGTGTGTGTGTGTGTGTGTGTGAAAGAGAACTAGAACAGCTCCTTTCTTCTTGGACCTATAGAAACAAGGTAGCTAGTATTTTGAAGTGGTTTCCCTTTTAAGAAACAGTAGAATGAAGTATGGTGAAGTCATAATGGGCAACAGATATGGAGCCAGAGCAGCTGGGTGAGAAAATATCTGATTTCAGGTCCATGATTCTTTCCAAAAGATCACAATCCCTTTCAGACAAACAGAAGGAGGGATATATGATGAAAGATAGGGTGGATGGTGAGAGTCTTTAAGAATAGGGGATACACAGGTGTATTTTTAGGAAGCAGGGAAAGAACTAATAGATAAAGAGGGATTGAAGATAAGAGAAAGTAGGGATAGAAGTAGAGGCAATCTGCTAGAGAAGACAGGAGGGGATGGGATCAAGAGTGCATGTAAAGGCCTTGGCCTTGACAAGAAACATCACATGCTGTATCCAATTAAAATATATTATAGATATTATAGATATACCCAGTAAGTGAAAGGCGTTATATCAGAAGCATGAAAAATGGAATATGGGACTAAATTCTGAAGGGGGAGCCATTTAAGGAGAGAAAGGAGTGTTTCTCCAGATATGGGAAAGCCCAGGCATATCTACCCTTGACTTTTTGTCAAGTCTTGTCACTCTTTGTGACTCCATGGGGATTTCTCAACAAGGATACTGTAGTGGTTTGCCATTTCCTTCTCCAGTGTATTAAGGCAGACAGAGGTTAAGTGATTTATACAGAGTCACACAACTGGTAAGTGTCTGAGACTGGATTTGAACTTGGGTCTTCCTAACTCTAGGCCTAGTGCTCTATCCACAGAGTCATCTCGCTGCCTTACTGTTCTTTAGGAAGGATATATAAATAATGCTTTACACTGATTTGAATATTTAGTGCATTAAATAAGTTTGTGTTAAGCAACAGTTATTTTGGTACTTTGATGGATCTGTGATCACATCAGGGTGTTTCTGCCACAGACATAGGTTAAAATCCATTTGCAAATGATGTTCCTTTGATGTGTCATCGTGGTCTAGAGGTAGGCCTTTGTTCTTGAAGGCTATGCCATCACAGCATAAGCTTAACAGGGGAAGGTTCTACTAAGAGGTAAAGACTCTAAGCATGCTGTTCAGAAACAGTCTAATTCATAAAGGAAGGGGTTCATCTTTATGTTGGCCACTGCTTAATAAACTTTTTGATCATGGTGACTTATGACACATGCACTCAAGCAATTAAGTAACCAACAAGTATGTATTAAGCACTCATGCACCAGGCATTGTGCACTCTGGGGCAGAGTTTGCAGTCAGTGAGACTGAATATTTGAGGAATGACCTAGTTTTATTCCAAAAGTAGATCTGGCTTGCTTTCTGCAATGCATTTTGTATTCTGTTCTATGCACTCTCTTGCCTGTTGATCAACAGAGCCCCTATAACTAAAATAAAATAGTCCTATTTCTGAGAAGCATATAGTAATGTGGGGGATAATGTGGGGAGATAATGTGCATATGGCTATGGATATGGATATCCCCAGTGTTTCGCGCAGTGGCTGGCATATAAAAGGTGCTTAATAATGCTAGTTAACTGACCAGTTGAATTATTATGAGAAAGTGTCCATAGGTGTCCTCCAACTGCCAATCAGATCCACAGCACACAAAAATAATGTTAAGAACTTCTAGCCAAGAATATCCAGTTCTAAATGTCCAATAAAAAACACTACATCTAGCTCTTTTTTTTCACTTTTGTGTGCGGCTAAGTGTCAGATGACTATAACCATGCTATAGAGAGAGAAAAATTCAAGTCACCCAAAACCAACTAATCATACTAATGCTAAATTGCAGATTTGGAATTGAGATGTACATTCCTTACATTCTGATTTTGTGTTACATGCAATTTGTAGTTTAGCAAAATGTCCCTGATAACTGGAAGGAATAAGATAGGTAATAACATTTTCCTCCTGTTGCCTACGGTACTTTAAAATGCAGCAGAAAAATCGAAAAGGAAGAGCCAGTCTTGAGGAGATCACATTACAAAATTAATTTGATGAAATTTCTAGTTTTCCTTATAATTTTGTGACAAATTCAAATAACTATAACAAATTCAAATAACTCATCAGAATGAGTTAATTCGGTCATTATATATCAAGAATAATTGCAAAAACAACGTCATTAGTTATTTCTTTCTTTTTGTTGCTGTTGTTGTTAGGCATCTAAGGCACAGTAGGAAGAAAGCTTCAGACATAGAGTCATATGACTTTTCCTTAACTCTTAGAACTTGGGGAATCCACTTAGATTCTCTGATAATCAGTTCTTCATTTATAAAAGGGGAACGATAGTAGTTGCATTACCAAATTTATTTGTGAGAATCCAATGAAATAATGTATATAAAGTACTTTATAAACCATAAATCATTATGTAAATAACTTATTAATATTCTCTAATAATTTATTTTGAATTGTTTAGAGAAAATAAATTAGAAACTGAATAGAAAATGCCACATCTTTAATTCATTCTTTGTAATGAAGACTGTAACAAGTGTGGGCTGATAATTCAAAGTTTGATCAGGTGTTCATCTTTTCAATGACTTACAATGGAAGAGGTGTACTATATGTGCTATGTTTTTGCTGAATGCTAGGGCTTTCAAAACAAAGTAGAGGAGTTTGTATTTTATCTGAGAGATGAGATATTAGTGAACCAATGGAGTTTCTTGAACAGGGGAGTGATGTTATTATCATCATCATGATAGCTAACATTTATATAGTGTTTACTATATGCCAGACACTGACGCGAAGTACTTTACAGTTATGTCATTGGATCCTTACAACAACCCTGGGAGGGAAGTGCTACTTTTATCCCCATTTTACAGTTGAGGAAAGTGAAGTAAAAAGAGGTCAACAGACTTACTAGTAAGTATCAGAGGCTGGGTTTGAACTCAGATCTTCCAGACTCCATGAATTGAATTTTTGGAAGATTAATTTTACAGTTCTGTGGATGATGTATTGAAGGGGTCAGAAACTGGAGGCAAGATGATCTATTAATAATCTGGAGTCATTGAGGCTGAATATTTGAGGAACTGACCTAGTTTTGTTCCCAAACTGGGTCTAGCCTGTGTTGTCCAATTAATTTTGTATTTTGTCCTAGGCACACTCCAAAACAGGACCTCTATAACTAAAGTACATATAACTAGCTCAAAGATACAGGGAGGACAGTTTTAGTAGAGAGACCACTAAATGTGGAGATAGAATTTTAGGGTCAGGATAATCATGACTCTAATACAATTTTAACTGATTATGATTCTGGCTCCAATCTTTGTGACCTTGAGGAAGTCACTGCCTTGATCTCACTCCCCTTATCTTCCTCTGTAAAGTGAAGAAGTGCTAGATGACCTTCAGAGTGGTAACAAGGCATCCTGGTACCTGGGCAAGTCCATTTGGTTGGGGGAAGAAGTTTAAGATATGACTACTCCTGGGAATGGGAGTTAGACCAGAGATAGGGTAATGGGAGTTGAAGAAGTTGAGAACTTGGTGCTTTTGAAGGAATAGGTCTGGGGGGAGAAAAAAATATGTGAGTTAAGTAATAAGCTAATTGTGGAGGAGAGAGAGTGATCTGGAGAACCTTAAATGACAACAAGGAGCTGGATGGGAGGTGGCTGCTGAGTGATATTGATAGATGGAAGATGGCAGTGGGGAGTAAGGATAGTATCAACTCCTCCTACTGGGACCTATGTATCAGGGGATATGAGAGAAATTAAATCTAACCTTGGAAAGGGTGCCCAAGACATGTAGTGTCTTTAAAGGGAACTAGATTGCAGGGGGCACCAAAAAATGAAAAGAATTTGAGAGGAAACAATTCATGGTGAAGGGGAGTTTGTTAGTAATACAGGCAAGTTACAGAGGGAACAGGAGGGACTAGGGAGGGTGAGGGCTAATCTGGACAGAGGGAAGAGTGTGGCACTAAGTAGCAGGGATGTAAAAAGGAATTCTAAAGATCAGAATGGGTGGGTCAGGTAAGAAAATATCAACTGTTGGTATAGTAGTGATGGGACAGAGAGTGGTCTCTCTTTCCCTCCCATGACCTTGATTACAAGCATCCTCATGTATTTGTTCTCTACTGGGTCTGTTTCCATGTCCTCAACCTTTGTGGGAACAGGGGTCTACAGAGCCTCAAGGTCAAGGTATAGGGACTGTGGGTCTCTGAAACACTCTGGTGAGGAATAGGAGCCATTTAAGGAGAGAAAGGAGTGTTTCTCCAGATATGGGAAAGCCCAGGCATATCTACCCTAGTTACAGTCTGATTACTTTATGGTCTTCTTCCAGATATAAATCCTGTAATTCTATAGGGAAAAAGTCAGCATAAATACTTCAGTAACTGGTATTGGACTGGCACATTTTCTAGGACTTGGAATAATGGTTTTTAGACTTTAAAAAATTTTTAATGAGTGAAACATGCTTAACTTTCAAACAATTGTCTTCCTGGGGAACTTGAGCCATTCTCCATCAGACTCAGCATGGGTGGCCATACAATGAATGGTGGGCTGAGCTGGACATGCTCAGCTCTTGGAACAATGCCTTCATTGTCTTGTCCTAAATGGAATTTGTTTCAAGGGAGTGTTAACACAGCATGTTTACTTTTGTAGAAATACATACTTATTTAGTCACAGCTGTTCAATTTTTTAAAAAACAATAATTTACAGCAAATGATGCAAGTTCTAGGAAGAAACAATGACAATATAGATAACATCTTATTGTTCTCCATTTGCCTCTTTGCTGTCTAGACCCAAAGACACAGAATGACAGAGTTGGAAGAAACCTCAAAGGGTATCCAAGTCCAAACTGTATCTGAGCAGAATTTTTTTCTGCCACATTCATGACAATTGGCCATTCATCATCTGCCTAAAAACCTCCAGTGATGGGGAACAAATAACCTCTTTCCTAGAATGCAGCCCATTCAACTTTGGTATAATTGTTTGAGGATTTTTTCTTTGTATTGAGCCTAACTTGTCTCTGTGCAAATATTTATTTAATATTTATTATAATGAAAAGCAACATGGATTTGTGGATAAAATTTGTGTGATGAAATCTCTCACCTTGGAGACAAGAATAAACATCTTATTCCAATGAAATCAATGGTTAAAATACTTTAGAAACTAGCAAGGAGTAAAAAAAAGGTCACCTACTACAATCCTCTGATTTTGCTTAAGAGGAAACTGAGGCCCACAAAATGAAATGATATGCCTAGCAAGTGGGGGCAAGGGAGAAGGGGAAGAACCTGTAGCCTCAAGGCCACATGTGGCTTTCTAGGTCCTCAAGTGTCTCTTTGACTGAATCCAAACTTCACAGAACAAATCCCAAAAGGATGGATTCAGTCAAAGGGTCATACTTGAGGACCAAGAGGGCTATATGTGCCCTCAAGGCCACAGGTTTCCCACCCCAGTAGAGAATAGTATTAATAAAAAAGTGGCAGAACTGGGATTAGAACCCAGATCCTCTGACTACTAGTGCCCTTTCCTATTATCACAGATCTCCTTATTCCTTCTATCTTCACACTTCCACATATTGCCCTTATGTGGTGTCTTCTGGTGTCAAACAGAACAAATCTAAATTCTTTTAGTATGATAGCATTATAGATTTAGGATTGGAAGGGGAACCTGGAGGTCATCTAATTCCCCTCATTTTATTAATGAGGAAAATGAGGCCTAGAAAGGCTAAATGTCTTTACTAAAAGTCAAAAGGGATAGTAAGTGGCAGAGTTTCATGATTCAAACCAAGCTTCTCAGATTCTAAATATCACATTCTGACCACTACAAAATGAAGTCACATTTCAAGTCTGAATCCCCTCACCAAGTCTTCTTTTTATGTCCCAATTTCCTTTAAACAATTCACATTTTTTTATGGCTAATAAATTAAGGAGTCTTAAGTAATTCATTTATGGATAGATGAATGATCCCACCTGAATGTTTTCTCAGTGACTAAAATTCTAAAATGCAACATCCCCCCCCCCCCAGAATAGCACACACTTCATGGTATTGATGTGTTTTGAAAAAGGTTCCTTTCTAGTGAGTTCTCCTAAGTTGAACCGCTTGTTCTCAGGAACTTCCATGACAAAATGACCAATGGGTTCTAACTGGGGAAAACAATAATCATGTAATGACATCTCCACAATTTTCTCAAAATTCATCTGCATAAAATAAATTTTTTCTGATTAAAAATTCATGCTATTACTTTAATAAACTTCAAAACATTAACAGAAATTAGATGTGATGAACTACACAGATATTAAGGAAAAACTATAAAAGCAATACTGAGTCAAATTTGAGTTGAGTTGTTTTTTTTATTCTTGTCTGACTCTTTGTGACCCCATATGGGGTTTTCTTGGCAAAGAAACTGAACTGGTTTGTCATTTCCTTCTCCAGCTCATTTAAGGAAGAGGCAATGAAGCAGACAGTGTTAAGTGACTTGCCCAGGGTCACACAACTAATAAGTGTTGGGACTAGATTTGAACTCAGGAAGATGAGTCTTCCTGACCCCAGACCTGGCACCCTATCCACTGAACCAATTAGTTAAATACTTTGGGACAAAAATGTGTCCCTCAACTTCTTATAACCTTCAACAAAATGGAGAACTGCTACTTCTCTCTCTTTTCTAAGAAAAGTTTTCTTTTCAGGTAGCTGGTTGGTGCATCGAGTAATGGACTGAGTCAGGAAGACCTGAATTCTAATCCAGGATCAGACATTTACAAGCTATGTGACCCTGGACAAGTCTCTTAACTTCTCTAGGTTTCAGTTTCCTAAATGATAAAATGAAGGGGTTGGACTGGGTGGCCTCTAAGGTCCTTTTCAACTTTACAATCCTATAATCGCCTTCCTTGTCTATAAATTCAACAAGGATAGGAATCTGTGTTTTAGTTAAAATTTGTGTGTTTGTATACCTTAGAAACTTGTTTGTTGAATAAGTATTGGACCTGTGTTTCTGAAGAAACTACTCCATTATAAGTCAGTCTTAGGATTTCTTTGAGCATTGAGCTCAGTATATGTTTCAGAAATGGGACTTGAGCCCAGGTCTTCCTCATTGTGAAGTCAGATCTCCCATTTTCCACAATGCTCCCTTTTTAATTGAATGAACTGATGAATAAATGAGGGTGCTCCCTTACTCTTTAAAGATATTTGATGCATCTTCCAAACAGACCAGCTGCATCTTTCCTTATTCAAAGATGGCAACCTTAGCAGCATTTTGGGGAAGCACTTCATAACAAACCAACAAATGTAACTGTGGTCCCAGTCACCAAAGCAAATAAATATAATACAAGCTATTATAGGATAAGTTATATACATATTAAAACAGTGCCAGATGAGGTCCAAATCAGAGAACTTATCCATCTATAATCCAAGTCTTCAGATAATATATTTTGCATGTGGTACCTAATTTATAAATGCTCTAATAGCTTGTTTTTATATGTAGAGTTGTTTTCTAGAAAGGTATAGCTAAAATAAAATTTCTTTCCAACAACAACAACAACATTGCATTTCAAATTAGGCATCTGGGATATAGCTCATATTCATCATGTCCAAAACAACTATATTTCTCTCCCCTACCTTTCTCAACTTAACTTCCACTGCAAGCTTCCTTATTGCTGATAAAAGCATCACTGCTCTTTTGGTCTCCCAGGTTTGTAATCTTGGTGGTAGCCTTGACTTCTCATTCTCCAACCAGGTGACAAATCTTGCTATTTCTACCTCCACAACATCTCTTGCATCCGTCCCCTTCTCTATCTTTTCCCTGGCTTAGTTCAAGCTGTCATCACCTCTCAACTTTATTATTGAAGTAGCCTCTTAAATCATCTCCCTACCTCAAGTCTCTCCACACTTCAAACTATCCTCCACATTGTGATATGCTTTACTACTTTCTATTACTGTCATAACATTGGGCTACTGGCTAACAACTACTTTCCATGTGAAGCTTCCGAATAAATCAAGAATACCTAATATCTTTTCTATTATAGCTGACATTTATATAGAAATAAAGATTTTATAAAGTATTTTATACACATTATCACATTTGGGTCTTGTATTCACCCTTTGGAAGATGAAGAGAATAAGCATTTATATAGCCTCTACTATGTGCCAGGCATTCTAAGTGTGTGTTTTAAAAATTTTTGTAACAAATATGATGATCCTCACAAATAACACTATGAGATGGATACTATTATTTTACCCATTTTACAGTAGAGGAAACTGAGGGAAAAAGTGGTTTAATGTCTAAAGTGGCATTTGAACTCAGATCTTTCAGATCCCAGGCCCAGATCTCTTTGTTGTACCACGAGCTGCCTCTCCTTCCAGTAGGATCTAGAGATATCATTAACCTAATTTTAGACTTAGAAATTATCCTACCCATAGTCACTAAGTTTTAGAAGTGGGATTTGAACTCAGATCTTTCTGTAAGCAAATCTAGTACACTATCCACTTTGCTTTTCTATATTGATTACTGGCACGTGAATGGAAAATGGAATTGTCATACATTTATCCTCTCATCATTCCCTCTTATCTTGATTATACTGTTCATTTTCACAGACAGTAAAAAGTTTAACTCTAGGCCAGTGCTTTAATCTCTTCTATAACAAATTCCTAATTATCTGAGTTGGAATCAATCAACTAAGAAGCACACTAATGTTTATGATTCAATTCAATAAATCCTAATTGAGTATCTCAGCACTGTGCTCAAGTACATAATATGGCAGCTGCCAACAAGAGAATCAGCCTATGACTGGAGACCAGATACAAAATGGGATAATTTATAATAAGTAAGGATACAGGGTGAATCTGGAAACCGAAGTCTGAGTTCAAATTCAAGTGTGTGACATTGGGCAAGTCATTTTCCTACTTTAACCCATTTTCCTTCTTTGTAAAACGGTCCTTTCCAGTTCTATATTTTATGATTTTATCACATGGGTTTCAGTCTCATCTCTGCCTATCACTAGCTGTATAGCCCTGGAAAAGAAACTTAATCTTTCTGAGTCTCAGTTTTCCCTACTGTTAATCAGTCAATAAGCATTTTATTAGGTGCCTATGTGCCAAGAACTGTGCTAAATGCTGGGGATACAAAGAAAGACAAAAAAAGTAGCCTCCCTTCAGGAACACACAATATAATGGGGGAGACAACATACAAACAACTATGTACAAATGAGGAATAATAGGAATAATTAACAGAGGGAAGATATTAGAATTAAGAAGGATAAGGAAAGCTTCCTATAGAAGGTGAAATGTTAACTGGAACTTGAAGGAAGCCAAGGGAGTCAGGAAGTAGAGGTGAGGAAAAAGACCATTCTAGGCATGGGGGAGAGCCAATTTTTATAATGTCTTGAGTCTGGAAATTGAGTCTCCTGTTCAAGGAACAACAAGAAAGCCACTGTTACTGGATTGAGGAGTATGTGGGAGGGAATGTGGTGTAAGGTGTACACAGACTAAAAGGGGCAGAGCTTTGAATGCTAAACAAAGGATTTTGTATTTGATCCTGGAGGTGGTAAGAGGTCCTGAAGTTTATTGAGCAGGGAAGATGATTTGGGCAGTCCCCCCTTTTAGGAAAGTCAATTTGGCAGCTGAAGGGAGGATGGATTGGAGTTGGGAGAGACTTGTGGCAGAAAGATCAACCTGCAAAGCTATCATAATAGTCTAGGTGTGAGGAGATGAGGGCCTGTTTTCAAGGTGGTGGGAATATCAAAGGAGAGAAGGGCCTGTATTCAAGAGTTGTCACAAAGATAAAATTAGTGGGCCTGGGAGAGAACTGAGGGTTGAAGGATTGAAGGTCAGTATGTGGAAGAAGAGCAAGGTTAGATATTAGAAGGCAGAGACAAAGAGGCAGAAAGAGTGATGATCCTCTCTCCCTGCAAGGCAGGAGGGCCCAGGCTGGAAGCTTGATGGATTGGTCACCTTTCTCCACCCCTCAGCAAATGCTAACTATTAAGATAGCATTGTGCTTCTCCAGGGAGTTGGTAGGACCTTATCTACCTCCTGGGGCAAATGGTAAATGAAATGCATATGTACAAAGGCAGGTGGTAAACTGTTAAAATCCTATTCAAATAAATGTAAGTTATTATTTGGCATAAAATATATTAAAAAAAGAGTAATGAGATATTTTAAAAATGGTATTAGCAAAGGAATAGTATTTCTTTTGAGGTAATTCAACTCCCCCTACTCAACATGCCCTCTGCAATGCCCATTTATTCTATTTTTATGTCACTGTCCTTCATATCATATCAAAAGACATAGAGTCTTTGAAAAATTATTTGAAATAGATTTCACAATTAAATGTCCACTTTTTGTTTCTCCTCAATACTGTAAGTTTCTTGAGATTGTTTTGTTTTAGCTCTCCAGTGCCTAGTATAGTGCATGGAGCATAGTAGACACTGAAGTGCTTTTTGATTTTATTAAATTTGATTGTAATAAATTAAATTAAATTATTTCAATAGTGCTGCCATTTATTTAAATATTTCTGAATTTTCTCTCTTGGAATTAAATGCCTTAAGAGGCTGAGGCACAGTCTTTTAAGCATCTTCAGTAGAAGCCAATCTTCATTTTGAAGGTGGGTTTGCTTTGTTTTGTAAGAGCCAAAGGTTATTTTGAGCTATATTTGGTGAATTGAATAGATTATCATGCCAGGAAATGCATTTTTGGGCCTAACACTCTTCATGGAAAGCATAATGTGAAATGGCTAAAACACTGTCCCAAAGAAAAAGTCAATCCTAGGGCTGTAGTTTACTCAATTTGAGTCCTACAGACTATTTCAGATATTACAAAGTTTCTCCATTATCCACTTGATTGGCTACTCAATCTCATGGGACAAATTTTTTATAAACAATTCCCCTACTATCAAGCAAACACGCATATTTTTGTCTTTGTGATTTCCATATGTGTAATTTCTTGGGTCTTGGATATGACAGAGATTTACATAGTAGATTAATACATTATTTTGGGTTCATATTGGAAAACCATTTTTCTTTCTTCATTGGTTACTATTTTATGCACACACACTTATGCATCTGTGAAATTTTATTTAGTATTCCTCAAAAGATAAGACCAAAAATCATTTATGTTCATTTATGAAAATCAATGGCATAATCTTCATTGATGATTTCCTTATGCTTCCCAAGTTTTTTCTGAGTGTTTCTTTTTTTTGGAGGGCAATTTGGATTAAGTAACTTGCCCAAGGTCATACGGCTAGGTTTTTGTTTGTGTGTGCATTAAGTGTCTGAGGCCGGATCCGAACTCAGGTCCTTCTGACTCCAGAGCCAGCGCTCTACTCACTGCGCCACCTAGCCGCCCCCCTCAGTGTTTCTTTATCTGAACTTAAGTTTTCAGGTAACATTCTCCCAATGAGTTTTCTATTTAAACAAACCATTTTTCTAAGTTTTTTAGAAACATGCTCACATTTTGTAGCTGAACAAAAAAGTTTCCATCCCCAGAAATTTCTATTCTAGAATTTCCATTTCTGTTATAGGAATTCTTTTTTCTAGAAATTCTAGAATTTAAGCTCCATGAGGTACTGTTTTGCCTTTGTCTTTGCAACCCCTGCACCAGGAACAATGCCTACTATCTGCTTAATAAGTTCTTGTTAACTGATGTAAACTGATTGAGACTTCATGAGCTAATAATGACATCTGTACCATTTTATTACAGTTTGGTTCTGATTCATATGAATAATGGATACTGTGAAGCGGTCACATTATTTAAACTCGCATTGTATATTTCCACTGGTTTGGATTCAATTACCTTATTTTACAAAACTTCCAACAGTGCAAATTTGAATAATCAATTAAAATCATTTATTAAGCATCTACTCTGTGCTGTGCACTGTACTAAGCACTGGGGATGCAAGGAGAGACAAAATATAGTCCCCCAAAATATAATGGAGGAGACAAACAAGCAAGCCAAGTATGTACAAACGAGAGTAAGTAATGAAAAGAAGGAAGACATACAATAAGAAGGGTTGAGAAAGGCTTCCTGTGGAAGGTGAGATTTTAGTTGGGACTTAAATGCTTGCAATGACTTCATGGGATTCATTGTATGTACTAATAAATACCTGCATCATGATGATGATGATGTTGATAACAAAAAGCTTACATTTATGTTATTATAAATTACAAAATGCTTTCCTCCCCACTCTGTGAATTTATTCTCTTATTTTGTTGTCCTCTGACTTTCATCAATGTAGAGAACTCTTGCTGTGGAAGCTCCCTTCACTGATAGAGATTGACAATATCTGACTTACTTATGGTCACACAGCCTTGATCTCAGGCCTCCCTGAAACCAAGGCTGAATCACACTATACATTCTCCTTTCTGTATCTCATGGGGAAAGTATTATTAACCCCTTTCCATAGCTGAGGAACTTAAATTTCAAAGATACTTATTGACTTATCGGATCATAGTTTTAAAAGTTGGAAGGGTTCTTCGAGACAGAGCATCTGGTTGAACCCACTTATTTTACAGATGAGGGAACTGAGGCCCAGAAAGTTTAAGAGATCTGACTTCAGTCACATAGCTACTGTTGAAATCAGGAGTTGGTTTTAGATTATTCCAATCAGGGTTGGAGTAGATGACTTCTAGTATATTTTTCTAATTCTAAATTTAAGAGCTTATACCCGTCTGACCCCAATTCCAATATTCTTTCTACCCAAATCACGTAGTCTTTGTTAAAAAACTTATGCCAATCAAAGCCTCTTACTGTTGCTACTACTTTTTTTTAAACATGCTGAATTCCTCATTTGTAGATTTATCTTTACACAGATCAATATTAATTCAACATAATGGTCACTTACCTTTATACCAAGCCCAAACAATACAAATTCACCACCTTTGCTACAATAAGACTAGCTGACTAACCTTGAAAGTGCTGTCATTGTAGTTCAAACATGCTGAAGCATGTCCTTGATATGTCCTTCCTCTGCTCCCTAAAGTCTAGTGAGAAAGTCATTCTCACTGCTATATTATCACACTGAGTTTGCCAAGATGAGTGTTAGGGAATCCATAGAAAGGAGATGTCAGCATGAGCTGCAGTATTGAGGCAAAGATCTGTAAAAGGTAGGGCTTGATCTAGGACTTAATGTATGACTAAGAATTAGGTAGACAGAAAGGTAGAGAAGAGAGGAAATGAAAAGGGGGAAGCAACATCATGAACATGCATAGCAGAGGAATTTGGAGACTAGCCTAACTAAAAATGACAGTTAGCAAAGGGACACAGTGGGAGAAAAGTCTGAATACATAGGGTGGGACTACATTTGTTAAATTGTCAGACAAGTCTATACTTGATTCCAAGGGCATTAGGGAGCTATAGAAGGTTTTTTTTTGGTGGGGGAGGAGGATGGGAGGAAATGATGAAAGCTGTGTGTATCACTATGAAAGATAGATTAGAGGAGAAAAAGACTTTAGGTAGGACTATTGCTATGCAGAGTGATGCCAGTGGAAGGGAGGAGGAGACAGGGGCAGTGCATAAAATCATGGATGTTCCTGAAGGCTGAAAGTAGCAAATTAAAGAATCCTTGGCTTATACCCTCTTTGCATATCCTAGTATCAACCCTTCTGTAATGGAAATGCAGATTTAAAAATCTTCCCTGCCCCTAGCTTAAGTGCACCTGGAGCCTGTGGTGGGAGGCTTGTTTTTCAGGAAAGCCCACACCTTGATACTTTGTGATTGGGCAGTGGGTCAAGGAGGTTGTTACATTCTCTGAGCCAAGAGAAGGCTATATAAGCCCTGAGGAGAGGCTTTGCTTTGGGGCTCACTTTGAGAAGTGTTGTGTGATTTGACCAGATGAGACTCTGGGAAGCCGTTGTTGAGAGCCCCCCGGCTTTGAAAACCCAGATGTTGATGCTTCCCTCTCTGGTAACTGTGATTTGGTATTGATATAATGTTTGGACAGTTTGGAAGCCTGTCTGTTTGATCTGTAAGTTCTGTAACTCTGAAGTTGGGGTGCTGACCTTTTTCCCCTGAACTAGGTAATGTATGTTTGTTTGATTAAAGTAAGCTTGTTAACCCATTTTGAGTTGCTTTCCTTTTGAAAAGCAGATCTAAGAACCTGTGTTGGCAGTCACCCTAGGGATATTGGGGTGCTTGCTGCTACACCTTCTCAGCCTGAACCTGGCCTGCATCCATGCACTCATTCTCTTGGATCTCACCCTTGATCCTAGCTTTTACCTCACTCACACTGCTTTCTCCCTTGGACTCTGGAGAAGTAGTCCATATCCCAGTCAAGGAACTCTGATTTGTGCCATGATGTTTCTGGCTCCTAACTGTGTGGAGATTCCTCTCCCCTTATAACAAGGTGACTTCCCGTAGGGTCCTTTCTTTGTCTTGGATTAAGGCAGGAAGAGCAGTATCACATGATATCATAAAACCCTGGGCTGGGTAAATGGTAGGAAAAATGCAGAAAAGGGGATGGAGAGATGCCTTGAGGGAAGAAGCACAAGGAGCTGTCAGGGACTTTTATTTTGGACCAGAACTGTAATTTCATGAGTACAGGTGACTCCTGATGTGTGAAATTGCTCATCTTAGACACTTACAGTTGATATGCTAAGAGACACACAGCCAGTTTATGTCAGAAGTGGGACTAGGCTTTGAGGAGGACTGCTCATCTACCATGCCAAGCCCCACACCCACAAGCTAGGTGATACGCAACATGTATGAAACCGTTCTTGCCTTCAAGTAGCTTTTGTTCTTGTCCAGATCAGAAAGACTAACAAAGCAAGCAATTAGAGAATAATACAATACAGGCAGTAGGTGATCAAATACTGAATCCTGTGACCCTAAGTTCTGTAGGAGTATGGATGAAAGAGTTTTTGCTATAGAACACTCATTACATGGGGACATTTGATTTACATTGTTCAGACACAAATGAGCCACTTGGCAGTGAAAACTTCACTGTGACTAGCAGTGTTAAAAATACTCAACACCTTTTGTCTGATTTTTCTTCCCAACCCCCAGGTCAGGAAAATGAATAGCTGAGAACCTGCAAGTTGATGCTTGAGTGGGAGGAAGGGGAAAGAATGGAAATTTTCTCCTGCCTATGTGGAATTTGCCTCACAAATTTTCTCTCTCTTCTCCACCAGGGACTGTCTTTTGTCTTACTTTGTGTCCTGAGAGTTTAGCACAGGACCTGACACATAGTAGGCACTTAATAAATGATCAGTGACTGATTTCAATAAGGGCTGAAGCAAAGAATAGAGCCTTGGTTCCTGAGTACTTGCTGTCTATCCCACTTTTAAATCCCATTTCTCAAAAGCACAAAAACAAAAACAAAAACGCCTTGAACATTCAAGGCAGGGTTTCCTGGATTTTGTTGTTGTTGAGTAGTTTCCAGTCATGTCCAGCTGTTCATGACCCCTTTTGAGGGTTTTCTTGGCAAAGATACTGGAGTGGTTTACAATTCCTCAACTGTAATATAAGCTGGAAAAGGAAATGGCAAACTACTCCAGTATCTTGCCCAAGAAAGCCCCCAAAAGGAGTCCTGAAGAGTCAGACATGACTGAAAACAACTGTAGAACAACAACCACAAACTGAGGCAAATAGGGCTAAGTGACTTGCCCACCATCACATAGCGTCTGAGGCTGGATTTGAACTCAGATATTCCTGACTCCATGTCCAATGAACGAACTATCTACTGTGACACCTAGCTGCTCCCATTCCTGGATAATAGGAACAACTGTTTCAATAATGGTATTTTATATTCACATACTATTTCTAAATTCATTGCTGCCTGTACATTGCTTTAAATGTTAAATACTGCTTTAGTGCCTCATGTCATGTTCTTTCTACCTTAAAGGGTAGAAAGAACAATAATTTTCCATATCGATTCCCTATCATCCTCTTCACAAAGATTAGTCTACATCTCTTTTCTCCTCAGACCTCCCACATTTTATTTCTTCCCCCATAGCCTCTTGGCTAAAGACCTCATCTCATAACTTTGCTTAAAAATTAGAGGCTACTTAGGGTTTTCCTCTTCTTCCTTTCTCTGTAACTCAAAACCATTTGATATCACATCCTATTCCCACTTTCTTTGTACCAGAGTCTGAAAGTAGCTCTTCTCCTCCACAAGACCAAAGTATCTAGATTATCCTTTAATTCAATGACTTGCCATCTCCTCCAGCAAAATGCCCTATAACTAGCCCTCTCCCCACTAATCTTCAATCTTTCTTTACATACTGATTCCTTTAGTGTCTCTATAAAATGCATGTTTGCTCCATCCGTTAAAATAAAAAAAAGTCTTTCCTAGATGCTACTATCCTCCTTTAGCTATTATTATCTTATATTTCTTCTCCCTTTCTCAAATGAAAAAAAAATCTGTGTAAATATTTTGCTCCCACTTTCTCTCCTCATGTAACCTTATACATTCTGGCTTCTAACCTCATTACTGAACTGAAATTGCTCTCTGCCAAGTTGCCAGTGATCTCTTAATTGCCATATCTGATCTTCTGATATATGTAATTATTAGTGCTCCCAGGATATGATTGTTTTATTTTCGTTACTAAGTCTCAAGTACCTAACACAAAGAAAGTCCTATACAGATGCTTGTTTATTGACTGATCCCTATTTTACAGATGAAATAACTGAGGACAAGGAAAATTAAATCACTGAATTAGAGTCAGGGCATTAGAAGAAACCTTAGCGGTCATCTAGTACAACCCCACCAAAATGATGAATGCCTGCTATAACATTCCTGATATTCATCCCTCCAGTGGCAGGGACCTCAATAACTCCCAAAGCAGCCTCTTTATTGGATAGCTCTACTTCTCACAAAGTTCAAAGGATCACAGATCTAGCACTGAAAGGAACCTGAGAAGCCATATAGTCCAACCACTCATTTTACAAATGTGGAAACTGAGACCCAGGGTGGTAAAAATGAATTGTACAAGGTCACAAAGATAGTTACAGACCAGGATTGGAATTCAAGTCCTGTGACTGCGAATTCTTTAGAGTGAGCCTCATTCTGTCTCCATGTAACTTCCACTTAATTTGGTCATATCTCTCTTCTGCCTGTAATAAATTAACAAAACCTATTAAATGCTTACTATGTACAAAGTAACAATATTTTAATGAGTTGAACACAATGATCACATCTCCTTTATCTTCTCTCTTCCAGAATAAACATCCCAGATGCTTCAGTGAGACCTCACATGACACTGCCTCCCTGCCACCAAGCGCTTCACCACCTTTGGACTACCCAAGTCATTGCTAAGTCTTACACTGAGTTTCCCAGCCAGTTAGCAGCAGTGATGGCATTGAAATCTAGGATCATGGTCAGGTCAATGTTTGACATTATTGAGAATTCTTATGACCATAAAAGCTACCTTAATTTACCATCCCATCTTTTACAAAGTAATTTTCTAGAAGACAACCCACAGAATTGCTTTATTTCCATAAAATGTGGCACCATGAAAGAATCAATATATAGCTGACCATGCTGGTCACCTGATTTCTTGTCCAAGCAAGGCCACCAATCAGAAATGCTGTCAGGCATCTTAAAATAGAGTCATAAAACTAGAGTCATTTTTCAGTCTGATAGATAAAGGACAACAATTCCCATATTTTTACAATATTATTATTTAAAATGCTTTGTGGGGATTTAAAACCTAACAGTTACTTAAAGCAAATGTTTAGAGTAATAGAAAGTAGACAACTCTCAATAGTGTTAAGTGCATACAAGTTCATGTTGAATTCTCATATTTTCCCCTTTTCATTCAGTACGTCTGCATTTTTTTTTGAAGGATGAATCTTTTTTTTTCTGAAAAATAACAAGCTGGAGGGGTCTAAGATACAAATTAAAAAAAAAATCTCTTTAGCCTTTTTGCTTTTATCATCTCCTATTTCCTGAAGTTCTTATGTCAGAGCAAAGGTGGAATGGTTTCTGGAACTAGATAGAATACTATCTAACTCCTCCACCATAGTCTAGCTCTTCAAATATTTGTGTCTATATTCTGCCATCTGATGGTAGAAAGTGAAGAAGAATTGAGAAACTTCTTGATGAGGGTGGAAGAGGACAGTGTCAAAGCTGGCTTGAAGCTTAACATAAAAAAATATTTTGGCAACTGGTCCCATTCCTTCCTGACAAATAAAGAGAGAAGACAAGGAAGCAGAGTCAGATTTTATATTCTTGGGCTCAAAGATCACTGCAGATGGCAACTGCAGCCATGAAATTAAGAAAAAAATAAGCAAAGAAAAAAATGCTTGCTCCTTGGAAGGAAAACTATGGCAAATCTGGACAGCATACTAAAAAACAGAGACATCGTCTTCTGACAAAGGTCAGTGTAGGCAAAGCAATATTTTTTTCTAGTAGCAATGTATGGCTGTAAGAGTTGTACTGTTAGGAAAGCTGAGCACTGCAGAATTGATGCTTTCAAATTTTGGTTTTGGAGAAGACTTTTGAGAGTCCCTTGGACAGTAAGGAAATCAAATCAATCAGTGATCAAAGAAATTAATTCATGTTATTCTTTAGAAGATCGATTATTGAACTGAAGCTTAAATACGTAATGAGAAGACAGAACATAAAGAGAAGACAGAACTCAGTGGAAAAGACCCTGATGTCGGGAAAGATTGAAGGCAAAAGGAAAAGGGAACAGCAGATGATAAGATGGATAGAGAATGTGATGAAAGCAAAAATCATAACTTTGGGAGATAGTGGATAGAAGATCCTTGTGCTTTCTGGTCCATGGGGTCATGAAGAGTCAGACATGATCTAACAACTGAACAATAACAACAATGAACTCTGAAGAGCAGGAATAAATGATGTAATCAGAAAAATATATGATAGGAAAAGAACATGGGTTGGTTAACATAAGGGATGACAGATGGATAGCCAGGGTCCTCCAGTGATATCTTCATGAGGCAGGAGAAATCAAAGACAACTACCAGCATTTTTAGTGGACTCTCTATGAGAACCTCATGGGAAGACACAGATATAGGACAGACTGGTATTTGTAGGTTGCAATATGAACTTCCAAATTGATGAGATCATAGATCATTGATGATTTTGATCATTTTCCCTATAATCTGAAAATGAAATTGAACTGTTGCTTTGTTTTTGTTATTCCTTCATGCAAATTTTATCCAGGATAAATGAAATAAATTCCATATTGAACTAATAATATTTCTCAGTCCCTTAGTATTTTTGATAATCAAATATGTAAATAATATCACTGAATATCTGAGGGTGTTGCCTGACTATTTGATCCTTTTGTTTTGGGAATAAAGTTAAGATTTGAATTAAGAAAAGAAACTGGTATAGAAAAAAGGTGGTGTTATGTAGAGAAGTTCTCTGTACTTAGTACTGACAGATTCAACATAGTTGACATAGATATATGTGTGTATGTATATACATACATAAGAATAAATAGAATGATATAGAAAAAGGCCAGGGAAAAGATTTTTTTTAACATCCATCTGTTTAATGGTATAACAATACAGAATGAAAATTAAATTAAAACACTTAATTATGCTTTTATGTATTATTATTATTTTAATTAACATAAAATCTGTACACTGGCATCCTGCAGTTTATTTAAAATGTTGGGCACATTTTATCAGGCTAAAAGTGTGCAACATGAAACTAGGAGCACTAAGAGAAGCCAGAAATTCAACAGCATTTACATCACTTCTGGAAAAGGAAGGCAGTTCCCACATGTCACTCCTTTTAATACATCTCAGGCACACAATGGTGTTCATAATTCTATTTTCTTTTTTTCTCCTCCTCATCCCTCACATTGAGACAAAGGAAGTGTAATTTCCTTTATTACTGTATTAAGGGCTTATTTACGTGTTTTTGATTTTTAGTAATAAATATGCATTTATGTATGTGTGTATTATATATATATATACATATATATATATACATCCCCCATATATATGTTGAGCATTATTAATCTGTATCAGTGATTTACAGTTCAATTTTCCCCTGGGTTGTCTTTATTCATTTAGATGTCATAAAATACTCAAATCAAATTAATTTAAAATCAAATTTTAAAAAAGAAACACAAGCAAAATGCCATAAATACTTTTAGGAGGTTAGGAGATGTCACAAGGTACACATTAAGTACTGTTCATGACTTCCTTAGGCTTCAATGTCATCTATTCTCTATAAAATGAAAATGGAATCTATACCAAAGAATAGAAGTCTTAATTACATATTGGATTGTTCTTGAGGTGGTTCATTGAATTTAATTTGTGCTTTCCAATTAGGCTATAAGTTCTTTGAGGGGAAGGCATACACCTGAATTTTCTTCTTTATCTTCCATAGTACCAAGTAGAATGGTGGGCTCAGATTGAGAGCTTTATTGTCTTACAATTAAAAGTAAGCAAAAAATGAAAACAAAAACAAAAGAATTAAAAGAAAAATAGAACTGTGGTATTGAACTGTTTTCTTCTTTTTGTTTTATTATTTTGTTTGAAAAATGACTGCCAATTGCAGAGGGAGAGTAGAAGCCATGTGAGGGCAGCTCCTCAGGGGTTCAAGAGCTTGACATCTTCAGATATTAGCCTCTTGAAGTTATTACTGCCCAATGCAGGCCAGAAGGTCAAGGGAAACATCCCTTTGGGGACTCAGAATTGCAATATTCCCTAAACATATCTGAAATACTATTGGACATCTCAGCTTCCTATTTGGGAATCACAGTCCTAGGTTCACAGGAAAAATTGGTTATTTTTCCACTTATTTTACTTAAGCAAATCCAGATTTTCAAATATGCAAGGAGTTTACAAACAATTTTGGTATTAAAATATTGAAAACATATTAAAATATTTTGATATTGATCTTAATTTTGACTATCTTAAATGTGTGAGATCTTGGGAATAATTTAAAGTTAATTGCATTATTAATTAACATGCTATTTCCTCAATGCTGCATTTCTTTAGTAAGAGCTAAAAATAAAAAAAATTATAAAAGTGGAAAAATATGAAATATAAACGAATTTTTAAAGTATGTACTAACAATATTGGTACATGGAATAATAAGAGATGTAGCACATACAAAGCTCTCAAGAGATCACAAAGAAAATCATATATCCTCAAAATAATAAAAGTTTTGATAAAAGAGTATTGGATTTGGAATCAGGGGACTTGAGTTCACAACTTGTCTTCATTCTTTACCAGGTATGTAACCTTGAGAAAAATCACTTACCCCTTCTCAGACTCAGTTTTCTCATTTGTAAAAATGAAGGTGTTTGTGACTTGTAAAGTCCCTTCCAGGTTCAAATCCTGTGATTGCACTTTCACTCTGGGGAAAAGAAGACTTAAGAGCATGTGACTCCTGAGTTCAAATTTTGAAGGGTTGTCATTTAGAAGATAGATCAAATATAACTTCATTTATTTATTTATTTTTATCCTCATAGAAGTCAGGGATAGAAGCAAAGTGCAAAAATAGGGAAGAGAAAATTTAATTCAGTGTTTAAAAAAAGGTTCCTAAGAGATTAGTCGGCCAGAAATGCATCAGGCTGTCTCAGATGAAGAGTGAGTTGTCTGTCACTGGAGGTGTGACAATCTTAAGAGGCTGGACTTGGAATCAGGAAGATCTAGGTCTAAATCCTGTCTTAAACACTTCCCAGTTGTGTGATCCTGTGCAAGTCACCTAATCTCTCTGGGCCTCAGTTTCCTTATCTGCAAAATGAAGGTGTTATGCTCAATGGCTCCTAAGCTTACTTCTTACTCAAAATCTGTAATCTTTATGTGATCTTTATGCTGGGGCTAAGTGACCCTATGTGTTAGGTCAATGAAAGAGATGAACTCTGAGCTCAAACCCTTGATATCCTCTATTTCTCAAGGCAATAAACAAGCATCTAGGGCAAAGATGTTAAGAAATTTCTTTGTTTCAGGGTGAACATCAGGAAGAGGGAGGGAAGGCAGCATGCCAGGGAGAAAAGCAGAAAAAAAATTAAAATTCAGTCTGCCTTCTCTCCAGAAAGCTGTGACACATAAAACTAAGCAAACAATAAAGCCATATTAAACACTTCTATTTTTTTCTCCCTTCTATTACACAGGGGATATAGCTACAGATGGGAGACCCGTTAACAGGATGCCAAGCTTGGAGAAGGTTCATAGGGGAAACCAGATGACTACAAACCTGTGCTTGTGAACTATACTGCATACTGGTTTAAAAAATCGGAGCGGCTGGGGGAAACTCCAGAGATTTTCATTGAGGGTTGAAATAAACTAAATTCTGTTGGTGGAGAATGGTTTAGAGAGATTTATTATGGACAAAGAAGGCCACGCTTAGAATGAATGGTGTCCCCATCTCACTGGATATATGGATTGACCAACAGAAAAATATTCCTCTTCAGGCTTTAAAAGGTATGTTTCCACTGCATTCTGTGTGACAAGTCATCAAGATATGTGAAAGTCAACACAAGGACATATGTTCCTGAAGCCCTCATCAGGCTGAAAGCAATCTCCATTTTTTATGCCTTTGCATAGGCTTCCCCCATGCCAGAATTGCCTTCCCTCCTTATCTGAACCTCTTAGTACTCCTATATTTTCCTTCAAGATTCAGCCCGGGTTTCTTCTGTAGGAAGCCTTTCTTATTTCTTCTAGTTACTAATGCTTGTATTCTTCTCAAACTATCCTAGATTTCTTTCTCTGTTTATACAAAGTATGACTCCCCCCACCCAAAAGTTATGGCCTTAAGCTGCTCCAGGACAAGGGCTACTTTAAAGTTTAGTCTTTTTTAATACCTGGGGCCTAACACTGCTGCATTTCACATTGAAGCTGAAGAGATGTTTATATAGGGATGAGGGTCTGAAATCAGTTCACCCAATTTTAGCCTCAATACCTTAAATAGGTAAATCAAATCATAGGCCTTAAGACTAGGTTGAAAAGTCTCTGAAAATGATTCAATGAAGGAAAATGGCACCAGATAGTAGGAATGATTGAGTTCGTCAGGGAATTTCCTCTGGATCAGATATAAAACATCAAATTAGCCTGAACAGGTAGAATTTGAGAAATTGGAGTGAGTGTGGAGTTTTAGCTGAACCTTTTGAGAAGGAACTGTTTATAGGAAGGGAGAGGGAAGGCCTTCCCTAGTTTTCTCTCCTTTACTTTTCCACCACCATCCCTCCCATATCCTTAGACCTGAGAATGACTGCCAGATTTTCAGGGTCCATAGGATGCTGGACCTTCCCATAAGAGTCCTAACATCATACCTCTGGGGAAAACAGTAGTTTCCTACTTCGTCTCCTGTCCTATATTTTGATATCCTAAATGACATCTCTGGATAGCACGATGGCAATGTCTGCATCAGAAGTCAAGGACAGAGATAGACATGATCCTTACAGGGAACTTACCCCAGTAGTAGGAAAAAAAGGTCTCTAACAATTAGGAGTTATGTTAGTCACATGTCATTGTCACTCTCTAATCTTGGGCTCACTTTCCAGTTTAGACTATGTATTTGTAGGAAAATGTGTCACAGATTTTGGGGGGATAATTTGAAACAACTGTTGTTGCACCACCTTACTAAATACCCTCTTTATAAAAGGGTAGTAAAGGTAGTAAAAGGCTGGTAGATCAAATAATTCCCAACTGATAACCCTGAGGGAAACACAGAAGTAGTGGCTTGGGCCAATGACTATAGAATTCATCTTGCTCCTTCAGGTTTACCCTTAGAAAACTGAGGCTAAGCTATAGCTAGCCAAGTTCTGGGGATTCAACTTCTCACTGAGAGTGGGGTTGGGATGGGCATGACCCAAAGCATAAATGCACTATATAAGATAAATTGAAAGAATCAATTGGGTAGATTAAAAATAAAAATCAGGAATGTAAAACCCCTATTGTGATATTCACAGAATCATTAAATCTAGGAGTTGGAAGGAATCTCCAACAGCATCTGAAAAGAAATATCTTTTTTGACATATCCTCTTCTTGAATTCCTTCAATGGAGGAGAATTCAACTATCTTTCCCCATTTGAAAAACTTGAAGCACTAGGAAGTTCTTCCTCACTTTAACTGAATTTGGCTTTTCTGCAATTTTTTTTACTTATTGTTAGAAATTTTGCCTTCTGTGGCAAAGAAGAACAGGTTTGATCCCTTCTTCCTATTATAACCCTTTTGGTACTTGAAGATAATATTATGTGCTCTCCTCCAGGCTCAACATCCCTTATTATTTCAAGAGATTCTCCTCTGGCACAAACTGTGTGCTTTTGATCTAAACAATATTGCTGGGGTAGGTAGGGGTAGAGGAATGAGTTTGGCAATAGGTCCCCAATAAAAAGAAATAGGAGTCCTATCAACAAGTTGATAGGAGGAAGTTCTCTCAACATCACATAAAATGACATATGAATAATATTCCATTTCTCTCTCAAATACAGATTTTAAAAGTTTTCTTAAAATTTCCCAAAACCAACTTTAAGGGAAAATGTTTTCTTTCTTAAAAAATACAAGCAAATAAACAACAATGAAGAACCTCTTACTTCATTGGTAAGAAAAAAAGGAATTTCACAGTTACAGATACATTAAATAGTATCACATCTTTCAGTGAAGACTAAACTCTTTTTAAAGTCGAGGAGTAAAAAGACAATAATCAGCACTTCCAAAGATATTGAAATTGGGCATCTTCAAGAAACTGAATTTCTTTCATTGCCAGCCACTGATGATGAAGGGTACAGGTGAGACAAGCTGATTTAAGAAGTCAATAGCTCATGAGAAAGATGGCTACTGTTTAAAATCTAGTAATGACCAACTTTTAGTGAGGAATAGTGCACCAGTCTGGTAGGAACTTACTTGCTTGCTGTTGCACAAGTCTAATCAAAAGGTCTTTAACATAAGAAGGATGGGGAACAAAGAAAGTGGACTATGCATATCCATCAAGTTAGGTTAAATAGACTCTACGGAAAAGAAAGAAAGAACAGCAGTTGAGACACCCAGAATTTCACAGGAGACAAAATCCAAGGAGGCAAATTAAGACTCAGAGTTAGCACTGATACATAATAAGATGAAACTCATGACTAGAATATGGTTCTGGAGGGACATACCTTATTCAAAATAAACAGGCTAGGTTGGGTGCTTTATAATGCTATATTAAGTAGGGATAATCATGTGAAAAAAATCTAGGAATTAGAAGTTCCTGGATGAAATTGAGGAAGAAACAGGAGTCATTTTTTTCATCATAGGATACTGTGGACCCCTGTGACAAAAAGAGGAAATATGTGAGGAGTATTGGGAAATGGACAATGAGCCCTAGAAACCAAAGCAAGATATAACAGTTTTGGTATATTTTAATTATCCAGATATCTGCCAAAAAGAGAAAAGCTAATAATTTTTAAATTTGCCTCACCATTAATTTCATCATTTATAATGTAGAGAAAACAATAAGAGGAAAATTCAGTTCTCATCTGATTCTCATTGACAGGGAGGAAGTGGTTGCTGGGGTAGAAATTATGGTCTCCTTGAGGGAATGTGATTACTCCAATCTAGAATTTTTGAGAGAGGAGAGGAAATCTGGGTAATGTCTAACATGTGCCCTACATTTTAGGAAAAGGGATTTTAATAGGCTCAGAGGAAGGATAGGAATGGTCCTCTAGCAAAAAGTTTACCTAGGACTTTGTCAAGGAACGACAGAAAACTCTCAAGAATGAAATTCTGAGGACACAAGGAAATGATTGTAATGCAGATTAAAAATAATAGTTGCCTAAAGAAAATGATGTCGATGTATAAGGGAGCTTACCATCCAACCCTTTTAATTTTAGAACCACCACTCAGGGCTCACTGTCCTGATTGGTGATTGCCTCTGTGGCCCACTATATCTAAGCTGGCTCCAACCATGATTTGCATAACTTGTCAGCCATCTCTATATGTCACACAATCCTTATTTTCCACTTCTGGAAATGTAATCAAATCAATATGGCATTGCTGTTGGAATGGATATATCAGTCTACTTCCCTATATATTCTACTCTCCATCATTACAAATTTCCAAAACAAAATACTCTTGCTGGGCCACCAATTTCTTTATGTGTTATCTCCCTCTCTTAGAATGGAAATTACTTATGGGCAGGCACAATCTTTTTTTTTTCCTTGTAGGCCTAGTATTTAACATATGGAAAATCTTCAAATTCCCATTCCCATTACAATAGTGCTTGTCACATACTAACCATTTAATAAAAAGCAGTTTCAATTAATTGATTAATTTCACTATTAATTTACTTAATATATTAACTTTAATTAACTCAACTAACCCATCCACGCAGCAACCAATTTTTATATTAAAATTATAAATGCAGAAGAGGATGGATATGGGAGAAATACCAGCTAGGTGGCACAGTGGATAGAGTTCTTGGTCTGGAGTCAGGAAGACCTAAGTTCAAATCTGAATCTGAGACACTTACTAGCTGTGCGGGCCTGGGTAAGTCACTTAACACTGTTTGCCCCAGTTTTCTCATCTGTAAAATGAGAAGGAGAAGGAAATGACAAACCCCTCCAGTATCTTTGCTAAGAAATCCCCAAATAGAGTCACAGAGAGTCAGTCAGACATAATTGAAACAACTGAACAATAACAAATAAGAGAAAGATAATAGTCCTTCAAAAATAGTGTCAGGAGTGCTAAAGCACAGAATGAGCTGGGGTTGATGAGGAAAGCTAAGGCCAACAAAAATTATGGATTTTTAAGCTCTGTAGGGTCCTAAAATAGGAACAAGGGGTGGGCAGTTAGGGTGAGTGAATATGGTTAGGATCAGCCAATATGGTTAGCTGATTTTCATTAAGGTTAGTGAATAAAGGGTAGACAGGACAATGATAATATCAAGAGCTACTCAATGTTTTTGCACTTATTTTGTTTGCAAAGGAAAATAACTTTTGCACTAGAGATGATAAAATAATGCTTAAGAGGGAGTTGATACCAAGATAATTAAGTGGATTGTTAGAGAGCACCTGGTTTCTTTTGCTGAATTCAAGTCACCTGGTCCTGATGAATTATATCCTTGGATAATGAAAAAAAAATCTACTAGCAGATGTGATTCTTGAGTCACTGTCAGTGAATGAAGCACTGTGAAAAATGGGAGATGTACTGCAGAGTGGGTGAAAGACAAATGTCCAGATTTTTTTTTTTGAAGAGAAAGAACAGAATCTACAAACTCTAGGCCAGTAAATTTGACTTTGGTTCCTGAGAGAATTAGAGACTGGTTCATTAGAGATGGTTAGTGAACAGCTATAAAAAAGGTGACGATTACAAAGGGCTACTGTGCTTTCATTAATAGCAGGTCATGCTAGGCTAACTGTATTTCTTTTTCTGACAGGGTCACTAAGCTGTATATCAGGAAAATGCTGTAAATTTACTAGTCAATCAACTACTATTTATTAGGTATCTATTTGAGAAATGTATTGTCCAGCCTCCACTTGAAGACTCCTGCTGTGAGGAAATCTGTTATTTCCAGAGGCAGCCCATTTTGCTTTCAGACAGTTCTAATTAGGAAAATTTTCCTGACATCTATGCCTCCTTTGCCATTTCCACCTCTTCTTCCTCCTTCTTTGCTATGGGGCCAAAGAGATTAAGTATAATGCTTTTTCCACGTGTCAATCTTTTGAATAGTTGAAAATAGATATTATGTTGTCGACCCTCTTCCCTCATCAATTTTCTCTTCTCCAGGTTAAATTTCCTTAGTTCCTCCAACTGATTTACTTAGAACATGTACTTCCAGCCTAGTTGCTCTCCCCTAGATGATCTCCAATTTATCAATGTAATTCCTAAAGTGTGATGTCCAGAACTGAATGGAATACTCTAGAGGTCCATTCCATTCAAGGTAGGGTGAAGAGTTCATTTTGTCCTGAGAGTTTTAGTTGACTACAAGCTTAGTAGGAAACAATATGATGTGACAGCTAAAAAACCAAACCAAAACCAAAACAACAACTAATATGATCTTGGGTTATGTTGAGAGCCCTTGTTTTCATGAATAAAGAGTGGTAGTACTTCCTTACTCTTTCATAATCAAAGCTGGAATTAATTTTCTTTATCGTGTTTTTTTCCGTCATACAAAGAGGGAAACAAGACTCAGGAAGATGAAGCAAATTGCCTATGGTCACCCAGCTAGTTATCTGAGCTGACCTTGTAACCCATGTCTCTCCCCCTCCATATCTGGCACTCTTTGCTCAGTTTACTTCCAAAGGATTGGCTCCAGAGAGCATATGTCTTAACTTGATGAACTACATCCTTCTCATCTAGTTTGTGTAAATGAAGGACACATAAAAATAGATCAGTTTAAACACCACTTCACATTTTCAGATGATATATTACAGCAGTTTCATGTGATTAAAAATGAAAATATTATACTAAAGATGATAGTAAGCAAAGAAATATATCTTAATCATACAATGAGTCTGTTATGTAACTGAAGGGTCTATTTAAAAGAAATACACCCAAAGCAACTTATTCCTTATTGGGGAAATAGATCCTGTGGAGGGCACTTCCATCCTTCTAGCTGCCTCAGAATTCTCCTCTCCCTCCATATCCAATCAGTTGACAAGTCTTAATGTTTTTATCTCCACCAAATCCCTCAGGTATGTCCATGTCTTCTGATGTCCAGTCACATAGCCGTCAGTCCCTCATCACCACTTACCTGGACCACTGGATCTACCTCCTAATTTGCCTCCTTGCCTTCAGTCTCTTTCTCTCTAGTCCATCTATCCTTTACATAGGTGCCAAATTGTTATTCCTAAAGTACAGGTCTGAATGTGAGATTTCCTTGCCCAGGATGTTCCAGTGGCTCCTGATTGCCTCTAGAAAAAAATACAAACTTTGTTTGGCATAAAATGCCCTTCACAATCTGGTTCCAGTCAACCTTCCATGGCTTCCTCAGCATCTCTCATCTGTGTTCACTACAAGTTCTAGCCAAACTGACCTGCTTGTGACTGGTCTCATGTGATATTTGATACCTTTCCTTCATGCCTTTGTATAGGGCTTCCCACATGCCTGGAATGCACTTCCTTCTCATCTCCATTTCACAGCACCCCCAGTTTTGTTAGGGCTCTCCTCCAGTGCTACTGTCCGCCCCAGGCATACATTCAGATTTTTCTGTGTTCTAGTGCCACTCTCATTCCAGAATTTACAATGTATTTGCTTTGTATTAATTTCCTTCCATGTTGACACTTTATCCTCAGTCCCCCTAGATATAATGTAAACTCCATGAAGGCAGAACTATTTTGATTTCTCTTTATATCCCCAGCACCTAGCATGGTGCCTTGCACATAGTAGGCATCAAATAAATGTTCATGAAATGTGTGAATAAAAGAAACTTTGTAATCCAGTAGGGGAGAACAAGACAAATGCACAAGAAACAGCAAGTGCCCATGCCTTTGATCACAAAGACTAAGTTGGGCAGTGTAATTAGAGAGGTCAGTAATGCATGATTAAGAGGACATAGTGGAAAAAAGTGGAAAAAAGAATTGGCCTTGGAGTCAGAAGGCCTGAGTCTGAGTTACAGCTCAGACACTTAATTGTGAGAACTTCAGCAGTTTGATTTATCTGATTTATCTTTACCAAAATGTCTAATGTTTTATTTTATTTTATCCTTGTCATAATCCTTTGAGGTAGGTATTATTGCTATCCTTATTTTACAGATGAGGAAACTGAGGCACGGAGAAGTTAAGTGACTTGCCTAGTTACTGAATGCAGGGTACTGACTCATGTCTTTATGACTCCCAAGTCAAGCATTCTATCTACTGAGCCACCTAAGTAACACTAGCACTAACTGAGCCACCTAAATAACACTAGCACTAACTTAGCCACCTGAATAACACTAGCACTAATTGAGCCACCTAAGTAACACTGGCACTAACTGAGCCACCTAAGTAACACTGGCAATAACTGAGCCACCTAAATAACACTAGCACTAACTTTTCCATCAGGTAACTGGGAAGAAAATGCTTTGATACCTTAAAAATGCTATAAAAGGTGAGTTATTTTTATTATTAATAAAATAATTACATAGAAAGGAATTATAATAGGAGAAAGAGAATGAAGGTATCTTATAAGATGTCAAAGTTACAAGGATCCTTGGAGATAAGTAGGTCCAATTCCCTCCTTTCAGAGGTCAGGAAAATAAGTCTAAGAAAAGCATCGTATTGGGGTGACTAGGTGACACAATTAATAGAGGACCAGCCCTGAAGTCAGGAGGACCTAAGTTCAAATCTGGCTTCAGACACTTAATACTTATTAGCTGTGTGACCTTGGGCAAGTCTCTTAAACCCAACTGCCCTCCAAATAAACAAAAAAATAAATAAATAAACCAAAAAGCATTATAATTTGCGCATGTCACATGGCCAGTTAGTGACAGAGTGATAGATTAGAACCCATTTTTCCTAACTCTAAGCCTTCTGTTGCTATATCATGATGCCTCATAATACAGAAGAAAATGCATGATTATTATATATGGTCTTTTCCCTCCCTTCCTAAAAGTAACTTATTCTATTTGAATACTTCCTTTGTGAAATTCTTTATCTGTAATTATACATATATGTGTTTGTATGAATGTAAAAGTAACATATATGTGAGTGAATTACCACTGCCAACAAAGCTCTACCCTTGAGAATCAGTCACCTTTTCACCTGGTCTCTGTTATAGCTTGTTTGTCTGTCACTGAGAGGCAAAAGACTCTGGTGTAAAAACTATGCATTATCATGTTAGCTGTGAGTACTTAATAATAATAATAATAATAATAAAATAATAATAATAATATTTCTCTTAAAGGTCACAGAACTTCTTCATACTTGTGTGAAGAAATACTCTGTCAACAAAATTTCCCAACTCTTCTGTGACTAACAGTCTTAGATTGGGGCACTGAGGAGGGATAAAGCCTGCCAAGCGTCACAGAATACAGGTGTTAGGATCAGAGAGTCATCTCTCTCAAGCTGAGGCCATCTAGTCCAATTTCCTCCTTTTACAGAAAAGAAACCAGAGGCTTAGAGAGGTAAAATCACTTTTTCGAGATCACCTAGGTACTAAGTACAAAAGATGAGATTTAAACCTAAGTCCTTTGACTTCTGAGCTAGTGTTCTTTCTCATCAATGTGTTATGAAATATAACTTGCTGAGGCAGCTTGGTACAATGGACAGAATATGGAAATCCAGTTTTAAATCCTGGCTCTGCCTCTTACTTCCTTGGGCAAGTCCCCTTATCCTCTCTTTCATTTCCTACCTGGCTACATGCTTCTGGATGTGCCCATCATGTCCTAGGAACCTCATTATTCTACAAGATCCTTTTGGTCTTGGAACTCACCTCATCAGGACCCTTTGCCCCTAGAGCTCCTTCCTTTGAGAACTACTTCCAAATCCTTCCCCTAAGGAGAGCTTCTAGGCCAGCCATCTCTTCATTTCTCACTGGGTACATTCTTTTGGGATTTGCCATCAGGCTTCCATAGACACCTTCCTGCTCCTCTTCCTTTCATCTTCCTTTTGTGTGCAATCATTCTCCTGTAGATTGCCCTCTTAGAGGGCAAGGGCCATCTTTTTTTTGGTTTTTGTTTTAGTATTCTGAGTGCTTGGCATAGTGCCTGACGTAGAGTCTTCGTTTAATAAGGGCATATTGACTGCCTAGGCTTTGGTTTTCTCATAAATAAAATGGGGGGTTGGACTAAATAACATCAAAGGTCCCAAAGTATGATCTTATGATGTCTTGTAGCATTTGTGGAAAATTCAAATATAAAATTATTTGTTTTCTATCCTTTGATTTAATCTGAATTTAAGGGAAAATGATTTAATTTGTGATTAGACATGCATTCTAACACAAACTTATGATTTAGCTTTCTCACAAAACACCTCTAAACCATGTGAAGAATGAAGACAGTGGATTTCTAGAATGACTTCTATGATGGTAGCCATGATAGGGACTTGAAGTTTACTCACCAACCTATACTTAACGAACCATCCAAAGCAGATTTTCCTAGTTACCTTCCCTACATTCAAAATGACTGTCTTGAGGTGTTTGCTTTTGATGTTTCAAGTGTATTGGGTTATGATAGCTATGACTATAGAATGTGAATTTCCTCATCAAGTAGTAGGAGACATATGGCACTATGTGTTGGACCCATCATGGAACCCCACAGCTGCTTTAGAGAGACAATTAATATAATTGCCCATCCTAAGAACGCTTATGCTGATTGCATTACTGAAAAAGCAAGGTTTTGGCTCCTTTTCTAATGTTACATTTCTTTAATATGTATCTATTTATTCACAGAATTACAAAACCATAGAATTTTCTAATGTACAGGACCTCAGAGGCCATTTAGGCATCTAAAAGGAATCTTTAAGATACCTGATGAGTAGTCATTCAGCATCTGCCCAAAGACTGCCAAGGAAGCCATACCTACCACACACTGAGAAAGCCTATTCTACTTGTGAACATCTCTAATTGTCAGAAAGTTTTTCAATCTTCAATTTGATTTACTGTAACTTCTCTCCATTGTTTCTGGTTCTTTGCTCTCATACCAAACTGAATAAAATAACTTTAAAATACTTGCAGGCAATTTTTGGTCTCCCTTTCCTGCCAAAACATTAAACCCTCTACTCCATTACCAGCATTTGGAGCCCTAGATTTTATTGTTGGTTCTTTTCTTGGGTTTTGTTTCCTATGAACTTCTAAGTGCCTCAACTGATACTCTTCCTTTACTGTAGTTAGTTTATATTGTATATAGCCAGCTGGTTGTGTACAAGTATTTTTTCTCCCTTGCCTATCCATTTCATTTTAAAGCTATTTTTATCAGATTTGCAAAACACCAGATAAATACGTTCTTACCAGCCTTTACTAGGTATGCTCCATCTCTGCCCAGGCGTTTCTCCTCTCTATATTTTAAGCTGTGGTCAAATCTAAATTCCGTCCTCAGACAGTTGTTCATGGCAACTCAGTTTTCTTTTCTTTTTCTCTCCTGTATTCCTAGTCTTAAGTAGGCTTCAATGAGGAAAATACAACCTATGCCTCAGTGGTCTTCACATTGTTGTCCAAGCCTTCATAATAAACATATTTTAGGTTCCTTGGGAACTATCATTTTTGCTCACATGCATCACCAGAAGTGGGCAACAGTCATCTGTTTCTGATGAGTATTGGGAGATTATATGTTGTATCTTAAAAACACATGGCCCAGGAAGACCACATGCCTTTCTCTTTTTAGGTCAACAAATTGCTTCTTTCACACCTCTAAGCAGAAAGATGAGAAGAATTCTTTCTCTGAGCAATCATTCAGTCTGTTTCATTGCTATCTACTGTAGAAGCAGTGTAGAATGTTGAAAAGAGTGCTGAACTTGGAGTCAGAAAAGACATGGCTTCATTTTCTGCTTCTTTCACTTTATATTTGTGTGACTAATACAGGTGAAATGTAACTTCCCTGAACTTTATTTTCTTCATCTGTAAAGTGGGGATGATATTACTGATATAGTTGTTATGAGGCAGAGCTGAGGTGATATACTTAAAGTGCTTTGTGAAAATTAAAGTGCTATGTAATTGCCAATTATTATTTAAATACTATAGGATAATATCTCAATTATCATCACTCTCAAGTAATTAGCTGATCTATAAAGGTGTGATCTCCAGATGACTTAATTACTAACCATCTAAAACCTGGATTCAACTAAATACAACAAACACTAAGTGAATACTAGATATGGCAAGAGGTAGCCTGAAATAGCGTATAAAGAGCAAGACTCTCAGAGGGTTTTCTGCTTCTGCTATTATGGATGAAATCACAGGTTTTGAATCAAAATCAAAATCAAAATGAGCAAGGCACTGTCTTGGGCGTGGAGATAGAAAGACAGTGAAAAGAGATCAGTCCCTACCCTAAAGGTACTTATATGCTGCTGTCAAGATATAACACTTATAGAAATAACTATAATACAAGGTAAATTGAGGTAGAGAAAACGGTAATGGGGAATTAGGGAAGCTTTTATATAGAAGGCAGCACCTGGGCTAAACCTCAAAAGAAAGCAGGGATTTTGAAAGTTGGAGATGAAAAAGGAATGCATTGCAGGTTCAGGGCAGAGGTGGGGGTTAATGTGTGCCAATGAATGGAGGCCAGAGTCTGGTGTGCCAAGGACTTTTAAGATTTTGTAACTGTTTTTGATGGAAATGTTTTACAATTATATCATGTATTTCTCCGCCATCCTAACCAGGGATCAAAGTCTCAACATAATCTAATATTTTCTTGGTGACTCAGGTCAGCACTATGAACATTAGTTATTGTATTATGCTGTAGATACACAGGAAGATGAAAATGGTGTAGGACATAGGGCTAAATGGGTATTGATTTCAGGGATGGCCCTTGAAGTGGCATTCTTGAAAATGTCCATAGCATCAGCTCTCTCTTTTTTTTCCTTTTCATAAATGTACCAGTTCCCATTTGCACAATCTTTTTTACCTCTCAATACACACATACACATGTACACATGCACACATGTATATACATTTTAAATCTATAACTATAACTATGATTGATTTATTTTTCAATATTCAAGATAATAGCCAGGCATTATGGTACATGCCAAAAGTTTTTGTTGCTGGAGAGGCTGAGGCTGGTGGATCACTTGAATGTGCAAATTCTGAGCAGGAGTAGCCTACGCTAAGTCTGGTACCAGTGCAGTGAGTCCCAGGATCAGGAGGCCACTAGTCTGCCCTAAGGAGTCATTACTAAATAATCTACAGTTGGAAAAATAGAGCAGGTTAAAGTTTCCTTGCTGATCAATATTGGGATCTGGCCTATAAGCGGCTATTGTATTGCCAACCTAGGTGAGATAGAGAGACCTAGTCTCAATCAAAGCAAAGCAAAATGAACGAACAAACAAAACATATGTGGCTAAGTATGGAATAGAGGATAGACTTGGAGACAAAAGGTTAAGGACAAGTTTGACCCTCAGTTTCTTCCTCTCTAAAGTAATAAAAGCTATAGTACCTTCTTCATAGGGTTGTTGTGAGACTCAACTAAAATCATTCAGATGAAGAACTTTCACAAGCCTTAAAGCATAACAATTAGCTATTATTACCATAAAGTAGTGACTTCAGGAATTATTGAGGTAGAGGTAAGCTGATGGCTCTTGCTGGCTCCTTCCCACTGTCCATAGATGTGTTTCTCCTACACGCCCTCACTACCTATAGCAGGAGTTCTCAGTGTTTTTATATATCGTGGATCTTTGGTAGTGCGGTAAAGCCAATGGATTCCTTTTCTGAATAACATTTTTAAATACACAATACAAAATATATAGTATTACAAAGGAAACTGATTATATAGAAGTAAAGATACATTTCCCCATCCAAGTTAAAGGCCCCCTCTCTTCCTACCCCTGACATCTATATACAAACCTTAGGTTAATAATCTCAGAATAACCTCCTTTCCTGCTTTTTCTAATTCCAGTCACTGCTTTGGAGATTCAGTGTTCCTCCTCTCTGTCCCTACTTTTCTCTTTGCTTCTCATTTATTTTTCCTTATATCCCTACTCTTCTGTTTCCTCCTACTTCACCTATACTTCTCAACTTTTGTGTGGAACAACTGAACTTTTATAGATATTGCTATAGATTGTGTTCTTTTCCCTTGTCAATGAATCAAATAATGCCAGTGAAACCCTTAGAATCTTCCAAGTCTTTGACTCTCCACGGCTATATTTGTCACTATAGGTTGATCAAAGTTTTTTTTTTCCTTAGGTACCAGTGAAACTTCTCTTCCCTCCTGCCCCCATCATACCAGTTTTACTACCTGGATTCAAGGTGTTTGGAGTACCAGAAGCCTGATTCCTGTATAAGCTGGGTACTACTTTATTATGGTATCATTAAAACCACTGGTATAATATGTAACATTATAGATTTTGTTATGGCATTGCCATGGTGATTAATGTGTAAGAAAGTCATAGTCTAAGGAAGACAATGATTTTTCCTCGCTCTGCAAACAAACATATTAGAAGGGCACTGATTAGTCCCTGGCTAAATAGGAACTAGGTTCACAGCTGTGCTAGGAAATTCCCATGCCAGGTCAGTAGACAGTCTCCAGAGATAGCAGGCTCCCCACCCTATACTACAAAGAGTAGAGGTTACCCCTGAGGCAAATGCCTAATTGGTCTTTGGGGAAATACAGCCATGTGATTATGACAATGGTGGTAATGGAGGAAGACAAATAAGTCACATAAATCTTCACACTTATAATGGCAGCTGAAGTAATGCCCTGAATTGCAATTTTTTCTCTTATAATTCCAAAAGAGAGTCAGCTGTGTGAATTTAGCCCTGTTAGCACAGCATTTGGCACTGTTCTGATGCAGGAACAAAATCTCTAGATTTAAAGTCAGGAGGACCTGGTTCTATTCCTTTCAATCTGTGTGACTTTGGGCAAGTCCCTAGGCTCAGGTTCCTTAATTGTAAAATGAGGAATTTAGATTCAGTAATCTTTACAGTCTCTTTGTAACTTGCTATCCTTTTTATAAACAATCTGAAGAAATCCTTCCCCCGCCATCCTTTCTCTTCAAGTCCTCCCTCTTCTATGAGGCCTTCCTTGACTGCCTCAGCTTGGTCATTTCAGCCTTTGAACTCCTAGAGGTAGAATTTGGGTGATATAGTAGATAGAGTACCAGGCCTGGAGTCAGGAGGATTCATCTTCCTGAGTTTAAATCCAGCCTCAGACACTTCTTAACTGTGTGACCCTTGACAAGTCACTTAATGCTATCTACCTCAGTTTCCTCTTCTGTAAAATGAGCAGGAGAAGGAAATGGCAAACCACTCCAGAATCTTTACCAAGAAAACCTCAAATAGCATTATGAAGAGTCAGATATCATTGAAAAATGACTGAACAAGGCAGAATTTACATTGTTTCTACTTTGCATTTATTCTGCACATACACAAAAACACAGAGAAGACTGTTTATATTAGACTATGAGCTCCTTGGAGGTATGGTTAGTCTTTTACTTTTGTTTTTCTATCCCCAGCCTGGCATAAGGACTCTCAAATAAAGGGTGATCAATATATGCTTGTTGATTGAATTACTGAATAATTGATTCATAGAAATTAGAATTACCTGAGATTTTAGAGGTCATTGAGTCTAAGCCCCTTCTTTTTATAGATAAGCAAAAAGATTGGCTTCACCAAGATTGCAAAGATAATAAACTATAGATTTGGTATCAGTTCTTTATTGCCCAGCCAACCTAAGAATATGGATGTTCATCACCAAAGGGTTGGCCACAGGGTGAAGATTTATTATTATTATTATTTTAAAGCTAGAGTAATTCATGAAGATTATCTACCAAGGCAGAGAGGGGCTATGGTCAGTGTCAGTGCAGGGAATATTTATACTGAAGAAATCATGGACTCTTGCATTGATGACTAAACCTCCCTGTTAGCCAACCAGAGGGAAATAGATTTTGTCATATGTCTTTTCAAATACTCCTCCTTTGGTAGAGGTGGAAATTGTCCTTTAAGCAATGCTAAGATTTCCTATGTCCTTGTGACATCTTGGACATCAAAGAAGATGATTTCAAGATTATATTCATGGTCCACCAATCCAAAGATATAGGATGTCAGGGCTTACCATCTTATCTTCAGCTAATACAATCAAAGCTGAGTTTAAAAGAGTTAGGGTATGAAATTCAATTATGCTCAACAATGAGATTCACCATTTTCTGACCAATCAGCTTTAATTTAAATTTATACTAAATTGCGTGTATGTGTATGTGTATGTGTGTGTACCTAGTCATTTAAGCCAAGTCTCATATCCACATCCATTCTATTAACTTTATGACTTCACAGATGATGACATCTGTAATATAATGGTCTGATCTGACCTTTTAGTTTGCTGTTCTTGCTTTGGGCTGTCATGTCAGAAATCTGTTGCTAGCAAGAATATCTTTTTTTAAGGGATAAGGCTGGTTTGGCTTTGCAGCATAGAAGTTAAGTACTCTCTATAGCTTAATTGAAGATAGGTAGCTAGATCTACAACTGGATATTGTATTGAGGAACTAAATATGAACCATAGTCAGTTGATAACATCCTCCATAGCACCCTCCTGAGTAGTGAGAGAACAGAGGCAGAAATAGATTTTGGATATGTAGGGAACAAGTGAAACCCAGCAGGATCCATGCAGCATTGAGCAATAGCATCACTAGGCGGCAGATAAAAATGTTAGGGTGATCTGGGAACAAAGAAAAAAATCATCTCAGGACAGCAGCACCTTGCTTTCATTCCAAAGTTCTGAAACCTCATCCCTTTGTTCATTTTCCACTCTTCCCAGCACCATGGTTCTTTTGGCTGAAATTATCACTTACCAAGGTTCAAATTACTGTTGTTACATAGCTGACACAAAAATTCACTATTCTTATTCTGTTTTAAGGGTTCTGTTCTCATGACTTTCTTGTTTCAGAATTGGATGTTGGTGAATAATTTCTGCTTACACCAAAATAAAAATGAACTTTTAGCTCTTGTGTCTCCAGAGAATGCTATTCATTTTGGGGGTATGTATGTATGTGTGTATTATGTATATATCTCCTCCTTAAAATGAGGACAATAATTTTTAAAGGCTCAACATTTTAAAAGTTGATAATTAAAATCTTTCATTTTGTGGGTTGGGTACAACATGGACCAAAGACACATTATATTACAGATGTCATCCTGCCAATACTGAATTTTTCTGCCCTTTTTTGAAGGGAATATTTTTGGAGGGCAAATTCATTTTTAATCTTAAAATATCTAATTACAGTGATGCAGTTATTTGTTCATTAAAACCTGCACAACGCATTTCATGTGAGGCTGTGATGCCAAAACAACCAGATGAAAAGTGAAAAATTTAATCCATCATCCAGACCATTGGTTCATACAATGCCAAAACTTCCAGCTATTTTGGCACAATGGAGACACAGACCTTAGTCATCAATCAGATCTATACAACAGAGTGTGGACTTCTATATTTCATCATTTACACAAAGTTAATTTCAGTGGAGTTCTAGAAATTTGCATTATTCTTTTTAGATGATGCTTATTCTCTTCCAGTAACTCTGAGAGGAATAATATGCCTATATCTGTCTATACAAAAGATGAGAAACCTGAGGCCTTAAGATTGTAAAGAGATTATCCAAGACCACACAGCAAACTGATAGAAATACTCAAATTAAAAATGACAAATTGTTCCCATCCCAAGTCTTGATTATTCCTTTATCTATGCCTTTGATCATACCACTCTGGAACTCATAATGCCTTTTTTTTTCCTCCTTCCCTAATCAGTGTACACCAATCCCTTCAAAAAGATGATCAAAAATAATTTCCAAAACTTTCTTTCACTAAACAAATTGCCTGCTGGTCAATAACATATATTTTCATTAGAAAGAACAAACATGCATATACAAATCTACATGTCTATATGTCTATATATGTCTATATATATATATGTATATGTATCTATCTGTCTTGACACAAAAAAGTGCCATGCCCTGAAGGTACATTATCTCCCAAATTGTCTGGCAGTAGCTTTATATAGTAAAAATAGTACTAGGCTTTGAGGCAAAAGCCATGGGTTAAAGTCCCAGCTCAGTCATTTAAAAGCTCTGTGATGTTACCAAAGTTATTTTACTTCTCTCTCTGAATCTCAGTTTCCATATCTGTAAATGGAGCTATTTGTAAAATAATAATCAGCCTCTGTAAAATAATAGCTTGCACTAGTCATCTCACAGTGCTGTGAGAAAAAAGTGCTTTGAAAACTTTAAACATGTTGAAGATTTTACAGCATTATATACTTGTGAGTTATCACTATTTGAGAATTCAGTGGTGTCAGGGAAGAATGAACTTGCATCATTCTGTCTATCTAGGAAGGATATTTGAGGTCCGGGAGAAATAGTATAGATTTGGAATAAGAACTAGTTTCAAATTTAAGCTCTGCTCTTTATTACCTATGTGACCTTTGGCAGATTCCTTCATTTATCTGTGCTTCTGTTTCCTTATTTATAAAAATGGTAGAATTGGACTAGTTCTTCTCTTAGGACCCTTTGAGCTTGAAAACCTATGGTCATTCAGTCTCTTCTACCAAATTCTAGTCCTAGTTCTGCCTTCTAATTTATTCACAGTTGCTTTGACACAAGTGACAGAGTGGATAAAGTGCTAGTTTTCAAGTTAGGATGATCTGGATTCAGATCAGATCCTACTTCTGATGTTAGCTATGATGACAGGCAAGTCATTTCACTTTCAGTCTAGCTAGTGTCTCCATTAGGCAAGATGTCTGATGTCCTGTCCCAGCAAGAAGCCAGACTAGTTGATGCAAAAAGGCACTTTGAGTGATGGAGAAGAGTTGGCATATGTCAGACAAGTCAAACCACTGTTACTGCATCAACTATCTCCTCTACTCAGTTCCTAATGGATATAAGCCAAGTAGCTTTGAGAATAACAAAGCTCCTCAGAATGCTGGCCCTAATTTTAGCTTGAGCTGCACAGCTATTATTGTGTGGAGTAATTCATGTGGAGAAGGGTTCCATCTTGCTCAACATCAACACCATGAACTGTCTACCAATTGCTACCAACTGGGGTAAATCAAAGTGCCTTGGGAGTGGCACCATTCCTGTCATCACTAGTTCTGTTTTCAACCCAGATCTCACAGTCATCATCCTGGGATGTGAACCCTAGGAAATTTCATCTTGGTAAATGCTTCTGAGGATGCTATAGCTCAGGTACTAAAGACCCAGAAAAGAAAGTTCTCTCCACCAGAGTCCTTGATACTGTCAAATGGCTCAACATCAGAAACAGATAAAATATTAATAGATGTGACATTAAAGAAGCATTACTATCTTTTTGTTTTCCTTCACTGCATCAGAAAGGACATGGGACATTTCCACTGGACTTTGAGTTGAAACCTCATATATGTGTTACTTTCTCATTAGAATGTGACTTCCTTGAGATCAGGGGGTATCTTACTTCATATCAACAATGCTTAGCACATAGTAATCACCTAAATAATTTTCATTCATTTATTCATCTTTAAAATGCAGATAATTCCTGTGGTACCTAACTCATATAGTCATTGTGAAGTTCACATGAAATAATGTATATTAGGTGCTCTGTAATCTTTAAAGGGATATATAAATGTTGGCTGTTATTTCTCTAAGTGCCTGAAAGCACTATGGACAAAGTTCTATGTGAGTCTGGAGAGCTCATTTTTCACTTGGGGAATTCAAGGAAGACTTCAAAAAAGAAGCATCATTCATTTAAGCTTTACTGTGAATTTGGACAGGTTCATATAGGCAGAAGAGTATTCTGGCTAGAGGGCACAGAATTCTAGAGTAAAAAAGAATCAGAGATCACATAGTACAATTCAATAATGTTATACATGAGGAAACTTGATCCCAGAAAGGGAAAGTGATCATCTAACATTATACCTTATTAATTCTACTTAATGGCAGACCCAGGACAAGAACCCAATACCCTTAACTCCCAGCTCAGTACTCTTTCCACTCTACCACACTGCCTCAATATAATTTGTGTATAGGTATAATTCCATTAAAGGCTATCATTTAAGTATTCATTAGTATTAGATTTTTCTCATGAGGACTATAAGTACTAAATTATATTAATATCTTGTTACTTAATGCTATCTATTAAAAAGAAAATAAGAATCCAGGAATCCTATGTATGTTCAGTGAGAATGGGGTGAAAGGGGAGGATGAAAAACACTGAAATAATTGAATGTGTGCATACTCTGCATATGGAAAAATAATTCTTCTCATTCGCGTATAGTCGTATACTTAATACTAATTGAGAATTCCTTAACATAAGAGCCTGCTGTTGCTATGGACACAACACATGAAGAGGGGTAGAATATTCTTCCACGCTTTCATACACACTGGAGTCTGTACATTTTAGTCTTAATTCACAAAGAAATCTCAGCATGTCATGGCATCCAAGTGAGGACTTAGATGTATTTGAGGTAAAAACACATTTGCAATGGTTTTTTCATGGACCGGGGCTGGCGATATCCATCACAATCCCTTGGCACCCCAGAGATTTTATCCTAGGCCTCTGCCAAGGCACCTCTGCAGTGCTCAATCCTGATTCTTGTCATAGAAGTTGTGCAGTAGGGCAGCTGTGAAATTCTAAATCAATGGTCTGCTCACACCCCCCATTGCAATACCTCCCCTGCCTGCCCAAATATGGAAAGGAGCCCAGAGCCCAAGGAGGGAGTCCATGGCATTATCGCTGTGGGGTGGGAGAAAGGAGGTTCTCGTCTGCTGATTGATGGCCTGATAATCAGCCAGCAAGAACAGTAAAAGGATATCATTTTAATAAATTGATCACTGCAATATTCAGTTAAATGGATAAATTATGGCTAGTGGGGTGGTGTCCTGAATTCTTTTCAACTGTGGAGGTGCATGTGATGGATGTGAATGTGTATCCTCAAACACTTGGGCCGAGAGAGCGATCCAACCTATACATACACAGACACAGATACACAGTTTTACTCTTCTTCCTTTCCCTTCCACTCTTTCTTTTCTTCTCCCTCTCTCCCTCTTCCCCTCCTTCTTTCCCTCTCTCTTTTTCTTCCTTTCTCACTCTCTCTCTTACTGGGTCTCTTTGCCCCCTTCCCCCTTTCCTCTCCTTCTTCCTTTCTCGGTCTCTGTCTCCTGATCACAATGTATGTGTCTGGCTTTGTTTTTGTCTGTTTTTCTCTTTTCACCACATTAGAGTTAACTGTAACCTAAAATCAATGACATATTTCTACCTTTCTGCATCAGGTATAAAGTAGTAGAAGTTAATCAAAGTGAAATGTCACCCTAAATACATACATACAAACATACACACACACACATATATGTATAAACATACACACAAACATATGCATCATGTATATAATTGTATTCCTCAATAGGTAGAAGATCCAGTGTCATTTGCCCTGTTTGGATTTCAAGGGGTGAAGGACATAATTAAGGGTCTGTTTGCATGAAGTCTTCACTCAGAGACATTTCAACCCAACAGACAACTGTGAAAACAGAGGGAAATGGATTTTCTCCATAGCTCTGCTGAAGGCAAAGTAGCACTTGCTCAAAAGGCTGAAGTCTATGTACACCTTCAATGTCTGAATGGCTCCTTATCAGTTTTTTTGATGTGTTCTTCCACCCCATTTGTATGTGATATTTTCACATGTGTGCAAATTTCTTTGATAGTAACACAACCTGAAAGTCATCAACGTGGTCTAAACCTTTAAGAAAACAAATTACAAATATGAAATCAGACTGTGTTATTCAAACTTACATTTTAAACAAATTATTGCTTAAAATGGGTAATGTGCTACTGGGGCACAATAACTGTTTAGCTCAAAGCATATAGAATAATTATGTAACTGAAAGTTGGATGAACTTTTTCAATCAGCCAAATAAAGTGGCACCTATGTCACAAAGTTGTTAGGAATATTAAGAAGGACTGTAATATAGTCACTGGACTTGGAATCACAGGGACCAGGATCCAAAACTTGCCTCTGACGCTTACTAGCTGTATGACCATGGGCATGTCACTTAACCTGTTTGAGCCTCAGTTTCCTTTTCTGTAAAATGGGGACAAAAATAACTTTAATACCTTCCTCATAAAATTATTATAAAGCTCAAATGAGAAAATGTATGTAAAATGCTTTACAAAATTTTAATCCTTATGCAAATATTAGTTATTATTCTTAGTCATCAGAAATATCTTTTGAAAAAGGATTTAGTTGGGGCAACTAGGTGACACAGTGAATAGAGCACCAGCCCTGGATTCAGGAGGACCTGAGTTAAAATCTGGCCTCAGACACTTGACACTTACTGGCTGTGTGACCTTGTGCAAGTCACTTAACCCCTACTGCCTTGCCTCCCCCCCTCCAAAAAAAAGGAAAAGAAAAAGAAAAAAGGATTCAGTTATATATAGAGACAGTGAAATTGCTAGTGTTGTGTTAAATAATGGGACATTTGTAAAGAAATCTCCTTATCTAGAGATGGAGATAAACTCACCTAATTCTACCCTCTCATTTTACAGGTAGGGAAACTGAGACCTAGGGAGATTAAATGACTTTAGAGAGGTAGTAAGCATCATAGATCGATATGAACCCATATCTTGTGACTTCAGAACCAATACTCTTTTTACTATACAATTAAGTTACACATGAAGTAATGTTGAAAAGTTAGCAAGAATACACACACACACACACACACACACACAAAGACAATGGTTTATCAAAACAGTCATTTCCACAAACTATTTGCTCAAACTTTTTTTTTCTGTTTTAATGCCTTAAGTTGCATGTTGTAGCAGTCTAAGATGCTGGAAAATGAAAAATGCTGCTGCTTCTCAGGGAATCCTTACAATACCTCCCAATACTGGCCTAGTTCACATTCCTCATCAAAGAATGCCTGAACTTTTCATAAGAATGTTAACTAGAGCTGGAGAGGACTTTGGAAGCCACCTAGAACAAATCACCTCACTGAATGAGGAAACTGAGGTCCAAGGACATTAGGTGATTTGGCCAAGGTCATTGAAGTAGTATGATCTCAGAAATGGGATTGGGGACAGAGCCAAGATGGGAGAGTAAGAGCAGGGTTACAAATTTTACAAATCTCTCCAAATACTTGTAAAAAAAGACTCTAAACAAATTCTAGAGCTACAGAACCCACAAAATGACAGAGTGAGGGAAATTTTCAGGTCAAGACAGCCTGGAAGGTTACGAGAATGGTATATACACTGGACTGGGAGTGAAGTACAGTCCAGAGTGGGCCGCACCAGTATAGATGGGTGGGAGCAGGCTTCAGGGGAATGAAGCACAGGCAGCTTTGGTGGTATCCAGGCTTCTCAACCCACAAATGCCAAAGACAATGTAGAAGGTCCATGGGAAAACTCTGTGGTTCCTTGTTATGGGAATGGGAATTTAAGATCTTTTCTGCCCCTGGGCCCTTTGATAGGCTTAAGTGACTCTGAGAACCTTTCCAGATTTGAACGTATATTCTGCCCCCAAATAGGCTGAATATGGTCACATGGAGCCTGTGGCAGGAGGCTTGGTTTCCAGGAATGCCCACACCTTGTTACTTTGTGGTTGGGCAGTGGATCAAGAGGGTTGTGACATTCTCTGAGCCAGGAGAAGGATATATACTCTGATGTGAGGTTTTGTTTTGGGGCTCACTTTGATTTGACCAGACAAGACTTTGGGCAGCCATTGAGTCCCCTGGCTTTGAAAACCCAGATGTTGGTGTTTCCCTATCTGGTAACTGACTAGGTATGGATGTAATGGTCAGACAGTTGGAGGCCTGACTACTGATCTGTTTCTCTATCTTCTTATAACTTCTGCTTGTAAGTAACTTGTTTGTATTCTATGAAGTTCAGGGTGCTGACTTTTTCCCCTGAACTAGGTAAGTGATTGATTAAAGTAAGATTATTAAGTAATTTTGAATTGCTTTCCTTTAGAAAAGCAGATCTAAGAACCTGTGTTGGCAGCCACCCTGGGGATGCTAGGGTGCTTGCTGCTATAGACCTGGGTAAAAGAGGTGTGTGGTACAGCCCCAGCTCTGGGGTGGCAGTGGCAGCAACAGCCTGGCAGCCTGGCAGCAGCAGCTGCTTTCAAAGCTCTAGGCCCACAGAAATTGGGGGATCCAGTGGCTGATACAAAACCTCTGAAGCCTGGGATAGTACGCACACCCCCACACCCACTGGAACCAGATTCCTACCTTGACAAAGGGATAGGAAGTCAAATACTTGTCTGGGAAGATGAGCAAACAGCATAAAAAACAAACAAACAAAACCCTTGGTGTGGGACTCCTTTGTCTATTCAGGAGGAGCAAACTCTCCCAAGAGTTGTGAGAGTGACCGGGGTTCATGGAGGTGACCAGAGTCGTAGAGGTGACTGGAAAGGAACTCTCTGAGGGGTTCATGAAGGTGACCCAAGAGTCATGGGGGCGACCAGAGTCATGGAGGCGACTGGAGAGGTATGTATAGGCACTAGCCTGGTATGGCAGGATCCGTACAGAGGGGGGAAGTGAGGGCAATTGGGGTCAAATGACTTGCCTATGGCCACATGGCTAGTAAGTGTTAAGTGTCTGAGGCTGGATTTGAATTCAGGTCTTTCTGACTTCAGGGCCAATGCTCTATTCATTATGCCACCTAACTGCCCTTCCAAGGAAAACTGCCCTGATATTCTAGAACCAGAGGGTGAAAGAGAAATCAAAAGAATCCACTGATCTTCTCTTGAAAGAGATCCTGTGGTGGCTAGGTGGTGCAGTGAATAGAGCACCAGCACTGGAGTCAGGAGGACCTGAGTTCAATTCTGGCCTCAGACACTTAACACTTACTAGCCTCATGACTTTGGGCAAGTTACTTAACCCCAATTGCCCTTCAAAAAGAAAAAAAAGAGATCCCAAAAGGAAAACTCCTAGGAATATTGTATCCAAATTCCAGAGTTCCCAGGTCAAGGAGAAAATATTACAAGCAACCAGGAAGAAACAATTTGAGTATTGTGGAAATTCCATCAGGATAACACAAGATCTAGCAGCTTCTACATTAAGGGATAGAAGGGTGTGGAATATGATATTCCAGAGGTCAGAAGAGCTAGTATTAAAACCAAGAGTCACCTACCCAGCAAAACTGAGTATAATACTTCCAGGGAAAAAATGGACATTCAGTGCAATAGAGGACTTTCAAGCATTCTTAATGAAAAAGACCAGAGCTGAATAGAAAATTTGACTTTCACATTCCAGAATCAAGAAAAGCATGAAAAAGTAAACAGGTAAGAGCAATCATAAGTGACTTATTAGAGTTGAACTGTTTATATTTCTACAATGAAAGATGATATTTGTAACTAATGAGACCTTTCTCAGTATTAGGGTAGTTGGAAGGAATATGTATGTATGTATGGGTGTATATGTGTATATACATATATATATATATATGTATATGTGTATATATATGTATGTGTGTGTATGTATACATATATATGTATATAAATACATATTTTTATAGATAGATGGCACAGGGTGAGTTGAATATAAAGGGATGATATCTAAAAATTAAAATTAAGGGGTGAGAGAGGAATATATTGGGGGAAAGAGAAAGGGAGAGATAGAATGGGGGCAAATTATCTCACAAGATAAAGATGAGAAAAAGGTTTCACAATGGAGGGGAAGAGCGGGGAGGTAAGAGAGAATGAATGAACCTTACTCTCATCAGATTTGGCTTAAGGAGGGAATAACATACACACTCAATTAGGATCATATCCTAGAAGAAAGTAAGGTGGAAAGGGATAAGGGGTGGGGGAATGATAGAAGGGAGGGCAAATTGGGGGAGGGGGTAGTCAGAAGCAAACACTTTTGAAAATTTACAGGATCAAAGGAGAAAATAGAATAAGTAGGGGGCTGGAAAGGATGGAGGGAAATACAGTCTTTCATAACATGACTATTATGGAAGTGTTTTGCATAACTATACATTTATTACCTACATTGAATTGCTTGCCTTCTTAATGAGGGTGGGGGGGGGGAAGAAGGGAGAGAATTTGGAGCTCAGAGTTTTAAAAACAAGTGTTAAAATTGTTTTTACATGCAACTGAGAAATAAAATATACAGGCAATGGGGTATAGAAAGCTATTTTGCCCTATAAGAAAGTAAGGGGGAAAGGGATAAGGATGGGGAGGAGGGTATTGATAGAAGGGAGGGCAGACTCAGGGAATGGGTAATCAGAATGTATGCCATCTTGGGGTGGGGTGGAGGAGAGATGGGGAGAAAATTTGGAACTCAAAATCTTGTGGAAATGAATGTTGAAAACTAAAAACAAATAAATAATTTTTTTACAAAAATAAATGGGATTTGAACTCACATCCTTTGACTCTGGAGCCCATGCTCTATACTACATTGTCTCCCTAACTCTATCAGTACAAGAAGGCTCTGGAAGGAGAAATTTATAAGGACTTCCACAAGATTGAACCCTAGGTTGGAAGGTATCACGTTTCCATTTAGATAGATTAATAAGAAGCTTCTGCTGAAAAGAGGATGTTACTTTTAGCCACAAGCTCAAAGTGTTTACAGAGAATTGTGCAGTAATTGTTGGTTTACCTTATTATAAAAGAAAGAAAAAAGAGATCTCACAACACTATTCTGTAGCAACCAATTCAAATTACTTATGCCAATTATAAAATGAGGCATTTTGGACCATTACTGGACATTACTTCAGGATTACCATTATTATTGTAAATAATAAGGGGTGCCCACTAGATGTAACTCTCATTATTGCAAAAAAAAATTAGTTGCTAGCTTCACATTTTCAGTGGTTTCATTACCCTCCACTTCCCTAATTGTCATATTAGTTCTCCAAGATACAAATGATCCATTTCAATAGCACAAAACCTTCAGGAAGTACATTTTAATTGCGTGGCTTTGCAAAAGCGTTCATTTGGTGTATTAGTTGAAATAAATAAGAATCCTCAAAGAATTGAATGTGCAAATAGAAGATGATGGATCCCACAGAAGCTCTTGATGTGGCCTCCCTTTGCTTTCCCCAAACCGCATGGGATCCCCTAATAGCAAATTGTAGAGAAGACAAGTCAGAAAGCATTAGAAAGAGAATTTATTTTCCACATCAGGAACTGCTGTTACTGGTATTATGGCATCTGAAGAGTGTCATAAATAATATCTTTAGACTGTCACCAGAACAGATGCATTTTGTTCCTCCCTCTTTTGTCATCCTCAACTATTGTTAAAAGAATGGATAAACTTTGTACCGATAACATGTTATTTTTGTTTTTTATTTTGTTTTGTTTTCTTTTTTGGTCATGATATGAGGTATCTCGGAGTTCTTCATGTACTCATCCTTAGAATTGTATCTTTTTTCTTGTAACAAATATTAATGAATTCCTCTCTCCACTCCCAAGTAAGAGAAAGAGTGTTCATCTGGATTAGAGGCAGTTTTCATTATGATGGAGCCAACAGGACTTTGTCTTAAGGTGCTGATATGGAAAAATGTTTACTTTTTGGAGCAAGGTGTTTTCTTTCCAAGGTATCTGTTCTCCTTATAAAATTAAGTCATTTTTTATCTTAATTCTTACCTAGTCCCTACTCATTGAATGTATACTGCCTTAGATTGAGATCTGGGAAAGACATTAATTTAGAAAGACCAAGGTCACCCACTGCATCCAGGCTATCAGCAGTCATCTTGACTTTTGGCTTGACACTGGACTTAGATGATTCAGGAGGAGAAAGTGAAGCTAATGACTTTGTGCAAGTCTACTTCACTTAATTCCAATTCACAGGCAAATCAAGACCATCATATTGCCATCAGTAGTCTTTGAGAAGAAGGATGAATGATAACAATAGCAAAACAACAACCTTGCCTCTTGGTCTTCTTCTACTCCACCACAGTACCATTGGGTTCAGCTATACCTGATCTGATATTCCTCCAATTTCCTGCAATTGTAACATCTCCTTTTCTCAACTACTCCCCTCGACGCCATGGGTTTGAATGGAAGATAGGTTTTTTTTCCTCCTCCCACAATTTGGCTGTTTTCTGTCCTGACTTGCCTAACCCCACTCTACAAGAATTTATTCCAAGCTCAAGAATTTCAAGGCTCTGGTTAGAAAAACCCCTTTCCTTGCATATATTTATTTATTTTTAAAATATACATGCTCCAGTATTTAGCATAGTGCTCAGTTCTATTAGCACAATGCCTAGAACATAATAAATGCTTAATAAATGACAGTAGTGGTGGTGGTGATGATGATGTTATCTAGATTTGGAGTCTCATTCAGAGAACTTAAGTTCAAAACCTATCCCTCAGACTAGGCTACCCATATAACCTTGGGCAAGTCATTTAGCCCATCTGGAACTCTGTTTTCTCATCTGCAAGACAAGGGGGTCGGACTACATGAACTCTTAGGTCCCCATATATATATTTAAAAGCATAGATAAAGAGTGAGGAACCTGTGGCCTCGAGGCCATATGTGACCCTCTGACCTAGAGGACCCTCAAGTGCAACCCCTTTGACTGAATTCAAACTTCACAGATCAAATTCCCTTAATAAAAGGATTGGTTCTGTAAAACTTGGTCTCGATCAAAAGGCTGTACACAAAGACTTAGAAGGCCACAGGTTTCCCACCCCTGACATAGATATTACATTATGGAGTAAATTAGAAGTAAATGTCTGTGGGACCTGGATATTCCAACACATTTCATTGCTTAATGCCACTGAGATGAGGTTACTGTGTAGTCCTTGTTATACATTTTAGAAACTCAATCCTTTGTATTGAAATAAAGGAGGTAGCCTAGATATGTAAAAGATTCATTTTAACATCAGAACTTTATAATTCATTAAGCTAAGTAGTGGTTTGGGGGTTCTTTAAGTGCAACTTGATCCAGGAGCATAAATGAAATGAAATTCATCCAAATTAAAAGTGACCGGTCTATTTCTGCTTCAACTTTGGCATGCCTAGAAGATTCCAGTATCATGGTGATGCCCGTATCATGTGATTAGTCTTACAGAGGAACCACAGTTTACATACTAAAAATGGATGGGATAAAGCCTTTAGCAAGAGTAATTTGTACACCTGCTTTTTCTGGAAAGCTTTCAACAGTTTCCTACTGGGAAGGTGGGGTAGAAAGGGTAAGATTTGCTTCCTGGAATCTGTTTCACTTCTATACATTTGATACATCTTTCTATATATAAACACCTATAGGGAAACAACACACTACAGTTAAAAAGCTTTGGATCTGAAGTCAGGAAATCCTGGCTGCTACTAATGATCTATCTATGTGAAGGTGAAAAAGTCATTTAATCCCACAGGGCCTCAGTTCCTAAGATATAAAATGAGGGTATTAGACTAGGTGACCTTTAAAATATGTTCCATTTCTACAACTATAATTGTAACATCCTAGCTCTACCATTAACGCTAGAGAGGCTTTGAGCGAGTCACTTAAGTTTCTCTGGACCTCAATTCTTCTGTAAAACAAGGAAGGTTATACTAGACGAACTTCAAATTCCCTTTTATCTGATCACTTGTAGAGCCCATTGAAACTAAAATTCTCCTCAACAAGTGAAATCTGGACTCTTAACTGCTAAACTCAGTAGTTTAAATGGCTAAGATGAAATATTCAGAGAAAAAAAGAATAAAACAAACAAAAAATCCTTATATGTCATTATAAGTCAAGTCAAATCAAATCCACAAACATTCATTAAGTGTTTGCTAAACACAGAACACTGTACTAGATCGAACAGTTAAAGACACAAAGTTTAGGAAGAACATAACCCCTGACCTCATGAAATTTATGATTTAGTCATGAAATATGACACCAATGTAGTACTATAATTTACAGAATTACATGATAATACTTATTATCTAATTAATAATAAAACAACACAACTCTTCTTCGTTTTTGCAGGTTACATCTTTCTGCAGGATCCTAAAGTACTCCAAACTTAATATTCCTTTCCCCAATCCCCACCTTACCGACACATATTAACCATGAATTGGGCTCCCCTCAAAAGCAACTGAGCTTGGAGCTGTTGGACAGTTAGCAGTCCAAAAATTTAGTGAGTCCTTCTTTTATTCCCACAGAAAGCCAAATAAACATTCAGCCTTATGGTGCTACTCTAACATCTTTGACTCCTTCAGAAGGAAAATACATTTGGGGCTGCAAGGCAGGTAAGTATGATTCAGGAGGATAAAATGAAGTTGGTGACTTTACACAGTCCTTCTTCACTTAAATCCAACTCACAGCTTCATCTTCCAGATGTACTGGTCCCCTTGAGTGAGAAGGACAAACCACAACCACAACCATTGCTTGGCCAACAAAGGATTCCTACCCAAGCACCACTTAATGGTTACTGTTCTGACCCCCTAGGCTCACAGTGAATGTAAATAGTAATTGTTTCTCTTTTTGTCAGAAACCCAGAGGGTCTTCCCTTCCCAGCTGGAATTTTCTTTTTTAATTAAAGGGGTCATTCCTTGACTCACTTCTTAAACAGCTCTAATCACTGAACAAGAAGTCGCCTCAAAGTGAGAACTCCCAAAGTCCTTAGTTTAAAAAGGCTGAGGTCTTCCACTGCATCTTGTACGATCTCCAATTGATCTGATGTATATCTAGCCACTGGACACATATGGCTCTGGAGGAGAAAGTGAGGCTGGTGACTGACTCATTTAAACTGAATTCACTTTCAAGTAATAGCATAACCTTCTTGACATCATGGTCCTCTTCAAGAACACCAGACAACTGTACCAAACTCAATCAAATAGCTCATAAATAATACTGTACAAAGTTTAGGTCCCTTACTCCACCTTACTGTCCATTCTCTAAGAGAAATTCTCAATAAATTCCTTTTCTTTTCCTAGGAAGCCAGAACCACGAATGCTAATACTTGGGATTACTTGTGAGGTGACCCCCCTAGGCTAAAACTACCCAGAAAATGTCCCTCTCAAGAACCATATTGTCCAAGAACTTCCTTTCTCTTGAGTCCCAGGCTGCATGGATGAATACATGAATGACTCTGCTAAAAGGGGGACTTTAAAATATGACTGGGAAATACTTCCCTACTAGTTTTTATCCCAAATAAAGGTTTACCACCCTATAAATTCATCAATATAATCAAGGTACTCTCTTGATTACCCTCCCTATATTATTATTAATAGCAGTAGTGGTAATCATAAATATTTTTGGTTATTGAATAACTATTTAGAATTTCAGAGTATAATTTTTGCAGATATTGAGGCCATACCTTAAAGGAAGCTAGGTGGCAGAGTGGACTGACTATCTGGTCTGGAGTCAGTAAGATCTTCCTAAGCTCAAATCTGGCCTTAGATACTTCCTAGTTATGTGACTTGGCAAGTTAATTGATTTTATTTATTTATTTAGCCTTAGTTTTCTCATCTGTAAAATGAACTGAAGAAATGGCAAAACTGCCAAAAATGCCCCAAATGTGGCATGAAAAACAACAAAAAAGACCACACCTTCAGGGTTGTTGTGAGGATCAAATGAGAAAAAGTTTGTAAAGCTCTTTGCAAACTGGCTAGTACATAAATATTTGTTCCCTTCCCTTTCCCTCTTCCCCTTCTTGTTTTCTTTGTCTCTTTTCTTGGTATCTGGATAGCAGTTCACTCTCTGTATACAGAGCTATCCTAGCAAGGAGGAAGAGATGAAAACTACATTAGTAAATTTTGTTAAATCTGTGGATTTGGTGTCATTGATATCCTACCTGTCCTCACAGATAATTAAGATAATCACCAATAATTATGCAAAAGCTATAATTGCAAAAAAGCCTTAAACAAAACATTATCACTACAGAGCTTTCATCTGTAATCATACCAAGTGCAATCAAAATTTCAGGTGCAGACAACCTGGGTAGAAAGCTGCTCTGGATAGCTTGTAAAGAATAAGGATTAGGGAAAAGCCATTCATGAATCCTGCTTATGAGAATGTCTAATAACTAGCTACTTTTTGTTATGAATTAATTTTTATTTTTTTGTCACAGGAAAATTTATGACCTCTGCAACTTTATAAGGAAATGTTTTTCTCCCTTTTTAATTTTTCCTTCTAAATTCTTAATCCCTAGAGATAGGGCAGAGGAGGCAGAATACCTCTGGTGACAATCAATTTCCATCTAGACTTTTTCATATATGTGAAAGGTGTGTTCTTTACATAGTATATCATTTATCCATACTTATGGATTAAAAAATTACAAGAGATATTTATTAAGGACCTTTGTTTCTTTCTAAACTTGGAGTAGATTTGTGTGAGGTCCTAGGTCTCCTCACCTGAGGTTTGTTATTTGGAAGCATCAGAAGTGGTAGGCTCTCTACACAGATGAAAAATACCCAACTTGGCCTCTAGAAGCTTTTCCTCAGGTGAGAAGACATCAGACTGCATGCATATTATCACCTTGTGCCCTCCTCCTTCCACTGGTCACAATAGAACCTTTAATGGAATTCCCCTCCAGGGATGTTGATATTCTGTTTTATACATTTATCTTTTGAAACCTTGAGTAAAGTTGTAAATGGCATGCCTGTCAATTTGATGGCACAAAATTTAGTGGGATGGCTTTCATATTAGATCAAAGAATCTGTATCCAGAAGTTTCAAATGGTTGGAAAAATGGGTTGAATCTAATAGAATCTAATGGATATAGTTCACATTTACATAGTATATCAAGGTATATAAAGCATTTATGCATATATTAGCTTATTTGATCTTCACAACCTTTGTAAAGCAGGTACCATAGATATTATTAACCCCATTTCCCACTTGCTGAAGTTGAGACTCAAGGAGATTAAGTACTTTTTCTATAGTCACACAGCTTGTAAATGTGTGAAGTAGGATTTGATCTCAGGTCTCTCATGAAACTCATATATTTTTCATCATACCACTCTTCTATCTCATACAGACAAATACTAAGTTATACATCTTAATTAAAAATAATCAACTATACAACTTCAGGATGTGTGTGTGTGTGTTGGATGTGGGGTAGATGACTAGATAATAGTTTATGGGATAAGGATATATCATCTACAATCTCAATATGATTCAACAGAGTGACAAGATATCCAAAAAACCTGTGATCTTAGGTTCCATCAAGAAAAAAAACACGTCTGGAATGATATAAAAGACAGAGAGGGATACCATTTGCTTGACTTGAGTCGAGAGGACAGAATTAGTAGGAAAAGGTAGAAGTGGGAGAGAGAGAAATTTTGATGTAAAGGAAAAAAAAAAATTTTCTGAATCGTTATGGATGTCCCAAACTGGCATGGGCTGACTCAGGAAGTGGTAAACTCTGCACTATTTCCAGGCTTCAAGCAGAAGCTAGATGGCTACTTTTTACAATACTGTATAAGGAATTTCTCTTCAGGTGCTGGTAAAACTGATGTATTCTTAGATTCCTTCTTTGTTGTTGTTCAGTCATTCAGTTATATTTGATTCTTTCTGATTCAGATGGGATTTTCTTGGCAAGGATACTGGAGTGGTTTGTAATTTCCTTCTCCAGTGGATTAAGGCAAACAGAGGGCAAGTGACTTATCCAAGGTCACATGGCTACTAGATATCTGATGGTGGATTTGAACTCAGCTCTTCCTGACTCCAGGCCCAACTCTCTATCCACTAAGCTACCTAGCTGCCTTAGGTTTCTTCTTATATATTATCATCTTTTTTTTTTTGGTGGCAAGTGGGGAAGAGAAAATTGGGGACAGCGGGATTTTTAAAAATATGCTTCTCAGGTGCGGCTAGGTGGCACAGTGAATAGAGCACCAGCCCTGAAGTCAGGAGGACCTGAGTTCAAATCCAGCCCCAGACACTTAACACTTACTAGCTGTGTGACCTTGAACAAGTCACTTAACCCCAATTGCCCTGCTGTCCCCCCTCCAAAAAAGCAAAAAAAAAAATGCTTCTCCCACAGAATTGAATTGAATGAATTTCTGCTTATAATTAAAAACTCTTTACTTATACACTATTTTCTTGTACTTTATATTTTCCCTAGATTCTGGAAAAGCATGTGAAATTGCTTTAGCAAACCCTGGAATTTCTTGGTTGACATAGGGAAGAGGGAGTTTTTGTTTATGCCTGGACTGAAAGTTTCTGGAGAGATCATGATTGTACCTAAGGCTAGGCTAGGTCTGGAAGAAGAAGGATGAGAAAGAATTAGTCCTTTAGGCCCAAGGTTTTGGGGTTCAATCATAGAAGTTCTGTTCTGTTTTTCAGAAGCATTGTTTTTTTTGTTTTTTTTGTTTTTTTGTTTTTAAGCAATTGGGGTTAAGTAACTTGCTCAAGGTTACACGGCTAGTCATTATTTGTGTGTGGGTGTTCATTTTCTGAGGCCAGATTCGATCTCAGGTCATCCCAACTCCGAGGCCGGCGCTCTTACTCACTGCACCACCTAGCCGCCTCTTTTTAGGGCAATTGGGGTTAAGTAACTTCCCCAAGGTCACACGGCTAGGTTTTTGTTTGTGTGGGTTAAGTGTCTGAGGCCAGATCCGAACTCAGGTCCCTCTGACTCCAGGGCCGGCGCTCTATTCACTGTGCCACCTAGCCGCCCCTCCAGAAGCATTGTTTTGCAGACTGAAAGAGTCCTAATTCCTGATCTCAAAAAAACAAAACAAAACAAAAAAAACCTAAAACAACACTTCAAAAACCTCTAGGAGAACGGCTAGGTGACACAGTGAGTAGAGCACCGGCCCTGGAGTCAGGAGAACCTGAGTTTGGATCTGGCCTCAGACACTTAACACAAAAACTAGCCCTGTAACCTTGGGCAAGTCGCTTAACCCCAAATGCCCTCCAAAAAGCAAAGAAAAAAAGAAAAAAAACCTCTAGGACCAAACTGTTAAGAAGTACACAATAAGCCATTTCAAAGCAGATGTCTCTCAGAGCCTAGGAAATGGAAGAATTCTGATAGATGTTCAGATTAAAGTAAAAGGAAGAGAAAGAAGATGAATAGAATGGTGACATCTGTTAAACATTTAAACCAGAGAAAAGGAATGAAATATACATCTTCTCTGGTAAGTTTACATGGTTCCTTCATTTGCTCAGTGTTTATTAGGTGGCTTTAAAGACAGTATGGTGCTAGGCAATGGGGGAAATACAGAGTTTATATAAGATATGGTATTTGACATTATAGAGCTCATAATTTAGTAGAGGGATTAGACATCAATGCAAAAAAAGTACAGTATGTGATATTAACACAAGAGAATTGTAATACAAAGAATCATATGAATCCTGAAGGGAAAGGACATTAATGATTTGGCAGGTGGGGATCAAGGAAGGCTTCATGGAGTGAGTTACACTTGAGTTGGGTTTTACAGAATCCTTAGGAATTAAACAAGAAACTTCAAGTTAGTATCTATGGATGATAGAAAAACAATACAGCCATCTACAAACCAAATGAGCAATTTAAAATTTATTGGGGTCAATTTTTTTGAATAAAAGAGTTAAGGAGATTCAGAATTGGGAGTAGGATTAGAAAAGGTAGCCATCACCTAGGATGTAGTATGTAGAGGAGGTGAGGCAAGTGACAGTTTTAAAAATATTATTAAATTCATATGTTTGTAATGGCAGGAAATGCTATTCTCTGTGACTTACAGATTTCTTCTTAAAATACAAATAAGATGGCATGCATTACAGTGAAAGTTCTAAACCTTCATTGAATAGTAGCATGGTAACTACTTAGTAATTGTTTGCTTATATTTATTAATGAGATATCATTTCCAAATCTTGCCTGAAGTGTGAAAACACTTTGTGCTTGGCTCTTCTTTGAGCAGATCGTCCTCCTTTTGTTGTCCTTTTCTTTTGGAGAGGGGAAGGCAGGGCAATTGAGGTTAAGTGACTTACTCAAGGTCACACAGCTAGTAAGTGTTAAGTGTCTGAGTCTAGATTTGAACTCAGTTTCTCCTGACTCCAGAGCTGGTGCTCTATTTACTGTGCCACCTAGCTCCCCATCCTCCTTTTTTATGCTTTTTTTCCCTACTTAAGGGTAAATCAGAGACTTCAATCTGATTATGACCTTAGTGGATTAAAATGAGGTAAAAGTGTTATGGTCTCTCCAAAAGCAGAAATGATTAAAACAAATAAATATTTTCAAAAAAGCTAATTCCAAGAAATTTAAGATGCTTTAAATTTCCTAAGTGGCAAATCTAGGCCTGGCCAAAGGAAAATTCATTGGTCTTCTTCTTAGGAAGGGCCAAATGACCACTGGTTGTATATGTTGTAAAATGATTTCCTGTTCAAATTCAGGTTGTATTTATTATATGGCCTCTGAAAGCCTTCTCAATCCTAAAATCATGTGAAACTATAGAAATTTTTTAAAAAAGTAAAGAGTCATAAGGGATGGTAGAAGCTATTTCCCTCTATTTGTACCTTATCAGGAATCTCTTCTATAACATTTCTGATATAGAGTTGTCTGACCTCTGTTTGAAGACCCACTAAGAAGATAATAGAAGAGCAATGATTTTAATTGTTTACAGAAACAAATTTTACTAGTAAAAATCAGCTAGTCTATGAATCTGGTTAAATGTTTAAGCCATGAGCTTAGAACCATGTGGGCCAGTTAGGTTTATAGGATCAAAGGATTTGGAGCCTAATAGGAATTAGAGGTCATTTGATCCATCCCACTAATTTTATAGATAAGGAAACTGCAAGCCTAGAGAAGATAGATGATGATGATGGTGATGATGATGATGATGATGATGATGACAAGCTAGCATTTTTATAGTGCTTTAAGGTTTATAAAGTTCTTTCAAAATATTACCTTCTTTGATCCTCACAACCACCTTGGGAAGTAGGTGATATATTATCTCTGTTTTACAATTGAGTTAGACAGAGGTTAAGTGACTTTCCCAGGCTCACAAAACTAGCAGATTTTGAACTTGTGTCTTCTTGTCTCAATTTCCAACAGCCCATCTACTGTGCTATCTATCTTCCTCCAAGATTAAACAGACAGTTAAGTAAAAGAGTTAAGATGCAAACCCATTACAAATCCTATGTTTTTTTTCACTACATTATATAATCTCTATTTCAGTCTATAGCCTGAATCCTTATTGATATTCTGTTGTCTTGTAAATGACCAATAAATGCTGCTGGTGCCACTAGGGAGAATAGTTGAGATACTGTGTATACTCTGAATTCAACTCTACTTCCCTCTTTTCCCCTCCTCCTGTCCTGTAAGAATACTTGATGTCCTGATGATAGGCTTATCTAATTTATTTGCTATTTAGTTTATTATCTTTATTGACATGAGATAAGGGAGGAATACTGGAAAATTCTATGAAGTAGAAATATGCATATCATAAAGAACTAAAAATCCAAAAGACCAAAAAGACTAAATTAAATGGTTGTACCCCTGATGATTATGGGAGAAAACCAAGAGAAAAAAAAGATACAAGTAGCAGTGTGCTAGTAAATGTTTAACAAATAGCTTTCCCCCATACTCCCCTCCCCCCACTGCAAGTATACAAGATCCATCTTTAATTTAGTCTGCAATATTAACTTTTTCTCCATCACTTTCCTAAGTCTAGATAACAACATAATTAAATCAAGTCCTGATTCGTAACATTTGCTAATTTCTGAGGTGCAAATGCTCACCCTGAAAATTTAAATTGACTCTTGGGATCTTAAATGAGGTGGCTCCAGCACACCCCTCCTAAAAGCCAGAGCTTTTCTGTGTGTTTGTATATATTAAATTGGTGTCTCCACAAAAAAAATGCTCAACTGTCATCATATAACTAAAGTAAGCTCCATCTGTGGTAGAAGGTGAGAGTCAAACTAGAATGGGAACAGAGAAGATAGTTTGATAATTCACTGAAAACTGGCAATGACCAATGTGCATCCTCAGGAACTTATAGAATTGGCAGATGGTGATGTGAATCCATTTGTTTTTATTTTTGAGAACTTATGGAGAATAAAAGGGGCTTCTGGAAGTAAAAGGCAAATGGAAAGGACTTTTTTTTCTCCAAAAGACAAAGAAAAGGAATGACCCTGGTAATTCTGGACTGACCAGTCTGTGCTGTCTGGTAATGTAGTAGGACAAATTATCAATCAATTTGCAACCATCTATAACAAAAAGCACTGGGTAGAAACCAATAAAGCTTTTGTAAAAAGAAATTGGGTCAGATCAATTTAATTTTCTTCTGTGATAGAATGATAGGCCACAGAGATAAAGGGGAAGCAATAGATGTAATCTTCCTGAACTTCAACAAAGCTTTTGATTCTGTCTTATATTATATTCTCATCAACCAACTAGGAAGTCACAGTTCATTTCAAGGTTGCTCACACTAGGGATCATTCCTCCCCTTTGTCTCATGCTCATCCCAATACAGGTAGAATCATAAAGATGTAATCCGTAACAAGGGATAACAAAATGGAGAGCTGTAGATTTTCCAACAATTATTCATGGGTATAGACTAAGATAGGTAAATGTAAAAGACTAATGAAGAGAATTTAAAGGAAGTCTTAGTGGTTGGGCCCCAACCACTAAGACTTCCTTTAAATTCTCTTCATTAGTCTTTAAGATCATCTTGGACAAGAGGTAGGAGACTAGCCATATGTTGCATTCAATGGCTATTGCTTATGTAAACCAAGGTCAGTGTTAATGAATCATTTCATTAGCAATATAAGTGAAGCCAAAAAGAGAACTGTAATGTAGTAGGACATTAAGGTTACTGCTGACAATAAATTGGGTGAGACTACTAATACCTCAGAAGAAAGCACTCTTGTACATCATTCAAAGATCAATTCAAAGGTCACTTTGGATTGATCATTAAGTCTGCCCCAAATTCCCCCCCTCCTAGATGTTATTTCTCCCTTCTCAGGACTCCTGCAGAAATATAAATTCATACGATGCCAAAGCTGAAGGAGACCTTAGTGATCATCTAGTTCAATGGAGTCAAATTCAAATAGAGATAGATTATCTGTTGGCCACATACTGACTTTGAAAAATACAGATGAACATTATGTTGCATTTTATTTATATTTATTTTGTTAAACACTTTCCAATAACATTTTAATCTGGTTCAGTCACCTGTTTTGCCCATGTAGCTGGCAGGCCATGAGTTTGACATCTCTGACTTAATTCAATCATTTTATTGTATAGATGAATAAACAAAGTTCTGATGGCACAAGTCTTCTGACTCTAAACCTGTGCTTCCCCACCCACCCCCCACTATGTTGTACTATCTCTTTGGGAACTTGGGCCATTCGTTTGGCCTCTGTGTAATTTAGTTTCTAGTATGATTAAACTAATTACCCCTATCCCACCAACTGCCTCACAGAGCCATTATGAGTAAAGTGTTTTATAAATGTTAATTATTTCAGTTGTGTCTGACTCTGTGATCCCATTTTGGGGTTTTCTTGGCAAACATACTGGAGTGATTTGCAATTTCCTTCTCCAGTTCATTTTATAGATGAGGAACTGAGGCAAACAAGGCTAAGTGACTTGTCCAGGGTCACCCAGCTAATTGTCTGAGGCCACATTTGAACTCATGAAGATGAATCTTCCTGATTCCAAGTCTAGTACTCTATCCACCATATCACATAGCTGCACTGTTTTGTGAGCTGCTATTGTTATTTGATTGCACAATGAAGAACACTTTCTTCATCATATATTGAGACCATTCTGATATGAAGTTGTGCTCTCATTGATGTTTGTCGATCCTTTGAGTATTAGTTTCTCATTTGCCAAATGGGAAGATTATAAAAATAATCTCAAGTCTCTTCTAGTTCTAGATCCTGTAATACAGATAAACTTTTTGAAAAAGCAGTCTGCAATGTATTTATCTACTTTCTCATCACTCTCCCTTTCCCTGACATCTTGTAACTTAGCTTTTATTATTTTATACTGTTCTTCTGAAATTAATCACTCAAAAGCCACTAGTGATCCCCTAATCATCAAGTCCAATGGACATTTTTCAGTTTTCATCTTCCTTTACCTTGCTGAAACATCTGTCAATCTAGACAACTTTCTTTTTCATATTAATTTACTTTGACTTCTGAGATACCTTACTTTCATGGCCTGTCTCCTTTCCTGCTGTCTTTAACCATTCTGCCATTGTTTCCCTTATTTGGCCCTTATCTTCTTAAAACCTCTTAAAATTTATGTTTCCCAAAGTTCTGTCTTTGGTATTCACTCTTCTCTTTCTTTTTTTTTAATTTTCATTCATTCATTCATTTATTTTTAGTTTTCAACATTTGCTCTTTTGGTTTCTTTTGGAAGGAGGAAAGCAAGGCAATTGGGATTAAGTGATTTGCCCAAGGTTACACAGCTAATAAATTTCAAGTCTCTGAGGTCACATTTGAACTCAGGTTCTCCTGACTCCAGGGCCGGTACTCTATTCACTGTGCCACCTAGTTGCCTTGTCAACATTTACTTTTATATGATTTTGAACTTAAAATTTTCCCCTCTCCCTTCCCCCCCCACCAAGAGTCATGCAATCTGATATAGGCTATACCTGTATGACCATATTAAACATATTTCTACATTAGTCATGTGAAAGAAGAATCAGAACAAAAGGGGAAAAAGGAAAAACCACGAGAAAGAAAAAAAAACAAAAAACAATCAAAGAGAAAATAGTATGCTTCGATCTGCACTCAGACTCCATAGTTCTTTTTCTGGATATAGTTAGCATTTTCCATCATGAGTCTTTCGTAATTGTCTTAGATCATTGCATTGCTCACTAAGTCTAACAAAGTTCGTCACTGCACAATGTTGCTGTTACTGTGTATAATGTTCTCCTGGCTCTGCTCACTTCACTCAGTATCAGTTCACAAAAGTCTTACCAGCTTTTTCTGAAGTCTGCCTGCTCACCATTTCTTATGGAACAATAGTATTCCATTACTTTCATATACCATAACTTGTTCAGTTATTCCCCAATTGATGGGCATCCCTTCAATTTCCAATTCTTTGCCACTACAAAAACAGTTGCTATAAATATCTTTGTAGATGTGGGTCCTTTTCCCTTTTTATGATCTCTTTGGGATATAGACCTAGTGTATTGCTGGATCAAAGGGTATGCACAGTTTTATGCCTTTGGGCATAGTTCCAAATTGTCCAGAATGGTTTGGTAAGTTCACAACTTCACCAACAATGTATTAGTGTTATGATTCTCCACATCTTCTCCAACACTTATCATTTTCCTTTTTGGCCACATTAGCCAATCTCATAGGTGTGATGTGGTACCTCAATTACTATTCTCTTTTTATATGCTCTCCCTGGGCAATCTCATTCCTCTCATTAATTCTCACCTTTATGTAGATTACTTTCAAATTTATACTTCTACAACTGACATTTACCTAAGGTCTGGACTAACATCTTCAATTTTCCATAGGATATCTCCACTTGGACATCTCACCTGCATTTCAAACTCAATTAATCTCTCCATTGGCCCAAACATACTCCTCTTCTTGACTTCCCTATTTCTTTTTGTGGTTAACACAATTCATCCAACCCCCTATTTTCAAAAATTTGGTATTAACACGTACTTTTTCTTCTCTCTCACCTACTATATTAAATCAATCATCTTCCAAGTCCCATTGGTTCTACTTTCTCATCTCTCCCCTTCTATCCATTATTAATGCCATTTCCTTAGTAAAGCATTACCCCTATTACCACCTACCATTTTAGGTAGCTTGCTAACAGTTGTTTCTTCCATTCTTTTTTTTCCATTCAATTAATCCTTTAGAGGTCATTAGATAAATTTTCTTTATAAGCAGAAATTGTTTTTGTCATTTTTCTGTTCAAAAACAAAGTTTAATGGCACTGCTCACTGTCAAATAAAGTTTAAGCTTTGCTTCAAACTCAAGGTTTCCAGGATCTGGTTTCACCCAACCTTTCCAGTCTCAGTTCATAGGGTTCCTTTTCATGTACTCTATGAATAGGCCAAATTGGACTGACCATCTTCTCCCCAAACCTCTCTATACTTTCCTGACTCCCTGCCCTTGCTTATGTTGTTCTCTATGCCTATGATGGCCCACTCCCACAATTTTCCCCTTATCCATTGCTTGTCTATTGAATTCCTATATAGTCTTTAAAGCCCAATTGAAATATCATTTATTCCATGAGACCCTTTATGATTTTCCACACTCTTCCTTTATTCCTTTACCTATCAGTAATAACTTTTCTTCCTCTCAAACTTTACATAACATTTAATTTTGACCTCTCTAACATCATGGGATACTATGCATCATCATTATCTGTGAATTTGTCACATCTACTAGTTAGACTCTAGCTCTGTGAAGACAAGATTGTCTAAATATTACATCTCCCAGAGCAGCTACCACAGTTCTCTACACACAGTAATCATGTAACAAATGTATGGTGAAGTGAACTGAAGAACTATGTTAGGAGATAGTCAATTCTCCTTCACTGATGTAAAGGTTGGAAGTTCACCTGTGAAGGATCTTTTAGAGGGGATTCCTGTTTAAGTACAGTTGGCTTGGGTAGTCTCCAAGGTCTCCTCTGATGCTAAAAAGCTGGGATTTGTAAAGGTCATTAAAATACAAATACAAAGAAAGCTTTATATGTGTGTATATTTATGCAAAGAAGGAAAGAAAGACACAGAGACAAAGAGGGAGGGAGAGAGGTAAGGAAAGAGGAAGGAGAGTGAGGAAGGAAGGAGAGGGAGAAGAAGAGAGACAGAGAGATACAGAGATAGAGGAGACAGAGACAAATAGATGGGGGAGTGGAGAGACAAAGACAGCTTGATGAACATCGAAAAAGGAAGGAAGAGATGGAAGGAGATGGATGAAGGGAAAAGGGGGGGATACTTATGCATTTGTAAAAGAAGGTCATCTGTATGTCTGAGTGCACATGCTACGTAAGTTCTTCAAGAAGGACCTTGACATAGTATTCAGATGTGTCTTTCTGATTAAGAATATGTTCAATCTTGTAGCAGGTAAAATTCCACTTGGTTGAATGAACTCTTGAAAGGGAAGGCTTTTATTTAGTTGTCATCCAGCAAATGTCTCAAGAGCTTTTGATGAGTAGGAGAAAAGTCTCCTTGATTTGTGTCAGTAGTGTCAGCCGGGAAATGGATGTCCCAGAAGGGGGAAACTAAAAGGAGAAAAAGGGTGTGTGTGTGTGTGTGTGTGTGTGTGTGTGTGTGTGTAGTAGGGGATGAATCGTAATTTCTTTCCTCATAGTGAAGATGGTGATGCTTGTATAGCATTTTCCTGTTCTTTGATTTACCCATAAGAATTATTAGTGGTGGGTTCAGATGGGAAGGATAAAAAGCACTTCAGCTGTTCACTGAAAAGACTGCAGGGCTCAGAGAAGTCAAAAGGCAAGGAAGGTCAAAGTTTTACAGAGATTGGAGCAGTAGGAAGATGAGGCAGAGGTAGATTCAGGCTTAGGAATCTTCATTGTTCATTTAAATATAAAGATGTATCATGTATGAAATGAAATAAAGAGACCAATGTGCATGGATTGCTCTCACCTGACCACCCTGTTGTATACTCTCTGAAATTTAGTTTTATTGGGAATCTAGATAACACTTTGGTTATTGAGGATCTAAGTGAAATGGCAGCTACAGCATTTGCCAGTTCAATTATGTCAGCTGCTTCTTTCGATGATTATTCCTTGTTTTGGTTTTATTTGCAGAGAGCAAAGATTTTTTGCTTTGCTCAGACTGAGAAAGTGGGTGAGTTGGACTCAAGCATCAGCAAACCCATATGCACAGTACAACCTATTCACCTCAGTAGTCGGCTGCTTCCCGTATTTACTTTGGCTTTGGATGCAGTCTTATTTACTAGCTTTGGTTATCAGCCATGTGAAACAGTCAGAGTGATAGAAATCATTACCAAATCCAAATCAAAGCCTGCTCAGCTTCTTCTCGGATGTGTACTGGACTGAGACCATTATTTATCTGTTAGCTTCCTGAGCAGAAAGAGTGACATAGTCAGAGAGAAACTGACAAACAACTCAGGCTCAGATGAAAGATGAAAAGCCCGCAGAGAAATACCAAGATTCTGGCTCCAGTGCAGATGGGCAGGGAACTAAGGTCTTCTCTCACATGCAAGCTGCCCGATCTGCCAAGCACATTTTGCACCCTGTCGGTGTGAGATGAGGTTTGGGAGAGGTCCTACTAGGTTAAATTTATCAGAAAACAAATCAATTTTTTAAAGCCACAATTCCTACCCTAGATGTGAACTTGTAGTGAACCAGAGGACATCATTTGGCTTATACTCACTAGAAATACCCCAAGGAGACTTTCCTATCCTCAGTTAATTTTTGATGAGCAAGAAAAACCATCTGGGAGGTAAAGTTAGCAGTTCTTAGTATGTCACCTTATTATTGCCTACATGCAAAGGATGGTTTAGAGTGAAGAACATAGGACTCAGTCAGAAGTGGGTTCTAGTCCTGAATCTGCCATTGACTGACTTCACATATGACCGTTTTCCCATTTGTAAAAAAGAGGATTGGATTATATGATCTCTAATGCCCTTTCCAGCTTTAAATCCTATTTTTCTAAATTGGCCATGATGCATGAATTTATATTCCAGTTTCTCTAATTAGAAAGTTGCTCCCCACCTTTCTGGACCTCAGGTGTTTTCTCTCCCCCTACATGAAAGCAGGAGTTGGATTTAAAAGATTTCATTGTCCTTTCCAATTCTAACATTTTGGGTTTCACTGCTCTCTCTCTCTCTCTCTCTCTCTCTCTCTCTCTCTCTCTCTCTCTCTCTCTCTCTCTCCCTCTCCCCCCCTTACATTTTGGGTATGTTAAAGTCGTGTTAGTATTCCAAATTGTCATCTCTGTGCAGTATTTTTCTAGGGAACTGGACTCAACCATAATAGACCAGCAAGGCTAATCCACAAATCCAGAGCAATCTTTGATAGCTAACATCCTAAATTAATGGACTACTCATTCATTTATTAAAGGAACAGAGGCCTGTGACACAAAGCAATTTTTAGATAGTTAAGATAGTTTAAAAAACTCTTTAATGCTCAAAACTACTATCCATATTTTGCAGTTAAGTTCAAGACATAAAACAATGAAAACATTCTATTTACATTCAAAACACTTACTGCAAACTCAAAGTGCTGCCATTTTCAATTCTGAAGTGCATGTGCTTTAGGAGCATACTCTCTAAAAGAAAGAGGAGACAGGGTGGAAAGGGAAAAAGGAAATGAGAGGGAAGGCGTTTCCATGAGACAAAGAAGTTTCTACTCCATGTCTATTCTCAATATTTAATATAGGATGTACCAAAACAGAGCTGTTTAACTACTGACTCAGCTGGCTCACTGTCTCTCCACACTGTTGTATCCACAAGGGTCCATTTAAATTCACTTGTAGGCTTAACCTTAAATTCACTTGTAGGCTTAAAAAAATCCAGCCCAATGACAGATAAAATGTGAGGATCATCCATAGCCTAAACAGCTTTTAATAGGAGAGTCTTAGATTTGGAATCAAAGAACCTGAGTTATTTGAATAGCCAGTCAGCATATATAGCTGTGTGATCTTGGCCAAATCACTTCCCCTTCCTGGGTCTCAGTTTCCCCATAAGTGAAATAAGAGGACTGGACTGGATTATCACTAGTGACTATTTTAGCTGTATATCCTATGATCCTATTCTGACCCCCTATTCCCTGGCTACCTCTCTTATAATGAATTTGTATCCCATTTCCCTAAGCTGTCTTTGACTTATTTGTCTGTCCTACTACCCCTACCCTATGGTTGAAATCTTGTAATGGTTCCCTAACCTATAGAATATATCAATTTCACTGGGACTTGGTTCCCCTAAAACTTAATCCATATGGCTGTTCCTTTCCTGCCTATTTCCTAATTTTGAATTTTTATCCCTTGCTCTAGAACGTCCCTGACACCAGAGTTTCCCTGTCTGTCAGGAAAGAAATCCATTTGTTACTTACTGATGCTGAATCACACTTAACTTTCACACATCACCTGTTCCAGGAATGTGGGTCTACTTAGTAGATGGGGTCCTGGTCAACCAAGTTAGGCTTATCCTATTGTCAGTTGAGCTCTAAAATTAATGTGGTCTATCATAGAATATACGTTTATAAAAAGAAAGAAAATGATAAAAAAATTTCCTTTTCACCAGCTTATAACTGGCAAAAGTAATTTCAAAATAAATACAAAACAAATTATACTGCTTTATGTTGCCTACAGCCCAATATCTCCCAGGTGTCAGATTCTACATTTACAACATTCCTTCATAGTCTTATGCCATTGGGGTGGGGTTTTTTTGTTTGTTTGTTTGTTTTGTTTTGGACCATATTTATGGTTTCATTGTTGTAGGAAATTTTACTATGGGAACTCCCCTACTCTCTAGGATGAAGAACTAGCATTCATGCCCCAAACTCCTTATGCTTAGAAAAGCTTAATTTCATTTAAACAAACATTTATCACCCATTGTGGGTATGGAACTAGGCTAGTCTCTTGGAGGGTAACAAAAGTTAGATCATAATCATAATCATAATCATAATAACAACATCAACTCACACTTGGAGTGGCAAAGTAGAGAGACCACTGACTTTGGACTTAAAAAATCGAGGTTCAAAACCTGGCTCTACCATTTACTACTTGCAGCAGTCAATTAAGCATTCAGGGCCCAACTATTTTTCATCTGTGGAACAAGAAGCTTGGACACATTGAGTTATTTTTCTGGTCCCTTCCAGTTTAAATACTTTATCCTATTTAGCATCACAGGGTTCACAAAATATGTTACTAACAAAAATAATAACCATTTTATGGATGAAGAAACTGAGACTAAGATAGATGAAGCTGTGTATTACAGTTAAGTACTGAAGCTTAGACTGGATCTCAAGCCTGAATTGGTGACGCTATAAGTGCATACAATTTGGATCTAGACAATCTAAGTTTAAATCCCAAGTCTGCTACTTATCTGTGTGACCTTAAGCAAATACTTTAATTTTTCTAGCTTAGTTTTCTGGCCTATAAATGGGGGGGATTTTCGAGGTGTTCTCTAAGACCCCTTCTAATTTTAAATCATGTGATTTTTGTGGTTCTAAGTCTAGAATTCTTTCCATGATATCATGGGACTTCTATGAAGAAAGATCAATAGAGTTACAGAATGCCTATACATAGCTAGTTGGCCTAATTCACTTCAGTCAGTCAGGCAACAAGTATTTACTACATATGTGGCACTATGTTAATTTCTGGAGATATAAAGAAAGGTAAAGACAGCTGTGTCCTCAGAGAACTTACATTCTTAATGGGTGGGGAAGGTAACATGAAAACAACATAAGTAGATAGCTAAGATAAATTCTAGTAACAGCGGCAATGCATTGGCACCAGTGGTAGTTCCCCTGTAAATGGGTAAATTATCTCCTATAAAATAGGGACAATGATTGTTATATTACTTACCTCAAAAATAAGTAGTATAATTACTTCATTTGCACAATTTAGCACATTGTTATGTGTTTTCTGATTTTGCTTGTGTATACAATAAAAATTTCAGTGATTTGAAGACAAGGATGGTGATTTTCTTCCTTTTGTGTATCTCACAGTACTTTACAAAGTGATGGTTTATAGTAGGCACAAAATAAATCCAAACTAACTGATTAGACAAACTAATTGGGAAACAATGTGATAGTGTGTATAAACTGATGTATCAATCACTATTGAATTTAGAGTTTGTTTACCTATCAAGTTCAAACCTTCTCATCTAACAGATGAGGAATTTGATAGAGAAATAAGAATTGTCCAAGGTGATAGTGCTACTTAATGCTAGAAATGAGACTAGACCTCAATTTTTCTAATTCTCAATCTAGTGTGTGGTCTACTATGCCATGGTGCCAATTCTAGTTTTAATGAATAACTCCACTAAGAAAACTAAAACCCATAGACTTGGAGGCAGGTCACCAGGAAAAGAAACCTAAGACATGAAGGTCAAATAAAATCAGCAAATATGAAGTTAAATAGGTTTGATATTTAATCAAAAACAAATAATAGTTCTCTTAGGTGATATGGAATCAGAAGATGTATAGAAATAAATCCCTCAATAATGAAAAAAGGAAAAAAAAGTGCTGAGGGGAAAAAAACCAACAACAATATGAGACTCTTTACAAATGTTCACATGATAGAAAATCATCTTTAAAATTTTATGCTTTTAGGGGCAGCTAGGTGGTGCAGTGAATAGAGCATTGGCCCTGGAGTCAGAAGGACTTGAGTTAAAATCCAGCCTCAAACAGTTGACACACTTACTAGCTGTGCGACTTTGGGCAAGTCACTTAACCCCAATTGCCCTCCACAAAAGCAAAAAAAAATTATGCTCTTAGAATATTTAATAAAAAAACTATAGAGCATTCTCTAGCTCTATAGAGCAATCCAAAAATGCACCCAATGTCAGGAACTATCTTTTGTTTATTGCTTATTGATTGACTAATTGATAAAAAAATTATGAGCCACTTTGATAACCAGCTTCCATCACTGTGTCCAAATATAATTTCAATCCTGCAAAATGCACAGCAATATTATGGTACTTAAAACATTCCTGTATGATAATGGGGAAATCATATTGAACTTAAGAGTCAAGAGTACTGAATTTGAATATTGGTATTACATGACTTTCTAGCTATGCTATATTAGCTATGTGCTTCCTCTCCCAAGTGAATCACCTTGTGTTTATTTGGAATATACCTGTTTGTTATATAATTATATATTTTTATATTGTCTCTCCTGACAGAAGGCAAATTGCTTGAGAGTAGACAGTATTTTCTTTTTGGTATCCTTACCCCCAGTCCAGTCCAATGCCTGACACAAAGTAGGTATGTCATTGACTGATAATGCATGTGTTCATGACCAAATCAATCAACTCTCAGTTTCCTCTTCTATAAAAGGGGAAAAGTTATACTTGTACTGTTTGTCTCATGGGGTTGTTTGGGGCATTAATGTTAAATCAACAAGAAGAGAATCTAAGATGCTAAATAGCCTAAATGAAGATGTTAGCCAAAAGGACTGGTAAATGCTGCATATTCAAGATGATTTGGGGGATAGTACAGTATATACTGGATGAAATTGAAGTGACTTGCCTAAGGCTTGTATTTATTATACCTAAAAGAAATAGAGAGCTGGGATTTGAATCCAAGTCCCACTATATCAGGTAGAGTGCTTTTAGAATGCTTTTTCTAAGAGTTACCTGCAGTGTTCTATTCAGGGACTTGAACTCATGTTTAACTATATCATCTATCTATCTATCTATCTATCTATCTATCTATCTATCTATCTTTCTACCTATCTTTCTCTTTCTATCTATTCAGATATAGAAAAAATAGATGTAGTATATATATAACTATTTCAGCACAAATGTTTTCCTTTGTAATCCTATGTATTTTATTTCATGCATTTAAAACACCTTGCTTATAATTAATCAGATTATCTAAAGGACTCATGACATACACACAAAAGTTAAGAACTCTGTCTCCAAATTAATAAAAAAAATAAGCCAAACACCACCATTAATTATTTGGTCTATACCTACTGGTGATTTTTCAGGTTTATTTACTTCAGTGATTAGTAGCGGATAGGGAAGCAGAGACGTGATGGTATGGGGAGGGGAAGATCCTCAGTAAATGTGGTATTATCTTTTAATAGGAGGGCAATTCGGGCGTACTCAGTTCTCTCTGACTCTTTGGGACAGAATCCATCAAGTTAAATCGTCTTCTCTGATCATAGATTTAAAATAAAACATGAAGAAGAGTATCTAGTGTCATTTGCTATTGGTCAACTCCATGGTGAGTCTCAAGCTTTATGCCAACTTAAAAATACTGCCTCATAAGCTACTGAAAATATCAAGAACTTAAAAAATGAAATGGGGTAGCTCGCTGACCCAATGGATAGATGTCACTGGGCTTTGAATCAGAAAGATCTATCTTTGTGAGTTCAAATCTGCCGTCAGATACTCACTAGCTGTACGAGCTTGGGTAAGTCACTTAATCCTGTTTGCTTTGTTCCTCATCTGTGAAATGAGCTAGAGAAGGAAATGACAAACTGCTATACTATATTTGCCGAGAAAACCCCAAACAGGGTCACAGAGAGTGAGACATAACTGAAACAATTGAACAACAAAAAGTGATGAAATACATGAAGATTAAAAATGCAAATCCATACAAATAGGGAGAGGAAAACTTGTGACAAATGGATTCATTATTAGTGAGATTCAAACTCTGAAGAATCTGGGGCAATGGTAAGTTTATAAATATCCAGCCTTCTTTTGGTAGGTTGGTATAGTGCCATAGAGAGAGCCTCAGATTTGAAGTAAAGATTCTTGACTCTATAATTTATTAGCTCTTTGACTTAGATAAGTTACTTAACTGTTCTTCCTTATGAAACTGTGTGATCCTTGAAAGTAAGGTTTGTCTTGCATCTGGTTACAGTGCCTGATGCATATGTAAGCTATTAATGAGTGCTTACTGACTAAGTGAAATACCAAAATAACAATAATAAATGGGATTTATATCGTACTTTAAGTTTACAAAACAAATGAGATCTATTATCTCATTGATCCTCACAATAATCCCATGAAATAAATGCTATAGGTATCCAAAGACCTTATATAGTTGAGAATACTGAAGCTCAGAGGGGATAGGAACCTATTAAGTGTTAACATTCTGGAGCCCAAGTTTCCTCATATATAAAATGGGGGATATAAACACTTGCCCTAGTAGTCTGTTGATCCAAAACTGTATCAAACTGAAGTTTAGAAATTTTAAATGACTTGCCTGGAGTCACAGAAGAGTAAATTCAAAATATTAATTAAAAAGTGTGGAAAATGAAGATAATCAGCAGGCTTGTTGTTCATTCTCATTAACTGTTCTGTTCTTGGGCTTAGAGATAGGACTGCAAAGTATAGTTACTAACCAATTTCTTTCTTTTTAAAATGTTACTAGAAAGGCAACAGGCTATAGTGTCAAAAGTACTGGTTTTAGAACCAGATGCTCCAGTGGCATTCTCTTGCCTTTAGCTAGATATAGACTCCTTAGTTTTTGGTTTTTTAAAGCTCTCCATTACGTGGTTTCAGCCTAATTTTCCAGGTGTGTTTCACATTATTTTCTTTCATGCACAAAATGGTCTAGCAAAAGCATTCTTTTTGCCATTTTTTGTTAAAACAACAACAACAACAACAACAACAACAACAATGGATCTTCCATCTCAGTGTCTTTGAATAAGCAGTGTCCCATGCTTGTTATATGCTCCCTGCTCATCTTTTTATTGTGAAAATTCTTCCTTTAAGGCTCAGCTCAAGCATCATATCATACGTGAGACTTATTCTGACCCCCTACTTGCTGATGGACTCTCCTACCCACAATATAAACAACTTTGTTTATGTTTATATTTCTGTTTATATTTTGTCTCCATGTTTTCACGTTGTCCTCAGTTCTGACCACTGACCTCCCTGGCTTCCTTTAAGTCCCAACTAAAATCCCACCTTCTCCAAGAAGCCTTCCCTAATCCCTCTTTAATTCCAGTGCCTTTCCTCTTTTAATTATTTCCTATTTATCCTGTATATAGCTTGCTTTGTATATATTTGTTTTCATGTTGTTTCCTCTATTATGCTTCAAACACCTTGAGCATATCTTTTGTCTCTTTTTTATATCCAAGGGCCCTGGCACATAGTAGGTGCTCAATAAATCTTTACTAAATTGAATATAATTGAATTATTTTTTCTTAGTGAGCTCCTTGAGGGCATTTTTGTTTGTGAACTCTTGTGCCTCATGAATAGTGGGCACTTCAGAGAAGCTTGTTATTTCATTGATTAACAAATACAAGCCTTTACTCCTAATTTTTCAGTTAATCCTTGTACTGCCTCTCTTACTGGGCTTTTCTGAGCAATGCAACTTTGCAAACCTTCAAGTGCATTTCAAGAGATTTTTTTTTCAGCTGGAAAACACAGATTATTTCTCATTCTCATGCTTTGTCTTCAAATATGGAGAAAGTATTTGTGACTTCATTCATTCGTTCAACAAAATACTTCTGCAAAATACAGACACACTGTGGTCTTAGTGAACTGTCCTCTAAACCAGGACAAATGCATATAATTTAAAAATAATTGATGTGGAATCTCTATACTCAATCTTCTCTTTTCAGGTGGACAATCAAATTGTCCTTCCTTTTTATTGTCAGGCTTAGGCGAATGCAATTGACTCTTATTTTCTGTGGACAAAACCGAGTGATGTCCCTTTATATTTTCTCTACAATCATTTTAATACCAACTTTAAATCTTGCAAATATATTTCTAGCACCCAGCACAATTTGCATGGGGATTTTGTATGAAGAAAGTACTTAATAAATACTTGTTCCATTGAATGAACCAGTATTTTTTTATTTGATCAAAATAATACCCTGAATGAAAATACAAAGCCATGACAGTAGTGAATAATAAGTATTTCACTATCACGGGTTGATTGATTCTGAAAAGACTGGTGCATGCATGAGATACTCTTTCTCACCAGGTTTACCCTGACTCCAAAATTCCATCCCAGAAAGTTGATTAAACCAGTTATATGAAGTTAGGGGAATAATTTACCTTCCCTGTGTAGTCTTTCTAATTTTTTAATTTACAAGTTATAAAAGTAAGGAACTTCGGTAGTCAAAAAATTGCCAAAACCCAAAATCTTTCCATAAACTTATAATTAACTATCATTGATTTTGATAATTCAGATAAAAATATTTGAAATGTCTAATTAATTAATACAGTTATTCTTTCTGTTCCAGAATTATTATGAATTCCCTTCATGCAATGGGCGGAGATACAACTAAGGGCTAACCCTTTTGGGGCCTCAGACTCCCACCCTTTCTGAGTACTTTTGGACACAAACAATAATGATTCCTAGTTGACAATTCAGTGTTTTGTTTTCCTTTCCCAATTGGTTGCTGTCATTTTCAGCCATGAAAACACATTTTAAAGGTCAATGTCACAGTAATCAGGCCTCAGAAGGTTGAATACTATAAGCAAAGGAACATCTTCAAAGCTGATGTCAGAATGTCTGGGGAAAGGGCTATGCAGGAGAGGAGAGACAATGGTGCCCGAAGGTGATTAGCAGACCCTTCTAAACAGAGTTCATTAAAGCCTCTGAGGCTGTCAGCTGTCAGCTTGGCTGGCAGCAAGGTTAGTGACCAAGCAAGCCCTGAAGGGGAATGGGAGCATGAAATATTGGAAAGATAATAAGAAGATGCCATTTATCCCAAAAGGCTGACTCTTTTCTTATTAGCTCCAATTCTATCTTCTTTTTTTTTTTATTTGTTTATTTTGTTGTTTCTTACTTTTGGTACACTTACCAAAAGGGAAAAAAATAAGAAGGAGCTTATTGAGTTTCCTTTTCATCTTTATCTCTAAGGAAAAATTAGCTCATTATTTACTCATTCAACAAACATTTATTAAGGGCCTTCTATATGCCAAGCTGCACGGATTCAGAGAAAACAAATGAAACAATAGCCCCTGCCCTAAAGGAGTGAAATTTCTATTCTCTCTCTCTCTGTCTCTGTCTGTCTCTTTCTCTGTCTCTCTCTGTGTCTCTCTTCCTCCCTTCATTATTTCATCAATTCTCTTTCTTCTCTTCTCTCTCTCTTCCTTTTTATTCTTTGTATAAATTGGTTTTCCGGAACAATTTGCTAATAATTAGCTGTGCAGTCATCTGGGCTGCCTGAAGAAGGAGTGAGATATCTTTCCCTCCCTTAACCAGAGGTCTTCAACCACAAGCTGGATTACCATTCATCAGGAATGTTGTAGAAAGGCTTCTTGTTCAGCTATGGAATAGATTAGATGGCCTTTGAGGGTTCTTAAAATTCTCCAATTCTATAGTCCTGTGAAATTCTGTATTGTGCCTCCATTGATGTTTTTCTTTCCTCTTTAACAAGTGCCCCATCCTTTTGCTAATGATGCTTTTTATGAATTTCAAATTATGCTGTTGTTTAAAAATGTCTTATTTTCCAGTGAAAAGCAATGAGTTCTTTATTTTTTTTTGTGATTGGGTTTTGGTATTTTATTCTACTTTATAACAACATTTCTCCCAGCAATTTATTAGTGAAATTCTCCTGCAAGGAGAATTTTAGCACAAAGGAGGTAGCATTGGAGAGTGGAAAGAGCCCTAAATGTGGAATCAGGAGAGATATGGGTTCAAATTCTTTCCTCTCATTTGCAGAAAATTTATGTTTAGATGTTTAAGAGCTATTTCAAAACAATATAAATTTAATAATTTTAAAATAATTTTTGATTATAGTTATGTTAACTTCATCTCCATTAATACTGATTATTACTTGAATCAACCCTCTTTAATGAGTCAACAGAAATCTTTTTCATCTCATTGTTAAACAATTTTTTTAAAAATCAAGTTTACTAATCAATCTGTCTAAAAATCTGAGCTTAAAGACTTTGTATATTAACACAGGCCACAGTAACACCAACTTATTCTAAAAATATCATTTATATATTATCTATATTAAAATATACAGATTATTTTGTATGTATATATTTTCTTCAATTTCACTTGAATGACTATTTCAGAACATTATAACCAATATGCACTGAAATAACACTTGATGGTTGTTACAAAGGGGAAATTGATAAAAAGGCAAGTCTATCTTGAAGCCTACCCAAGGGAATTCAGTTACTGACGTACACACAAGAGTCACAGAATGAATCATTAAAAAAAAAAAAAAAGATCCCGGACCTGATGAGATAATTCAGTTCAACTCCTTAGTTTTGAAGAGGAAATGCATCCAGAGAAGACTTGACCAGACTTTTATAGTCCTAGTGCTAGTAAGTCTAGGACTTAAATCTTAAGTAGGACAATGTATCTCCCACTATAGGACAGAATCCCTTAATATTCAGATGATGTGCTTCTTCCATGTGATGGACTACTGGGAGTTACTATAAAAGTCTATGCTTCCTTAACTGTAAGCTATGGGGGTTGAACAAGGTGATATATCTCTAAGGCCTGTTTTTGCAGTAAGTCTTATGAGTATAAGTAACAATGTAAGACTTAGTTTTTAAAATTCCTTAAAGATACAATTGCTGAGAAAGAGATGAGAGGCCTTTCCCCTATTAAACTTTATATAATCCTGTTAATTTGACATTAGCTCAGAGATAGATAATTGGATAAAAGACTGCATTCCTAAATCTTGAGTGTAATTATGACTCAGGATAGTTATGACTATATGGTCTCCTACAGACAAGTAGCTGAGTGACCTTGGAATAGCTGCCATTGGGTGTCATGATTATAATTGGTCAGTGGAAATACAGTAAAGAATGGGGAAAACACACACACAGGGCTCAATTTGAAGGAAGGGCAAATAGCCCTTTATAAAACTCATAGTTCCTTGATCCTATAATAAACCCATTAGAGCAAAAGGATTAAATAGTCACATCAGGGTTTATAGTTGGGTGGAATGAAGGGGGAAAGAGTTATTTTCTACAAGCCTATAATTTCGAGCGACTTCTGAGTGGGTGATAACCACTTCAAAAAGTTCTCACACCTTTACTTCTCAATCTCTTCTACCCACTCTGCCTCCTCTTCTCATCCTTTTTCTTCCTGGCTTTTCCTTTCCTCTTGAGGAAGTTTGAAAGAGAGTAGGAGGAAAACAGCAGGGAGCCATTGAAGGTTCCTTTCTTTCCATCTCCCACTTGAAGTCACATAGACTACAATGTAAGTGACTAGAGAGGAGGAGCTATATCTAACACACCATGAGATTTATGGGTATTGTTGCCCTCGTAAGATTTATGTTTGGAGGAAATACAGTTTGCTGACACACACTTGGGGCAGCATATATTTCTTAGAGCCTGGGCAGAAGAAGCAATAAGAGTTATCTATAAGAGGAATGGGCTCCCTGGAGAAATCGGAGGACCACTCATTGGGGATTTCTATTCAGGTATAAGGTGGACTAGATGGATTCTGAGACCCCTTGCAGCTCTGAGATTCAGTGGTTCCAGAGTAATTGTAACATTCAATGATGATATGTATACTTAATTTCTTAAGAAAATTGTTACAGCTTCCTGAGAATCTTTTTTGCTCTGGCTGCCTTTGACTCATTTCTTGATCTTTGCTCAAGGTTGCCTTTTAGACTGACCCCACACACTGGTCTTTAGTCAGTTCTTAATTCACAGTTCTTAATAATCTGGAGCTTAATGTAGCTAAAAGGCAATTCTCTTGGTGGAATCATATTAGAGAATCATAGAATTTAGAGGGAGGAGGGACCTCTGAAATATGATAATATTTATATATCATTTTAAAGTTTTTAAAGTACCTTACATAAATCCTCTCAAATTGATCTTCATGATGATCCCATAAGGTAGATACTATTATTACCCCCAATTTTCATTCATGTAGTAACTAAAGCTGAGATGTTAAATGATATGCCTAAGGTCGAATAACTAGTATCTGTGGTAAGATTCAATCTCAGGTTTTCCTGACTCTGGGCCCCGTAGTCTATCATCCTAGCTGCTATTTTATAGCTGAAGAAACAAAAGCCCAGAGAAGTGATAGAACTTGCTTAAGGTCATTCACTCAGTTATTAAATGACAGAGCTGGGATTTGAATCCAGGTACTCTGTCTCCCACCCCAGTGCTCCTTTCACTACACTGTGCTGTCTCTCACTATAATACATTGCCTGTCACAAGTGGCAGACAACACAGATTCCTTCTCTAAAGCAGATGGCAAATGTACTTGTCAGTTAGCACAATCTGGGATTCCAGAAACAGTTAAAGATTTTGACACATTCTTCTGAAAGAAACTTCAGAAGCAACAGGTAAAGAGGAACGAGATTCACTTTTGGAAAAAAAGGAAAGAAGCTTCCCAAATCAGATTGCCTCCATCTGACTCTCCCTTGCTCTTTATTGACTCTTCCATTTTCCCTAATCAGACTAAGCCAATTAAAGTAATTAACTCTTAGTAGGTAAAACAACATCCTTCAGTAATCTCTTTAAAGTTTAGTGGGTTGACTGAATCAAGGGTTTGTGTCTGCCGATGTTGCTTCATGTCTTTAGTTTCATCTGCTAACAGGACATGATCATTTTTCACAATCTGTTATGCTGTTTAAACAATAAGACTTAGAATCACAGGCTAAGTTGTCAATGACTCTAGAGGTCTAGTCCAACCCACACCTGAGCAGAAATCCCTTTGACAACATTGCTGAAAAGTGTTTATCCAGCCTCTTAAATATCCAGTGACGGAGGACATACAATACTTAAAGACTACAGAAATGCCAATTATTATGATTTCATAATGTATTTTTACATGGTTACTTGTATATATTCTTTATCTCCAAAAACTAGAATAAGTTCCATAAGGGTAGGGAACGTGTCTTAAATATCTCTCAAACTTACTTATTTCTGTTGAGGGTCTTTTGGATTTTTGGTTATCCTTATTCCCTCACTCTCTATCTTATATCCAATTGGTTGTCAAATCTAGCTGATCTAGCCTCCACAACAATTCTACTATATAATCCCTAATTCTCATCCATTCATGTACACACACACACACACACACACACACACACACACACACACACACCCTCAATAATGGACTGATACAAGTAACCACCTAACTGATCTTGCTTGTAGACTCTTCCCTCTCAGTTCATCTCTCACATATTGTAATCCCAACCCAAAACTGTTATCTCAAAGACACAAATCTTACCACATGGACCCTTACTAAAAAACTTCAATGGAACCCTATTGCCTCTAGTTAAAAAAAAAAAATAGGCGGCAAACTTCTCAGATCTTCATTTAAAGTCCTTTATTATCTGGTTTCCATCTACCTTTCCAGGCTTCGTTTGCATCATTCCTTTTTTAGACATAACACATTTCTATTAGATGGTTTAATAGTTGTTTCCATATATGACATTCTTTCGACTGCCTTGCTATCTTTGCACAAGTGATATCTCATGTTTAAAATGTACCCCTTTTGCCATGTCCTATATAAGACTTTTTCTGATCTCCACCCCTATTTGGTTCTGCTAATCTACATATGATTTTGGAGGTCACAGTATACTTCTTTGTGCTTGGAAGCAGCAAATGCCAGCAACTCTGTGACATGAATTTGACATGCCACCAGACATGACAGCCCTGCTATGTCTTTAAAAAAAACCCTCAAGTTTATTTAGCTACAAATACAGAAAAATTTACACATTTCAAAAGCTGCTCTATTTTCTTTTTTGTCACTTAAAATATTAACTAGGATTATCTTTCATATAATTTCTCTGAGTTTATGTTTATTTTATAGAATAGATGCATTCCTGAAAAATTTGATGCATCTAATTCTATTTTCCCTCTGACTTACCCAATATTTTTGTAGATATTTTGTCATCATTGCTATTTATCTTTAATTGAAAATAGCTAGTAATATTTGAGGTTTAAATTTTCTCTTACATCTCAATTTTTTTGTGAAGTTGTTCATACTTTATAATACAATATATAAATGTACCATGTATATTCTTGGTTAGAAGATCCTGGAAATGACTTCTTTTGTAAAGTGAAAACTTATTTAACTAGAATAATTATCTACTAAATTCATCTGTCTTTATAAACTGATTTTATATATAAACATATATTTAAACATTTTCAAGATGATGATAGATGTCAGTCTATTTATGTTAAGTAAAATTTATCTTTTCCCAAATTTCAGGATAGTTATGAAGACTGAAAAGTTCAAGTGTGTCAAAATCATGTATTTTGGAGAATCCTTTCTGTGAATTTAGAACTAACTTTTTGATCTATTGGTTTTATAGGATACTCTTGAAATAACTGGAGAAATCAATTTTGCCTTTCCTCTACCTTATGAATAAAGTCTTCTCTTCCCCATTATAAACATTCCCAGTTCTCCAACTCATGTCATGTTTTCTAATCTGTTTACTATTCTGGATGTACATTTCTGGCTATCTTTTAGCTGGTCAATGTTTATTTCTAAAATATGGTCTCAAGGAATAAACACAATATTCCAGAAGGGGTCTGACTAGGGAAGAGTACAAGGCTGGCCCATTTTTCTCCCCATTCCATCTAAGATCTCATTCATTATTTAGCCTTCCATATTACACTAATAGCTCATATTGAGCTTGCAATGTCCTAAAACTCACAGATTTTTTGACATGAAATATAGGTATAGTTGTTGTTGTTTCAGTTGTGTCAGGCTCTCTTGACACCATATTCTTGATTAATTGTCCATTGGGTTTTATTGGCAAGGATATTAGAATGGTTTACCATTTCCTTCTCCAGTTTTATGCAGGCAGGGATTAAGTGACTTACCCAGGGGCACATAGCCTCTAATTATATGAGGTCAAATTTGAACTCTGGTCTTTCTGATTTCAGGCCTTATGTTCTATCTATTATGTCACCTAAGCTGTCCCATTGATATAGCTACAAATCCCGTAACAGAACTGTTGCCCTTTTTACTGTTGGGCATGATTAAACTTCTTTTTTAATATTCAGTTAGGAAGCCAATGGAAGAATTTAAAAGAATAGCCAAGCCAAGTAGTTAATACTTAAAGGAACAGAAAGTAATGCTATCAAGTATTAAAAAAAATAAAAACACAACAAACCGAAGATGAATTAGGTTCACAAATGGCCTGGAACAATATGTGAAAAGACCAATTAATCAATATTAAGATGCATGCTACTCAGCACACTCATAAAATGCCATTCAACATGCAGACATACATAAATCAAATACGTTATTATAGAATAGTTATGTCAAAAAATATGCTTGCAGCTCCTGGTTTTCAAAAGGCCATTACAGCAAATTCATAATTTTCAGTGGAGATGTCACCTTATCTTTATAAAAGAGCTTTTATGGAAGGAGGCATATTATTGGCAAAGTATCTACCTACTGAGTTTATTTACTTACTGATTAGATTTATAAAAGATATACCCATCATTAGCCTCTGGGCACATGGACGTAAAACTGACAAATAATATTAGTGCCTAAGTATGAAGCTAAAGCTCAGTTGAAGTGAAAATGAAGTCAAATGAAAAAGCTTCACAATGTATATACTCAGCCTCTGAAGGCAGCACACTTGGAGGCTATGTGACAAAACTGGGTTTCTCCCCTAGAAATGGACCCAGAAATGCATGTGGCAAAATATGGAGTTTGTAAGTTGCTTTTTCGGGGGGATGAGAGGGGAAGGGTCAACTAAGTGGTACAGTGGATGCCCAGCCTAGAGTCAGACAGGCTCATCTTCATGAGTTCAAATTTGACCTCAGATACTTATTAACACTGTAACATGGGGCAATCACTTAAACCTATTTGCCTAAGATTTTTCATCTGTAAAATGAGTTGGAGAAGGAAATGCCAAAACACATCAGCATCTTTGTCAAGAAACCCCCAAATCAGGTAATGAAGAGTGGGAAACAACAAGAACAAATTGCTTTCAGTAATCCATTCTTAGAAGTAAAGAGCAGTACATCTAGTTTCTGAGAGTTCCCCACATCTGGGACAAGAACTCACTATTTGACAAAAACTGCAGGGAAAACTAGAAAATAGTATGGCGGGATCAAGGTATAGATCAACTTTTTACTCCATATACCAAGATAAGGTCAAAATGGGCACATAATTTAGACATAAGGGGTGATACCATAAGCAATTAGGATAACAAAGAATAGATCACCTGTCAGTTCTATGAAAAAGGGAAGACTTTATGACTAAACAAGAGATAGAGAGCTTAAAAGATACAAAATGGATAATTTTGATTATATTAAAACATTTTTGCACAAAAAACAATGAAATCTGAGGGTCTAGGTTTGAAGCCCAGTTCCATGGGAAACTAAGTACCCATATGTGCCCTTGGGAGAAATCACTTTGCTGTTGAGGCACCACAGGGACCTCATCTCCCTCAGCAGACTCAGCTGCAAATTATGGGGTTGGATTAAATGTGCCATTCAAGCTCCAAATCCAAAGATCCTTGTTAGAGTAGGAAGGGACATTACAGATACTCTAATCCATGCCCTTCCTTTTATAGATAAGGAAACTAAAGGTCAGAGTCCTTAAACAACTTATTCAAGGTTACATAGAGAGTAAATGACAGAGCCAAGATTTGCATCCTAGTATGCCCAGTGCTTTTTCTTCTTGCAGTGCCACAGTTGAGCCACTATTTTCCATGTTTTTAAAAGCACATTTCTTTCTTATTTTCATGCTTAGTTTAAGACAGTTATCAATCACCATCTCACACTTATCAGAGTGGCTAATATAACAGAAAATGAAAATGATAAATGTTGGAGAAGATGTGGTAAAATTGGAACACTAATGCATTGTTGGTGGAATAGTGAACTAATTCAACCACTCTAGAGAGCAATTTGGAACTATGTCCAAAGGGCTATAAAATCTTTGACCCAGCAATACCACTACTAAGTCTGATCATAAAAAAGGGAAAGGGACCCATATTTACAAAAATATTTATTGCAATTTTTTGTGGTGGCAAAGAATTGGAAATTGAGGTGATGCCCATCATTTGGTGAATGGCTGAACAAACTGTAGTATATAAATGCAATGGAATGCTATTGTGCTATAAGAAATTATGAGCAGGTGGATTTCTTTTTTTTTTTTAAGCAATTGGGGTTAAGTAACTTGCTCAAGGTTACACAGCTAGTCATTATTTGTGTGTGGGTGCTCATTTTCTGAGGCCGGATTCAATCTCGGGTCATCCCAACTCCGAGGCTGGTGCTCTTACTCACTGCGCCGCCTAGCCGCCCCTTTTAGGGCAATTGGGGTTAAGTAACTTGCCCAAGGTTACACGGCTAGGTTTTTGTTTGTGTGGGTTAAGTGTCTGAGGCCGGATCCGAACTCAGGTCCTTCTGACTCCAGGGCTGGCGCTCTACTCACTGCGCCACCTAGCCGCCCCCGAGCAGGTGGATTTCTGAAAAAAACCTGGAAATACTTAAAATAACTGATGCTGAGTGAAGTGAATAGAACAAGGTGAGCACTGCACACAGTAATAGCAACATTGTACAATGATCAACTGTGAGAGACTTAGCTCTTCTCGATGATATGATGATCCAAGACAATTCCAAAGGTCTTGTGATGGAAAAAGAAAGAACTACGGAGTCTAAATGCAGATTGAAGCATGTTATTTTCATTTTTTTTCTTTCTTATGGTTTTCCCCTTTTGTTCTGATTTTTCTTCTATTGTGATTGTTACATGTATAACCTCTAATAGACTACTTGCTGTCTTGGGGAGGGGGGGAAGAAAAAAGAGGGAGGGAGAAAAATTTGGAACTCAAAATTTTATAAAAATGATTGTTGAAAACTATCTGCATATAATTGGAGAAATACCACTGAGTTTTAAAAAAAAGGAATTAGAATTTAGCAATAAAAAAGATAGCTATCAACCTTTTGGTTTCAGGACCTGTTAACATTCTTAAAAATTATTGATGACCCCCCCACAATATCTTTGGTTTATGTGGGTTATATCTATCAATATTTACCTTATTAAATTGAAGGGAAAGAAGGAGAAGGGAACATAGAAAAGGGAAGATGGCCTACTAGTGCCAGGCACTTTGCTAAGTGCTTTACAAATATTATCTCATTTGATCCTTACAACCACTGTGGTTGGTAGGTGCTAAAATTATTTCCATTTTATAGTTGTAGAAACTGGGGCAGACAGAAATTGTCACTTGCTCAGGGTCACAGAATTATTAAGTCTCTGAAGTAGAATTTGAACTCAGAACTTCCTGACTGTACAAAATTAAAATGTCTTAATATTATTATGAAACTAGTTTTAACATCACAGACTCTCTAGGACCCCCAAGGGTGCCCAGACCATACTTTAAGTAATGCTGGTCTAAAATAACACTAGGGTAGGTCAATAGAATGAGAAATGGAATGGAGAAAGTATTTTTGGATTTTTCTTCTGAACCTATCTAATCGGAGATAAAAACAAATGAGCAGAAACTTATTTCTCTGTAGATAAGGTCAAAACACTGGCATAACTGATGCCATGCGACTTAGAAGATAATTGTTAAAACTGAAGATCCCATTCCAATATTTAAATCTAATAGCCTCCTAAAGATTGTGGAGGATGGTAGTATACTCCTCAAATGTATAGAGAATGTCAATCAAATCTGACTCCACTGACTAGTCAAATAATTATGGAACAACTAGTCAGAAATTAGGTCCAAAATTGAGTTTGACAATTTTTGGAAGAAGTTGAAATTACCTCAGCAAAATCTTCAGATACATTCTTCCTTTTTGTCACAGTTTCTAAGTAGAATTTTCGTTCTGTGCTCTACCAATCCCGAGAATATGAGTTTCTCTTTACCACAAAAAATCTACTACAAAACAAAAATTGTCATTTCATAGAACTTCAGAGGCCAGTTGGCCTAATCTCCACCTGAAGCATGAAATGCTTCTAAAATGGCTCTCTCGCTAATGCTTGAATATGTTTACTAATTGGAAATTTACCAAGTGATGAGATAGTACTTCAGTTTTGAACCACTCTTATAGTTAGGATGCCCTACCTTAGAGTTGTTGAAATGTTACTCTGGTTCTACTTTGGGAACCAAAATCTAATCTGTTTTTCCTATGTCAACTCACCAAGTCTTTAAACTGATGAAAATAGCATCTGTGAAATGGGGATAGTAATATATCTTACCTTATAGGATTATTGTGAGGATCTCATGAGGTAGTATGTGTAAAATGTGTTGCAAACCTTAAAGTCCTATGTAAATGCAATTTATTAATTATAATAATGTTAATTATTAAGGACCTAAAGAATTATTAAAATAACTAGGGCAGTTAGGTGACTCAGTGGATAACTTTTTATGATTCTAAAAAGAGTGCAAGCCTACCACTGAGAAGGAAGTGAATTTGCTCATTTCTGGAGGGAAATTAACTCTTTCAGGCCACCAGGGTCCACTTAGTCAATTATATACTCCAGTGCCCTGAAGCCCTAGTGGTTTGAAAGAGTTAATTTTGTTCCAGAGAGTAAACAGTTTAATCACTCCTCTTCTCAACCACAGGACCAGGCCTGATATGTTCAGGGAGCTGTGACAATCCCCTAGTGAAGGCTGAGCCTTTTCTTGACAGTCAAATGTATCTTATCACAGTATCAGATGATGAGAGGTACAGATATTAGAGATTTGTTTTTTCTCTCTCTCCCTTTTTTCCTCTCTTTTTTCTTTTTCTCCTTCCTTCTTTCCTTCCTTCCTTCCTTCCTTCCTTCCTTCCTTCCTTCCTTCCTTCCTTCCTTCCTTCCTTCCTTCCTTCCTTTTTTTCTTTCTTTGTCTCTCTCTCTGTGTCTCTTTTTCTGTCAGTCTGTCTGTTTCTCTCTTTCAACAGCATGGTGAAAAAGGTAAGCCACAAAAGGTTATAATCAGCAAGATGTTGATTTTCAAGAAGATTCAAGTTCTTTCTCTGGATAATTTGTTTTGAACATATGAAGCTTTCAATATAAGTAAATAAGCACAATCTTCACTCTTTAAGTCTTCTACATTGCTTTGAGAAGTCATTCATATTTCACAGCATTCCTGTAAAGGATTCATAAAAGCATAGCTCTGGATCAGGTGGTGATCTCAGAGTCTAGCTAATTCAATTCCTTCCATTTCAGAAAAGAGGAAACTGAGAAACAGGGGGAATGAGTGACTGACCCAAGGTCACACAGGTAAGAAATGTCAGAGATGTGATTTCAACAAAAGTCCTCCAGATGTCCTTTTTTGCCATGCTATTAAGAATTTCAAGGCTTGAGCAGTATATTTCCAGATGAATATTTTCTTCAAAATATTGACCTAGAAAGATTGTTGGTATAGTGCATAGTTCTGGGCCTGAAGTCAAGATGACTTAAGTTTAAATACCACGTCTGACAATTACTAGCTATGTGACCTGGGGTAAGTTGCTTCACCTCTGTCTCAGTTTCTACAAAAGTAAAAGGGGAATAAAAACCCACCTCCCAGAATTGTGGTGAGGGTAAAATGAGATATTTGGAAATACACGATGCAAACCTTAAATCCTTAGTAAGGATAAGAATAGAGCCATGTACTTTCTCTCCGTCCTCTTTGAGAGGTGGGAGCTTCTGAAATAATTATATTTTGATAGTTTGTTTATAACTGTTAATACTGTTGTATCATTAACATAATATGCAAAATATTTTAATGTAAGAGAAGAAAGAGAATGGGATAGTGAATCTAAGGCTGGTCACTGTAGCCATCTTGCTTATGACTCCTACTGGCAGCATGACCTAAGGAAAGTCACTTAATCTCTCAGTGTCATAGATAACTTTCTAAGACTGTAAGTGGAAGAGCAGGCGCTGATCTTCATTGATAGAGGGAGTTTTTCCACTGACAATTCTCTCCAGGAATGAAATTACAGGTTTGGTCCAAAAATTACAAATATAATAAAAAATAAAATGATAATAACACTTCAACATTTTGACAGGTCTGTGATCTCATCAATTTGTGTACTTCCAATTTAATAACAATAATATCAATAACTATCAAGTACAAGAAATCCAGACTAGTCTTAAAACATTGTAGCTCGTGTAGCTGATTTATAGTTTGAAACACCATTATTCCACCTCTACCCAACCCTCTTTGCCTTTGTCTCTTTCTCTCCTCCATACTCCTCACTCGCCCCGTTCCAATCCCCTTATCAACTGATGCCAAAGATCTGGGAGAGGGAAGAAAATAATTGCATTCACTTTAACTTCAAGCACTGACTTTTTATATTCATTTTTCAAATTGTTACATTTAGCAGAGGTGGGAAAAATAGGAAAGTAGAATATTCTTCAATTACAAAGAAATATCATATACATGGACAATATAATACCACATCTTATCAGAAGACAGAAAGGTTTCTGGGTATGTGTGATAATCAAGTAAAAGATAATGAAACACCTTTTCTTAATATATATATGTATATATATATATATATATACATACATACATACATGCATGCATGCATAGGGAGAGAGTGGGAAGTAGGAAGGAAAAGGGAGAGGAGAAGAGAAGAATCCCACCTTTGATGTTTATAAGTTATGTGATCCTGGGCAAGTCACTTCATATATGTCTGACTGAGCTTCTATAAATGTAAACTGGGCCTAAGAATGTATCTCCCAGGATTGTTGTGGGAGTAAAATGAGATACTTAAAAAAAGGCACTTTGTAAACCTTAAAGCACTGTAGAAATACTAGCTATTATCATTATTAGGATGCTATACCCTAATCCCAATTATACTGCTACTGATTAAACCAAGGTCTCAAATCCCTTTTGGAATTGCTTTCAAAGGCTATGGAACATTCTTGTGGCTGTTCTTAGTGAACTGCTCACAAGTTACACAACACGTCCTGTGTTTTCCTATCTCTGTGCCATCCCTTCCCCTGAAATGCCCTATGTTCCTTCTTCCCCAGTCCTAGACCCATCTCTGCCTTCCATACTCGTATCCTTCCAGTTCTTGCTCTAATGCTTCATTCATATTTTCCTGATCTCTTTGTACCACTTTTTTTCTCCATACTTCTACACACACTCAGACTTGAGGTTTTCCCTAGCACTGAAATCCATTTCCCCTTGATTTATCATTATTATTATAATTATTTTGCTCATATTAATCTCCTTCATTGAAGCTTCATTATAGCACAGAAATGACACTTATTTTCTCTAAGGCAATAACAGTGTTCTTGACCATCTCACCAATCTGAAATAGCTTTGAGTTTAGGTCTATGTATCAGGTCTGTGTATCAGGCATGTTTTTTAGCCTACTAAAGTTCGGGAGAGAACCTTATTACCAGGATAACTGCAGGTTGTTGCACTTTTTGAACATAGCAACTTTCTTATAACTTATGTAAATTATAGTGTGAGGTGTGATCTGCATTGGTGAAGGGAGTATTCACATAAATGAAACCATAAATCTTTGATGTATGAGGCAATTTTCCTATCAACTTATTAGTTGAAAGCAAGGACCACATTTTTTTTGCTTTTGTATTTAGCCTTGCCTCTAATACAATACATCGACTTTAGTAGGTTGGTCTGTGAACAAGAATTTATTAAGTGCTTAATATGTACCAGTCACATTGTTAAGTACAATGGATAAAAAGAAAAATACATGGTTTATGCCTTCAAGGAGTTCATATTCTAAAGGAGGAGACAATATATAAAGAATCATGGACATGAAAGAGACTTACAGAGGAATTGGAAGGTAATGTCAGAGGAAAGACATTAGTCTAGTCTGTGTGGGTTTGGGTGGGGGAAGAGGGTGGAGACCAAGAAATGCCTACTGCAGAAAACAGGCACAACAACAACAAAAGTTTGTTGCATAGAATTGAATCAAATTAAGTATTTTTTTATCCTTTTAGGATGAAGGGAATTTTTAGAACTGTATAGAAGCCATTCAGAGTCAAGTATAATGAATTAGGTGGATGATCAAGCTGGGCCAGTATCTTTTATAGGGAGTGGGTTGAAAAATGAGTCAGAGAAAGCACAGCCTGAGTCAGAGCATTGTCCTGGTGATGAAGCCAATCACGGGCCAGAGTTCATTCATTTTTTGCCACAAAAATTCTGAAGTTTCAGATTTTCCATATAATAAGCCTGATTGGCTGCCTGCCTTTGTGGAATGAATTCCACGAGCCATACCACTGATCTCAAAGAGATAAATCAGTGTTTTCACAATTGATTTTGACAAATACATTTTCTTGGGTTTCAGGAATAGCAACATTTTCCCATGGTAGACTTTAGCACTTTGTTTCTGGGTCATGTTAGGGGAAGAAAATCTTTCATCACTAGTTATTATTTTCCTCAAAAATGCACAATTTTTTTCAGCTTCCCTTGAACACTCAAAACAGATGTCATACTTTGGTCTTTATGTTCATCAGTTCAAATGGGTCTCTAGATATTTGCTGAATTTTTCCTAATGCTTGCTAACTTTTACAATGAGATTTTCATTTGACCTAAATTTAACTCTATGACCACCATTCTCACCATTCTTCTATGTGCCTGTGGATGATCACTTCAAGATCACTACAACCCTCTTACCAAAAAATATTTTAAGCATTTTATATTCATCCAAACACTGAATATCTCTGGGCAAGACTCTGTGATTATTTGATAGTTATAAGTTCATTTGAGTTGAGAGGTATGCTTTTGTAAACACTCTTGAGAAGATTGAGGGAAAAATCTGTCATTTAGATATTTAGGTGATTTTGTTAAGTCAGACTGTTTCCTTCCCATCACTTGAAGGTGGGAAGATTGGTAATTTTGCAGTAGAGTATGTAGAGGGATAGGGAAGGCCTGGCTAAAGTGTTAAAGCAAGGAATTTATGGAACAATAAGGACACTGGACATTTGGGATGTTGGAAGAGCCATTAAGAATCAGATAAGGGCTTATAAAAAAAAGTAGAGAGGATGGTCAGGGTGAACTATATTTTAAAATTTGCATAGAGCTATTCCTGTGCCCATGACAAGGGAGAAAATTCTCATGTGGTTTAGAGTTAGAAGGTAGCTTAGAGAAAATCTACCCTTATATTATCTTTTTACAGATAAGGAAAGTAAAGACTGGAGATGTTAAGTGATTTGTCTAAGATCTATCAGGTACTCAATGGAAAACCCAGGATTCAGACCCATATTTTCTGCTTCCAAATCCAGGGCTCTTTCTACTAAAATATTATGCATCCCCAAAACTAAATTCTTTGGCTGGAAGCCAAAATTAGGTTATCAAAATGGAAGGCAATAATTCGATTTTTGAATTGTACTCTATGGATATTTTATCTTATGGCCCAGATCAAAATCAAAGACTATTAAAATGATAATCCAGCTATATTGTGAAATAAGTAGGCTTTCAGAAGTTGGAAAAGGGCAGGTAGGCTAGCTTGAGCACCTAAACATCCTTTCATAATCCCATTCCTTTGGAAAAATGTCTGAGTCTTGAACAATCAAGTTTAAAACCAGATTTTGGAACCAGCTCATTCCTAAAAAGTGGGCCTTTCTCTATACATACATACATACACACACACACACACACACACACACACACACACACACACACACACACACACACGTTTTTGTCAGAAGAAATCAACAGAAGACTAAGGAAAATGGAGAATTTTCCAATATGTTCTCCCTGGTTGGCTATATAAATTGTACTTCTTATATTTTTTTCAAGTTGGCTTTGAGAGTACAGTGGATACCAGAATGATGTAGTGAACAGAGAGCTGACCCCAGCAATAGAATGATCCAGGTTCAAGTATAATCACTAATTCATACTGGTTATATGATCCTTGACAAGTCATTTTAACCTATCCTGGCTATTGGCCAGAGGTATCAAATATGCTTCCAAGAGTGGACTATAACACTCCTGTGAAACCTAAGTCAGATTAAAATGTAATTGGGAAACATGCAACAAAATATATAAAAACATAAATAATATTAAGGTGTGGTTTCCTAAGCCAATATGCATCTGGCACGTATCTTCATGTATGGGTGGACTATCATTGTTTCTATCTGTGTTTTGACACTACTATTCTACTCAAATCCATTGACTATATGTTGTAAAGAAGGCTGCATTGGTCTCACAATTTCTTCATTCAGGAGTTTCCTATAATAATATAATCACAGGCTCCATCTCTTTCATTTTTACAGATGAGTGGATATCTTTTAATATCTCCTTTTTACTAGCAACAAATAACTATAAGGATAAAGCAACTGTTCTTGTCACTATCAGAAATAAAGGTAAGTAGAAACATTAGAGACTAAACTTATAATAAATTTTTCTAGCTCTTTAGTTTTACTGATTGAACTGAATAACTAGATAGTTTCAGACTTTTTTTGTTTCTCTTTATAGTCTGAACAAACTTGAATTCTATGCTTCAAAGCTACAACCCACTAATTTCACAAGATTAATGATTACTTGTAAGGAAAGGTTTCATTCCACTTCTAGAGAGTTAAAATGCCTTGTGTGTGAGAAGACAAACCCTATTGCCTGAAAAAATGTAAATTCTGTGGCAATTACTACATGTAAATATGACAAAATATACAAACGACTCCATGAAGTCACAAAAGTGGAATCTGAAAGCTCAATGCAAAAATTGTTACATTTTTCCTCTGGTCATTTTTCTGTAGTATTTGCATCATCTATGAGATATGAAGTCAAGACCTACATGGCACTAATAGATAAAAGACATATTATAAAAATAGTCCTATCTTCATGTATTCCTTTCTGTTGTTTTTGAACTCATCATCATTTAAGACCCTGGTGTGAAAAAAAGACTCTCCCAACAGCTATTTTAAGACTATAATACCATTTTTAAATAAAAAGAAATGATTTAACAGGAAGACTACTTTCAGTTCCTAATAAAAAAAATACTGTCAAAAAGTTAGCCCTTCAGCAATATTTATGGACAACTTCTTTGTGTGCAATTCTAAAATGGGGTAACTTATAGAATCACACAATATAAAATGGAGCCATGGTAAATTAGTTCCAAGTACAAAGGGACGTTTGGTTAACACCTGGAAAGTATTCTGTGGATTCTTCAGATGAAGTAGTACCTTAGATGATATTCTGGTAAGAATCTGATAAAAAAAATGTTTCCAAAGTTGAAGAAAGATCCAAGTGATATTTATGTCTTCAATTTGATCATGTTAGGGAGAGTATTTTCCACACAAGTACTATTTTAGTAGGCTGTACAGCATACCATCCCAATACCTGAGTGGTGTGGGAAATGAAATTTCACAAATTGAAGGCTATTTCTAGCACATCCCAAAGCTTGGCATCCTTTAACCTGGCTATACACACATGTACATTGGATACATGCATGTATATGTGTATATATACACATATGTGCATATATAAATATACTATATAATATACAATTTATACTGATTTTAATCATTTATCTTTTAATGTACTGAAATATTGAGAGCAGGAATTAGGAAAAGTAGCAACCAGGGACTGTGATTTTCCCCTTTGTCACATATACACTCTAAACTTGAGATTGCTTTCTCATGGACTCTGTATACACTTTTGGGAAATGTGTCACAGACTTTTGTGGGGCATTTTTATGTCAACTCCTTTTACTAGACTACATTAACCTATACCCCTTTCTAAAAACTACTTATGCCTGGCTGACTACATTGATTCTGAATTTATAATTTTCGAGGAGAAAGCACACTGGGGGGTTTAAGATCATGCCATTAGAGAATCATCCCAAATCTCTGGAAACCTGAGGTGGAGATGCAGCCAAACAGTAGGAATTTGAGATTTATCAGCAGGAACGGATTTGGAGGTGAGAAACCTTAGAATATATGTGGGATTATTTGTGGGAATAAGGAAACCAAAGTAATTCCCCATATGGCAAAAGCCATAGCTGAGGTTGGCATTTTATAATGCTGGGTTTAAAAAAAATCTATTTTTGAGACCAGGTCTCTTTATTTTCTCCAGGGTAGAAGTTCAAATACCCCTCACAAGCCCAATCCCACTGCTAATTGTCAGGTAAACTTTGACCTGCTCCATTTCTGACACTGATTGATTCATTCCCCAGTAAGCAGCCTGTAGGCCCCCTGCACCCTGGGCCCCATCTTATTGTATAAGAGAAGTGCTATGTGCAAGGTATTGTGCAAGGTGCTTTACAAATATCATATCATTTGGTCTTCACAATAACTATGAGAGGTAAGTACTATCATTATCCTCATTTGACAGCCGAGGAAACTAAGGCAAACAGAGTTTTATGACTTGCCCGGGCTAATAAAGTCTACGTCTGGATTTTAACTCAAATCTTCTTGATTCCAGGCCCAGTGCTCTATCAACTGTACTACCTAGCTCAGGACTTAGTGTAGACACTCGATTTGTTTTAGGCCTATTGCATCTTGGAACTCCTGAGTTCAAGAGTTCCACCAGCCTCAGGTGGTAGCAGGAATTACAGGCATTAGCCACCACATCCTGAATATTTTGTATTTTGAGAGAAATCTCATTTATCACCTTGAGGAAGTCATTCTGGAAGAATGTTGATTCAGTTGTCTCATGGCTTTGTAATACCCAGACAGTCAGCCTGAGATGGCCTTTGCCAAGTACTGACACAGATGACCTTTGTTTAATTTTCAGACAAAAGAGTCAATCTGTGTGTCTGGGCAAATGACAAAATAGATGCCATTTACATAGTTTTGTATACTTTGCAAATCTTTTTTGCTTACATAGATTCAGTTGGCATGGGCATAAATGTGTATTTGTGCATATGCATACATATAAATGCATGTATATGCACACACATATATATATGTGTGTATATATACATGGATATACATAGATATATGCATATACATATATACACAATACACACATAAATTTTAAAAATTTGATAAGATGATATAGGGAAAAAGTTTAGCTTCTTGAAAAAAAGCATTCAAATCAGTCTTGGGCTTGCTGAATTGCTCACATAGACATGACATGTAAACTCCAAGATGGCCTGCAAACATAAATCAGCGTTGCAAAATTAATTTTACAAACTCCCATGCCTAGTCATCTGGCTACTTCTAGGCCTACTTCCAGAGACAGAAGAGAATGCCAAAAGGGAAAGTCAATGTATATATGCACTGTATATAATCTAGGCAAAGACGCATTTAGGGATTTTGAAGGGACTTCAAAAATATTTAACTCCAAAATACATGAAACTTAACTATAGAGAAATGGGGTATAGTAGGAAGCATGGAAGTTGAAGTCAAAGACTTGGTTTCTGTTCTGGTCCTGATTCTTCCATGTACTTGCATGCATCCATGACTGAATCTAAACTTCACAGAATAAATACTCTTAGTAAAAGGGTTTGTTCTATAAAACTTGGACTAAGTCAAAAGGCCGTACACAAGTACCTAGAAGGCCACATGTGGCCTGGAGGCTACAGTCTCCTCACCTCTGGTCTACTCTAAGCATTTTAAATAATTCCATGTCTTTTAGTCAGGTAAGGATTATAAGATACCAAAAGTTGAAATTTGCTGATAATCTTAAGGTTTACACAGCTTTTTGCAGATAACTGATTTGATCCATAGAGCAACCCTGGGAGATAGGTACTATAGGCATTATTTTCTACTTTTGACAGATAAGGAAAATGAAGATCAATCATTAAGTCATTAAGAACAAATGATATAACAATTTAAAAGCACTTAGCATAGTATCTGCTACATAATAAGTACTATATAAATGTTATTGTTAGTAGTGGCATCTGACTTGTCCATGGTCATAAATCTAGCAAGTGTTCAAGATGGAATTTTACCCTCAAGGCCCTGATGATATTTCTATCACAATACACTGTATTCCAAAGCCAAACTGAGGCTTTTGCTGAGAAGTCAAATACAGGCCATGAGAGCTCATGAAGACTGAGAGATACTATTGTTACTGAAATTCAAACCAAATTCAGTTTTAACCAAACACAGCCCAAAGCTGCAAATATTCCAAGCAGGTATATTCTGTAGCTTGGAATCCTATGCAAAATACTCCCTCTCCCACCCCCACCCTTTTGTGTTGTTTTTCCCCCCTGATTTATCACAGTGAATGTCAGACAACCACTTTAGCTAAGTCATGTTCTTCTCACTATCAACATATTGTTGCCAAACAAGATGAAAAGCTCTAGGTGGGTGGACAATTTGGAAGGGAGCATCCTTTTGTCATTGAAGACCGGCAGCTCAGCCACTCTGAACAAAGATTTTACCTCTAGATCTCTGTTAGGAAAATGGCTAAAGAAAGACCCATCATGAATACAGGAAGCAATTTAAGCTGTGTCCTACATATTCTGTCGTCCTTGTAAAATTGGAAGGGTGGATGAGTCACTGGATTCTGAGGCTGACACCCTGCACGAACATGCCACTTCCACCAGAAGAGGCACATTCCACTGGAGAAATGTCAGCTCATCAAAAAAGAGGGATTCTAAAGGAGCACGAATCACTTACACCCCCAGGGAACCACAGGAGGCTTGAAGTTCAGAGGTTGACAGAAGGCCAACATGCTACTGACCTACTTGTGAAAGCTGAAATGGCAGCCAAATGAATGTTAATGGATGACGCCCACAGACCGGGCTGTGACAGCTGGGGCAAATAGCAAGCAGCTTTACCCATCTGGGACTCTCTGCTGTAGACAGCAGTGGCATGTTCATCCATTGGTGTCACCTCTCTGAGACCTCAGAAAGATTTCCAATTTTGAATTTGAAAACACCTTGCCTTCCATGTTACCTCTTTAGGAGCCAAAATAAATGTTGGAGAGATAATTCCCTGTCTTATGGATTAGTTAGAAAACTCATTCTTGAACAATAACACCAGAACACGTGAATAGAAAGTCTACTGAGGAGATTAAGGAGGGGACTTCATAGATTTCTTAGCCTGAAGAAGGAATTGTTAAGGATCTCTCTTGCTCTCATTACCTAAACTTTAAGATACTATATGTTCACCAGATATTTATTCTTTCCTTGTTGTGACTTCTAGTACCCTAGAAAACTGGTGAATCAGAGAAGTGATACAAGGTAAAAAACTATTAAGTCTTTTATCATCATCCTTCTGTAAAACTAGAAGCTAATTTTCACCACTAATGACTCCTAGATGTAACAGGGATGAAGTATGCCTCACCTCTTCCTAAATATGCCCAGAGATCAACTAGCAACTGTGTCCCCTCACTGTTTCACATGCATAGCTGTTTTTCCTTTGTTGACCTCAGACTCTGGAAGCTATCAACTCCCACTAACTTTTTTCACTCCTCAAATTACTTGGAATGTCTTAGAGAGCAATTAAAGAAGTAAGTGTGCTTACCTATATCCTGACCAGTGCACGAAGAAAGTGTTGTCTACAATGGAGGAAATGGCCAGTGATGATTTGTAACAATGATTTAGATATTGCCACAACTTTGGCAGGAGTCAAAGACACACTTCCAACAACATGACACAGAACTACCTTGGAACCCTACCTTCTAATCAGTACAGACTTGATAAATCACCCCACTCCCACCTCTGACTTTGTCACATTTGGTTTTCAGTGGATTTCATTGTCATAGAAGTACTGTGACACACTGTTTACCTAATAGCAATAGTTGGATAACTTTTAAAATATAATACTTTATGTTTTTCCTCAATTACATGTTAAAACAATTTTTAAAACTTTTTAAAAAAAAGTTCTGAATTTCAAATTCTATCCCTCCTTCCCTCTTTCTCCTTTCCCGTCCCTGAGATAGAAAGCAATCTGATATAATTTATACATGTACAATTATGTAAAACATTAGAAGGATGACTTTTAAGGACTTAATTGACCAAGGTTCAAATCATTTGTCTAACACTTTCAAATCTCTTAATTCTGACTTCATTGCTATTTCTAAATCTGCATCTTACTACAGCATAGTCACAAAGATAAACTTATAAATGGTGCAAATAGAATCACTTAAGGGTGAAAATTCTAAATGATTGTTTGTCTAGAAGGCAAGTGATTTAATAAGCCACCCCCCTTGTTTTCAGATCCCAATGAAATTTTGTTCTATGTTCACCCTAGCTATATTTGAGGGTGTTTCTTGCTTTGTCTCACCCGTTTTCATTTAATGTGATATACAGAATAATTAATTCAATAATGATGACTGCCGCAATCTCCAGGATTTCTGTATTTTCTCTCTGTTCTTTCTCATTCATCTTTTGTCTTTTCTACCTGCCTGTACTGTTTAAACAACTAGACCTATAGAGTACATACTGTGGTGAATTTAGCCCTCTCAGTCCTGGAATTTCCTCTCTCCCCAAATGTGATCTACTTTATCCTGAATGCTAAGTGTATCACATGACCCATGATTATCTATCTGGCACTAATCACACTTCACATTTCTGTCAACATTTTCTACACTGCTATGATGTATGTTCTCCACTCCCTCTCCCCAACCCATTTTCAATCTCTAGAACTGTAAGCATATCTAAATTGTTATTATATTTAGAAAGAGTATGTCAACAAATTCCCTTATTGCTCCAATGACCATCCCAATGGTTTCCAAAACCAAACACTTCTCCTTAGGATACCACTATCACATATATCTATATATCTATATCTATATCTAGATAGATAGATAGATAGATGGATAGATAGATGGATGGATAGATAGATAGTTTCTCCTATTAGAATATAAACTCTCTGAAAGCAGGGATTATCTTATTTTTGCATGCATATAGCTGGCACATAGCAAAATTATTGGCATATAGTATAGCATTAATCATTTTTTCATTCATTCATTCAGTCATTCATTCATTCTTCTATCAGTGGTTGAGCCCAAGAGATTGCCTAAAGGATTTTGAGGAAGCGTGAGAAATCTAATTGTGCTTTTTTCTATATTTACTTTAATTAATTTTTCTCCCTGTTATATCTGCAGTGACATTAGAGTATTTGGTAGTGGACAGGCTAGGGATTGTAGCTCACATAGTTCTGTACAATGAGTTATGCACAAGGGAAAAGTGAAGGCAGCACTTCCATCCCTTTCTGTCCCAGGAAGGGGTTGGAAAGCAGGCAAATTGGACAACAAATAGGAGTTGATTTCTCCACCTACTTCACAGGGTAATTGTGGGGTGAGGTGGGGAAAAGCATTTTGAAAATGATAAAAGCCTTCCTCGGGTCCTTTCAATAGAATTTATACACCAGTACTGTATTTAAGATTCTAGTTTTAGGGGCGGCTAGGTGGCGCAGTGAATAGAGTGCTGGCCCTGGAGTCAGAAGGACCTGAGTTCAGAGCCGGCCTCAGACACTTAATCCACACAAACAAAAAAAACCTAGCCGTGTAACCTTGGGCAAGTTACTTAACCCCAATTGCTTTAAAAAAAAAAAGATTCTAGTTTATACTTCACAAATTTAAATATCCAAAATTAAAAGGAAAACTCAAGCAAAAAACTATAAAACTACATTTTAAAAAATTACTCAGATAACTAGAGAAGGGTTGGTATTGTTCTTAAAGCCTGAGTCATATAGCCTATAGCACCTGAATCTACCAAACAATTGTAAATTTCCTACTTCATTTCATACTGGCTAGAACTAGTCCACTAGTGCCATTTGAAGACAAAGTCTCAAGGAATTTCAATAGCTCAGAGGATATTTCTTTCTCTTTTGTGGTAATAAAATTAACACAGGATCTCGTTTGTTAAGTATCATCTAGTGAGGAAGCTAAACTTTCTAGTCTTTTTAAAACAACATCTGAATTCAATGAACAACAAACATTTACTAACCACCAACCATGTGCAATACACTGTATTAGATACAGAGGATTCCAAAATAAAGAAAAAAAGATAAAAGTTTTGCTCACAAGGAATTTATATTTTACTAGAACAAAGGTAGGCATGCAACACACATAGTTATATAAGGGTGATTCAAGGTACAGAATTATGGAGAGAGATTTAGGTGCATTCAGGACAGTGGTTCTCAACCCTTTAGTATGAGGATTGTACTATTAGTATCTATTGCCTGAGAAAATTCATGGTGATAAAAATCTACTATGAATTCTGTAACACTTTAAATGAATATGTATTTTATTAATCACAACTGCATCTACATATATTTGAAAAATAGTAATGCATATATGTATGAGATATATTATTTATTTACTCAACACAAAATATGTTTGTTTATTTATGAATTTGTATATGCATCCACAGACCCCTTGCAGTAAATCCACATTGCTCTGGAGGTCCACATGCTGCAGATTGGAAATCACTGTTCTAGGGAGATTGAGGAAGAAAATATTGCTTTTATCTGCATGGAAGTGTGTGTGTGTGTGTGTGTGTGTGTGTGTGTGTGTGTGTGTGTGTAGGAAGGTTTCCCTAAAGAAGGTAACATTGGAGCTGAGCATTGAAGGAAGAAAAGAACTCCTAAAGTAAAGAAAGAGTATGATTGAGGCATGAACAGTGCCTAGAACAAATGAGTGATGGTGAAAGACTGTTGCATGCAGTCATCACTTAACTCTAACCCTAACCCTAGAATGTGAAAGGGAGTAACAAGACATTAAGTTGGGAAGGAAAATTGAAACAACGTTGTGAAGGCTCTCATTCATATTTAGGCATTTGTATTTTATCCAACAGACAGCAGGGAGCCACTGAAGATACCTGAGTAGGGAGGGAACTGAGATCATTTTGCCAGATCAATAAATGATGCGTTGGAAAGAAGAAAAACTAAAGTTGTTAGTTAAATTCAAGTGAGATGTAATGAAACTCAGGCAATAGTTTCAGGGAAGAGAGGATGTATGTGAGAAATGTTTAGGATTGACAGGAATAGGCAAGTGATTGGAAGCTGGGTATGAGAGAGATGACTTTGGAATTTCTAGCATGGATAGCTAGGAAGATTATTGGTGGTACCAAGAGAGAATTCAGAGAAGGGGCAAGTTTAAAGGATAAGATGACAGATTCTTGTGTTTGTGTGTGTGTGTGTGTGTGCGCGCGCGCGCATGAGCACATTGCATTTTTGTTTTTTGTTTTTGTTTTTGTTTATTTTTGCTTTTTGGAGGGCAGTTGGGGTTAAGTAACTTGCCCAAGGTCACACGGCTAGGTTTTTGTTTGTGTGTGAGTTAAGTGTCTGAGGCCGGATCCGAACTCAGGTCCTTCTGACTCCAGGGCCATCGCTCTATTCACTGCGCCACCTAGCCGCCCCTGCACATTGCATTTTGGGTGCTATTGGGACAACTGGAAGTTAGGTGGCTCAGTGGATACAGCACTGGGTCTGGAGTCAGGAAGACTCGAGTTCAAATCCAGCCTCAGACCCTTACTAGCTATGTGACCCTAGGCAAGTCACTTAATCTTTGTTTGCCTTATTCCTGCAACTATCACCACTGGAGAAGGAAATGAGAAACCACCCCAGTATCTTTGCTAAGACAACCCCATCAACAGTATTAGTGTGCTACAGTTCATGGAGTTGGATATGACTGAATGATTAAACAATAACAGGATAACTGGATCATTAAGCAGTCAAGTGGATAATTTGGGACTGCACTTTAGGAGAGGGATTATAGCTAGATATATAGATTTGGGAATTATCAACAAGAAAGGGCAAATGGGATCACCATGGGTGAGTAGAGAGGAAAAAAAAGATGACCTAGGATAGAGCCTTGAGGATATCAACAGTTAGGAATGGGAGGAAGAAAATGAATGAGTGAAGAGACAGAAAAGAAAGAACTTGTCTCTAGGATTGTTATCTATAGCTCCTCATTTCAAAAAGTAAATGATCCTTCACAAATAATAACACTTGTGTTAAAGTGAGATGCAAAGAGGAGGTTTATCTGTCAGGACAGCATGAAGTACCGCCTTATTCTCTTCCTCAATTTATATTCTTTTTAAATGAAACCAAAGTCACCTTTGGATATGTAGTGGGCAAGTGTGGGTCTGACTTTTATTCTGGAACTCCCTTCTCCTACAAATATTATGATGCTTTGAGGAAAAATAACAAATCAACCAAACAAGCTTCTAGCATGTATATTTCAAATCCAAAGTACAGCATGAATACTGATTTCTCTGACTCCTTACTCATTTCTCTTCTTGATGCTGGCTTCTCTTTCATGGGGTCCACTCAAGAACGTTACACTCATTAAGAATAAAGTACTTAGAAGCAGACTTGCAGACTGTGACAAAGTAAACCTATTATAAGCAAGTGCATAGCAACTTGAACTTTTCTGCTACTTCTTGTATTTCAAATCCCATACTCCATTATCTGAATGGTTTTTATGCCTTTAGGTTTAGGATGTGGAAGAAGTATCTTCAACAGAAAACAATGGTGTGGGTGGGTGTCGGTGGGGGGAGACCAAGAGATATAGAGAACCAGAGACAAAGACAGACAGTGATAGACAAAGATAGAGAGAGACAGACAGAAACCAAATAAATTAGTGGGGAAGTATAAAACAAGCATAAAGCAAATGTATAAGAAGAAAATAAAGAGCTATATTAAGTACCTGTCTGAGCACACAAAGATTTTGGAGATTGAAAGTAAAAGCTTTAATTCTGGTTCTAGACAACTGTGTGGAAACCTTTCTTTAGTGAAGTTAAAAGGAGGAAAATATCACTTGTCTAGCTTCAGTACTATCTTTTTGTGCTTAACCATAAGAGTGTTCATGGTACATAACATTATCCACTGATTCCAGATCTTTCTCATAGCTATGAATCAATGAGAGACCAGCATCATTCTTAATTCTTTTGCTCTAAGGGGCATTGCTGACCCTAGGCTGGCTTAATCTCTTCAGCAGAATAGGAAGAAGAAATCATTATGCATAGCAAATGTATGCAGACTGTGAGGGAACAAACCAAGGAGAATTTGTTGATTTTACTTTCTCAAAGAGATCAGGAAAGTATCTACCCCTTTAATTTTAGAGTGTGGATAGTGGTGGCAGATCCCCCCAAGAAGGGTATTTGGGGTGGACACATATTGACTAGATCCAAATTTTGAGGTGTTCTTGCAGCATTTAGAGAGCTTCAATATGAATGAAAATAATATTTAAACTTGTCAACATTAACCAAAGTGTACTAAAGTTAATCAGGGAAATATGTTCTACTTTTGGACATGGAAATGAGACACAGATCAAATTCCCAAAGCACAGATAAAATGCCACTGTTAAACTTGAATTTTCTGATTTTATGTGTTACTAGACCATTCTTTGGGGAAAAATAATTCAGCTGGATTTTATAATTTAAATAAAATACACATATCAAGGTACATAATGTGGCAAAAGTGGCATAGATAGAGGGGTGGCTTTGGAATTACCAGCTATGTGGTCACATCAAGCCATTCAACTTCTCAATGTCCCTATGTGGCTCACTTCAGTCTGTAAATTATAAATGAGTTACTGACCTGCTTTCTGGCGGGGGATTTACATAATGGAATTAGTATTATAGAGGAAACCTCAGATCTGGTATCCACCTCTCCATCCCTCTAACTAACAATAGCTAACATTTATATATAATTTTAAGGTTTATCTAGCATTTTCCATTCATCATATCATTTGATCTTTACAATTATCATGTGACTTAGGTACTATTTTTATCATTCCCATTTAACAGATGAGATGTAGTTTCATATGCAGTCAGTTAAAATGCTTCCCTAGGGTCCCAGAGTTAGTAAGTGTGTGCAGTGGTATTTGTATCTCTGAAACTTGTCCATAGAAAAACATCTGAATGACTTGTCCAAAGTCACACAGCAAATTTCCTTATAGAGCTAGAATAAGAATGCAGCTCTCCTGACTGCTAGTGAAGCATGTGTGTTTCTGTGAATGTGATGGTACTTATGTATTCTTATTTTATTCTTGAAAGTAACAGACTCCACAAAAAAAAAAAAAACCAAAACAACAAATCTCCAGGAATAAAACACACAAATGTTTACATTGCAGTTACTTTTTCAATTTTCTGAGTATCAAAGTCTATCAGATTGTGATCCATTTTGTTATATTATGATCTTGTACATAGCCTAGTACAAAACACTCTCCTATTGTGAGATACCTAATGAGTTTTTGCTGGAAGGATCTCTGATGCTTATAATGCCAACCAATGAAAATATTAAGACATTTCTCCCTCTCTTTGTCTCTCTCTCTCCATGTTTACCTGTACAACTGATCCAAATCACTTATAAATGAGCAGGGTTGCACTTGATAGCTTCTAATGTTTCTTTCAGCTCTAAATCTAGGATTTTAGTTTTTCCCAATCCTATTAGCAAAAGGAAGGGGGCAGCTAGATGGTCCAGTGGATAGAGTGCCTGGTCTGAAGTCAGAAATACCGCTCTTCCTGAGTTCAAATCCAGCCTCAGACACTTAGTAACCATGTGACACTGGGCAACTCATTTAGCCTTCTTTGCCTCAGTTTCCTCATCTGTAAAATTAGCTAGAGAAGAAAATGGCAAAGCACTCCAGTGTCTTTTGACAAGACCCCTGCACACACAAAAACAGGGTCATGAAGAGTCAGACATGACTGAAAAATGGCTAAACAACATTAACACAGGAAAGTTTCTCAATCAGAGAAATTGTAGCTCATTTATGCTCATGGTGCTTAATAAATGCTGCTTGATTATTATAATAAAATGGAGGAAAACAACAACAACAACATAGTGAATTAGAAGTAAGTAGATCTAGGTTAAAATCTCATCACTTAACCTCTTTGAGCTTCAGTTCCTCATCTATAATATGCACCATTTGGATTAGATGACTTCTAAGTTACCTTCCAACTCTTTGATCCTATGATTAATTGATTGAAATGCCCAAGTTGTATATAGATTAAGAGACTTGAGAGATACAAAGATACTAAATATTAAGAATGTATTTTCCTGACTCCAAGCAAATTATTTTTGATCATTACCCCACCCCTTTATGTCCCCAATGTCTAGAACAGGGCCTGGTATAGTATAGGAGCTTAATTAATGCTTACTGATTGATTGCTACACCATTCTGAGCTATCTTGGCTTTGCCGTGCACAGCCCGCTACTGCAGTATTAGAAACTCCTTGTCTTTCTATCAGACCTGATGAGCAACCTTCCATCTTCTATGTGTTGTCTGTACCAATCATAGCGTGAGCTTACACATGCCCAACTTGTGAATCTGGACCATGTTATATGAATGGTCCATTGAGTTGCAATATAATGCTCCTTGTTAGATATTGTAGCACAAAAAGGAACCCCAAATACTTATTTGTAGGGCAAAAGGAGGGTTTTCTGAACATGTTAACTTTTCTTGCCCTTCACAATACAGCAATCAATGCCTCAGTCCTGATTACACAAGGGAATCTTTTTTCTGAAGATCAGACCAAAAAAAGATTAATTACCTTTCAACAGTTTACAGAAATGCATGCAAAGAGACTGAGAAAGACATGCTTTTTATGTTAAATATTTCCAAGAAACCCTAATCTAATTCAATCTCCATAAGCAAAGGTGAAAAATATTTTAATAATTAAATTTAGATTATACATTTATTATATTAGTTCATTATAATTGCTACAGTGATTCATCTGTTACTGAGGAGTGTATTGCTACTTCATTTTTTCTTCTGCAAATATTAAGGTTTGGGGGGTAGGTAGAGCCAAGATGATGAATTAGAGGCAGCAACCAGCTAAATTCTCTCAACATTCCCCTCCAAACTATTTTAAAATAATGCCTTAAATAAAATTTTGTACCAGCAGAGTCAACAAAAAGTCAAAGGAAGACGTTTTCCAGAATAAGACAACTTAGGAGGTTGGCAAAAGAGATCTGTGACACTGGGCTGAGGTTTATCCTAGAGTGCAGGCAGTGACAGTGCAGCATCAGGCTTTGGAGGAGGCCGGAATAGTGGCAGCAGTAGCATGGGGAGTGTTCAGCCCAGACATGTTCTGGGTCACAGTTCCAGGGTAGGGAGGAACACTTGTAGTTGGTGAGAAGGGATCAGGAGCCCTGGTCATAGTTCCCAGAGGAGCACTAGCATTTATGACTACAGGAATGCAGGGGCCTGGTCACAATACTATGACCAAGAGGAGTGCTAGTGCTTGCCATTGCACAGAAGTAAGGACCCTTCCTGCTTAAAGACTAGAGTGTACACCAGGAGAGCAATTACCAGACCTCATACCAGGTTAAACCACTTTGGAAGAACCAAAAAGTCAGAAGTAGAAAAGCAGCACGAATAAGCCTAAAGCTTGGGACAGCATCTTCGCACCCAGGTGAGCAGAAGCCAACCCTAACATAAAGTTCATAGTCAAGAAATAGACTGGGAAAATAGCATAAAAACTACTTTGATGGTAAGGAAGACTAAGGCATAAATTCAGAAGAAGATAACAATCTAAAAACAGCTACAAAGTCTCAAATAAAAAAAAAATGTGAACTGGACATAAACCCAACAAGACTTCCTGGAAGAGTTAAAGAAATAAGAATGGTATAGTTGGTTATGTTGGGATGGTTTAAAAAAAAGAAAGAAAAAATGATGCACTGGGAGAAGGGGAGAGAGGCAGGATAGGGAAAATATCACACAAAAGATGAATGCAAGGAAGGACTTTTACATTGAGGGGGAAAATGGGGAGAGGTGGCAGGCAAGGCTTGAGTTTTACTGGAACTGGTTCAAAGAGGGAAGAATATGTATACACACTCATCTGTATATAGAAATCTGTCTTGCTCAACAGAGAAACAGGAAGGGAAAAGAATTATAGAAAGTATGTGTGGGGGATGATAAATGAGACAGTGGATTAAAGGAGTTAGTAGTTAGAAGCAAAACAGAGTTTTGAGAAGGGGCATGATAAAAGGAGAGAGAGAGAGAGAAGAATAAGTAGAAGAAAATGGGATGGAGTGAAATACAGTTAGTAATCATAACTGTATGTGAATGGTATGTGCTTACCCATAAATCAGAAGCAGAGAGCAGAATGGATTAGAAATTAGAATCCAGGGAGGCTAGGTGGTGCAGTGAATAGAGCACCAGCCCTGGAGTCAGGAGGACCTGAGTTCAAATCCAGCCTCAGACACTTCACACACAAACTAGCCATGTGACCTTGGGCAAGTCATTTACACCCAATTGCCCTCCCTCCCCCCTCCAAAAAGCAAAAAACAAAAACAAAAAGAAATTAGAATCCAACAATATATTGTTTACAAGAGACATGCTTGTAACAGAAAGATACCTAGAGTTAAAATAAAGAAGCTGAAGCAGAATCTATGCTTCAACTAAGTAAAAAAGGCAAGGATCATGGTCTTAGACAAATTAAAAGCAAAAATATATCTTTTAAAAGAGATAAGCAGGGAAAATACATTTTTACTAAAAGTACCATAGAAAATGGAGTAATATAATTTTTTTTGCTGCAAGTTTCTCTAATAATGGCTTCATTTATCAGAAATATAGAGATCTGAGTAAAATTTATAAAAATAAGAGCCGTTTTCCAATTGATAAGTAGTCAAAGAATGTAAATAATCAGTTTTCAGAAGAAATCAAAGGTTTCTATAAACATATGAAAAAATTGTACTAAATCACTATAGGTTAGAGAAATGCAAATTAAAACAGTTCTGAGGTACCACCTCATACCTATCAGAAATGGGGATGGAGGAAAATTGGTACACTAATGCATTGTTGGTACAGTTGTGAACTGGTCCAGTTATTCTGGAGAACAATATGAAACTATTTCCAAAGGGCTATAGAACTGTGCATACCTTTAACCCAGTAAGGACACTACTAGGTCTTTATCTCAAAGAGATCAAAGTAAAAGAAAAATTACCTATATGTACAAAAATATTTATAGCCACTCTTTTTGAGGTGGCAAAGAACTGGAAATTGAAGGGCTACTCATCAATTGGAGAACGGCTGAATAGTGTTAGCATATGATTGCTATAAGAAATAATGGGGCAGAGGATGGGGGGGCAGCTAGGTGGAGCAGTGAATAGAATACCGGCCCTAAAATTAAGAGGACCTGAGTTCAAATCTGACCTTAGACATTTAACACACACACACACACACACACACACACACACACACACACACACAAACTAGCCATGTGACCTTGGGCAAGTCACTTAACCCCAATTGCCCTAATTTCCCCCTCAAAAAAAAGCATAAAAAAGAAAGAAAGGAAGGAAGGAAAAAAGAAAGAATTAGGGGGTTGATTTCAGAAAAACATGGCAAGATATACATGAAAGTACAAAGAGAAGAGTCCTACAATATTGTGCATAGTAACAACATAATAATGATTAACTGTGAAAAACTTGGCTATTCTGATCAATACAATGATTCAAACCAATTCCAAAGGACTCATGATGAAAAAATGCTATTTACCTCCAGAGAGAGAGAAATAATGAAGTCAATACAAATTGAAGAATAATTTTCGCACTTTCTTTATTTTTACTGCCTTTTTGTGATATGGCTAATGATTTCAAATGTATAATTGTTATCATATTGCTTCCCTTCTCATTAAGTCAGGTGGAGTGAGAGAGAGGAAAGTTGGAACTCAAAATTTAAAAAGAAATACAGTATTTTTAAAAGGTAACAAGAATTAAGATGTTAGAATACATATTGTGCCAACCCCATGTTTTCTGCAAATACCAGAGGAAAAGGCATTCAAAGCCTACTGGGAATGATTTGCATCATGAGGGAAAATTTCAGTTTGAAAACTAAGCAGCCAATAGCAGTCTCTGTAACAATGAGACTGTTGGGAGAAGTGTGTGGAGGATGTGAGTAATCAGTAAGACCTTCAGGGAAATTGAGGAAAAAAAAAACCAGATTTTAATTGGATCTTTTTGAATGTTCAGGAAATTAATGAAAAGGGATTTTTATTTTACCTTTCATTTCTATATGGTTGGTACAAAATTTCAAAAGTTAGTTTAATCCCAAAGTGTCACAACTGAATTCCTACCATGTTACATTTTAGAGGACCAAAAAATGTCTTCTCTGCTAAAAAACAATGATATCTCATTGGAAAAATGCTGCTTTCATAATCATAATTTGTTGCTCATTCACCAAGTGTAAATTATGAAGAAATTTTCATGGGAATTACAAATCCAAATAGAATTCCATTTAATCTATCACATAACCTCATGGGATAATCACAACAGTGGTTTTGGGGTATTATCCTCAAATGCAGATTGATAGTCTTAACATATATGAAAATACAAGTGAAAAGTATAAAGCTTGGTACAAAAGACAAATATTATTAATTTTTGTTTAATTTAATTTTTTGTTCCATCTTGGTCTACTTTTACACTTCCACACTGAGAGTTTCACACTTTTGTTTCAAAGAAACCCAACAAAATAAGTCATAGGATGCTATACGTTGCACCATTTTACCTAGAGAAAAATCATGGGGGGAAGTTAGGTAGCAAAGTGAGTATAGCACCAACCCTGGAGTCAGGGGGACCTGAGTTCAAATCCAGTCTCAGACACTTAACACTGACTAGCTGTGTGACCTTGGGCAAGTCACTTAACCCCAATTGCCCTGCCCTCTCCCCTCCAAAAAAAAAAAGACCAAAAACAATTTTTTGGGATGGCTAGGTGGAGCAGTGAATAGAGCACTAGCCCTGGAGTCAGAAGAGCCTGAATTCAAATCTGGCTTCAGACACTTAAAACAAAAACTAGCCGTATGACCTTGGGCAAGTCACTTAACCCTAATTGCCCTCCAAAAAAGCAAAAAAAAAAAAAGAGAGAGAGAGAGAGAAATCATGACACAATTTTGTAATTAAGTTATTATTGTTCAGTGATGTCCAACTCTTTGTGACCCTGTGGACTATGCTGTCCATGGAGTTTTCTTGGCAAAGATATTGGACTAGTTTTCAATTTCTCTCTGCAGTAGATTAAGGCAAACAGAGGTCAGGTGACTCGCTTGGGGACAGACAACTAGTAAGTGTCTGAGGCAGGACTCAGGTCTTACTTGACTCCAGGCTCAGCATTCTGTCCACTAAGTCACCTAGTTGCAATCTATTATAATTTATTTAACCTTGATTAGAGTCCAGAGAATGTAGGGAATCCTGTGTTGTCAAAGGTTACAATAGTGGAACCCAAGATCTAAAAGTTAACTGTCAAACTAGAGTTAGATTAAAGAGGCTTAGTAATAGATTCTCTTTCTATCCCTTGAATTCAAGTTTGGCTATTTATGGGAAGGTTCATTGTCAGAATGTGGGTTACCAGTTGATGAATTTGTTTTTTTTTATTACAAAAATTCTTAAAAATCATATATTCTTCAAAAGTGTGTAATTGGGAGTGGAGGTGGTGATGAGGATAGGAAGAGGTATGATTTCCATGGGTGAAGGGAATACTCATTCAGTTGCAATAAAGAATTTTCTCAGGTATTAAGTGAGAATAATTTAGTAAAACTATCATTTAATATTCAAATGCCCTTCTGTACCTAAGAAACACTTGAGTGCTCAAATGAATTCTCTGGGTACCTTGAGGAAAAATGGGTACTACAGTTAAATCCAGTTTTTAATAGTCATTTGTATTTTGTTGTTGCTATGGTTTTAATACATCAGTGTCTTATCCATATGAGAAAGGATGTTTGGGGAGCTCATTCTTTTAATTTATTACGGGAGTACTGAAGAGAACATTATCATAAGCACCCACAAATAAATACTTAATAACTTGTATTCATAAGCAATTTTATGGCTATAAAGTATTTTACATAATTCTCTTTTTGTACCACATAACCCCATGAGGAAAATTTTGTAAATATTATTGTCCCCATTTCAGAGATGAGGAAACTGAGGCTGAGGGGGAGGTTAAATGGCTTTCCTAAGGACATAAAACTTTCAAGTAGAAAAAATGAGGGCAAAAACAAGTCTCATGAATAGAAAGAAAACCACTGAGCTCAATAAGAGAATTGTTTTTTCAGTTACCCCTTTGACACTGACTAGACATGTAACTATGGATGTCATTTTTCTGGGCCTCAGTGTCCCATTCCTACAAACGGGGATAATAAAACATACATTGCCTTTTATAGAGATATACTGAAAGAAAGTATTTTATGAAATGAAAAACGCTAAGTGCAAGTGAATTGTGGTTTATTGTTTGTTTTTTTTTTTGACTCCTGTTTCAGAGTGTTTTCTACCATTCCACACTGTACCTAGTAATAGAGGAATAATTTCTTTTTCTTTCTTATTTATACCATGCATATGATGCAGAGTGACACAGGACAAAGAGGACTAGCCTTAGAGTCAGGAAAACCTGCCTCTGACACTCACTGGCTTTGAGATCCTGAGCAAACCTTACAGGTTTTATTCAGTCATTTTTTTTTGTTGTGTCTCTTCATGACCTCACGTTAGGGTTTTTTTTGGCAAAGATACCAGAGTGGTTTCCCATTTCCTTCTCTAGCCCATTTTACAATTGAGAAAAGAGGCAAACAGGGTCAACTGACTTATCTAGGGTCACATAGTTACAAAGCATCTCAGGCTGTATTTGAACTCAGGAAGAGAAGTTTTCCTGATTCCAGGACCAGCTCTCTCACTGTACCACCTAGCTGCCCCAACCCCCAACCTCACAGTACTCCATGCAATTCTCTTAAAACTTGAAGTTTCAGATGAATTGTAGCTCTATGTTGGTAGAAAGAATGACCATAAAGAGAATTCCCTATGCTGATGAAATTATTGTATCAGACCAAGAAGTAAAAGTCATACCCTGCAAAAATCCCTTTTAGACCATCAATTCCTTTTCCATGTTTCCATATTCATTTTTAAGAGAAAATATTTGTTGCCATAGCAATGTGTTCTCCTCCTGAAATCTATCACACTGGCTTTTCCTTAAATTTTTACTGGAGGCAGCCAACATCATTCCTTTGCATACATCAAATTTTTATTTCTAAACAACTCTTAACTATAGCAGACAACAGACTTATAGTGCCAAATTCTCAAGTGTCCTAACATCATAAAGACTTCACATTTAAATAACACACCATTCTTAGTGAAACTTCATACCCGGCTCTTTATTCAATTTCTGCGCCCCCCCAGTCCCTTATTTCTGATTTTCCTAACTGATCTGCTCACAGACATTACATGTACAGCCCTGGATGTGCTCCAATAACCCCAAGGATAGCACATTCAGGAAATTCTAGTTCATAGGGTACACTTCTACCAGAACATCTGTCCCATAAACTAGAAACAGCCCAGCCTACAGGCAAATGGGTCACAAAACACACCATAGATGGAGGCAAGTCCACATCCTTCAATATGTCATCAATCTTTACTAGTCAGATAAAAACAATTCCTGGTACTTTGCCTTTTGTCCTCTGGAAAAAAGAAAAAGAAAAAAAGGGGGGGGGATTGTGAGAAAAGATTTGGCAGATTCATAGGGAGTTGTGAAAAAGCATGTTTGGCATCAACTAATCACACTAGTAATTTGCATGTTCCTCTGGCTGTCAGGCCTGGGCTGCCCCTGAGTGGGGAAATGACAAAACTTGTAAGGGGAAATAGAATTTTTTCTAGAACATGTTCCATTTCTTTCTTTACACAGATAATTACCTAGATGTTTAGAGGAGCAATTGTCAAAGTGGGGACTTGGGGCTTCCAGTGATGGCCAGTGTCCAAATAAATATTCTATACTTAAATACACACAAGAGATTTGTACCATCTTATCCACCCCAAAGCTTTAGATTTGACTGTCTTAGTTTTGTGTTTTGCAACCCATTTACCAAGTTTTTAGTGTGAGTTAGATGTGCTGTTTTTGATTTTACAGATTTGAACTAAAGTGGTCCACCTGCTCTTCCCAAGAAATTCTATCGTATCTTCAGTCTCCATGCCTTTGCACAAGCTGTCCTTCATGTCTAGAATGTACCTTACTTCTACACTGAGCATCTCAAGCTTTTTTCAAAGTTTAACTCAAGGGCCTCATCCCACATAAAATCTTTCTTGATCTCCACAGTTGCTATCATTCTTCCAGTCACCTAGGCTCCCAATCTAGGGATTATCTTCAACTTTTCACTCTTGTTCCACTCCACCATCCAGTCAGTCGCCACATTCTGTCATCTTGTTTCTGTCTTTCACACATCTCTTGTATACCCTCCTCTCTCATCCCTGATATAGCCTCCACTCTGGGGGATCTCTCATCACCTCCTGCCTGCACTATGGTAATAATCTTTTTGTTGGTCTCCCTCCTTCGAGTCTCTCTCCATTCTTCTGTCACATTGGTCTTCCTAAAGTGCAAGTCTGATCACATCATTCCTCAATTCAACCAACTCCAGTGGTTCCTTATTGCCCCTAGGATCTGATATAAGATCTATTTGACTTTCAGAGACCTTCATAACTTCCTACTACTTCCTACATTTACAGTTTTCTTATACCTTACTTCCCTCCATGTACTCTCATCCAGTGACAATGGCTTCTTTGCTTTTCCTCCCACCAGAAACCTCATCTCATTACTCTGGGAATTTTCTCTGGCTGAGCCCCTTGCCTGGAACTCTGTCCCTCCTTATCTCTGCCTCTTGATTTCTCTAGCCTCTTTTAAGTCTCAACTAAAGGCTCCCCACCCACAAGAAGCATTTCCCACTCCTCCTTAATCTTGGTGTATTCCCTCTGAAGTTACCTCCAATTTACCCTGTATATGTCTTGTTTATACAGGTACTGTTTGTATAGCATCTCCCTCATTAGACTGTGAGCTCCTTTCCCCCTCCTTGTTTTTTATCCCCAGACCTTAGCATAGTGCCTGGCACAGAGTAGGTACTTAATACATACTTTTTGGCTTGAAGTTATACATTTTATATTTTCTTATGTATAAAGCTGTTGTTTCCCCCAGTAGAATATAAGCTTCTTCAGGGCAGGAATTATTTCATTTTTGTCTCTATTCTCCCAGCAAATAGGATAGTGCCTGACATGTAGAATGATAAATATAAAACTGTAAGGGTCTTATAAAGCCATTGAATCCAATGTCCTCATTTTACCAATAAAGACATTTAGAGGGAGGAGGGCTCAAGATGTTCATGGTCAGACAGCTAATAAGCATTTGAAATGAGATCTGAAGCCAGGCCCCATGGATTCAGAACTGGGACCTTTTCTCTTATGCCACAAAACCTCATGCAATGCACTGAATAAATGCCTGGAGAGTGCATGAATCTATATGGGATGGAGTGTGTGAGTGTGAGTGTGTGTGTGAGTGTGTGTGTGTGTGTGTGTGTGCATGTGTTTTTTTTTTGGGGGGGGGAGCAGATATGCACTCATGCTAGTGATATTGTAAGGGGCAGGACCTTCTTGAATACCACTACTGGTTACTGCAATAATCCCTGGAGGCAATGTATCCTTTACCCAGAACATTCTCTGAACCTTCTTGTGTTGGGAGGGAGAAGCGGTAGTCTGCCAACAAAGGAACTATAGCAGAAAAAGTCCTGGTTGGAGTCAAAAGACCTGGGTTTTAATTCTCTCTCTGCCCCATGCTTTCCTCAAGACCTTTTAGTAAATTATTTTACCTCCTGGGGACTTGGTTTTTATTATGTATAAAACAAGGAGGTTGGATTCAATGACCTCTAAGATCCTTCTAGTTCTCTGCTGCTATGAATCTATCCCTTATGGACTTGAATTAGAGAAAACTGCTTAGAAACAACATGAGGGGTTTATCTAATTAAGAATTACCTAACAGTACCCCTTGATGGTATTTCAACCTATGCTCTTTATCATAAAAATAATTTTATGCATCCCCATTCAAATTGCTGAGCAACAAGAAGATAATTATGGCAAAGTACTTGAAGCAGAGATAAATGGAGAACCTTTGGACACTTCTCCTGCAGTAGGGGAATGGATAGCCCAGAAATGTCAAGGTTTCTGCTCCATGGGTAACTCAGGAATGATGCAATAACCATGATGATGATAATAATGAACCCATTTTTCAGTATGAACTGACAATGAAGGGAAAGAGGCAATTATGGTTGTTTTGTTTCAAGTCCTAGCATGAATTGTTGACCATCCGGTAAAGGTTAAAGGCCCAGTTATTAAATATGTCCCCAGGATACTGCCTGCTTAGATGAGCAGTCATGTGAAACTTATCCCCTTATCACCCTGGTAATCTATATCTTTTAATTGAGTGCACAGGTGTGAATAAAATAGTATGGAAGGTGCTCAATTGACAGCTTTGGAAACTCCCTGTAATTATCCACACAACAGGTGTGGGTTGTGCTCAAGAGCCCATTTTTCCTTATGGAGGTACATATGCTTTTCTAGGATAAAAGAGAGAGAGACAGAGAGAGAGAGAGAAAGACAGAGAGAGAGAGGGAGGGAGGGAGGGAGGGAGAGAGAGAGAGAGAGAGAGAGAGAGAGAGAGAGAGAGAGAGAGAGAGAGAGAGAGAGAGAGAGCTTTCCTAAAGCTACATGGCTATTTCAATATAACCAGCTTTCTTTTATCCCATACCTCTCAGCTTCAACTTTCAATAAAGATGGCAATTGACACTAGCTATAGTGGCTGTCTTTAAGGGGGGTATAGATAATAATGGTATGAGGAGTTGGAAAAGGTTGGGGAGATAACAGAAATCTGGGAGGCAGTATAATTATCTAGCCTGATCAGATATGGTTATGAAGGTCTGAACTAAGAAGATTTTGGTGGTGTTCCAAATAACAAAAACAATAACAACTGACATTTATATAATACTCTAATACTGTACATTCATCTCTTTTTTTTTGAAGGGGGGAAGGCAAGGAAATTGGGGTTAAGTGACTTGCCCAAGGTCACATAGTTAGTAAATGTGTCAAGTGTCTGAGGACGGATTTGAACTCAGGTTCTCCTGACTCCAGGGTCAGTGCTCTATTCACTGCACCACCTAGCTGACTCTGTATATTCATCTCTACAAGTGAGATGAGCATGCAAAGATTTTGAAGTGTTTGAATTGTGTCACTTAGTCACTGACTAGATAGGAGAAATGAAAGAGATTAAAATACCAAAGTTTTCAAGCATCAGAGACTAGGTGAATGTTAATGCTGCCAACAAAAATAATGAAATAAGAAAAAAGAACAAGTTTAAGGAGAAAGATAAACTAGATAGCTAACCAGATAGATGTAGTTTGAGGAGACAGTTATAGAGGAATTCTATACAAATTGTTTCATTAAAACTAAACAACAACAACACCTTTGAATTTGCATTACTCCAATGTGTGCATTATCAAGGTAAGTCTTGAGCCTATTTTTTGGCATAAATATTAGTGACCTTGAATTCTGAAAGATTACTTTTATATTGATTTGATGTCTTTTTTGTCAAATAGGTATTTTTTCACACAATATAAATTTCACACAGGCTTCTTGAAATTGGTAGCATAGTGTAATAGAAAGAACGCTAGTTGTGGAGTCAGAAGACACATATTCAAATCCCATTTCTGTGTGACCTCTGGAAAGTCACTTCCTTTCTCTGAACTTATTTCTTTATCTATCAAATGAGGATGTTGAACTAGATGGTCTGGTCTCTAAGGTCCCTTCCAATCTAAAGCCTTTGAAAATATATTCTTTTAATAATTGCTAAGGTTTGGATATTAAAACATGGTAGTGGTATCATTTAACAAGACATTTTAATTAAAGTTTAATTAAAAACAATCACACAAGTTGCTTATTTTTTCTTATGCTGCATATAAACTATAAAACTGTTTTTAATGTAGAAAATTCAGGATGTGGGGAATATAATAACTAGGGGGAAACTGAAATAAAAAAAAAAATTAGATGTCCAAGGATAAAGCAAGGCCTCCCCCGATATCCACTGAGAAAACAAAACCTTTGTTGATTGGGCAGTCTTTAAAAATCATTATAATTGTATACTTCTTGCTCCAAATGCATTACTATCATTTTCATTCAGCGAAATGTACTAGAAATAAGAGCATTTTTACCAAGTAGCAAAGCAACTTTAAATAATCAGTCCCCTTTATTTCCCTTCCCCCTTCCCTCCAAAATCTATTTAATAGAATCTCAAAGTTGGAAAGGATATCAGAAGTTATCTAGTTCAATACCTACCTGTATAAGAGCCCACCTCCAGTATCACAGAATTGGAAAATTTAAAATTTGGAAGGGAACAAAGAGTCCATTTAATCAAATAATTCTTTTTTTTCTTTTGCTTTTTGGAGGGCAATTGGGGTTAAGTGACTTGCCTAAAGTCACATAGCTAATAAGTGTGTCAAGTGTCTAAGGCCGGATTTGAACTTAGGTCCTCCTGACTCCAGGGCCAGTGCTCTATTCACTGTGCCACCTAGCTGCCCCTAATGTTTAACGTGGTCTATATACCCTTTGTGGATGGTCATATACTTAGATGGGGTAAAAAGAAAAACAAATTATATCTTTATTTCAATAGTTCCTTCCTTTGTAATATGTGTTTTATTTTTATATTTAAAAGCATTGTTCTAAGAAGGGGTCTGTAGGCTTTACTAGGCTGTTAAATGGATCCATTACACAAAAAAGGTAAAGAACCCTGATCTATCCCAACCAATTGCACAAAAGAATTATCACAGTAGCATTCCTGATAAGCTGTCATTCAGCTTCAACTTAAAAAAACATTAAAGAAAGAAGAACCCACTATATCCTTAGGCATCCCACTTCATTTTGTGACAGCTCCAAGTGTTATGAAGTTTGTCCTGACATCAAGCCTAAATTTGCAACTTTCACCCACTCTTCATGGTTTTGTCCTTTGGAGATAAACAAAGAAAGTTTAATATTCCTTTCACAGGCTAGACCTTCAAATATTTGAAGATATTTATAATAACACCTTTGAGACCTCTTTTTCTCCAGGTTCACCATTCCCAGTTCCTTTATATAAGCTCCAAGACAATTTAGTATCTTGGTTATCTTTCTCTGAATGGATAATTCTCTCCGTCTTGTTATTGCCCTTTTAAAACTGTGGAAGCCCAAACTGACCAGGGTGGGCCTATTACTCCGTTATTTATGAAAGCTGTGCCTCTTAAATGCAGTCCAAAATCATATTAGTTTTTCTAACTGTTGCATCAACTAGATATCTCCAAATATCTACAGCTCTATAAGCAGTGGTCATTTAGGCTTTCCTTTAAGACCTCCATAGACCTCTTCTCTCCTGATGGAGCTCATTCCACTTCCGGTCAATTCTAATTTTAGGAAGGGTTTCCTTACTGTTTTATATCACTCCTCAAATCTACTTATCTGTTACTTTTATCCATTTGTTCTAATTTATCACATTTAATTCATTTAAGTTTTGAAAATATTTATTAAACACCTATGTGCCAACTGTTCTGCTGCCTCTAAGGATATAAAGGCAAAAACAAAAATGTCCTTCTCTCAAGGAGTTTACATTCTTCTAGAGTACTTATAGGACAGCTAGGTGGCACAGTGCATAGAATGCCAGGCCTGGAGTGAGGAAGAATTGCCTTCAAATCTGGCCTCAGACAGTACTAGCTGTGGGGCCTGGGGCAAGTCACTTAACCCAATTTACCTCAGTTTCCTCCTCTGTATAATGAGCTGGAGAAGGAAATGGCAAACCACTTAAGTATCTTTGCTAAGAAAACCCCAAATGGAGTGATGAAGAGTTGGATATGACTGAAACAACTGAATAGCAACAAAAAAGAGTAGTTATATCTCTTCCTTAAGCTTTGCAAACTGGGTGTAGAATGAGACTTTAAATTTTAAAGAGTTCTAGGTCCTGCAGTGTCAATCATCCATTGTGGGAACCCAGGGAAACCACTTAAACCCTCTCTATCTTAATTTCTAGGTTGGCAGAATAAAAATTTCTGATGTACCCTCCTTAACAGGATGGTTTGGGGAGAATCAAATGAGATGATGTATGTAAAAGCAATTTGCTTTGAGTGGTATACAGATGTAAATCAGACTAGCACTGTCTCAATCTCAGGGCTATGTGCCTTTGCCTGAGCTCTAGATCAAGGAAATTCATAATCAACATTTCCAGCTCATTAAATGGTTTAAACACCATTTCTCCAAATATTACTGTTCCTCCAGCTCTGTCTTTATGAGCATGGACAAATTTTTGACTATGCCTCAACAATAATAATAGTTCACTTTGTGAATGCATAGCACTGATCTCCACGAAAACCCCGTGAAACAGGTAGGTATTATTTTATTTTATGGATAAAGAAATGAAGATTTAGAGGGATTGACTTGTTTGTTCAAGGTAACACGACTATCGTGGCTGGAACTGGAGTGTGAACACAACTCTTAAAACTCAAAGTTCAGAACTTTTCCAACCCACCACTATTCCCTTAAAATTAAAACCTTGCATTTTAAAGAGATAAGCAAATGATTGCATTTGATCCTCATGCCTTGATGAGGCAGGCAGGTAGAAATTGCTATGTGTACTACACATGAGAAAATTGAGGTTAAGAGAAATTAAGTGGTTTACCCAAAGTCATTCAGAAGTAAGTGGCAGGACTTGGGCTAGAACACAGCTCCTAACCTATATCTCTTTCCACTATACCAGACTATCTCAATTGTTTCACTCATTAAATGGGAAGCAAGGACACAAAACAGGAGTCTTGCTTTCATTTAGAATGAAGTGATAATGGCTGCCTTCACTGGTAAAACTTCCTTTAATGAGTCATGAGTAGAAAAGACAGCAAGGCGTCCCAAATTGATATCTACTGATTTCTGACTATGAAAGTTCAAGTGATAAGTAGCCAGAGCAAAGAGGGAAATCTGGTAGCCTAGACTGCATGCTAAGGCTAAAAGATATGACAAAGGGTAGGGGGAGAGAAGCATGTGTAGGGGGAGAGACTGAAGAGGAAGTTTAAGATATCTTTCAAGTTTTGTGCTATAGGATCCAAAATCTAAATTTATAGTAGACATTACTCCATGTCCTTGAAATAATCTTTACAAATTCATCTCTAAATTCCTAGTAATTATTTGTGTATCTTATTTTATAGATAAACCATTAAGTTCTATGAAGATATGGACTATATATTATCTATATTATCACTTAGACTAGTAATTTACACACAATAGCTTAATAAATGTTTGTTGGATTATTTCATTGGATTACTGAAGGGCAATAGCTATAGTGGGAAGAGATTATAGTCTTAACTTCTTTTTATGCTTTAGCAAATGACGAAGACTGAGCTGCCTAATGAATGTGAATCCTCCTCCCTCACCCTCTTTATCCCCCAATAGATAATAGAATCACAAAAGCTCAAAGTTGGAAGGGACATTAGATTCTTCTAATCCAATTTATCCCTGAACTTAATATCAGAGTATAAGAGTAGTAGATTGGAGCCAGGAAGATTTGAATTAAAATCTTCCTCTCCTACTTATTAGTTATATGTATATAGCCATGGTTTGTATATTTCACTTTTCTAAGTCCTATTTTCCTTATCTATTAAATTCCTATTTAATAATTTAACAGTGTCTCTAGTATCACCCTCATAGGGTTGTTGTGAAGATCAATAAGATAAATCACACAAATCTCTATGTAAACCTTAAAGCTCTATATAAACGTGAATTATATTGTAGTTATCCATTATATATGTATATGTATATATGTGTGTATGTACACATATGCATATGATATAGAACCAAATGAGATGCTATGTTTAAAACCCTCTGAAAATGTTAAAGAACTATAGAATTGTTAGCCATTTTGCAAGTATATATATATATAATGTACACTTACACATATGTATACACACATACATATATGCACACATATACATACACACATATGATTGTAGTGGGAGCAGTGTTGTATAGTGATGAGGTGTCAGACATATGGCCCACATCTGTCATTATGGCCTGAACACTCAGTTTGGGCTATATCAGATTAAAAATGTAATTGGGGGAATATTTAACAAAATAAATGAAAGCAAAATAGAGCATAGATAATGTTAATATGTGGTTTTCTAAGTCAATCTGTAGCCTGCAGGGATCCTTATGTATGGCTCAGTGATGCCCCTTTCTACTTGAGTTTCATACAAATACAGCCTTAGTACAGTGCCTGTCACATAGTAAGCAGTTATTAAATATTTATTGACTAATCATTGGTGTAGTGGATGGAATAGAAGAGTAGAGAGCTGGCTTTGGAGACAGGAAAACCTGGGTTCACATATTAGCTAATAAGAGCTTCTTATTGTGGAAGATACCCATATGCCTTCTGTTATATATCTATAGCTGAAGTGTGGGAATGAATACTTAAACAACACAGGCAGTTTTTCCAACATTTGGGGGCTGGAAGAATTCTATGAACAGGTGTACCATGGTGGGTGAGAGAAGAATGTGGACAGGCTACTCTCAGAACAATCCCTTGCTAACAATACTTTTCCTCCTGAAACACTAAGCCCAAGCTATTTTAAGAGAAGAGCTATCAGGGATTTTCTTCATGGTAGCAGAGGGTTCTGGGGGTACATATGATTCTAACTCAACAATGGTTTTTCTCCTAAAAGTAATGCCCCAGGGGGATGACGTACCATCTGGTGATTCCTAACTTACACTCTCAACAGCAGGTTTGGGGGTGTCAGTGGCACCTCTGACTGATTTTAGCTGCCAGTCTGCTGCCCATTTCAAGAATAACACAGCTGCATCTGAATTCCAAAATTATACAGTGGGTTCAAACCTGCCTCCTCTTTTTGTCATTGTAGTAAAGGCATTCTTTCCTTGTAGTACGGCAATCCTCATTTTTTAAGGTAAAGAGAGGGTTAAAAATTCCCAACTATATAATTCTTAGTACAATAGTAGGACAGAAACTTTACATGAACTAGTATACTTATGGATAAAAAAATACTATGCCTCTAGATAAAATTAATTTACACTCTCATGCTTGCCCTCCTCCCCACCTTGATAATTATCTGTGGTAAAGATCTGTGGGAAATCCCTTGACTTAAGACTCCTCTATTTCTCAAATGATATAATATGTGACCGTATCCCACACAGAGGAAAGGTATGATGGTCATTAAAATGCTGTAGCTAATGGACAGAAATACTCTTTGAAGAAAGTTACCAGTAAATATAACTCATTTTCATTATCGTGTTTACAACATCGTAATCATTGTGAACTGATTTTTTTCTTTTGCCTATATTTTGATCAAAAGTAAGTTATTTTATCAGTTACCACTGCTAAAAAAAGATAATCAATAGAATGGATAATTGGGAAAGGCAAGGAAATATAACAAGAGTAAAGGACAACCAATAGTCAGTCCAAGTATTGCAACAGTAGTTTGATGGATCAGTGGCATCATTAATGTGGATACAAACTACTCATTCCCTCAGTGGGTGCAAATTTCAGCCCCTCTACACCTTTTCATCTTCTACATTCTCCTCTTCATGCATTCCTATAAATCTCATATAACTTATCTACACAATCCATGTCTTTGGGTTTTGATATCAGGGGATGGCAGAAAAGTTGCCTGTGCAAACTTTGAGTTATCCCTGCATTCACTATATGGCCTATCATGCTCTCTTCAGGACTATTCTGTGCCATTATCAGAGTCCTGTGTACTACTACATTTCTACTATGCTAAAACAGTACTATTTCTATCCATCTGGTAAATCAGGAAGCAATGTACGCAAACATTGATTTATATCTTTACAATATGTATTTAATTATTACTTTTAATACTCTAAGGATCTGTGGCTTAATTAGTATGAACGAAATGGATTGTAGCTCCTTTATCTCTTAATGCATGGTCTTGGAGAGATGAGATTAAAAAAAAATATTATCACCCTGTGGCCAACTCAGTGATGACTCTACTTGATTAGATTCAATCTCAGATGATAGTTCATCAATGGGCCCATTCTCAGGATCTTTTCAAACTTGGTAGGACCTGTCAGAGATTGTACCCCCAAAAATCTTAGTGGTGACTCACTTTAAATAGATGTAAATTCATGGTATAGATATTGGTCTAATTTGAATTATTCTAACAATTCCCCATGGTTACATTTAATCCATAACAATAATGATAAAAAAAAGTTGGCTGCATTAGTGATAGTCTTGTCCTCTATGGCCTTTAATATCATGACATTTACTACCTTAAATTCACACCTTTATCAAACACCAAATGAATACTCCACTCCTACTTGAAAATGTTTTCTCCCATGGCTTAAAGATAATTACTTGATTGACATTTCCTCCTTCATTTTATTTTGGTGTCTAAAAAGCATTTTGGTTAGAGGACTGAATGAATAATATCAAGGAAAAAATGTGTTGCATTACCTTATACTATGTATCATAGTATGAATACCATGGTGTGAATGATTACTTTTGGTTGTTGCTTTTTATTTTATTATTCTTCTAGGGAGGGGTATGATCTCATTTTGACATGTAGGGATTTACACACAAAACTTCCTGTGTACTCAGGTACAAATTGGATTTAATTTGATTTCATATCTCACACAATTTTCAGTTTGATTTAAGGATTACATTTTTCTAGCAGGCAGAGTGATATATCCTTGAAAATACTGGAAACATTTTCTCCACTCTGATTCTTTTAGGTTTCTCTGTTCTTGCCCTGACGTGCCTAGCTGTAACACTGTGGCACATGTTGCCTTCCTTACTGCCCTAGAAGTAGATTGATCACTGTCTGTGATCAATCCCAGCTGGCTGGCTCCTGTGATATAAACAAAAAGACTTCTCTGTGGACCAGCATGTCTGTGAATTATAATTTGTAGATCCTGTTGCCTGATTATTGCAACTGCTGAAATCTGGAAAGCAAGTTAGAAGCCCCTCTTCTCAAAAATGATTTTGGTTATTTATAAACTTTGAAATTAGATAAATGCAATATGGTGATCTATAAATTTCTATTTTATAGAAGGTCACAACAGTGTTTTTGTTTCTAAGCAAACTTGGGATTCTATTTATTATGTTTCATTTCATCCTCCACTCTATTGTTAGTAGAAGGCATCTATCAAAAAAAACACAGAATATATAGAAGCATATCTCCGTGGGATAAAAACCTCAGCATTTACAGGAGACGGAATAAATAGAAATAACTGAAAAAAGTTGAAATCAGTAAGTGAAAATGTGAACATAATTTGCACGTGTGCTGCCATCTTATGTTGGTCTTCATGTATATCATTACCAAAATCAAAGATTAAGTTTGATATGAATTAGGAGAATACATAAACCAATCACAAATACACCCACATTTATGGTCCTTTGATTCGTCTAAAGATCTTTAAATTTTATTCATGGCTTTTCTCTGAACATGTATAACTTGTTCTGCCTATTTTGAAAATATTTCAATCTCACAACCCAATAGCAAGGTCCAGCTTCTGGCCTACCCAAAGATATATGTCAGAGAACAAATAACTTTTCATTCCTTTTTAATCTAGTAAAGTCTTCTGTATGAGCAGTACAGTGAAAATTTTTGGGTTAAAATATACAGATCATATTCAAAACAATTCATGATGGAATTATAATTATGGTGTGCAGAACATTAAATTCATCCAGGCTTATCTCCCCCCACCCTGCCTCTATTCATCAATCAATGAACAATTATTAAGCACCTACTTTTATTATTATTATTATTTATTATTAAGTGCTTACAGGCACTTGTGTTAGGCAATGGTAATGCAAATATAGCAGCAAGAGAGCCCCTATCCTAAAGGAGTTTACATCCCATGAAAACTATTAATCTAACAAAACTTTAAATTTCTCATCACTCTCCAAAGAAATAAAATGCCTTGTAGGAAACATTAACTACTTCATGAGTCTCTTAATGCCCAGATTGAGGAAGTAATATTTTTAGTCCAGAGAAATGTGTTATTAACTGAATGCTTTCTTAACTTTGAACAAATGTACAAAGAGCTTTTCTTCAGGAAATATAATTAGGATATATAAAATAATAGTATATGACCCATTGTGCCATTTCTCTTTTATTTATTTTGTTTTTATCCAGACATGATTTCATTGGTGTAAGGAACTCTGGGCATTGACATTCCCTCCATATAGCTTTACTTTGTAACTTAAAGTCTTAGAGATTAGCCTGGGAACACTGAAAGGTACAGTTACTTGCTCTTAGCATATAGCCAAAATGTATCAGGGACAGAAGTTAATTCCAGGTCCTTGTAACTCCAAGGTCTTCCCTCTCTAAACCATGATATCATGCTACTTCTCTTACAAATTCTTAAGATTCTTGACTTAAGGTTTGTGATTATGGAATTCAAGTGGAGATTCTGAGTTTTATGAAAGTAGTGAGTTTCCTATGACTAGGAAGCCAAATGAAACAGAAAGCAGAAAAAACTTAATGTTGCAGAATGAAGATGCCGCATGGCTGTCTGTCTTTTTTGAGAAAATAGGATCTTTCTGTCTTTCACACACAAAAGAGCACAGTTTAAAATGCTCCCCTTACTGTGAGAATGGAGACAGAAAGCACTATGGTTTCTAAACTCAGTTTCACTCACATACTTAAAAGCCTAGAGACTGCAGGTTCCTAGCTTCCAATTGCCATATTCCTATGGCATTGTTTTTTAGCAATTGGGCATTCCCAAGTAAGATGTCACTAAGAAAACTTAGATTTGTTATGCACATACAAAAACTCCATCATCTACATACTTGACAACTACTCATTTTTGGAATGGAGGACTCTCCTTACATTCATATGAAATTCAATGTTACATTGAAGGCTAACAAGTCTCAGACTGCTTTTTGTTCTTTTGACAATCCAAAGAATCACTACATCATGGTCCACCAGGATCCAGCATTCATTCTTGCTCTATATAACTTTAGTATCAAGAACAATACATGCATCATCTAATTTAACTGCAAATGGCTCTTTTTAGCATGAATTGACTGTTTAAAGAGAATGCACAACAGAACTCCTAACTGCCTCATGGAAACTATGGAGTGCCCTGTAGAAAAAAGATACCGCTATTACCAAGAGCTGCTAGCAAATGGGATAAACTATAAAGGAAATGAACTCTCATCAATAATCTCTAGAGAGTCCTACAGAAGGCAGGTGTACCTGAAATCCCTTGGTGAGGTGATTCAACTTTGGTCCAGACTTTGCTCTCAGAGGTTGTCAGGGTCCACTGAATGAGATTTCACCAATTTTCCGCCAAACTCATTTTCTAAAAAGAAAAAAAAGTATGCCTATAATATGTAAAGGGAAATGAGGAAAACCTAAAAGAGAGATTCTCTTCTATGTGCTTTTAGGTTTATGACAAAGAATTATAATTAAAATGGGTAACTGTACTTTTAGATAAATTGTAAATAATTTTAGTTAGAAAACTGCTTTGGAAGTATATATCAGAAGAAAATGCTTGAAATATTTATTTCTTTTGCTCCTGATAATTTTAAGAACTTAAAAAAAGCCTCTATAGAGTTTAATTTGCTATGCTATATGCTACCAAAGTAGCAGCCAACCTCTGAACATATAGCCCCTTTTTATTTCTTCAACATAAGTGACTGTTAAATGAATAAATAGAACATATCTTAGCTATTCTATACATTCTTTCAAGTTCACATGGCCTCACTAAGAACACAATATGGTCTGTCCCTGGTGATAGTGTTTCATGTCACCAATTCAATGTTATCAGCGCTGAAAAACAGTGTTTTCACTGGTGTACATTCTGCTTTTCATCTATACTCTCGCATGTATTTTTGTTCAGAGTTTTGAATTAGTGGCAGGTGTAATTAAAATAAAATCTGCTTGGATTATACAGATGATGGCACAACCCCTTCCCCCAACCCAGAACTTGCTTTATTTTTAAAAAAAGCATAACTAGAAACTATGCAGAGAGGGAGTACAATGGCTAGGTAGGGCATCGGTTGTTAGAGCTATTGTTTCTGGTACAGACCTCCAAATTCAAAGATACTCATTAAATTGAGTATGTGGCAATAACAGACGAAGTGTTAATGGGGCAGCAGTGGAGTGTGTCAGGAAAATGAAGAGACCCTTAGGGGCTCACCATGCTGTTTATGATCAGCTAAATTCAGCAGCATTACCATAAATCCTCTAAAAGATACTGTACTAGACTTCTTGCAGGTTACCTTGCAAATAAAGAACATATTCAGAGTGCTTAGCAACTGCGATTTGTAACAAGATAACACATTATTTCCTATGAAATAAACAAACTGCCTATAAAAATGCAACCATAATGAATTTTATTATTTTCCTTAATAAGACTTTACTAAAACAAAGACATAAAGAACAGAATCTTTTTCTTTAAAAATATGCAAATTGAGATTGAAAGAGTTCTGAAATACAATGAGAAGTAGACAGGTCACAGAAAAATGTTTTATGTCATATGTTTCAAAAGTTTTTCATGGCATTTCTGAAGTACTTTGCTGACTCTATTAAATGGTTCCAGAATGGATTTACAGACACAGAGCCATGGACACTCAAATTTAGAAGGAAATTCAGAGCCTGTCTAATCCAACCCATATTCAAATAAGAATATCCTCTAGAAAAATATCATACCTGAGAAGTAGTCAGATAGTTTGAGCATCTCTAGGGAAAGTGAGCTGAGAACTGTTCATGTCTCTAAGGATTTTATAAACCTCTTGAAAGCAGAGATTATGACTTTGGATCCCTTATAAGATCTAGCAGAAATGGGCAAAAGAATAAAATATATTCTTGGATATTGATTGGTTGATTACCTCTTTGTAGTAAAACTTTTATCAAGAATAGGAGTATTCAACTATATTGTTCTTAATATTCTTCTTAGCCCAAATGTAGTCCAGAGAGAACCAGAATGAAGATTACAATAATACTTTTAATAGGAAAATAATAATCTGAGTATCATAGATAAAATGAAATATTTTTGCATGAATAAAAATTTTATTTGAATGCAAAATGTAAAAACCCCTTTTAACATATGAAATTAATTTTCATTGTATGTTTATACATATCTAATTTTAGGGTTATAGACTATATTTGGGACTTTTTCCTCTATACTTTCCTCATCAACAAAAGAGGAAAAATCACAATAGAAAATACTTATATCAATGATTTAGAGGGTATGTGTGTGTGTGTGTGTGTGTGTGTGTGTTTTTAAAAGTCAATTTCCTGGGCATGCGCACATGATCAGTACACATTTAGTTCAATTTCTTTAATTTTTATAAGTCAAGTCTTATGTAGTGACTGGTGTTCTAATTAGTGCCACTTAGGTACACTCATAACAGCAATTGTCAAAGAACCATTAAACTCAATAGCTAGGCTATTTTACTAAGGGAAGTAAGTTGACTCAGACATTTTAAATATTTTTAATAAATGGTGGTTTTATGAGACAGTATAGTACAATGGAAAGAGTCTTGGATTAAGAGTAGCCCTAGACTTAAAAGCTAATTGGTAGGGTGGAATCTATTAACTATTAAAGGACTCAGAAGGAGGTCTGGATGGATTTGTAGAAAAAATAATGGACATTCAAGAATGGTGGGCATTTTCCAGTGGTGGACAAGAATTGCCATGAATTGGGTGGCTTGGAGGGGTTGAGATGGGCACTGGTGGAAGAAGGACCTACACCTATGAGATCAGGGATAGATTAGGCTTCTAAAGTGCTGACCTTTGGCTACTCATTAAAATTTTTCCAGGTCTCAATTTCCTTATCTCCACATTGAGAATAATAATACTCCCACTAACTCCCTCGTAGGGAAAGTGCTTTGTAAACAAGAAAGGATTATGAGAACATGAATGAAAAGTTATAGGAACTGGGATCGGTACCTTTGTCTGCACCAATGTGATTAAAGAGATGATAAAGCAGTGAAATAGGTTCAAGTCATCTACTTTTCCATCTTTTTCTGCAGTAAATAGACATTTATAGTTTTACACTTTTATTAAGTAGCACAAGTTTACTTTGTGGATTCATTTATCTCTTAGTGGTGCCTCTCTACTCAGTATGGCTACACTATGTCTATAACTTCAAGTAAAGCCAATCCCTTATGAGGGAATTCATTCATTGTTACTGGAGCATAAATCAGTCTACAAAATTCTTACTTTGGCAACAAGATTTAACTTTCTGTATAAACCCTCTTCTCACTACTTACTCTAGCTCTTTTATAAAGCATCTTTCTTTTCCTCAAAAAAATTCTAGGAATGAGGATTAGTTCAATTACTTGGAAGTGGAATGGATAATGGAGAGGATTTGGGATAGATGGAGTCTTGTGCATATGGAATTCCAACTTTGGAGAACAAATAGGAAATTTAATATAGTTAGACAAAGAAAATGAGTTAGGTTATATTAAAAGGAGAAATCAGAAGAAATATAATGATGATGGACCTAAATTTTAAGATATTTTAATGGCTTTCATGTTTGTGTCTTTTACAGTGACTAGCTTAGTGCATTACGTGGTAATAGGTGGTTAATTGAAAGGATGGATTTTAGGATTGTACAAAAGTTCTGTGATTTTTTTTTCAACTTTTATCATATGTCTGATTAATGATTTGCACTATTTTCAGAAGCAGCTTTTTTTTAAAACTGATGACAGTAGATTGACGTTTAGTCTTTTTTAAGGATATCCCATTCCATAGAATTGCATATTCACAACTGGTGTACAGAGAGACTCTGACCTTTAATTGTAAAGTCATTAATTCCAATAACAACAATAATCCTAATCCTAGATCTTTATAATGCTGGAGATCTTTAAGATTTGCAAAGCACTTTACATAGAGAATGTCCTATAACCTTCATGAGAGCCCTGAGATGTAGATACTGAAGGTGCAATTATTTTCATTTTAAATATATGTACACTGAGGCTTAGAGATGTTAAGAGAAGCACCCATGATCTCACAGCTGGAAAGTATTAAAGGCAGGATTAAAACCATACCTGCCCATCTCTAAGATTAGTACTTTGTTCACTATGCTACTCTGTTAAAGTTAGCCACTCTGGCAGCAAACAAATGAGTGTTCTTTCAGCACATTAAAAATAGTAAATGTAGAAATAATACAATTCAGAGTTTGACTACTAGGTTTTTCCTTTCCAAAATTTTTTGGGGTATCAAAGAGCTTGGATACTCCACTTTGCATTTGCTTCCCTGCCTGGTTTTCTACAGAACAAGATGGCCTGTAGGATAAGCTCATCACTTCTAAGCTCAGCACAATGCTGATAACTCAAGCTTTGAGTCAGGCTACCTCTCTTCACCTCCTTTCCCATTTGTTCGGAGAGTTGAAGGGTGAATTACCAAACTCCTCCCAATGCCTTCCTTTATGGAGGATAGAAACTGGACTCTGATCACTCTACTTTGTGCCTGCTTCCTTACCTGGTATCAATGCCCCGGAACAAAATGCCCCTATGCTAGGTACCCCCTGTTTTTGTCTCTTTCATGCCTCTTTTTGTGTGTTGTCCTATCTCCCCGCCCCCCAAATGATATTCTAAGTTCACTGAGGGCAGGGAGTGTCTTTCTTTTGATTAATTGTATCCCTAGCACTTAGTGCAGTACAGGGCACACTATATATGTTCAATGAGTGTTTATTAGATTAGATTTTGGATTTGATTTATAGGAAAAGTCAATTTAACAATTGAAAAGAAGAAAATTAACACATCTAAGGACAGAATTTTAAAGGTGATAGGGAGGAAGCAGGGAAGAAAATGAAAATAGTTAAAAACTGATGGTCATTTACTATTTTCATAAGCCACAAATGTTCATTAGAGGAAAAATATTACTAAAGTTGGTATTTTAAAAATCACTTTCATCTACATGGCAAGAAAGGTACAACCTGGCTCATACCACAGAAATGTCATACATGTATAGTTCCATACCAGTGCAATTAATGATTAGTCTTGAAATGCTAGCATGGAGAAGTTTGGTCATAAATAATGTAAGGTTTATGGCATGTGAAGTCAATTACATTATTTTGTCTCCCAAAAAAGAAAATAAATTCCCTAAATCCAGAAAAAAACTACTGTGAAATAAAATAGAGGCAATTTACACAAAGAACCAGTGGCTCATCAGGAAAGAAAACAGTCAACTTTGACACTGACAGTCCCCTTGGAAACTGAGACAGACTGCAGTGTATAAGCAATGACTGCATATGCTATGTATTCATGGAGTCAAATTGAATTCAGGTGTAAGAAAGCTCTCTAACTCGTTGCCAAAAAAGGTTCAGAATGTGTTAAGAAATTGCACGCTTCCACTGCTCAATTGGAAAGATGGGAGGCATTTCTAAAAGGCTATCATGGAATTTATTTCCAAGAAATCTGAGAAATGTATAGTTCATTGAACTGACAAAGACATACTTTCATTTCCAGGGCACATATACGTATTAACCCACCAGCAGACCTGTCAATGTTAAAGATTAAATTTGCAAAAAGGGACAGAATTTTCGATTTGGCACTTTACATTGCATAGGTATTAAATGGAGACCACATGCCATGTGTGATTGGTTGTAGATGTAAAATTTGAATCTTTGAAGTCATGTTAGTATATATGCCACTGGCAAACAAATGGTAAGTTCTGGTCCCACATGCTATTTGTAACTATCTGTAAAATACTACATGGGTAGCATATCATATCATCACTTGTTGAAGTATCAAAGTTAATGAAACTCTTTTTTTAAAAGTCTCCAATCAAGAACCATATCATCCATGCAGCCTTCCCTGATAACTACAGTACTGATCTCCCTCCTGGAATTTCCCAGTAGTTTGCTTCTATCTGTTCTACACATTTATCATATTCTAATTTGCATTACAGTTATTCGTGGACATGTCTTCTCTGATAAGCTCCTTGAGGTCAGGAACTGTGACTTTCTACTGGAGTGGCCTCAAAATAATTAGGTCTTAAGAGTAAGCCTCTAATAAATATCTGTTGAATTGAACTGAATTGAATCTTACTGAACCCATTCCCACCGATTTGTTGATTCTTTTCTTGGAAAACAGCTTCTAAAATCAGCAGGTAGGGTTGAATGGAGTTATTTAAGGTTACACTACACTCACTCTTTCCTATCCCCCTCAACACCAGTCAGTCAATCATTCTCAAGTCTTGTCAGGGGTATTGAGATCAATTCTTAATATGTTTTTCCTGTTTTTTTGTTAGTCTCTAATCTATTCTACATAGTACTACTACATCAATTAAAAAAATTAAAAGCTTTTATTTTATCATTCTATCACTCTCCTTTTCAAGAAATAACTGTAACTATTAGGATAAATTTCTTAATCTCCTATTCAAGTACACCATATTAGGTATAGTAGAGAAAGCAATAGATTTGTACTAGAAAATCCAAGTCTGCTTACCTATATGGCCTTGAGAAAATCATTTCATGTCTTTAGGTTTTAGTTTTCTCATCTGTAAAATAAGGAGTTATACTAAATGATTTCTAAGTTTCCTTCCCTTTGGAAATCCTTTAATCCTATGACTTCCATCATCTGCCACCAGGTTTGTTTCTTTCTTTACTTCCCAATACTCCCCTACCTGAACTCTCTTCTCTAGCCAAACTGACCTTCTTCAAATGTACTTTCCAAGATTTCTTGATTTTACTCACTTCTGTTGCTTTTTTCACAAGTTTTCCTTTCTATGAAATTTCTTTCCACTTGTCCAAATTCCATGTGATTCTATGTATCAAGTCTCCATGAAAGTTTCCCAAATCACTCCAGTTCACAGAAGATTTACATTCCTCTAAACAAATAACACATACTGTTTAAAATATCTTTTGACGTCACCTGTGTTTTTTCTTTGGGATCACCTATTCTAAGTGGGACATCTGTTAGAATGATAATAATAGATGAATTTACAAATAATAAAGCTTTATGAATAATGAAAGGGCCCCGAATTTGGAGTCAGAAAACCTTGGTTTGAATCCCAGATACTTTGCTTACTCACTTTGTGATGATGGGTAAATAATTTAATCTCACTGACTTTCAATTTCTTTCTCTATGAGGCCAATAATAGTTGTACCATTTTTGCCACATTTTTTTGGGGGAAGTAATTTGTAAATTGTTAAGCACCATGAACATGTAAACTATTAAGTCTTTTAATAATTAAAACTTTTAAAAAATATGTTTACATATTTCTAAAATTAACAGTAAATTAGTTTTAAGGAAAAATCTACTTAGCTGGATTATTTCAGGTGGTCAACAAAGTAGCATAAAAATGGGATAGGGATAGAGGGTGATTCCATTGTTACAAAATTCCCTCTACCAATTCAGGTTGGCACCTTCTCTATACTTCTAGTATTAAAGAGTTGCCTAGAGTACTGTGTGTAAGTGACTCAGGCTCTCACAGCCAATATGCATTGGAGGTAGGGCTTGAATTCATGTCTTTGAGTTTCTAAGCTACTGATTGTCTTAACAGGTTATTTTAAGGGAGGAATCAGAATTATGATATCTTGAAATGAAACAATTATGACAGATATTAAAATCAAGTAATAAGTTCACTTTGATCATTATGCCAATTCAACCCAATAAATACCCAAGAACTTTATTTTGGCATGTGTCTACTGTTAACTATTTCATCTATAAGATGAAGTTAAAAATAAAATTTATCTATAAGATAAATTGAAATAGAGTTAAATATAGAGTTTTACACTTGGGTTTAAAAATCAACTTCAAAATTACAAAATGAGGAAGGTGGCTAGACTTGACAAGTTATGATAGCTGACTCCAAGGACCTGAAGGATTGTGGTATGAAAGAAAAATTTTTTTTCTGCTTGGGCCTACAGGGCAGAATTAGGAGCAAAAGAAAAAAAAAAAAGAAAATTGCAAATAGGCAGATTTACCCTCAATATAAGGGTACTAAGAGGAAGAAATTGCTTCCTGACAATTACCATTTCTGAAAAATAGAATGGGTGACTTGGAAGGTAGTAGTCTGCCTTCTCTAGGTTTCATCAGGTAAAGGCAAAATGACCATTTATTGAGGATTTTATTGAGGGGATTCTTGGTCAGCTATGAGTTGAATTAAATAGACTCTAAAGCGCTTTCTGACTCAGAAATTCTGAGTTCATTTAATTGCTGAAGCCTAGATTATAGCTTTATACAACTATATTTTGCTACTGTTTTCTTCATAGAACTTCCACATAATTCTATAAAAAATTTACTCCAGAGTTTGGAATAAGGACTCAAGGGAAGTAATTGTCTCCTAGAGTTTATATTATTTACTTTAAAGGCTTATATTCGTAGAGTTTTCTTCATTATTTCAAGAATCTATGGTTTTAGTGATGTGGACAAGTCATCTACCAACACAGATTATAGATCCTTTCTGACTTGATAGATGGCTCCATGAGTTGACATATAGGTGGGAAAATCTATTATGGATTGGCCAAACTTCTGGTGAATCATCTCCAATAGATATGTAGTTCATTATTATGTCTATATTTATCTTATTTTTTAAAGTTAAATTTTCAAGTGAATATCTATCTTCTCTCCTTTCTGCTCATTGTATACATTAAGAAATAATCAGAGAAAACAAATTCCCATGCTATCCATGTCTAAAAAATATTCTCAGTTTACACTCTATCATCTCTATCAGGATATGGGTAGCCTCATCATGAGTCTTCTGGGGTTGTGTTTAATTCCTAAGTCATTCAAAGTATATTTGTCTTTACCACATTGTTATTATTATATAAATTGCCTTCTTGGTCTTGATTATTTTTTCTCTTCATCAGTTTTTACAAATATTCCCAGGTTTTGGTGAAACCATATTCCCTTTCATTATTTTTACAGCATAATGGTTTTCAATCACATTCATATGCTACAACTTGTTCAATCATTCACTAATTTTTGCCACTACAAAAAAAAAGAGCCACTATAAATATTTTTGTACGTATGGATGCTTTTCCTCTTTGTTTGATCTCTTGGAGGAATAGACCTAGTGGTGGTATCACTACATCAAAGGGTATGCACAGTTAAATAGCTTTTTAGACATAGTAAAACATGACTTTCTAGAACTGCTAAACTGGTTCACAGATCCACCAAAAGTACATTAATGAACCTGTTTTCTCGAAGTCCCTCCAGCATTTGTCATTTTCCTTCTTTTATAAACTTCGTCAAACTGATGGATGTGAGATGAAACCTCAGACTTGCTTTAATTTGCATTTCTCTATTAGGAAGGCAGCTAGGCAGACCATGAAGTGAGGAAGACTACCTTCCTGAGTTCAAATCTTGCCTCAGAAACTTACTAGCTGTGTGATCCCTTTTTCCTCAATTTCTAATCTCATAAAATGAGTTGTCGAAGAAAATGGCCACAATATTTTTACCAAGAAAACCCTAAATGGAGTTACAAATAGTCGGACGTGACTGAAACGACTGAACAACAATAACTACAAGAGCAATTAGTAATTGTAGCATTTTTCATATTACTGATAGCTGGGATTTATTTTTTTCTTCTGAAAACCAGCTGGGCCTAGCTTTCCAGTTAACATGCCAGAAACATTGAAGGTATGCACCATGGTAGCATAGCAAGTAAGGTCTGCTTTTCTAATACATTGTGGAAATTCATCTGTACTCTTGAAGGTTCTGCTGAATGCCTCTGAGATTAGAGACACAACTATACATAATAATGAGGCATTGGAGTAGGAGTGTAGTAAACCTTATTGAAGCTTATTTAATATGTTATCATTTTACTTAAATGAAAGTCTCAAATGTTAATTGCAAGATGCAAAAATTGATAATAGTAGTGATATCATTACAGGCTGAGTTTAAAGGATGGAAGGGAACTTATTGGTCATCTTGTCCAACCTCTTTATTTTATAGATAAGGAAACTGAGGCCCGCAGAGTAAATTAGTGAGGTGTAAGGCAAAGAGTGAGAGAAGTGGGATCATAGAAGCTAGGATACATTCTAATTCTTGCCATTTACTACCTGTGTGACCTTGGGCAAGTCACTTTATTTCCCTGGGTCTCAGCTTATTCATCTATGAAATGATGGCATTAGATTAGGTGACAAATAAAATTGCTTCTAGCTTTAAAATCATGATCTTGTGATTTATAATCCTATTCTAAGTATCTTGCTTAAGGTCACACAGCTAGATCACAACAGAGTCTAGAACACAGGAGACTGAATTCCTTATATACACATATATGGTTTTACAGCAGCTACCAAATTGAGTGCTCAGTGGTTACCTTTTTATGTCCTTGATTCTATTCAATCAACATTCATTGGGTGCTTGTTCCCAGGTGAAATGTTAATTAAGGAGTGTAACTTCTCTGAATAAAATTTACTCTCCTATTTCAATTCCCTGTTACTAACCCCCAACCTAGTAAATGTCATATATAACTTAAATTAGGAATAAAAATAACCATGGTCCCAAACCCCTAAATACTTGTTATTCCCATTATTCCTCAGGGCTCTCAGAGTGAGAATTTATATGCAGCGCTCATATATCAGGGCAAGACCTTCAGAGTATGGAAACAGGACCACTAAACAGAATAACTTCATTCAAAATGTCCTTCACCACCAGTTATGCTGATTGAAAGTTCTCTATCACTGATTCATTCTTTGGATCTTGAAAGCTTGTCCGTATTTAAGATTCCCTTGTTAAATTGCAAACAGTACTGGAATGAATAGCTTTTAAGCCACTGTCAGTGACATTGTGAGTGGGGGTGGGAGGTGGGAGTGAGAGGTGGGGGTGAGCCATTATCTTCCTGTGAGTAAGGTCTGAAGGAAGGGGATAGAATATAGGTCTCTAGAGAATAAGAGCCTCCCCCAAAAAGAGAGGGACTGAAAAATGTGGTAAAGAATGTCAAAGAGACCAACTCTGCTACTTCACAATTTTCCTAAAGGAAAAATGGTTGACAGTAAATCAAAGTATAAGATTTCCCTGAAGTCAGTAAGAGAACACTTAGTTGTTGTGAATAAATTAAAGTCATTTGAGGAAATGTGGTATAGCAGAGATAGTTCTTAGCTTGGAGCCACAGGACCTCAGTTGGAACCTCATCCACTTTCATTTATTACCGTGTGACATTGGCCAAGTCACATTCTTGGGACTCAGTTTTCTCATCTATAAAATGAGGTGGCTGGATTGAATAACTTCTAAGGACTTCCAGTTCTAGAACTATGATCCTATAAAGGTAATGAAGGAATTTGCAGATGTGATTGCTGAAATATTGGTAAAGATCTTGGAGAAAAGTGTTGAGAATAGAAAAAGTAACATAGGAATTTCTCTAGGCGGTCAAATATGGTCCCAATTTTCAAAAATGGGAAGAAGGTGGATTCTACATAGCTCTAGAATTGTGAATTTGACATGGCTTCTTTGAATTCTAGACTGGATTGAATATTAAAGTGATGGTTTGGGGGCAAATAAAAAGGGGAATGGTGATAACTGTGGGCTAAAATGAATTCATTAAGACTAAATCATATCAGGTTCACCTCATTACCTTTTTGGACAGGATTACTAGACTGTCAGATCAAGGAAATGCTTTGTGTTCATCTTTTATAATGTGTGTGTGGTGGCGGGGGGGGGGGGCATTGGATTAAAAAAAAATTTAAAAATGAGAGTATAACTTGGTGGATCTGGAACTGTTTAAATGACCAGAACCAAAGAGTGGATATTTTTAATAGACCTATTTTATAATTTAATAGACCTGTTCACTAAGGAAGAGGTATCTAGGGATGTGACCCAGGTGTCTGTCATTAACTCTGTTTTGTTCAACATTTTTGTAAATAATTTGGATGGAGGTTCAGATAGTATAACAGTCAAATTTACCAATTATGCAAACTTGGGAGGGACAGAAGTCATTATGAATGACAAAAAAGGATTCTCTCTCTTTTTATATGCATATATGGGGGGCAGCTAGGTGGCACAGTGAATGGAGCACTGGCCCTGGAATCAGAAGGACCTGAGTTCAAATCTGACCTCAGACACTTAATACAAAAACTAGCTGTGTGACCTTGGGCAAGTCACAACCCCAATTGCCCTCCAAAAAAAAAAAAGAAAACATAAAAAAGAAAAAAAAATATATATATATACATGTATGCACACACATAAATACATACACACACGTGAGTATATGAAATGAGTTAGAGCCATGGTTCAAATCTAATAAAATACAATTAAATAAGGAAAAATATAAAGGCCTACCCTTAAGGCTAAAAAAAAACCCCATTATCCTACTTAAGTACAAGAGGGGTGAGGTATGACTAAAAGACAGTTCATATCAAAAAGCCTTCTCAGGGTTTTGGGGTACTGAAAGTTCAAAATGAGTCAAGAGTGCAAAGAATCTAATAATGCAACTTTAGGCTACATTATTACAGGTATGGTATATTATTAGAGGTAGAGTATTCAGAATAAGGGAGTTTGTAGTAATCCTGCCCAGGTCAAATCACAAGGAATATTGGGCATCACATTCTAGAAAGGTTATCTGACAAGCTTCACTGTGTTCAGGGAGGGTCATCCAATATGGTGAAAGGGCCAGAAGCCATGTCATCAACTGAATAATCAATTGAATGAGCTGGGGCTGTTTAGTCTGGTGAAGGTGAGACTTTGGAAGGAGGGAAAGAAAGAAAGGGGCTTGGCATAATCATTATCTTTAAATATTTAAGAGATTGTCAAGGGAAAAGGGATTATATTCGTTCTGCTTGTACCCACAGGGAAGAGATAAAAGGGTAAAAGTTACAGGAAGGCAAATTTCATCTTAGTGTATAAGGAAGCCCTCCCTCACAATTAAAGCTGGCAGAGAGTGGAAAAGGCTGTCTCAGGAGGAGGTATGTTCCTTTATCACTGGAGCTATTCCAGCCTAGGCTAGATGACCACTCATTAGGGAAGTTATAGAGTCTTTAGGCTTTAGATAGGGCTTGATGATTTCCAAGGCGCCTTCTAATTCTAAGACTCAATGATTCCATGAAATCATTCCTAACCTTCAAAGTCCTACTTTGACACCACTTTCTCCCGAAGGTCTCTCTGAATCACCTAACTCCCCTTTCCCAAGTTGTTTTTCTGCCCCCCCCAGAACTCTACTTTTATAATGATCTATTCCCTAGTACCTTTTGATCTAGTAATTCCAATTCTGAGAAACAATTTTACAAAAAAAAATCTACAAAAAGATATAGAACAGAATTTTTGATAAACACTAGAAACAATTAACAACTAACATTAGAAACAACTGAAATGTCGAACAATAAGTAAATGGCCAAAATACATACATTCATCCACGGATTTCTGCGATGATATTAACATATGTACACATATACAAATATTGCAATGATTTTAAATTTGATATTTACCTTATATATATTGGCCATTTTAATGAATTAAATTTTTAATAGGAAATAGTGCTGTTGTTTTTTGTTTTTTTGTTTTTTTAAAAGGCAGCTGGAGAGGCAGAGAATAGTAGAGTGAGTAAGAAGTTGCTTTTGGAGTCAGAAAGTACTGGATTCAGGTGGGGGGGGGGTGGTGGTGGAGGGGGAGGGGCGGCTAGGTAGCAAAGTGAGTAGAGTGTCGGCCCTGGAGTCAGAAGGACCTGAGTTCGGATCTGACCTCAGACACTTAACACACACACACAAACAAAAACCTAACCCTGTGACCTTGGGCAAGTTACTTAACCCCAATTGCCCTCCAAAAAGGAAAAAAAAAGTACTGGATTCAAAGCCTGCTTCTGACACAAACTGTTGTAACCTTTGGCAAGTTGTTTACCTTCCTTGGCCCTCAGGCAATTTTCTAAGATGATTAAATTAATAGATGGGTTGTGATTTTCTAAGGAGTTTCCATACTGGTAGTTCTTACATGCATGAGCTCAGAGAAGCTTGAACTCTTAAGGAATAAAACAAAATATTTTTTTCTCTATCCACCCAGTGCCCCTTCCCTGTTTTCACCTGTTTAAATTCTTGTCATCATTCAAAACCTGACTTAAATGTCATCCCCTCCACAAAATCTTCCCTGACACCTCCAGCTCAAAGTGATCTCTTCCTCTACAAAGGTATGTGTCTCTCTCCTATGAAAGTATCATATTTTATCTTATAATTAATATTTGGATATAAGTTCTTCAGGGCAGGGTTCCTAAGTTATTTTTCCTTGCATCTCCCCCACTGCCTATAATGCTGTGCATATAATAGACCCTCAAATGTTTTCACAATGATGAATGAATAATGTAAAAATTGCACACAACTGTGGTCAAAATCTATATGCTTAACAATAAGAACTGGAAGGGAATGTGGGTAGAACTTATTTTTTCATGAAGTTTGTATGCTTTACTTTGTTCTAGGCACTGGTTTATTAAGCAGAGTTAATATTACAAAACTATGCTTGAAAATCAAGATTTCATCCACTGAGTAAGAGTCAGACAAAATGCTTTTGGGAGACAAATCAGTACAGTATAGCTGTTAGAGCCCTGAATTTGACATTGGACTATCTAGAATGAAATCCCTTTTCTGTTGTTCATTTGTCCTTGTGTGACCTTGTCTAAGTCACTGCCTATGTCTGAGCTAGGTTTCCTCATTGATAAAATAATACTTTTCCTACCTACTTTCCAGGCTTATTCTGAGGAAAGTGCTTGGAAACTGTAAAGTGTTATGGAAATGAAAATCATTAGACACACTTTACCATTTCACCCTTCCTCCTTTGCTGCCTCACTTCAGTGTCATGAATAGCATGGTTCTAAGATGAAAAGAAGACCAAGTTCTTGACAACTTGACAAGTGCTTGAGCCTCCCACACACAACTACTACACCTGCAGATGGGTACCCCACTGAGATGTGACCTTCACTGCCTGCAAGCAAGCCACATATCCGGCTGTACACATGGGCTTGCTCAGTGGTGGGTAAGAACCATCAAGTTATCTTGACAGAACAAGATTTTCCATTTCATCCCCCTCCTATTCCTCCACCCCAATAATCTCCATCACACATACCTTAGTTAGCCTTAATGACAAGAAAAAGCTATCAAAGTCTTTAAAGCAATGTTCCCTGGAAGACCTAAGCACTAGCGCAACCAATTGGAGAGTTAGACCTGTAAGACTGGAGGATTAGACCCTAAAAACTTCATTCTGTAATGTTCCTGATGTGCATTGTATTAGTTTATGATGCCATATGTCTGCTTCCAGAAGGTCTTTCTTTTCTTTCTAAAATATTAGTAACTAGGGGATTGAATATAAATGGGAATGGGGGTGCTTTTTAATGTACACATCCTACATACACTGAAATATAGGAGCATAGAAGCTAGAGCTGAAAAGAGCTTTAGAGAGCATCTAGTTTGCGTTCTGCCCTACCCAACCCCTAAGGTGATAAAGAAAACTGAGACCCAAAGGGAAAAATGGGTTTTCTTAATTCATAAAAGCAGGTGAACAGGATTTAGGATTACCCTTTAGTCCCTTAGTCTCTTTAGTCCCTTCCTGCACCATCTCCTCATTTAACTGATAAGGAAGTGAATTGCAGAGAGCAGGAGAGGCTGACCTAAGGTGATTTAGTGAGTCTTTGTCAAAGCCTAGAGACAGACTATCGTGGTCTTTTGATTTTAAGTCCATGGTTCTTTCTAGAAAAGAACACTGTTTTCCATTATTCATACATGCATGCATACACATACACACACATACATATACACATATAAACACATACATATATGCATGTATACATATATACATAAATATATGTATTTGTGTATGTATATATATGTGTGTACACGCACAACTCTTACATATATCATATAACATTATAGTATGTATGTTTACATATATATTATTTAACTTTCAAATACTGTCATATTTATAACTTTTTGTGGCTTGTGTCACATTTTTGAGTGTTTTTTAAAATAGGAGTATTATACTGCTAGTACATGATAAATTATTTAGAGTAAGCAGATAACCGTGTTCTTCATATTTGTAACTACATCTAAGGGTAATGGATAGCATTCTACTTATTAGAGGCCTTCCCATGTTTAATGGTACTGGATGCATCTTGCTAGATTTCTTAGCTTTTTTTATCACCTTATGAAGCAACAGATCTTGCCCACTGACAGATATGTTATAAATTTCGATAAATAAATGCTATGATGTAATACAACAAATCTTAGGAACTTATGACAGTCTTAAGTTTATAGCTTTTTCCTTATCACTATCATGGTATATACACATCAAATGAAGTTCTACCTAAAATAGCAATTTTTGAAGACTTAACTTATTAGAATGAAACAAATTCTGTAGACTTCCACCTTTTGTTGTTCCTTAGGGTCATTACCAGAAATTAAAATGTTCTTGGATCTATATGCATTTGGAATATTATTAATTTATTTAACAGTTCAATAACTCAACAACTCTAATATATTATATATCTGTTGTATATTTACAAATATATGTATAACATTAATAACTCACATTCCTATAGCACTTCTTTAATATTTACTAAGCACTTTCCCCTCATTCTACAGATAAGGAAACTGGCTTAGATTATAGGACTTTCTCATGGCTGAACCCTTCTCTCTGAATTCTAAGGCTGATGTTTTTTACATTACACTTTCCTCTTTCTCAATAAAAATATACAATGAAAAATTGGGTAAAAATAGATGCTTCTTATAAAAATCTATGGAGGAATGTTCAAGGTTTCTGTTCCCACCCTCAAGTATCAGGAAGGCAGTGTCATAAATTAGTAACAGTGGCTGTAGTTAAATTGATCTTCTCTCTTTTGCTCTTATTAGTATTGATAAATGGATCTATGACTTCAATGAAGCAAAGCCAAAGTGGGTCCTACCCAAAGCACTGGACCAATGTTGAAATCACAGACAAATGAACAACCTCAAAAATTTAGACCATTTAGTTAAATTAATTAATATTACTCACAAATAACAATAACATTCCAGACACCTGAAAAATGTGCTAGCTGTAATCTCCTACAGGCTAATTGATGAATCTAGCAAAAAAACCCCCCAAAACCCAAAAACAACAAAAAAAAACTTAATCAAGCTGAAGAACCACCTCAATAATCACTGCATGTAATACAAAAAGGAAGAAATTTACCCACAAGAGTAAAATTTAAATAATTTTAAAGAATGTTTTTTATTGGACAAATAGTAGCCAAATTCCCACAATTAACCCTAAAATGCCACAATACTTAAAAAAAGATAAAATTTAATTCAAGATCTCATTCTACTTTTGAAAAAAAGTTCTAGATTATATGAATCAGTCTAAATGAAGCAAAAGTATCCAATGTGCAAAACATTACCATAATGCTGTCCTAGGGAAGGGTCAAATCCACTGGTCTTCTAGCAGTTAAAATATCTTATAACAAATTCTTTTTGGAAACAATAAGAACTCACATTTACATGTGCTTTGTGGTATATGTGACATATCTTTCACAACAATACTGGTTTCAAGTATTCTTATGCACATTTTCTAGAAAAAGGACCAGAGACACAAAGACATAAGTGGTTCGCTTGGTCACTCAGTGAATACAAGGGTCATGACTTGAACCTGAGCAAACCTTCTGACTCCAAGGATTATGATCTTTTCCCTGCTTCAAGCTACTATTTGACAGTCTAAGAAGAATATGACAATGAATTATACTCCACTGTGAAAAATTTTAGGGGTCCTCAGAATAATCATCCTACAAATTAGATGGCAGAATGTCACAATGAAAAGGACAGTGTTTCCATTGTCAGGGTACTTGAGTTCAGATTCTACTGTTGATGCTTACTACCTGTGTAACTGTGAGTTAGTTGTTTAATTTCCCTGGGCTTCATGCTCCTTATTTGCAAAATTAAACAACTGAACTAAAGGGCCTCTGTGGTCCTTTCCACAACAATGGTCTTAGATCTTTATTTTTTTCCTCTGTTGAACAATCAATCAACATATATTTACTAAGCTCTAGAAACTGAGGGTACAAAGACAAAAAATGAAATTAAGATCAGATGTTCTTTCTACTGTGTTCTGTATGAAAATGAATACATACATGTCATACTAGCCTACATCTTCTTACATTGATTACACATATTTTCTTTTTTTTTTGTTTTGTTTTTGCTTTTCGGAGGGCAGTTGGGGTTAAGTAACTTGTCCAAGGTTACACGGCTAGGTTTTTGTTTGTGTGCATTAAGTATCTGAGGCCGAATCTGAACTCATGTCCTTCTGATTCCAGGGCCAACACTCTACTCACTGCGCCACCTAGCCACCCGATTACACATATTTTCAACTAAAAGCCTTAAAGATCAGATTTTCATATTATTCTCTCAAAAGTTCTTTTTCTAAAAAAAACTTTTGAAAAATATAAACTTTGAGTGAATTTCAATTCAAAATTAAAATTTTATAGTCATATGTTGCTTAAAATTTTAAGCTTTGCATATTTCCAAAATAAAATCAAGTAAATATAATAAGTGTAAAATCTCATATTTATTTTTGTGACAAACTACAAATCCCATGGTTTCTAATCTATGTCTTTCAAATGTTTACCTAAGAAAACTCAGTCAAAGTAATTATATCTGGATACATGGGTTTTCCTAAATGAACTAACTAGTAAATAGGATTGACTGAAAATTGGCAATTTCACAGATACAAAGAAATCAACTTGGTTGAGATGACGTTTATATTTACAAACCCTAAGTATGATAAAAGTAATAATATGTGAATAAATCGTTTATTGGGGGAGTTGTATTGCAGGTAGAATCTGCTTTAGTAAAACCCAGAACAGGGAAAATCATTCACATGACAGAAGAATCCACTATGGTGTTCCTTTAATTGGGAAGACTAGTATGACCTGATGTAAAGATGATAGAATCAAGACCACAATATACACAGTGACTATACCAATGTAAACACAACACAAAAACAACATAAAATATGCCTCTGTTTTGATTTCAGGGTCGTATCTTTGTTCCAGAGATGAAAGGAGAAAACATACTCCCTTCTCAATGCAGAGAGGTAAGAGATAATTGATCCTGAATCTAGAATATGATCTCAGATGTGGTTGCTTCGTCAACTAGGTTTTATTCATTTTTTTCTTGGATTAAAAGGATAATTCAATTGTCATAGTGTGTACTGGGAAATCATTGTAATAAAAATGCATAAATAAAAGTTATTAACTGGATATGGAAAATTAAGTTCTCTCACACACCAAAAATAATTTTAATTTTAACTATATATGTTCCCAAATGGTGAGTTACCTTAGAATATTAAAATATGATTTGAAAAAATTCAAAGAAAGTCTCTGGGTCTTAGTTTCCTTATCTGGGTGGGGTGGGCTAAACTAGATGATCCTTAAAATCCCTCCAAACTCCAGATTCTATTATCAATCCTAGGACTTCTGTCTAATTTTCAAGAATATATCCACTGCACAAAATAAGGTATGCTGGAATGGAGGGAAAAAAAGCTCTTTCCCTCCCCCTATTTTCCATCTTTATTTGCTCCTGATATTCTACTTTTGGGTAACAGAGAAATCAAAGAAAAGCTATTACTAAAATATGGCCTAAATGAACTTAAATATCGGTTCATAATCACAAAATCCAGACTCCAGAAGGACTGTAAACAGAAGGTAAAACAGGTTCCCAGCAGTAGTCCTTTATGTAAAGGCAAATGTCAAAAGCAAAGCTCTGATATTTGGTTGTAGGCTCCCACTTTCCACACAGGCATTTCCTAAATCCATGTTTGATGAGCTTCCCCAGCTATAAATTCTGTAAATTCCCTCTGGAGCAGTACAGAGTGTGCTTCATGAAAATGTCATCTGCCAGGGCCGCAATTACTCACACTCCAGCAATCATGTGCACAATGCAGAATGGGTCGAATTCAGGTGAGAACGAGAACCAGCAATCAAGCCTCTGGAATTGAGAACAAAGCCATTTTCTTTCATTTGCCATCAACACAACCATCAGGCCTTAATTACAAGGCAAGTGTCAAGCCCGGCTGCTGAAAGGCTTATTAATATACAGCTCAGCTTCAAATCAGTTTTGTATTGATGAACTGCAAAAATGAGGAAGCCAGCTTAGCCCCATAAGAAAAGAAACAGGGACTAAATGATTAGTTGAGTGGTGGGGTGGAAGGTGGGGGATCCACTCCTGAAGATATTAAAAAAATATTTTTAGAAGGAAAAGGTGATGGTGGGGAGAACGAAATATCTGAAACCTAGGTAAAAATACCGTTTTCAAAAATAATAGAAGCTTGTTTTCAATACTTTTCTTATTTCAGCACATGTTCCTTAACAAATGATGAACCCTCCTAAATGACTTATTCACAGTAAAATTGAAAGAGGGTTGGGAGAAGCAACGTGGTGAGTGAATTTCTTTTCTTTTCTTTCTTTTTTTTTTTTTTTGCTTTTTGGAGGGGGGAAGGCAGGGCAACTGGGATTAAGTGACTTGCCCAAGGTCATACAACTGGTAAGTGTGTCAAGTGTCTGAAGTCAAATTTGATCTCAGGTTCTCCTAACTCCAGGGCCAATGCTCTATTCACTGTGGCACCTAGCTGTCCCCGAGTGGTGACTGAATTTGGAATCAGAAGAGACTAGTTTGCATCCTGGCTCTGTCATTTACTGCCTGTGTGATCTTGGATAAGTCACTTAACTTTTCTCTCTCTCTCTCTCTCTTTCCCCATACAAGTTCACAGATCCATTCAAATCTATCCCTGGACAATAGATCCCTGGATTAAATGTTAATCATTCCCGACTCTAAATCCTATGACTCCACTAAAAATATAAACCCTCACCTCATAATATTCTTTAGGTATGACCGACTTGTTAAGTTTATGTCTTTATTTGATCAGTACTTATGAAGTGAACAAGATGGTACGCAAAGATAAGAAGGTCCTTTATAAAGATTGTAACCCAAACACCTACCCATGTAGTTAACTTAATAATAGAGAAGTACCCAGTAATACTGAAATTCTATTATATTATTAATACCATTATAGGAGAGCATCAGTTTGAAGTACTCTGTCCACATTATGGATAAAATTTGTAGAAAATATCTGGAGGGAGGGGCATTTTTATTTTGACTTGAAATTGAGGGACAAATTTCTTACATAATCAATTGAATATAGACTATTCATCTGTCAGTTTGACCTTTTGAAGTACCAGGTACACAAGGAGGTATGAATTCATGTAGGTCGGTGTCCATGTGCAGAAACTCAGGAGACTCCAGTCCAAATTTTGCCATCCAATGGGTCTTACATTTTATCTAATCTTGTTAAGGGTCCATGGAAATGAGCACTAGCTAATGAAGACTAGTCAAATGGTGTTAAGGAAAACCAAGCAACAAATATAATCAGAAATGGAATACTACTCTATGATTTCCTCCTCATTTCTTTTTTTTTTTTTTTTTAAGAAGATTGGATTTTCCAGGGCACCTGTTTTAGACAGGTGCTTGTGTTCTCTTAGTTTATTGATTTTTTTTTTTTTGCTTTTTGAAGGGCAATTGGGGTTAAGTAACTTTCCCAAGGTCACACGGATAGTTTTTTTGTTTGTTTGTTTGTTTGTGTGTGTGTGCTAAGTGTCTGAGGCCGGATCCGAACTCAGGTCCTTCTGACTCCAGGGCCGGCACTCTACTCACTGTACCACCTAGCCACCCAAGTTTATTGATTTTTTATGGAAATAAAAATAGGTGAAAATGATGAGAAAGGAGGAGGATGTCATAAAGTGAATGTGAGAGGGGAAAACAGGCTGGTCAAATAGAATTCTTGCACCTATAATGATTTTTTTTAAAGAAAACAAACTATTGTCAGGGATGGAATAAAGTTTAAAAAAAAAAGATTTGTTACCCTTCTTGTGCACTCATCTCATATAATACAGCTTGGCCCACAAGCTCCTCTCAGGTTCTTTTAAATGTATGCATACCACTGAGAGCTCTGTTGAGTCTGAAACAAAGCGAAATGGGGCAGAGCCACACCATAAGGAGAGATTTAGTTTAGATGTAAGGATGTTTTTATTTCCAGTGAGAACTGGCAAACAGATTGACCAGGAAGACCTTTTTCTCACCTGAGGTCTTCAGCTGTAGACTAGATGGCAATATGTCTTGTGTTAGAGTGTTAGGGAATTTGTGTTTAGGTAGTGGTTAGACTGGAAAATTTCTGAGGTCCCTTCTTACAAAATGATTCTGTAACTGTATAATCTCTTCCTCTGGAAGTATTTGAATTAGAATTTGTCCAGGATGGTTTAGATATAGCCTTACCAGAAGGCAAGAAAGTTTAAAAAGATGATGTCATATGCACTGCTAGCATTTTTAAGAGGTCATACAGATCATCTGGATGGTGAGGTCCATTTGAGTTTGGGGAGAGGAGAGAAAAGAGGAAAATAGATGCTCAATTCAGTTTGCATGATAGATTTGATGGGCACAGGAATTGGGAAACATGGTACTTTATCTGTGACTTTAGGGAGACTGTCTTACCTCTTTGTAACTCAGTTTCCTTTTTTTTTTAAAGGAGGATATGGGATTATATAATCAATTTCTACCCACTCTAAAGCCCATCATTCTGTGATCCTATGACACAGGTATATTCCACTCCCAGGAAAGACTTAATATTATTATGTAAATATGATCTAATAAAATCACTAAATAAGAACTCAAAACAAATAAATAAACATCAAAATGAGTTACTCCTTGTATATACCATGTAAGGCTGTTTTACAGGTACTTCCTGTGTCTTGCTATTCTAATAGGAAACTAAACAAAAGGCCAGTAAGTATGAGAATATCCTTATTATTGCAAAGCCATAGGTTCTGTTTTTGTTTATTCTGAATGTGGGGTCCCCAACAGTTTTCAGTAGGCAGTTGATTTTTTTTTTTTTACTTTTCCAAATGGAAAGACCATTGGAGAGGGAATAGGGGTGATTATTATAAATTGCTGACCATAGGGAAAAGATGGTTATTTGACTCTTCTAAGAAGTGAATAGGAAGAATGTCCTATTGCCTGCCAGAAATTACTTCAAACCTGGGGAAAGGGTCTTGTCATATTTCAATCTGTAATCAGATCAGCCAACAAGTATTTATCAAGCACATATTATATTCCAGCACTACAACAAATTCTAGGAATAAAAAAAAAGTGAAAATACTCCCTACTTTTGAGGAACTTCCCTTCTAATGGAGAACTAATGACACAGACATGGAACTATGATAAATTATGCCATTCTTTTCAAGAGACCTCAGAATTAATCCAATCCAACCTGAATAAGAATTCTCTACAATATTCCTGATGGAGTGGCCAGCTAGCTTTTATTTCACGACCCCCAGGGCAGGGAACCCACTACCTCCTGAGGTTGCCCATTCTACTTAAGAATGGCTCCATTGGCCCTATGGAGACTTCTAATAGGAAGACATATGAAAAAGCTCTCCAGCCTGATGAACATGTTTCTGGACTTCCGTATCCTTTTGCCCTGTACTATTTCTTGAGGAATTGTTTTCTTGTTGTTATTTTATTTAATTTATACCATACATATTTTAAAAGTAACACCTCTCATTTTGAATGTGATGTTGGGGGGAGAGGGAAGGAGGAACAAAGAAAGAATCATAAACCACTAGGGAGATTACAGCACCTATAGTGAGAGGAGATAGTTAAATAATTAATTTTGGCTCACTATTCCCATTCTGTTTTTAAGTGTATTTCATTCATGTTTCCCCATCCACCCATTTACTCTCTCCTACATGCATTTGAACTAGACACCAACACAGTACCTTTCTGTTTGTCCTATAAAAGTTTATCCTAAGTTGTATGGAGATCCCCAACATGATATCAAGGTATGTTATCTTGGGCAAATTCTCCTTACTATACCTCAGTTTCTTCAGCAATAAAATGATGGGGCTGACACTGAAGTTCCTGGAACAGGTATACTAACTTAGAAGATGTAACCATTAGCACTTAAGAACTTAAGCTTCCCTGTTATTCTGCCTTGGATTTTTACAGAATCATTGATTTTCAGAGATGGAAACTCTAAAATACTTAGTCAGAATCCCTCATTTTACAGAGGAGGAAAAATTAGACCCAGATAGGCTAAGTGAGTTATACAAAATCATGCAGGAATTTCTTTTTCAAATTCAGGATTTGAATCCAGATTTTCATTAGTACAAAACTAGTATTCATTCTAGTACACTGCACTTCTTCCTAAATTACTATTTGGATTTGGAAAAATGTCCTGCCTCTTTAAAACATAAGATAAATATTTTAGGAAAAGATGTGCACATTAAAATTGAGGAAAATACCCAATATTAAAAAACCAATAAGGTTAAGCAAAGCCAGTTTTATCTCAAATATTTGAGTTCTTTTTTCATTTCATCAAATAAGGCAAATATATTAAATATGTTTTTCTCATTTACATCTTCCTATATTTTGGCACTGACATTGTCCACTTTATGCTAGCACACTTGCCCTACTATCTGTTATCTAATCCTATTTGCCACCTAGAGCTGGAAATTTTCAAGAAGAGACAAAAAGAATAAGAAATAAAATTGCTTATCAGTTGTCTGCTGTCATTTCACACTCTGCTGTGATCTTGTTGAATATTTCAAGCTAAGCAGGGTTTGAAGGGATCAATTCTGGGTTCAGACCACCACAAACACCTCCACAGTATAGGAGGTGGTTTTAAAGACTGAAGAGGATGCCACTGTTCCCTCTGAGTCACTATTGAGCCAAAGGGATTTTCAGGGAGCACAAAGCTGAGTAAGGTCACATTTTAGGTGGGACTTAAAAGAATCTTAGCTTTGAATTTCATCCCTGGTGGTGAAGAGCACTTCATGCTGAAAGATAGTCAGCAGAGTATGGCAGGAAGAATAGAAAGAAGTCAGAGGGCCTTGGCTTAAATCTTAGCTTCGCCTCTAACTATCCCTTAGATATTGGCTAAGTTCATTTCTTTAGACTTCGGTTTCTTCATCTACAAATTGATGCTATTGAACTAGATGGGCCTCTCAGGTCCCTCTACCTCTAAATTTATAGTGTGGTCCTATTTCCAAGAAATGTTTAATAATTATATTTTTATGTCAAGTGCTAAGAAGATGCCAAATATTTGGATTTAGATATTTTCCCCTAATAGTACATTATTTTAATCAAGAGGCAGGTGTAGAACACTGATTAAGCACTAGATTTGGTATCTGAAGACCTTGGTCCAGGTCCTAATTCTACCACTTACTATGAGACCTTGGGTAACTCAGGTTACCTTTCCATTTCTTGATCTTTCGAAATGTAAAGTACAATGCTCATAATTTGTAGTTTGTCCTGAATACCAATTGATGTATAAAGCAATATGGCAACTAAGAGTACCACTGCTAATAAAGGAGGGATAGGACCTGCACTTGTAATTTCACTGGTATAAGAACCTGGTGAACAAACTTCTCTACCCATGCAGGGTTACACCTCCTAATTTAGAGAGTTGCTTAGATCCCTGAGATGTTAAGTATCATGGCCATGGTCACAAAGCCAATATGTGCTGGGGCGAGACTGAAATGGAGGTCATCATTACTTTAAGGGTGACTCTCTTTTCTCAATGTCATATTGTCTCTTCCAGTAATAATAATAATTATAGTAATTCCTATTCCATTAGAATTTAAACTCCAGGAGAATAGGGTTTGTTTCATTCTTTGTGTATCTATCTAGAAGCTCACAAAGTTACTGGTGTTTAATAAATGCTTATTGTTTGATTCTTTATTTGATACATCTTTTAAATGTTGGAGAAAAGCTCTCTCAGGATTTCTGCATTTTGAATATTATAGGATCTTTTATGATGAGAAATATGCTATATAGGCAAAAAACCATCTAATTAAAATTTTCATAAGATTATGGATACAGAGCTTCTGACCACAGGAACATAATTTCCTTTTCCTGGGCCTTAGTTTCATTGTCTATGAAATAAAGAGGCTGCTTTAGGTGATTACTTTAATAATAGTCCCTTCTAATTCTGAATCTAGCATTCTAAGAATCATCTGACATCACTGACTTTTGTTACAGAAGTCAGGGGTGGACCAGGTAATGTGGCAGTTCTGTAGCCTTGTGGAAAACCTTCAACATACCTGGAACAAATTGTCAGTCACATTAGAGACTCCAGACCCTATTATTTCAACACAGAATCCCTTTATAAAGTTTGTACATATTTCTGTGTGTGAAACAAAGCAAGATGAAAACACACACACACACACACACACATACACACACCACTTGCCCCTGGCTCTGCTTACACTCCCTAATCCCCCTGGGTCTCCCCAATGTACTGGATAAAGTCACCAAATGATAGAACTGAAAGGGATCTGAAGACACTTTGATACTCAGATAAGGAAAGTGAGTAGGTGGTACAAAACTTGCATGTCCATTTCTTACTCATCCCCAGATCCTTCTTCCTTTTAATTTTTTCCAGGACAGGCATGATAGAATAGAGTCATAATATTTAGACCTGGAACAGGCCTTAAAGGTCATATAATCCAAACCGCTAATTTTACATATGAGAAGGCCAAGGGGGAAATGACTTGCTGAAGGTCACAGAGGAAGTAGCAGGGCTCAGATTCCAACCTCCAATTCCTGCTCCACTGATTCTAAATTCAGTGCCCTTTCCACTACTTGACAAGTCCCATTAATGCTCTCCCCAGATGAAGAGCTAAAATTGTACAGGGAAGTCAGCACAAGAAAATTGAGAAGCTCTAAAAAATGAAATTCTGAAAACACAAATAGAAATAATTCCAATAAGAAAGAATTATTTTAAAATTCAATTAAATAAACATCAAAGACAAAATCTGTCCTTGCCCTTGAAAAGTGTACATTCCACTGGGGGTGAAAAAAGACAAATTTGTGTAAACAGGTAGATGTGGGTACACAGGGTAATTATTAATAAATAAAAAACCCACATATGCAGAGAAAATGGAGGCAAGGCAGGTAAAGCATACACAGAGTTAAATGTCTCAAGATAAACAAAAGGAAAGTAAGATGGCAGTTCTATTTACAAGGAACACCAAAGAAGGAGTAGGACAGATGTTTAGAATGAATGGGACTGTGATAACACAAGTGAGAGAAAAGGCAGAAATATACAACTCTGAACTTGTTCCTGTTTCTTTACCAAGAAAAAATGATCTTTGGGATGGGAAAGACAAGATAAAGTGGTCAAAAGGGACTTGATAACTAAGATAAGCAGGGAATTTGTAAATCAGTGCCTAGCTGTCCTCAATGAGATCTATTCACTGGAATTGGATGAATTCTAATTCTGAGGGGACTGAAAAAACTGGCTTTTGTGACTTCTGAGAAACATTTAGTGATTTTTGAAAGGTCATGGAGAACAAAAGGAGTGTGTGAAATCTGGAAAAATAGCAGTTTGACTGATTTTCAAAAAATAAAAGAGAGTAGAATATGCAAACTGTTAAGCCAGTAAGCTTGATTTCAATTTCTGAATAAATACTAGAATTATGTAATTAAAAGGGTGGTTTTCGAGCATCTAAAACCAGAAATAGTGATCAGTAAAAGCCAGCATGTACGCATCTTATATATGGAGGATTTGATCAAGAAGAGGGTGCGCCAAACCAATCTCATTTCCTTTATTTGACAGGGTTATTAGACTTGTAGAATAGGGAGTGCAGAACAGTTTACCTAGTCTTCCCAAAAGTATTTGACAACTATCTCCACAGAGAAGATGAATATATGCTGGCTAGCTGATATAACAGAGAGCATTTTGAATTGGTTGAATTATCAGACCCAAAGAGTATACCTATAAATAGATTACTTGGATTTAGGTCTCCAGTAGAGTGTACCAGGAATGTCTCCTTGGCACTGTACTCTAATATTTTTATCAATGACTTGGATAGAGGTATAATAGCATGCTTGTCAAATTTTTAAGTGAGAAAAAACCGGAAGGGATGGCTAAACTATCCAATGACAGATTTAGGGTTTAAGGAAATGTTTACAGGGTAGGGTACTGGGCCAAATTTAAAGAGACTAATTTTAATAGTGATAGAAATATAAAGTTCAGATCAAAAATACCAGTTTCAAAGTATAAGATAGCAGAGGTATGGCTAGATAACAGTTTGCTTCAAAGAAGAGTTTTAGTGGATTTGTGGATTTTTTTCAAAGGGTTTTAGTGGATTGTACACTCAATATGAATCAACCCTAAGGCATGGCCACCAAAAAAGACAATGGAACATTTACATTTCTGTTATTTGAAGAGACAGATATATATTCTAGATGTCATTAGATGGAAAAATCAGACACTGAGAAAGGAAATTACATTTTGAGCAGTTAATAATTATAATTTACAATTTCTATACGTATAACATTCCAACTTAACAATTAAAAAAGTTATTATCTACCGTAATAGAAAATTCATACATTTTAGCAATACACCTATGACTTGGAGAGTTGTTATCTTGAAATAGCATGCATATGTATGTAAATGTACAGTAGTACTTAGTATATACCCAAGGATGTTATGAAACATTTGTAAAATAAAAGTGCTATTGCTTCTGAAATGTACATGAAAATGCAAGTATCCCAGTAAACAAAAGTAAATGGAACTAGTGTCAATGGTTAATATTGTCTTCAAGCATACTGTCTGTATAGAGCATATAAGATTGCTTAGAAGAATGCAGTCTACTGAGAAAAACAGATTCTGGAAAAGCTCTGGGAACACATGCATATTTAAGCAATAAGACATAGCAATGGTATGAGCTGCTCAAGGATATAATGACAGCTTAGGTGGGATCTAAAGTTAAATGCTCTACAGGCCGTTCAGTGCCTATGCATATCACCTACCTAGATGGAAAAATCAATATTCGTGAAAACAACTCAGTGAACTTTGAAAAGGACAAGACAAAAACAATATATTCAGCAACTAGGATGGGATATTGAGTTGGAAGGACCCTCAGATATCTAGTTCAGCTCCCTCACTTTACAGATAAGGTAACTAGCCACAGATGTAAACCCAGAGCACATAGGTTCAAATCCCATCTTTTCCACTTGCTATCATTCTAACCTTGGCAAGTCATTTAACATTCTTTGACCAAAGTTCCCTACAATATTAGAAAAATGAGGGAGATGGATTAAATGACCATATAATACCCTTCTAGCTCCTATGACCCAGAAAGGGTAAGTGAATTGTCTAGCATCATATTAGTAATAATATGCAATCACAATTCAAACCCAGGCCTTCTAGTTCCAAACCAGTGATCTTCCCACTATAACACAAAGTCAAATGAATAGGTCAAGTTATATATTGACAGTAACAAGCACTAGAAATATGTCCTGTTTAAAATATTTTCAATTACACAGTCATATGATTTATCAAATTACACTAGCACAGAATTAGACATTGTTGTTGTTTGTCCTTTCTCGAAGAGGATCATGATATCAAGGTGGTGATGGCTGATATATAAGTGAATTAGATTTAAGTGAGGGAGGACTTGTGCAAAGTCACCAGTTTCACTTTCTCTTCCAGAGCCATCTGGGCCCAGTGGTGAGATATAAATCAGGATGACTCAAGTTCCTTATTTCAGGATATATAAAATATTATATTTTATAATATGTGATACGTAATATTAAAATAATATTATAATTATCCCTTCCACATCATAGGGATTAGGGGCACAGCAGCCCCGCAATCTGGGAAATTGATGTAAAATTTTTTGATTCTCCCTTTGTACCAGAGAAAAAGTCAGCATTATTATGGTATTGAAAGATAAAATATGTTATTATTATCCAATTATATATGTATATATGTATATATATACATATATATATATATAATTCATTTCTGAGTTTCTAAGCTTTTTTCTGTATTGTTAGCTGGCTTTTGCATTTCATCTGTGGCTTCCACAAAATTCTCATTTAATTTCTTATGCTGACCTGCAATATATCAAAACCACCATGGGGAAAATCACAATGTGGAAAGGATAGCTGTATATTATTATAGCTTTATTTCAGGATATATTACAAAAATAAAGATGCTATGCCTCCAAGGGGCAGCTAGGTTGTGCATTGGATAGAGTACTGAGCCTGGAGTCAGGAGGATATGAGTTCAAATCTGACCTCAGACACTTAAAAGCTATGTGACCCTGGTTAAATCACCTAACCATTTGCCTTGGTTTTCTTGTCTGTAAAATGATTTGGAGAAGGAAATGGCAAACCACTTCAGTATCTCTGACATGAAAACACCAAACTGGATCACAAAGAGTCAGACATGATTAAAAAGACTGAATGACAACATGATTCCAAAGGGAGCCAGCCTGAGGGTCAAGTTCAAGTCATACCCCTACGACATATTAGCTTTGTGACCTGGACGAATCTGTTAACTTCTCAGTGTATTAGGCAACTCTCTTATAATAGAAGATATAGAACTGTCAATCTGCATTGGTAGAGTTCCCTTATAAGGAATTATTTCTGTCTGATAAAAGCATAAGTCCAGACCATAAAAACTCAACCACAACCATAACTTTTGGTGTGCTGTTGTAGCTACAGTATTTTAAACTTTACAAAGTACATACATGTATGTACATATGTATAATACACACATATAGTATCTACTTATCTTAGTAAGTACTCATTGAATATCTATTACATGCTGAGTGCTAGGACAAAAACAAAAGCATCAGCCCTCAATGAGAATAAATTCCATTGGATTCTGCATTCTATCCTAGCAACAACCATATGAGGTATATAGCATAGCTATTATGTTCATTTTTCAGATGAGGAAACTAAGGCTGAGACACTAATTGATTTTCTCAACATCACAATACAGTTAGGGACTCTGACTCCAAGTTCAGAGTCTTAATGATTTCCCGGATATTTCATGGATTTTTTAGGGTTGATTTTTAAGGTGAATCCCCCTCACTCCTTCATTCTGTGACTTGTATATTTAGTGCCCAGTTTTACTTCCAGTTCCATGAGATACAAGAAAAGTCAGCAATACAACCTCCTATAATAAGCATTTAATTAATCTGATCATTGGGCACATGTGAAGTTATTTTTAAGTCTTCCTGGAAACCTCAAATTGTTACAAACAAAATACAGAAAACAATGATTGCCACACCAAGTTTCTTTTTTTTTTAAATTCTAAACACCATTGATCTATGCTCAGTGATGCTTCACTGATTTCTTGGTTATTCTTAAATCTGTGAGATAAATACGCAGTTTCCTAACATTTCACTCTTTTGTGGTTAGGGGAAGGTATAATAAAAAGAAAAGGGTAAATAGGATATAGTTAATAACTAAGAACTCACATTTCTATCCCAATTTAAAGTTTACATTTTTCCCTCAAAGCACCTATCTGAGTTAAGTAGTACAAGTACCATTATTCACATTACACAAATGAGGAAACAATTACTCAATGAATGATAAAAATGAATAAAGGGTCAGGATCATAGGATTTTGTAGGGGAAAGACATCACAGATCAGTTTCCTATACATAAAATAAAAGATAACCTTCAAGGTCCTGTCTAGTTCTTTATCCTATGATCTACTAGTCCAACCCCATCATTTTAAAGCTGAGGAAACTGAGATTAAAGAGTAATTTACAGGGGCGGCTAGGTGGCGCAGTGAATAGAGCGCCGGCCCTGGAATCAGAAGGCCCTGAGTTCGGAGCCGGCCTCTGACACTTAATCCGCACAAACAAAAACCTAGCCGTGTAACCTTGGGCAAGTTACTTAACCCCAATTGCCCTAAAGGGGCGGCTAGGTGGCGCAGTGAGTAAGAGCGCCGGCCTCGGAGTTTGGATGACCCGAGATCAGATCCGGCCTCAGAAAATGAGCACCCACGCATAAATAATGACTAGCCGTGTAACCTTGAGCAAGTTACTTAACCCCAATTGCTAAAAAAAAAAAAAAAAAGAGTAATTTACTTTTCCAGGGGCACACAACCACTAAGTGTGAGGGACAGGATTTGAACTCAGGTCTCCTGACTCCCAAGTACTCTTTATATAGCATGACATTGCCTCTTAAAACAAGCAGTATTAAATAAGCCATACTCAAAGAGATTCCTTTCACAATGTCTCTGAGTCATAACAGACCTCAATGACAAGAAGACCAATCCATTCCTGGGCAAGAATCCCCTTTTGATCTGGGCTTTGCTGCAAGTCCTTTGATGAGGCTATTTCCTGAGGTAGTCCATTTCACTTTTACATATTTCTTTTTGTTAGGAAATTATCTTTTTCTTTATATTGACTTTAAACTGTCGCTGTAACTTCCATCCATTGCTTCATCTTCTGGGACAAAGTTTGATTTCTCTTCAACATAACTCTTCAGGCTCTGGAAGACAGCTATCTTGTACCCCTTACTCATCGCTTTTCTAGGCTAACCACTTCTGATTCCTTTAAACAATCATCAAACTTTATGATCTCAAAACCATTTACCATCTTCCTCACCCTCTTCTATGCACTTTCCAGCTCAACAAAATCCTTCTCAAAATGTGGTGTCCAGAACTGAACTGTTATGTTCTCAACAGGGCAGAGTAAAGAGCCATAGTCACTTCTTTCAACAACATCTCACTTGAGACTTAATCTCTGGCCCAGATTGCTGGAATCAGAGCTATTGGCCTGTTCTTGACCCAGAGGTTACCATAAGTCTTCAAGCTGCCCCTTTCACTCTCCAGGGGCTGATAGGAACTGCAATACCAAATCCATTCCTAAACCAAGATCATTTGTCTTGGATGTTGTCCACATTTTATCAAGTGAAAGAAAGTATTACAAACTGTTCAGCTTAATTTATCAATACAGACAGAAAATTCCAAAAATTCAGATCCTTGATGTGGTTTGTGACTCAAATAAACTTGTTAGCCACCTAGTTTTACTTTCATTTTTTGTTGGGCAAAACTTACTCTTAAAAATCAATGTTTGGTATTTTGTATTACTGTCCAAACCAGAGAATCTAAATCAGTAAAGCCTTCTTGCCTAGGGGAAAGCTGGCTTGAATTAATTAGCATAGTTGTATAAATGATGCCAAGCCAGAGAAGCATTCAAAGGCAAAATCCCATTATAATAAACTCCATGGGGCCATCTAAACTGTTGTGTTATGATGAAAATGTGTTAAAATGAATAAACCACTAGAAACCACATTACTAGGCTGTAGCACTTATGAGTTAACATAGACCAGACACCTAATCCCTTAGGAGTGGATTAGGGAGGTGAAAGAACTCAGAACAGTTTTTTTTTTTTCTGTAGATACCTATATATATTTATATGAAGCAGGCCATGGGACCCAAATTGTTACCCACTACTACTTATCACCCTCACAAATCAGTGACCTTGTCTTATCTGCCTTAGTCATTTTTCTTCTACCTGAAACAAAATGTTTCATAGATTTAGAGCTGGAAGAAACCTTGAAGATCATTTGACCTGCCCCCACATTTTACAGATGAGAAAACCGAGGCCCACAAAGGTTAAACAATTTGCTGATATTTATTTATAAATGCAGTATCAGTAGAAGTTAAATTTGATAACATGATTCCAAATCTAGTCGTCTTTTCCAATGTACCATACTTTCTGCCTCTAAGAGATGCTTTTTTTTTTTGTTTTTTGTTAAACAATTGAGAAATGAGTACAGTGCTTCCAATGGTCTACTGCTTAAGTGCTTGTCTTTTGGCAGTATGTCTCACCCCATCCTCTCTTTACTATTCCCATGGCTACCATCCTGATGTAGTGTCCATTCATTACCTTTTGCCTGAGGTATTGTGACAACCTTAGAGCTGCCCTCTTCCCCTCCTCCCCAGGATCTTTTCCCGCTAATGTTATTCTACATCAGGGACTCAATCTTTTTTGTGTGTGTTGTGGATCCCTCTGGAAGCCTGGTGAAGCCTAGGGACTACTTAGATTTTTTTTTTAATTCATTGAACAAAATACATCAGGTTGCAAAGAAAATCAATTATATTGAAATATAGTTATCAAAATATATTTTAAAAAAACCAAGTTCATAACCCCAGGTTAAGAAATTCTGCTCTGTATTAACCTTCTTAATACACAACTGGGGTCATATGTCCCTTACTAAAAAATCTTCATTGGATACACATACACACACACACACACACACACACACAGACATTTGTCTATCAATATAACTCTTTGACTATAAAATGGATCTATATAGTGGGGGTATATGTGCACATACATAAATATATTTGTATATACAAACATACACATATAAACAAACACACATATATTTATAAGTAAGTATATATGTATCTAGAAGCAGCTAGATGGCTCAGTGGATAGAGTACTGGGCCTGGAGTCAAGAAGACCTAAGTTCAAATCTTGCCTCAAACACTTACTAGCCATGTGACTCTGGACAAGTCACTTAGCCTCTTGTTTGTCTTAATCCACTGGAGAAGGAAATGGCAAACAGCTCCAGTATTTTTGCCAAGAAAACCACATGGACAGTATGGTCCACAGGGTCATGAAGAGTTGGACACAAATGAACAGCAACAATATAAAAGAATATCTATGTGTATGTGCATACATATATATACACACTTCATGTCTTGCTCTCAAGGATTTTACAGTTTAAAAAAGTAAATACATCTGTACCTATGCCTAACAAAATGCCTTGCACCTATCAGGTACTTAATAAACATTTCTTTGATAGAGAAATGAACAATATGCTATATTAATCCATATTTCCAACTAGCAAGATGAAGAAAAGCTTTATAGAAGAGATGACCATCTAACTGAATGTGGGAGAATGGGAAGAATTTCAATAGGAAGTGATGAAAGAGGAAGACATTCTAGGCACAGTGAATAGTATGAGGAATGGTGATCCGGAAATAAATCCTAGACCTCATTTAGAATATGAGAACAAATTGAATTTGTTTGGGGCATACACTTACAAAAGGAAGATTAGTGTGAGATAGACATGGAAGAATTATTGGGCCTAAATTGTGGAAGGTCTTGAGAACCAGTCCAAGGAATTTGAACTTTTTTTCAGGGGGTAGTATGTGAAACTAGCAATGCATACATACATATATACAAAAGTATGCGTGTGTGTGTGTGTGTGTGTGTATTACTCAAAAACTTTCAATGAATATATATATGTACATATATGCATATACATATATTCACATAGCTTAAAACCTTATGTGGATGTATATGTATACACAGAATATTATGTATATATAATACATCCATATGTATCTTCTTTTTTTTTTATAAAAGCAATTGGGGTTAAGTAACTTGCTCAAGGTTACATGGCCAGTAATTATTTATGTGTGGGTGCTCATTTTCTGAGGCTGGAAACGATCCTGGGTCCTCCCGACTCTGGGGCAGGCATTCTTACTCACTGCACCACCTAGCTGCCCTCATATGTATCTTCTTAATACACAATGTGGATCACGTCTCTTCCTTGTGTGTTCTTGTATAATACACATGCACATGCATTTCAGTAAGTATATATATATATATATATATATATATATACATACTGTATGCATGTATATGTATGCATTTATCTCTCAATATCTAGCACAGTATATGGCACATAGTACTAGTTTTTCAGGGCAGTTAGGTGGCACAATAGATAGACTGCCTGGTCTGTAGTAGGAAAAAATCATCTTACAGAGTTCAACTCAGGCCTCATACTAGCTGTGTGATCCTGGTCAGGTCATTTAACCTTGTTTGCCTCAGTTAGCTCATCTCTAAAATGAACTAGAGAAGGAAATGGAAAACCACTCTAGTAACTTTGTCAAGAAAACCCCAAATGGGGTCACAAAGAGTCAGATGAGACTGAAATGACTGAACAACTACAATAAAGTAGTCTAAATGTTTGCTTTTCAGCAGCATCAGAAGACAGAAATAATACTTCATTTGGAGCCAGAATACCTGGGTCTTGGATTCCAAGACTTTTCCCCTCTATGGAACTTATTTCCTTCATTTGTAAAATGAAAGGAATGGACTGGGTGACTGCTAATGTCCTTTCTACTTCTAAATCTTATCATCCTAGGAATGTTACTACTTGGAGATAAATGCCCCTGAGGGTCTCTTCTAGTTTGGACAAATTATACATACAGATGGAATTGAAATCTATGTGTATGATTGGATATGTACCAGTTGAGCCTCCTTGCCCTAAATTACCTTCCTTAGCCCCTGTCCTAGGATTTCAAATTCCACCATCAGAGATGCATTATTTTTGGTCTGTTAGCATTTCCAGACTGTTTATTAAAGTGTATCTGCTCTAGGATGGAAGAAAGGGATGGATACCCTGGGCCATTATTAGTCAACACTTTAAGAGTGTTTATTAGCCGATTGTCAGCTTAATGTAGAATTGTCACTGGGTTGGAACCAAAGTGCCCTGCTTTTTTTATAAGTTGCCGAACATCAGGACATAAAGACTGAGAACACATGTGCTGAGTTAACTGTTGTAATCAAAACTGACAACAAAGTTAACATATTTAAGGATATACATAATCAATACTATGCTGCACGGTAATTAGCCATAATTGGTAAGCAATTCAAAGGAAAGATTGAAATTAGTATCACTTTTACATAACTGAACTACATTCTTAGTTTCTCTCCTTTAATTTTTTCAGTTTAGTGTGCTTCGGTGGAAAGAACATTTGGGTCAGAATCCCTCCCTCTGTGTTAGCTCCTACCTGATACTTACTGTTGGCCAATGGTTAGAGTCAACATGATGTAGTGTAAATAGCACTGGCTCTTAAAATCAGAAGACTGGGAGTTCACCTTCCGCCTCTGCCACTTACAATCTGTCAACTGACATTGGGTAAATCATAACTTCCCCGGGTTCCAGTTTCCTCATCTGTAAATGAGATACTTGAATTATATTGCCTCTTCCTGTTGTAGGCCCAGGATCCTCTAAGTAGTCTCAAATCTGTGGCTTCAGCTTTTTCTTTTATAAAATGAAGGAGGTTGTATTAACGAACCTCCACCTAAAATCTCTTTCGAATTGCACACAGATCTTGGGAGTCATAAGATCTGAATTTGAATCTTGGCTCTTCTATGTCCTATCTGTGTGATGTTGGGCAAGTCACCCAACCTCTCTAAGCTTATGTTCCTCACTTGGAAAATAAGAAGACTGAACTAGATGATTTCTAAGGTCTAAAATCCTTTTATTTTATATTCAGTGTTTGAATAGAATTCTTTCTCCCTTTATATGATATAATCCTCCACTAAATTCCTTTGTTGAAGCCTTTCCATGGTGTGAAGGTAGGTTTCAAAGATCGTGCCAGCAGAGTGCAAGTTTTGGCATATGCTGGCAAGGTGAGAAAGCTTTAAATAGAGACTTAGTGCTCATCTCCAGTTAAGCTCAGAGAGGATCAGCAGGAGAACATTGGCCACCTACCAGTGGGTGAATTTGGGTTGTATTTTTTGCCACTGGAACTTAGGAAGATTATATGGAGATAGCATGGCACAAAGGGATTGGATATGGCATCTGAGTCTCAAATCCTGGTTTTTTCCCTTACAATCTATGTGACTTTGACCAAGAGGAGTTTGATAGAGTGGATAGACTATTGAACTCGTAGTCAGGAATCTTGCCTAAGAAACTTACCCTATGTGTGAGACAGGCCAACTCATTCATCTCACTTTGAAAAACCATGATAAGTAAATGACAGCTCTCATTTAGCTTCTTTGGACTTTAGTTTCCTTGTCTACAAAAATGAAAGGGTTGGACTGAATAATTTTTATGATTTTATCTGTGTCTAAATCTATGACCTACTAAGCACAGAAGGCACTATCATCTGCCATGCTTTCAATCATGCTACAGACATACTTTCAAAATCATGGATCCTTTGAAGCACCATAATAGTTCTAGTTCAATTATGACCATCATTAACAATATTATGACATATCATATCCAACACATCAAAAGTCAAAAGTTCTGGATCTTTCCCCTTAAGAATAAGATTTTTTTGCTCTTTTCCAACAGTCCTTCCCTATAACTTTTAGCCCATCTTTCATAGCTAATTTTTCTAGGGCACCAACCCCTTGCTTTTTGCTACCTGATCTGTTCAAATCAATGCAATGTGCAATATGCCGAATGTGGCATAACATGCTGTATGTCATGTTAGACCCTGAAGATAAAAAGAACAAGAAAAACAACACCAAGATAAAGTTCTTGCCCTCAGAGAATTACACTCAACTAGAGGGTAACATTAAGACAGACAAGTGGAAACATGCAAAATAAATAGGAATTAGCTTTTGGGAAGTACTAAGACTAAGAGAATCAGGAAGGTCTTCTTGTGGGACTTGAGTCAAGCGTTGAAGGGAGGTGGGGCTTCCAAGAGTTGGAGGTAGAGGAAGAACAGTCTAGGCATGGTGGGTGACCTACCTTAAAGTATAAGGGTGGAAGATGGAATATCACATATGGAGAACATAAAGAAGGTCAGTTTGACTGGGAACGCAGAGTGTGGAGGCAGTCATATAAAGTCTGTCTGAGAAGACAGCCTGAATCTGATATAAAAGGGCTTTAAATGCCAAACAGATGAACTTGGCACACTACCTACTGTTGTCTCTTGAGGTTGCCATATTTTCTGCTCTTTGGTGAATGAGGTACAGAGCATGAGCTGAATGAAATAGTTTAGAGAAGAGAAGATGGCAGTTATATTGCCACTCTTGTGGCTGAAGCACAACTATTTCTTTTTTCTTGTCCCCTAAATGATATGGAATGGAGGGAAAGCAGGAATTTATTCTAGGGCAAGAGCAAGACTTATATACAACAATTTTCTTTCCTACTCCACCTCGATAAACAGAAGTGTTGGGAGTAACAAAAAAAAATCATCTTTTCCCCCTTTCTTTACCTAGTATATAATTAAAAGAAAAAAAATCATGGTAAAAAAAGTTTCTTGATTCCAGATGAGAGCCTAGAGATGATATACCACTGAAAGTTTCAAGGAGGACAATCTGATCTGCACTTTAGGGATATAATTTGGTAGGCTACCCCAGATTCAGAACCTTTACACCCCACTCCATACCCATGCCTTCCTGCCCCTGTGCCAAAAATAACTTTTATGTTTTATAATCCAAGAACTCTGAGATATGAAGCTATAGATTTTCTTTCTGGAGAAACAACAACATAACTAACTAGGGAATTGGGGAGGAGAGAACATATCAATAAATGGTATCATAGGTTAGAAGAGAAGATGTTTGAAAGAATGGGCTGTATACTAAGAACCTTTTGAATAGAAGAATAATTTTGACAGAATTTGGATAGATGGTGGGTAGGGGGTGGCATGGGTGGGTGGTTCTAACAGTGTTAAGGATTAATCCTTGCTTTTCCTTCTGATCTGGTTTCTATCCTACATTTCACAGAGCCTTAAAACCTTAAGGCAGCCTTAAGGTGAATGATCTTAGGATTCCCTATCTTCTCTTCCAATCTTGCCCTAATTTATCAAGAGGTATCTATAATGTAGTGGGAAAAACACTTTATTTATGAACAGAGGAGATAGAAGAATGGACTTTGAATCTGGCTTTCCTATTTACCTCTGTGAAGGTGGGTCAGTCTCTTCTCTCAGGGGCTAAGTAAAATGAGGAGGTAGGACTGACTATAGGGTCTCAGATAGCTGAAAACACCATTATCCTAGCTCCTTTTCAAAGAAATAAAACCTTTCTTTTTAAAACCAGAGAAAAGAGGCTTAAAATGCTAATACCTGGAAGAATTAAGACACTGATTTCAGACTAAGTGTAAAGACAACCTTATCTTTTATCATAAGGGGAAAGGAGCTTGGGAGCAGGGAGACTGGATACCTGAAGCAAAGGCAATTCCTTTGATCAGATCAGAATGAGAAACCAAAAACAATCTCTGCTTTACTAGCTGCATGCTTGCATTCATCTGTGCTACAAACAAAAGTTGTCTGCAGAGATCAACATCCTGATCCTGTCCTTATGTACCTGGGCAGAGACTAATACGGGTAGAGCATAGAAATCTGGACCCAGTCACACCATAAGAGCGTTAAATTAGATTTTTTCTAAGGGTTCATCTAACTCTAAATGTTTCGATGATAATGATGATGAAATTCATGGTATCAATGAACACTGAGTGGCCAGGGAAACATAGGGAAGACAATGACAGGAGCATCCTTGAGCAAAAAGTAAATTTGCCAAAGTTTGTCATCCCTATCACCATTCCTTTCCTCTTTCTTCTATTCTCCCCAGGAACCTATTCTATGTCCTGTTTTAGCTCTTAACTGGCAGCCAACTAATCCCTGCCCAGGTCTTAACTGGTAATTACAGTTTTTAGCTAATCCCTGCTAAAGTCTTAAACTAACAATTAAGGTGTTAGCTGATATTAAAGTAAAGCAGTGGTCTACCTATGAACCCAAGTTACAACACTTATTAGACTTGTGATCTTGGTCAAATCACCTTATCCGTTTGACCTCAGTTTCTTCATCCATAAAATAGTGTGCCTGCCAGTGTAGCAGAGCTATTGTGGAGATCAAATGAGAATACCTAGGTAGCAGTTTAAAAAACTTTATAACACTATCCAGATGGTCAGCTTCATTATAATAATTACTACTATGTAGTTGATTACAGCTAAAGCTTATTTTTATTTTGAAGATGACCTTTGTACAGGAAGTGAAAGAATAGATATTACTAAAAGGGAGTTGACACTCAAGATAAGTAAGGACATGGCAAGAGAGAGCCTAGTGGTCCTTGCTAAATCAGGGGACCGTCTGAGCCAACTAAACTAGATGAACTACATCCTCAGGTTCTAAAAGGACAAGGTTGTGAAATGCATAGAGTGCTAGGTCCGGGGTCAGGAAGACCTGGATTCAAATCTAGCCTCAGATAATTACTGTGTGACCCTGGGGAAGTCATTTAACCTTGTTTGTCTCAGTTTGTCCATTTGTAAAATGAGTTGGAGATGGAAATGGTAAACTACTCCATTATCTCTGCCAAGAAAACCCCAAATGGGGTCACAAAGAATCAGACACGATTGAAAAATGACTGAACCACAACAATATTCTATTTTTTATACTTCAGTTTCTACATCCTCTCTTACTTCTCAAGGTGAACTTTTTGTGCCTTTAAAGGACCCAGGTGAATAAGCATCAATCACGGTTTAGGATGGCTTTAAGTCTGGGAGACTAGTCACAAAGACATAATAAAGATCCTGAAATGAATCTGAGCTAGCACAAAAGCTAAGCTAAGAGATCAAGGTCGTTGTCTTCTTACTGACTCCCATTCTTAGCATTACTGCCACATTCAAGCACCTAGCTCATACTTCCTGATGAATGGCATAATTAGGAACATGTGACTGGCAAGAAGTCTCCAGGGCTTTTAGCCACCTTAGACGAGAAAAGTGTATAGGCACTATATGCAGTATCACCAATGTCTATATATCCTCAATATTGCTGGGAAAAGACAGCTTAAATTCTAAAGGTTTATTTATTTTTGGAGAGCAGGGAATGGAGGCAAGGGTTTTTTTTTGTTTTTTGCTCCCATCTAATAAGTTATAAACTCATTGAATGTCGCAATTTGAAAGGACCTTATTTTACAGGTGAGGAAAATGTGGCCTAGAAAGGGAAATGGACTTGAAGAACCAAGAATAGTCTATCTGTCTCCTGCCTCTCATTCTGGTGATATTTCCACCATACCACAATCCTGTCCAAATACTTATTCATAATTTACTCAATAGTGTAAGAATCAAAAAGAAATAAAATCTAGTTTCCTAAATTAAAAAAATAGAATAATCTCAGAAGCTTTTTAAAAAAAAACTTTATAACTAACCATTATTTTCTTTTTCTAAATTTCCTTTCTAGATATAGGGCATTCACTGAAATCAACAAAACTAGTTATCTAAAAATAAACTCCAAATCTTGAATCTACTTATGAAAAAATTATCAATGTTGTTATAAAACATGTGCTTACATTTAAACTAAATAAATAAAAATAAACAGGCAATAAGCTATGATAATGGGGAGATACTTGAAGAATAAATAGACCTACAAAAGCAAAAGTTGCATATTCATGAATCAGCTCATGGGAATATTCTGAAATAAATAGCAAAATAATTATTAGAACAGATGAAATTACAGAAGAATATTCAGGATATCCCTCAAATGCCTTTTATATTCGTGTAGGCTGTGTTTCTGAAGAGGAAGGAAGGAAGGAAGGAAGGAAGGAAGGAAGGAAGGAAGGAAGGAAGGAAGGAAGGAAGAAAAAAAGAAAGAAAAGAGAAAGAAAGAAAGAAAGAGTAGGAAGGAAGGGAGGGAGGGAGGGAGGGAGGGAGGAAGGAAGGAAGGGAAGAGGAAGAGGAAAGGAAAGGAAAGGAAAGGAAAGGAAAGGAAAGGAAAGGAAAGGAAAGGAAAGGAAAGGAAAGGAAAGGAAAGGAAAGGAAAGGAAAGGAAAGGAAAGGAAAAAGGAAAGAATGGCTTGGTTTACTCTTGGGAGCCCCTACTAATAAAGTGATTTGGGGACAGTAGCTGAAGGCTATTTATCCATTTATAGTTGTCTGCCTTTTGGATAGTATGTAAGATACAGATTTTATGGGGAATTTTGTCTTAGTTATAAAGTTATAAAGGCATTTTCATTTCAAAGACATTATTAGTACTATGCTGGCCTATGGAAGCAAGTATTTAAAAGTTCCTTTAAATAGCTGAGTTTTGTGTTTCATTTTCAAATTACTAAATGAACACCTTCAATTTACACTTGTTAATATAGTTATTTAAGTACTTTTTACAAGCCTACTATGCCTTTGTAAAATTGAACTCAAAGTGAATTTTAGTGCTCAAATTCACTTTTATACTTAGTCTTTAAAACAGAAAAGATATCTGCCAAACACATATTTTTGTGTTTGAGGAATGTTTTTTAATAAATGAATTAATATTTTGAAGCAAAAGATGTTTAAAAACAAAAATGATGATATTCACAAATAGCCTGTTAAAATAATTTACCACATCAACGAGTCTCCTAGTCAAAGCAGTCTAGGGAAAGATGGCACAGGATAAGGGAATTGAGGCTTCAGTTTGGACCTTTCAATTGTGAAGAAAACTCCTAGTAACCAGTAAGTGCTATATAAACAAATATTAATTGTTATTCCTGTTACAATTGTTAGGAGGGGAAGAAACATTTATTAAGGCCCTACTATGCATCACATGTTGTGCTTAGGGCTTTACAAATACCACATAGGATCTTTACAAAAATCTTGTGTTATTCTTATTTCCATTTTGCAGAACAGGAAACTGGGGCAGACAGAAGTTATGTGACTTTCCCAAGGTCCCACAGTAAGTGTGTCTGAGAACATATTTTTAACTCAGGTCTTCTTGATTACAGTCCTAGAGCTTTATATGCTATGCTACCCTACTGCCTCTAATTAATATTAGTATTACTATTGGTATCACTCTTCCTATTTGTATTTGTGGCAAGTTAATTAACCCTTCAGTAATGCAGGCACTTTCAAAGCAGGTCCATATCTATGCTAATAGGATTTTCTTCACCTGTAATTTTCCATACCTATGAAATCACAGACATAAACTTTGAAAATGCATTAATATTAATACTAGTATTACTAACTAGATAAAATAATAAAAAGACCCTGAGAATAAAAAACAAAAAACAAACAACCAAAAAAAAAATCCAAAACCCAAACCCCAAAATGAAATCTACTCAAACAAGCTTGATTGGCAGTCAAAAAATATCTAGACATGTCAAAGTAGTCAAAACAGCTAAACCAGTTTTTAAGTACAGACATTGCATGAAATAAAGGGTTTCTCCCAGTCTGGACTAACCACTGGCATTTCATAAAGTTGTATTATTTTAGGGACCTTCGTTACTACACACACACACACACACACACACACACACACACACACACACACACACACAAATGATATTATTTTTACTTTTTTTTAAAAAAGCCGAGCAATGAGAGTGGCACACAAATGAAGCAATGCTGAGTTTTTCAAACAGATGGCTCAGGATGAAGTCTGATGGGTTCAGTGGGACTATGTAAAACTAATGTCCCTGAGGAAAAAGACTGATGTGACTATAACACAGTAACACAGCTTCTCTCCTCCTCCGCCTGCCCTCCTTCCTCCCTCCCCCCACTCCCCAGCTTCCATCTCATCACATTCCATTTTCATGTTCATACTTTCACTAAGTAAATAGGAGAATGTTTGAAATTCTGGTGAATGCTTTAGAAGTCTTTGGAGAGCACTCTCTGAACATGTTGATAGGAAAGCAGTAATGATACATATTATTTTCCCAGACCTCCTTTGACTCCTTATTCCTTCATAAACTGGGGTTTTCTGGAGCTAATATTCTCTCTAGCCTGTAGCTTCAATAGACAACATTTATGAATGAGTTTTTATTGCTAGGGAAAAAAAAGAAATACCTCCCTTTTAAATAATCTCTCTGAATTTAGTTAAGCTGGTCTTTGGGATGACAGATATATAGATCATCACTTGACCCAGATTCTAAGCTTTTCAAATTTTGGAAGGTCTTCTAGACCTTACACTCCCATTTTGTAACTTTAAAAACCCCAGAGTCACATCTATGCCATGGTGAGGATTATGTCAGAGTTTTAACGTATGGACTTTGTTAGACTTAAAAAAAACAACAACAATAACTAACATTTATATAGCATTTAAGGTTTACAAACAACTTTAAAAATATTATCTAATTTTATCCTCACAACAATCTTGGATGCCATTATTATCCCTGTTTTACAAGTGAGGAAACTGAAACAGAGCAGTTAAGTGACTTATCCAGGGTGACATAGTGTTTGAAAACAAATTTGAACTCATTTTCCTGATTCTAGACCCAGCTTTCTACCCACTTTACTACCTTGCTGCTCAATGGTATTTTTTATAATAAAATAAATAATACATGTATTATAGTATATAATAATATAATTATATGATATATTTTATGCACAAGATAAATATAATGTAATATCTTATAATACTGTAAATCAACAATATTCGAATGGGTTAAATAGCACTTTTGATCCTTCTCCTTGTTTGTAACCACCCGACTGACATGTTACAACTGTCAAATTGGTAAAATCCTCAGGAAAACAAGAAGCAGGGTATGGTGGGAAGAGAATAAGACCACAGGAGTTGAGTCTAGAAAGGATCTTAGGTAGACTATAATCCAGTCATCTCATTTTACAGATGACAGAACTCAAGAGCTAAAAAAAAACTAAACATTTTGCCCAGTAAACAAATAGAAAGTACTGAAGCCAATCTTCACAAAGAAGAGGATACCATTCAAAGTGATGATGTATAAGGTGATGGGTGTGGCTCTGACTTCAGTGAGAGGGTGAGGCTTTACTTCAGCAGCATAGATTTAGAGGTGAAGAAAGACCGTGGAGATCATCTCATCCAGCTCCCTCAAATGAAGAACCTGAAGTCCAGAGAGGTTTCGTGATTTACTGCTGGCCATCTCCTAGTAGGGGGAAGAACCAGGAATTGAACCCTAGTCCTTAGATTCCAGATCCATCACTCTTTCTAGGAAAGTGGCAAGAGGAGATGGGGACAGAAGGGTAGGGTAAACTATCTCATGTAGAAGAAGCAAAGGGAAGTGGTTGCAAGGGAGGGGGAGAATAGGAAGGCAAAAAGGCAAAACTACATTCTCATTGAATTTGGTTCAGGGAGAGAATGACATACATACTAAATGGGATATCTCAACCTACAGCAGAATAGGGGGAAGGGGGAGGAAAGGAGGGATGATGGATGGGAGGGCATCCTTGGGGCGAGGGGTGGTTGGAAGTACCCACTATAGAAGAGGGACAAGATCAAGTAGGGAATGGACCAGGTGGGGGGTGGGATGAGTGGGAGGGAATTATAAGCAGCCTTGTACAATATATCTACTGTGGTAATGTTGTGCATAGCTAGACATGTACAACATATACTGAATTACTTATCTCCCCAGAGGGAATGGGTGACAAGGGAGGAAAGAAATGGATCTGAAATTCAAGGTCTTAAGATCAAATGTTTCAAATATATATAAATACTATTATTAATACTCTTTTGCTTGTAATTGGGAGATAAGATGTGCAGGCATTGGGACACAAAGATTCACCTTCCTCTAATGGAAAAGTCGAAGGGGGTATGGGAGAAGGTATGGGAGAGAGCAGATTGGAAGAAGGGATATCTTGCGGGACTACTCTTCTGGGAGGGTGGGTAGGGGAAAAACAGGGGGGGGGGAATGATTGTAACTCAAAATCTGGTGGAAATGAATGATGTAAAACAGAAGTTAATAAAGCATTTGTTTAAATATTAAAAAAAAAAGTAAGCTTCACACTGATGAGTGTCTGCCTTAATGTCATGTATGTGCTTTTAGGAGTTTAGGAATTAAAAAAGATTAGAGTAGGAAACTGAAAAGTGAATTTAGTCAAAGCAATGTCCTGTAAAATAATGATTATAAAAAAGAAAAAATAATAAAGTAATTAGTTTAAAATGCCTATTATACAAGGTTGTGTGGAAAAGGCAAAAACGTTAAAATAAAATTTTTATGTTTAACAAATCAACTTAGAAAAGTGAGAAGTATATAAAAATAGAACAATAAATAGGGTTATTTTGGTTGGGAAGGAAGAGAACTCTGAAGTTAAGGAGAATTCTTAGAAGCATAAGACAGCATGCCCATAGAATGCTTGACTATATGTCTGTAATCACTATACACCGATGATATGAGAGAAGGAAGGAAGTATGGTAGATCCTAAATGGCCCATCTGGGTACAAATCATGTCTTTGACACACACCGACTCATTGTTTGACCTGGAGCAAATCACTTAACCTCTCAAGGCCCTTGTGCATTCTCTGAGATTATTGAGACCACTGATTTTTTATCTCCTTCTATATAAGGAGTTTCTATACTCCGGGGACTTCTAATGCCAATGAAACCACAGATCTAGACCAAAACAAAACAAAAATGATATAAATATTTCACTAAAGAGTTGCATGAAGTAGTCCATGTTCTCTTATCTTTAATAAAGTGCAATAAAAAATATGGCTTTGTGTTCACCTCATCTCTCTTCATGGCAATGTAGAATATTAAAGTCGAAAGGGAACCTTTAAGAACATCTAGTTATATAGCTAATAACTGTCCCATCCGAACTTTGAACATTATCCTTTAGACTCATAGTCCAATATTATTTTTTCATCACTTTGTTTTCCCTTCTGCTATCTTTATCATTTTATATTCCCAATATATTCTATGCTACATCCAAAGTTATGCCACATGTATCCTCTTTCACCACTAGATGGCACTTGTGCTTGGATTTAGTACAACACCTGATTTTTACAAGTCATATTAAGGGTGGGGTGAAGAGGGGAGGATCTTACTTTCAGGAAAATATGGTACCTGCACCTGAATGTTGCTGTGGAACTTCAGAAGAAGAGAGTGCACCAAGGATGGATAGGTCAATGAAGTGCTCTTGGAATAAGTGACGCAAAAATTAAGTATTGAAAAATGGGTATCTGCTAGTGAGAGTGGAGAAGTGAAAACATTCAACATTGGGGCTATTTCTGTGAGTTCCTAGAGCACAGCAGTGGAGTCACTGAACTTAGATGGGGACAAAATACACCTTTATTGTTACAAACCTCTAACTAAAATTTAGCTTTACTTTCAGTTTTGATTTTTTCCAAAAATATTGTTCTGAGAAGGGATCCATTGGCTTCATCAGACTGCCAAAGGAATCTATCATACATACATAACACATACATAACTCCTGTCCTGGAGATTAAGGGAAAATGATAACCTTGTAGCTATTGCCACAGGCATTTAAGAAATTAGAGTAGTTGGGGTTAGGTGGAGAATTTGCATGGGGAAATAGTGCTGATCCATCATTTGCAAGACATGCAGATATACATGGGCTCAGTATTTTTACCTAGGTTTCCCAACTTACACTGGAAGCTACTAGGCGTGCATTTTATAAAATGGCCAGTCCGTATGGTTGACATAGTCTGTTCCTGGGGAACAGAAGGAACCCAACTGGCTCATATAGACAGTTAATTCATCAGTAAACACAAAATTATTAAAGACTCCTTATATGCCAGGCATTGTGCTAAGAACTTGTGATACTAAAAAAAAAGGCAAAATACACTCTCTACCTTCAAGAAGCTCACATTAGAATGGGGGAAACAACAGGTAAACAGCTACATATACTACACACATATGGACACACATAGCACATATACACAGATGCCTTGCCCAATACACAATGTATGTATTTGTATTTATAGACATGCATATACATACATTTATATGCACATGTATGCATCTGTTTATTTTATAAATGGGAGGCAATCTCAGAAGGAAGACCCTAGTCATAGTGGCAGGAGGAAAAACCCTTTGCAGAAGAGGGGTAGAGAATTTTAGTTGAGGCCCAAAGAAAGTCAGGAAAGCTAAGAGGAGAAGGAGGTAAGGAAGGCAAGCATTCTAGCTACTGGGGAAAGTCATAGTAAGTGAATGGAGGGTTATGTGTGAGGAATTGCAAATAGGCCATAGAATGTGTAGAAGGTAGTGAATTGTAAGAAGACTATCAAGGTAGGGAAGGTCTAGTTTGTGAAGATCTTAAATGCCAAACAGGACATTCGATATTTGATCTAGGATGTCATATAGGAGACATATAGCCTCAGCAGGGCCACACTACACAGCATAACAGAAGAGCTGAGTCAAGCAAATCAATCAGCCTAAAGAAAAATATTTTCCAGAAATGTCTGAAAGTTGGTTTGTTTATGGTTTTGTACTACCGGAACCTAAAATCTCATAGTTTAAGGGTTTAACAAATATATAAATGTGGTCTCTATCTACCACTGTTTTGAAGAAGGGTGCTAAAACAGTGAGTCTATTTGGAAAACCTAACAGACTAGTCATGCCATGCTATATCTCTTTTCAGTGTTCTAATAAGGAAGGTAACATGTAGCTTGCTCCCTAGTTCTAAATTACTTATTAGGATAACTAAGATCCTATCATCTCTTGAGTGTCTATACCTACACATGTTTCCTTTAGGTATAGTATTCTAATAGTAATTAGTATATATGTATGATGTATTATATGTATTTAATAATAGGAATTAGGTTAATAATTTGAAGGTAATACTTTTTGGAATAATATTCAAACAACTGTGGTCCCTATGAGTCTAAAGTTAGTACAGAGCTCAGACCTGTGATTTCAGTATAGGGAATTCCCAGAGGAAGAAACCACCTCTACCAGTGTAGATTGACACTTGCTTTGAAATGACAGTTTTAGAAAGGTGTCTATAGTACTAAGGAGTGAGAAAACTGGCGTAGGATCACACAGCCACAATGTGTGTTAGAGGAGAGAGGGGAGGGGGTTCTTCCTGGTTAAGAGACCATCTCTCTAATCAACTAAGTCTTGCTGCCTCTTATATCATGAGATTATAGTTAATGTTTAAATATTTTGGTTTTTTTCCTTATAATTCTCTGTCTTATTTATGAAAACTTCATTAGATTATCAAATGACAATTAAGGTTAACTAAAGTTTTTTTTTAATGTTTTGAATGTCTTTTAGGAAACAAAACAAATGGGGAAGACAGGGGCAGCTAGGTGGTGCAGTGAATAGAACACCAGCCCTGCAGTCAGGAGGACCTGGGTTCAAATCCAGCCTCAGACACTTGACACTTACTAGCTGTGTGACCTTGGGCAAGTCACTTACTCCAATTGACCTGCCCTTCCCCTCCAAAAAGCAAAAAAAAAAAAAGAATAAAAAAATATATTAAAAAGAAAACAAATGGGGAAGACATACTCATCCCCTCTACTTAAGACTAAGACAAGAATTACTTCATGTCATGCACTCATGATCTGTCCAAATTAGACTGTTTCCCAGTCCTTCTGGGCTTCATGCATTTTCACAAGCTCTGCAGTCTCTCCTCAGCCAGCCTCTAAAAATCCTTACCTCCCTTAATTGAAACTTCTTTCTGTGATTTCCCCCAGCTTCAAGTACCCTGATCTCCCTTCTTAAAATACTTTGTATTTAGTTATTTGTGTACAAGGTAGTGGGTTAGTCTTTCACTTTGATATAAGGTCTTAAAGGGAAGTAATGTTTGTACCCCTATCATTTGTACCTACCAAAATGACTTACACAAAATAGCTCTTTAATAATTTCTAGATGACTTGAATTTTTGAGTGTCTGTGTCTCACAATTATAATAAAGCACACTTGTACAAAAGGTTTTCAATTCTTCAAAGTTGATAGGGCTAAAATTTGTTCAACAAACCTATTTATGTGGTGGGTTAGTTTAACTCAATTAAATATTTATGTAACCCCTACTATGTGGAAGGTCCTGGAAATACAAAGGTGAAATGGCACAGTTTAGGCCTTTAAGTATGATAGGAAGTATGAAGAGGATAAGTGTGAATAGGAAGTAGGAAGGACCCAAGAAACCATTGGTACAATCTCTTATTTTTTTTCAAATAAACTATTGGTAGAATTTTTAATTGATCCAACCATCCTGAAAAAGAAAAATCAATGTATGATGACCTTAAACCTAGTAGTATTCTACCAGGCTAATACTCCAAAGAGAAAGGAAAATGTCTTATGTGTACAAAAACATATATAGCAAATCTTTCTGTGTTGGAAAAGAACTAGCAATGAAAAAGTGTCTAGCAATTGAGGAATGGCTAAAGAAATTATGGTATGTGAATATAATGGAAACTATGTGCTGTAATTATTGAAGAAAGACTGTTTAGAGAGATCAGGGAAGAGTTTTATGAACTGCTGCAGAGAGAAGTAAGTAAAACCTGAAGAACAATTTATACTATAACAGATCTTAGAAAAATGAACAATTCTGAAATACTAAAGACTGATCAACTAAATAATCAACCTTGATTCCAAAGGACTGATAAAGAGCAACGTTTCTCATTTTGTAACAGAGATGATGGACTAATATGAAAAATAAGAAATTAATTTTGGGGCATAGCCAATAAGGGAATTTTACTGTACTTATGTGATGTAACAATTTCATTCTTTTTTCCTAGTTTCTTCCTTCCTTCCTTCCTTCCTTCTTTCCTTCCTTCCTTCCTTCTTTCCTTCCTTCCTTCCTTCCTTCCTTCCTTCCTTCCTTCCTTCCTTCCTTCCTTCCTTCCTTCCTTCTTTTCTGTATGTCTCTGTCTCTGTCTCTCTCATATTTGTTATCCTTAGGACTTAGCATAGTACCTGGCACATTAATATGCACTTAATAAATATTTATTTACTAAGTTTCTTTCTTTTCATTTTTACTTAATTAGATGGAGGGAGGTAGGAGAAAAATTAAAGGCTTGAAAATTAGGAAAATGGCACAATAGACTATTAACAACGACACACTTTTTTCTAAATAAAGAAATTAAGTCTCTAAAAGGTTAACTGACTTGTGCGAGGTCATACAGACAGTATGTGGAGGAGACAAGAACTGCACAATTTAATAGGGAGTATAAGACCATACATTAGTCAGTATGATACAAGATAGAATAAATGGCAAAGGTTTAGAATGGTAATAATCCAACTAGAAACTTGATTAAGTTACTATCTCAGAAGTAACTTGTCAAATATAAGGAAAACTCAACTTTGTATAGAGTGGGGCCCTGGGTGGCATTAAAGGTCTTTGGAGGTCATTAGCTCATTTAATTAAATTTGTTTGCCAAATCACATTTAATTAACTTGATGCCTTACATTTTTTTGAAATAAATGTCTAAACCAGGATTGGGATGGTCGCAACTTCATGAAGCTATAGACACACTAGCCACCCACTTATAGCAGAAAACATATTTTAGAAAGGAAATAGTTGTAAATTTTAACCTTTCAATGGATGACTAAGAATAAGCCTCTTCTACCACCCCCTGGAAAAAAGGCTTCCTTAAAAACTTTTGAATAGTATTTTTAAAAATTCCCTTTTGCTGTTTTTAAGTGAATTTTAAACATTTTATATTCAATCTATTGTAATCTGAGTGTCTTGTTGAGCTTGTGGCCATCTAATGTCCAAACAGGGTATTAGGATTTGAAAGAAATCTATGAAAAGAGGTCTAAGTTCCACAGAATATAGGAAAAAAAGGGACCTGAGAGATCATCTCAAACCTAACTTCTTCATTTTACAAAAGAGGAAATGGAAGTCCAGAGAGTGAAGTATCTTGACAAAAGTCACAGAACACAAAAGTAGCAGAGGCTACTTTTGTCAAGAGTCAAGTGACTCTTGAGTCAGAAGTTCTGGGTTCAAATGTCACCTGACTCCACTTCACATATATGACCTTTTAAAAAATCATTTAATCTCCTTGGACCCCTTTGTTTCCTCAACTGTGAAATGAGGGAATTGGAATGGATATCTTCTGAAGGTTTGCTCTGCTTCTAGTTCTATGGCTCTATTCAGGGTTTGAATTTAGGCCTTTTGAAGATTTCCCCAAACCAATCTTGGTATACTTTCCACTGTGCTACCATCCCCCACCTTGAAACAAACCTTTGTAAAGTAATCTAAACATGCCCCTCCAGAAATAAGCAGTCAGCTGAAACAGGCAGATGCTATTTTCCATTTTTTTTAACTGTTTAATGGCCAAAACTTAGTTCAAAGCCACCAAAATTGTGCCTCTTTTCCTCTGATTTTAATTAAATTTCAAATTTCATGGAAAGGAATCTATAGTAGATGGGGTTTTATGAGTCATCTGCCATCCCTTTTATAGAGTCAATGGTAATTTCTCAATTAAAAAAAACAAACTTGATAATTTCTTTTGTAATAGAAAAACATTTATAGAAATGATTTGGAAACCCAGACAGCTGTTCTAACAAAACCTATGATATAAAGGGGAAAAAAACAATTTTGGGAAAGTATGAAATAAAGTTCATTTTTCGTCATCATGGTATTTCTGTCTCCTTAGTCTTACAGAGTGTTTTTTGAGGGTGACTGGGTAACTCTGGCTTTAGATTATAAAATTCCTTCTATACCCAGCTAAATAACATGACTTTTCCTCTTGTAAAAATTATCAACCAGTAGGGATTCCTAATTAAATATCTAAAGATATATATGTATATATATATGTATATATATATGTATATATATGTAAAGAGTGTCTGAGATTCAAAGAACAGTTAAGTGACCATTCATAGGAAATATCTGCCATTATAGAAGACTTGCCAATTTAGTGGACATTATTATTAACAAGAGAAAATTCTCTTTATCCCTGTCCATCTCCAGAAGCAAGGTGAGAGTTGAGAACCTGATGCATGAGACTAAAGGCTAGTTCACTATCCCCCAGGTTCCAACCTGGGAAAAATGTCCATCTCTAATAGGAGCAGCAGCAGCAGCAGTATCTGTCTCCTTGGTGTGCTCCACAAGCAGGGTAGCTGACAGCTCTGAAGTTGCCTCTGGGTCTGTCATGTAGTTAGGCTGCTTGGCTGGGCTGACTTATTCTACTCAATGCCATTTTTTCTCTGACTTACCTTTGATCCCTGGTTATTTGCATATTGTTATGTGCTCAGGGGAAAAAAGTTCCTGGGTAAATACCTCCTGAGAGTTTTCTTTGCATTTATATAGTAGAGAGAGAGAGAGACAGGTTAAAAAAAATGATGTGATCCTGGGCAGGAGGTGGAAGCCACATTCCATGGTGCATTATCATAAGATAACCTGTCTCCACAATTGTTACTGCAGACTAATTTCTAGTGAAGGTCTGAGTCAATTCTGGCAGTTCTTTCCTCAGTGGCTAAGCCCAGAAATTCATATAGATTCAAGGAACCAAAAGAGTATGATGTAATGGAAAGATGTCTAGATTTTGGAGTCAGAGGATTTGGATTCAAATTCTCTTTTTGCCTTTGACTAATTCCTCTACTACTTGCTGACATTGGGCAAATCCGCTACTACTGTGTGACACTGGGCAAATCACTGAAGCTGTTTTTTCTTTTTTTCTCTCATCTACTAAATGGAGGGTTAGGAATGTATGATCTCCAAAATTTCTTTTGTCTCTAAAGTTATGGTTTTATGATTCTGTGGCCTTCTAGTGTCTCTCCTATATCTAAATTCTATGGAAGCCTACTCAATATGAAGTAAATTCACAAAATCTCACCCAGGGCTAGGAAATAGCACAAAGAACCTCCCTATTATTACATATACTAGTCAAAATGATGGTCTCATGTTTCTCGGGCATTCTCTGCCTAGCCAGTGATGGCTGAGTAGAAAGATACTTCCTAAGGGATGATATAAGGCATGGTGGAAGGCAGTTCTGACCCAAACCAATATTTACCTTTATTTGATCAATTTAAATTCCTCAGTACCTTTAAATAATTCAATGGAAGACAGTCTTTTGTTTCACAATTAGAAATAAAAGAACAAATTACAAATTGTTAGATCTAAAAAGGGTCACTTTGTTCTCTGATATTGTACTCACTTTCTTCCTTTATAAAAAGGAAAAAGTTGGATTAGTTCAGGAGTTTTAATCTGGGGTCTTTTAATTTTTTTCCTTGTATTTTAGAACTATTTCCAAAATAGATGGCTTCCTTTCTAATCCTATTTTTAAAAAAAAACAGACATTTTTTGTACTTAAAAACATTGTTCTGAGAAGAGGTCCATAGCCTTCACTAGAATGCTGAGAGGTCCATGACAGAAAGAAGTTTAAGAACATAAGAAATAGGGGATCTGTAAGGTCTCCTCCAGTTCTAAATTTAATGATACTGTACTTAAAATGATCTTGTACTTAAAAATACTCCCCAGGATCTTATCAGAGTGGAGATTCCCAAAGCTGTATAGCATACTAAAAAATAATAATGGCAGTTTACCCAGGAAAGTGGCAGCAAATAAAGGTGAATTTGGGGGTTCCCATGGCATAGATCCCATGCCTTGCTTAATTCTGGTCCACATTCCAATGGTAGCCAGTTTCTAGGTTGCATAAATGCATCTTATTAAGACAGTCTGGGTATTTATTGTAAACAGTTTTTTTTTTTAATTTCCTGTGATTAAGTAGATGGTAGAAAACAACCAATATTTATTCAATGCTTAGGGAAATACAAAGTTTAGATAAAAACCTCAAAGTTGGAAAGGACTATGGAGGCCATATAATACAACTAAGCAAGAATGCCCACAATAGTCTTAACAAAACAGTTGGTGATCCAGTTGTTGCCTGAAGATCTCCAATGTGTGGGAAAGCCAAGGGCTTCCTGAAATTTAAGTCCCTTCTAGCTCCTAACTTTTTCTGATCATATAATATGATCTTGCTCTCCTCTGTCTTGACACAAGAGGTAAGGGTATAGGAGTACAGAATGGAAATATCATACAAAATCAGACTGCTAATCTTCTTCCTAAAGGCAAAATGAGAGAGAAGGGGATAAGCACAAAGAACTTAGGGCCTCCCAGGGAGGAAAGTCATCTAATGCCCAGTGGCAGTTGTCTCAGACCATTAATTTCCATTTTCATAGCTGAATGAATTATGGAACGAAATGCAATACCTAGTACATATTTAACTCTACAGACTGAAGCTATATAAAATTTTTTGTATTAGTACTAATCAATGTTCTAAGAATATCATCAACCTACACTCAGAAATCTTTTTGCTATAGGGAGATTTTTGTTGCATCACTTTGTTTTTTTTTTTAACAGGATTTAACCTATATAATGAAATTTGGCACCTGGTCTATAACTTTTAGATGGCCTGTACTCGGAATATTTTATAAAATAAAATGGGAGGCCCACCCATTTTGAAATGGTACTTCATAAGTTCTAATTGGGAACTAACTCATATTTATCAGGTCAAGAGGCTTAGATTTTTGAGCTGACAGGGGCATAGGCTTCTCTTTAATGCACATACATGATTCTCATCATTCCTAATAAGAGTATGCAGTTAATATATATTCCATCCATGTAGCTGTTTTATATATAATTTCAATGAAAAATAATAGCAGGGGTTAAATCATAATTTCTTACTTCTCCTATATTTTCCACAGTAGGAAATTTGAATTAAAAATAAAAGCTTTGATTATTCATTGGTGATGAAGTCACAAAAACCAGAAATGCTTCTAAGGGAACCAAATGATGAGAGTTCTGCTATTGTAGGATGCGTTAAACAATATACCATGTGTTTCTAGCAACACATTTATAACTGTACAAATCTTGGAAAGTTTCATAAGTTCTTTTCAGATAAAGTGTGTGCTTTGCCTAAACTGCTTGACATAAAAATTGTGATGAATTTAGGAAAGCACTTTTTGGATAGGGATTTATATTGTTCATGGAAGCATCATGTCAAGTTTATAAAGATGGCAACTTTGTATACCACTAACATAGGCACTGTCTCAACCCACCTCCTCCCCCCTGCCAAGCAGTTTTAGCTTCTTTGGGTTAGGATATAAAAAGGCCACATAAAGAGGCAAGGCTCAAATGCTGTCCATTGCTCAAAAACCTCATGAATATAGTAGGAAAAAAAGATTTCCTAAAACATTTTCTCCTTTGTGCAATATAATTAAAAAGATCCCAATTAGAATTTTCTATAAAGGTTTGTTTTGGTGGTAGTGTATTCTTTTGTTTTTCCCCTTTGTGCAATTTAGGAATAAGACAGAAATACAATCTCCCACTTCATTTCTAGTGAATTGCCCTCCATCTTCTCTATCTTATTTCTCTGCTACTCTTTTTTCCTTTGACTGCTTTCCTCCTTGCCTGATGCCTGACCTTTCTCTACTCTGGGTTTTTGCCCTCTCCTGCTCTCTTCCTCTGCCCCTACTTCAGTAGAATGCTTCTCTGTTGAAGCCCCTGCCTGTCTGACTCAATCAATTTATCTGTCTCCTGGTGCCTCCCCTTCAGGCGTGTTTGTTTGTGGTAGTCCCCTGCTCTCTGCTCTCAAATAAACCTCTTGCTGTATATTTTCCTCTTTCCTCCAAGGTCCCTGAACTCCTAACCTTGTCTTTATCTATACTGCTTCTTGACCAACACTGCCACAGAAGCTGTGTTTCCCAGGGCCTCTCTGCACCTTTCTGAGGCTCCTTTTCATATCATCTCTGCCTGCCTGCCACACTCTGATTGGCTAGGGTGAGCCCACTGTCAGTCATCGTCCACCTCCCCTTCCTTCCTCCCCCTGCAACAACCCCACATGCACTCCCAGATCCATCACAGCATTTGAAATGAGCTCAAACCTCAGATAATGGGTTTCCATGGTGAAATTTTGTATTCACAACGTTCCAGTTCCAAATTTTCCATAACGTACGCTCTTCTCTCCCCTGCTGCCCCCTTTCTCCCTTTTATCCCTAATTAAAAGACATGATTTTTGTATTACATCAGGGAAGATCAGCTGTGAATGGGTTTTGGTGCAAGCAGGCAGGCAGTGGGGCAGACAATCACATTCTTTAGAGAAAGCTAAATCGGTATCGCTGTTGAATTTGTGATGCAAACTGACACAATATGTCATCACCGAATTCTCTGAGTTGCTCAGGGAATGCAAGAAGACCCTGATTTTTGTAACCCAGAACTTTTACATGGTGGACCAAACACATCACCAACCATGACTTCAAAATGCCAAGGATCAGATTTCCTTTTTAAAGCAGGGTTTCTTTTCCTTCTGTGTTCCCTTGCATCACTCCCTCCTCCTACCCCCCAGGGTTCCATTTGCCTGGCTGGAATCTTCACAACTCATTCACAACTCACCGGATCTGTTTTAGCAGAACACATGGCAAATTGTTTATAACCTAATCTGTGTTTGTTATCATCTACCCCAAATGCCCTCATCACATGAATGCCAATGTGAAACCAGCAAGAAAGATAATATACCCAAGACCTTTATTACAACTTCAGCTTTGGGAGAGAATGGCATAGAGTGAAGAATGTTATTTCTTAACCCTAGCATCTCAAATATCATTATCTCTCCTAACATTCAGAACTTCTTGCATATACCTTAAATTACTAGTGTGGCTTCTTCATTTTAATGAGCCTTACCCTACCACAGCCTTAAAGTAAAGGCTAGCAGAATAACAAGGGGAGAAACCATCTCTTATGAACAATTTTGCTTCAGAAAACTTGAAATTACTGGTGACTCTTCTCATGATTAGTGTACATGACTATGCCAGTGTTGACAGGAGATGTTCTAGGTGGGTGGGTAACTAAGTAGGGGGGAGGTGAGGCAGGTGGGTGTATGTGTGGGGCCTTCATAAAACAAAGAAGAGAGTGATGTATCTAAATTACAGGACTTGGCTGTAAAATATTTTTGATTCTTATTATCATAGCACTTTGTTTTTCATTTTGAGATTGTTCTGTCTTAAGGGTAAAGTAGCCTTACAGGTAACATTGAATATAGTTTAGTGCATTGAAAGAATAGGAAAGCTGTATGGAGCTGTAGCAGAGTTAACCTTTAAGACACAATGCATGAGATCTTAGAGAAAGAAAGGATCTTAAAATGATCTTTCTCAACACCCTTATTTTACAGATAATTTCTGGGGGGTCAGAGAGGTTTTAGAAGGAGCAAAACACAGGGTGGAGAGAGGCAGATCTGGAACCAAGGATGCTTTGGCAGAGAACCTGCTGCAGACACTTACTAGCTAAGGAATTTTGGACAAGTGAAAAGCTCTCAGAGCCTCAATTTCCTTATCTGTAAAATTAAGATTCAATTCAACAAGCAATAACTAAACTTCAACTATGTGGCAGGCACTGTGCTAGGTGCTAGGCATACCAAGCTATTGCAGCAGCCTTTTAGGTGGTTTCTCGGTTTCAAATCTCCCCTTACTCCTGCCCATTCTGCACACAGTTGTCAAATTAATCTTCCTGAAGTGTAGGTTTGACCATGTCACCTTCTATTCAACAAAATCTAAGAGCACCCTATCACCCCCAACATCAAATACAAAATCATTGGTTTAGCAATCAAAGCCTTCCACCATATGGCATGCTCCTAGCTTTATAGTCTCCTTCTATCTTGTTCACCTCATCTATTTTGTCAGTCAAGGACACTGACCTTCTTGCTGTGCCTTCCACAAGATACTACACCTCTTGACCCCAGGAATTTTAGATGGCTGTCCCTCAGGCCTGGAATGAGCTCTTTCCTTATCCCTACTTCTTGGCTTCCCTGGCTTCCTTCACATCCCAGCTAAAATCCTACCTTTTGCAAGAAGCTTTTCCTGATCCTCCTTAATGCTAGTGCCTTCCTCTGATTATCCCCAATTTATCTTGTATATAATTTGTCTATGCAGAACCATTTGCATGTTGTCTCCCTCCTTACATCTCAAGTTTTTTTTTTTTAATATCCGTGAATGTCTTTTTTTTTCTTTCTTTGTATCCCCAGAGATTAGCATAATGTCTGGCATACGGCAGGCACTTAATAAATGTTTATTGACTGATTGACACAAGGAGACAGTCCAGTCCTCAAGGAACTTTGTTCTTATCTCACTGGAATGCTATGAGATAGAAATGGGATCATGAATGTAGAATGCTTATATAAATGTGATGTTGTTAGTACAGACCTAGAACTAGAGTTCGGGTTCCCTCCGTAAAATATGGATATCCTTAGGGCTTTGAGGAAAATTCCTTGATGTAGAGAACTAGATCCCAATCCCACTAGCAAAAGTGCTTGAATATCTCATTTAACTAGATGCATGATTAGTCAATGGCCACCTACAAACTCTGCCTACAAATGAACAACTTATATTCATTGATATTTCTTTTCTCACTTTCTATGTTTACAATTCAAGATGCAATGGTAGAAATGCTGGGTTAAAAAAGCCAGTTCTGTGACTTAATAGTTATGTGACCTTGGGCAAATCATATTATCATACTAAAACTGAGGTTCTTCATTTGTAAATTGTGGGAGATACTGGTGATAATCATACTTATGCTACCTGCTTCCCAGGTTTGGTGTTGAGAAAAGCATTCCATAAGCTTTAAGAGGCAATACAACTGTGAGGTTATTAATATTATTTGTCTATGGAATTTTTGATCATGTAAAGATGTTTCTTTCACATGTAATCACATCTTTATCTATATCTTTTTAGGTAACTTAGTGGCAGGTATTATCATGCCCATTTTTATATATAAGGGAAAGTAAGCTACTTAATTAATGAAGGTCATGGTCAGTGCAGAGAAAATATTTTTGAAGATGACAATTAGGAGAACTGTCTTTAAAAAGTCATAGTTCTACTAGTTTTTTGCCATTATCCCTGAGCCTTGGGTTCTTATTCTATATATAATCTGGGTTAGCCTGGGCATGCTCAGTTCTCCTAACATTGAAAGCACCCTTTGCCAGGCCTTTGGGAAGCCTCTTTATCCCCTACCATTTAGATTGGGATGGCTTTTTTTGATCAGCTTTCTATGTCTTTAAAACTGTCAAGACTGAGCCATTTACTTTCAGCTGCATTTGTTTTCCTACATCCTTTCTTCTATACTCTTTTTGTTGCATGCAGAGGGTGAAAATTCTCAATTCACTCATGACATGGGTGCCATGAACTGAACTGATGAGAGGGGAAAAAACTTTCCTTTCCCTGCTCTCCCTCTTTTAACCTGGTTCTAAGAAATAGGTGTAGTGGTGTTTGTTTCTGTTCTGTATTGTTTATGTTCCTCAATTTCAGGTGATAGAGGTGAACCTCATAGGATTGGGAGTTCAAGTCATTGTGACCTTGGAGCCAGGATTGTAGGAAGGATGATGTAGCCAGCCAGATGAACATGGAGGCTCTAAGAAACTAGGGTGCCTGTAACTTGAACCTGAGAGGAAGTTTTTCATTGGAACTGGGACTGTTCTCTATGGGAAACAAAGCTAAGCTATGAATCTAATTTTTTATGCCCTCGCCAGAGATTGAGGTGTTGCACAGTAGGTGTGTGTGTGGGTGGGGGTGGGGCACAGAAAAGATTATGCCTCTCACATGTTGGGCAAATTTATATATTTGTGATTTTACCATCTGAAGTAAATGTTTCCGTAAAAAATCTAATATGGCAGGGGCGGCTAGGTGGCGCAGTGAATAGAGCGCCGGCCCAGTGAATAGAGCGCCGGCCCTGGAATCAGAAGGACCTGAGTTCGGAGCCGGCCTCCGACACTTAATCCGCACAAACAAAAACCTAGCCGTGTAACCTTGGGCAAGTTACTTAACCCCAATTGCCCTAAAGGGGCGGCTAGGTGGCGCAGTGAGTAAGAGCGCCGGCCTCGGAGTTTGGATGACCCGAGATCAGATCCGGCCTCAGAAAATGAGCACCCACGCATAAATAATGACTAGCCGTGTAACCTTGAGCAAGTTACTTAACCCCAATTGCTTAAAAAAAAAAAAATAAAATAAAAATATAATATGGCAGTTACTGTCTAATAGAATAGGGGTACAGAGGATTCCAGTATAATTGAGGCAACTGTATTGGTGGTGGATGGAACCAATGGCAGAAAATAAAGATTTCCAATTCCAGTTGTGCTAAGAATATCAGAGAACCACACAGAAGGAGTGAAATCTCACTTACCTCGCCTTCAAGGCAGTGAGGGTGAAGGGAGCCGGTATTACATATAAAGTGATTGCTCTAGGCCAATGGTGTCAAACTCAAATGGAAATTAAATCATTAAACCATACATAAAGATCCCTGCAGGCCACATATTGACTTAGAAAACCACATATTAATATTATCTATATTCTATTATATTTTTATTTATTTTTAAAAGTTTTCCAAATACATTTTAATCTGTTTTGCTGTCCTTGAGAGGGCTGACTGAAATGCTGCCCATGGACTGTATGCTTGACACCTCTGGTTTAGACAACTCAGTCTATCCTTGGGGAGTGTCTGTGATTCTGTGAAGAGCTGTCAACTATACATTAACAAAATGAAAGACAATGATCCAATTAAGATGGACAATTATGAGAACTACAAAGAAATCTGAGAAAGATCTTCATGAAATAATACAAAGTTTCAAAAAAAAGCAGAATCTAAAGAATGGCCTACATGTTTATATAAAATCATTATGAGGAAAAGTGAATGAGAATTAATGGACAAAGAATCATGTTTGTAGCTTAGAGACTAATGCATGTATTGATATTAATTAATTTAAATGTAAATAATTATTAAGTGTAGTTTTAATTGATGTTTAATTCTATGTACCTAACAGACTATTTAATCAAAGCAATGGATTACTAATATTTCAGAACATACCAACACTCTACACCTTGGCACGTCTTTCCTTTGCTAGCTTTCCTTCCCTTTCTCTGCTCCCCAACCCTGTGTAAACTGACTGGCCATCTCATAAAACTAAATCAGGTTTTAAAATATGTGGCATTTGTACAATACATTCTTACATTTCTTCTAAATGTAAAACCAAAGTGACTATAACATTTTATACATTTCCCTCCACAAATCAAAACTACATCAAGTTGTTCTTTACTTCCACATGACCTTAGACTGATTTTCTTATTGTATGTCAATGACTTTTAAAAGTAAACCTTTCTCATTCCATATATATATATATATATACACATATATATATATGTATATATATATATATATATATCACATTCTTCCTCATTATTCAAAGAACTTCACAATTACTTCTCTCTCATATCATCACAAGATCAAAGCATTTATTGGTGAAAGAAACCTTGGGAATCAGAATTTAACCTGTTCATTGTATATAAGAGGAAAACAGACCCAGAGAAGGGAAATGATTTGCCTGAAGGCACACAGTTAATGACAGACCTAAGATTCAAACCCAGGCCCCTTGGCTGAACTAGGGTTCAGTGCTAATTCCAATATATCATTTTGATTTTTTCTTGATGTAGGGAGATGGAATGCAATTTACAGCTGCAATGGAAAGTATGTGCCATTCTCATTGTCAAGAAATAAATTCCAAAATAAGGCATGCTTTCCCATCTAAGAAATCCTCATTGTCTTATTCATAGACTTCTTTATTAGGCCAAGATTGACAACAAAATGCTAGGTCAAAATTATACATATATGGGGCTTAGGGCAGGCATTCAGGGTTGCTGTGTATGTAGGGAAGAAACACATAGAAAAAATAAACAAAGAGTCAATTGCAAATGCAGATTAGCATTGTGCCATGGCAGAAAACACCCTGGTCTTCAGTTCAATTCTCATATAAGACACTTACTAGGGGTGTGAACACAGATACATCAGTTAACATCCCAGAACCTCAGCTTTCCTGTGTGAAAAATGGGGATAGCAATGCTTCTGCTATCAATGAGAGAAATTCTTAGAAAATATTAGGCTTTGGGGGGTGGAGTCAAGATTGCGGAGTAGAAATAGCTCTTTCTTGCAGCTCAGGTTCCCACAATTTCCAGATTCATGTAAAAGGGGACTCTGAACAAACTCTGGAGCTCTAGAACCCACAAAATGACACAGAGAAGTTCACCTCCTGCTGAGGATAGCCCAGCAGCCTGGCAGGGAGCAGCCAGCACAGCATTCTGGGAGCCAAGCCCAGCCCTGCCTGAGTCAGAGGTTTTAGCACCAGGGTGGCCTGACCAGCAGCTGGCTGGAGGGACTCCAGAACACCAGCAGCTGTGGCATTTCCAGAATTACCCACACATAGATGCCATGGATAAAGTGAGAGATTAGTGCCCTATGGACTTTGGAACTCAGTTGGGAGAGTGTGTGGCCTCTTTCCCTGGGGGTGAGAAGCCCCTAAGAAGCTTGAGCACAGCCACTGACACACACGGCAGCTTCAGTTCCTGCCCTGCTAATTGTAGGGGGATCCGGCGATCAGTCTTGGGGGTAATAGCTCTTGATTTAACCTTCTTGGATCTGGATTGTGGTCTCTGGTAGAGTTCTTGGGGTGGGTGGCCAGCTTGCCAGAGTGTGTGGGGGCTTCAGAGAGGGCACCCAACTAATATCTCCAGCAGCAGAGAAAACCCCAGCCTTTGGGACAGAAGCTTCCCTGGCTAGTGGCAGAGTCCTACTGTGGAAACGAGTCCAAAAGTCAAGTAATTGAGTGGCAACATGCCTAGGCAAAGGAAACAAAATAAACAGAAAAATTCAACATTATACTCCTATTTTTGGGGCAAAGAGGATCAAAGTATGGAATTGGAGGAGGACTGGGAGGTCAGAACTCCTGCACCAAAAGCTTCAAATAAAAATACAAGCTGGTTACAGGCCATAGAGGAGCTTAAAAAGGATTTTGAAAATCAAATAAGAGAAATGGAGGAAAAATTGGAAAGAGAAATGAAAATGATGCAAGAAAATTATGAGAGTCAACAGCCTTACTGAGGAAAATTACACCCTAAAAAATAGACTAACTCAAATTGCAAAAGAAGCTGAAAAAGGCAATGAGGAGAGAAATGCCTTAAAAAGCCCAATTTGCCAGATGGAAAAAAGAATCTCAAAAACTCACTGAGGAGAATCTTTCCTTCAGATTTAGAATGGACCAAAGGAAAGGTAGTGACTTTGTGAGAAATTAAGATGCTGTTAAGCAGATCCAAACAAATGAAAGATTAGAAGGCAATGTGGAATATCTCATGGGAAAAATCACTGACCTGGAAAATAGACCCAGGAGAGATAATTGAAAAATTATTGGACTACCTGAAAATCATGATCAAAAAAAGAACTTAGAAATCATCCTTCAAGAAATTCTCCAGGAAAATTGCCCTGATGTTTTAGAACCAGAGGGCAAAATAGAGGTTGAAAGAATTCACCAATCACTTCCTGAAAAAGATCCCAAAAAGAAAACTCCTAGGAATATTATAGCCAGGTTCCAGAATTCCCAAATCAAGGATAAAATATTGCAAGCAGCCAGGAAGAAACAATTTGAATATTGTGGAAACGCAATAAGGATAGCACAGGATATGGCAGCTTCTACACTGAAGGACTGAAGGTCTTGGAATATGATATTCCACAGGGCAAAGCACTTGGGATTAAGCCAAGAATCACCTACCCAGCAAAACTGAGTATCATGTTTCAGGGGAAAATATGGTCATTCAGTGGAAGAGAGTACTTTCAAGCATTCTTGATGAAAAAAAACAGAGTTGACATTTGACATTCAGAAACAAGAAGCAACAGATGCTTGAGAAGGTAAACAGGGAAAAGAAATCATAATGAAGTTATCAAAGTTGAACTATATACATTCCTACATGGAAAAACAATAACTGTAACTGATGAAACTTTTCTCAGTATGAAAATAGTTGAAGAAGGGTATATGGGCATATGAATACACATGTGAATGTATGCATATATGTTTACAGGTATATATAGATAGAGGACACAGGTAGAATTTAATAGTAAGGGATGATACTTAAAAGGTGAAATTAAGAGGTGAGAGAGGAATATAATGAGAGGAGATGGGGAGAGATAGAATGGGGTAAACTCTATCATAGAGAAGAGGCAAGGGAAAATGGTTACAAGGGAGGGGAAGAACAGGAAGGCAAAAAGGCAAAACCTTATTCACATTGAATTTGGATCAGGGAGAGAATGACATACATACTAAATAGAATATCTCACCCTACAGGAGAGTAGGGGAAAGGGGATGAGGTGGGGCATGATAGAAGGGAGGGTGGGAGGGAAGGGGGTGAGGGAAGTTGGAAGCACCCACTTGTGAAAAGGGACAGAATCAAAGTAGGGAATAGATCAAGTGGGATGTGGGATAGGAGGGAGGGAAATATAGTCTTTTACAATATATCTACTATGGTAATGTTTTGCATAGCTACACATGTATAACATATACTGAATTGTTTATCTTCCCAGTAAGGGTGGGTGACAAGGGAGGAAGGGAATGAATTTGGAATTCAAAGTTTTAAAATCAAATGTGTAAAATATATATAAATACTATTATTAATACTATTTTACATATAATTGGGAGATAAGATATACAGGCATTGAGGCACAAAGATTCACCTTGCTCTACTGAAAAAGTTGAAGGGGGTATGGGAAAAGATATGGGAGAGAGCAGATTTGATGAGGGGATATCCTGTTGGACTGCTATTCTGCGGTGGGGGTAGGGAAAAATGGGGAAAAATTGTAACTTAAAATCTGACAGAAATGAATAATGTAAACCGCAATTTAATAAAGCACTTGGGAAAATAAAATGAAAAAAATGAACAAAAAAAGAAAATATTAGACTTTTATATAACAACTTTAATACAATGCTTTAAAGACTGCGAAATACTTTTTAACATAGTTAATCTGATGCTAATATAAATGTGAATTGTGTCTCAACCTGGAAAATTTGGGAACTTTATTTTTACATGAATTGATATTTTGATACTTTGCTACATTCTGACCACCAGGGCAGGTGACAGTTCTTTCATTTCATTTCATGTCTCCTTGTTCTGTGGAATTCTTGTCCACTTTCTCCACTGAACACATTCCTATGGGTTATTATTGGAATGAGCTTTGTACTGGTCATAACAAAACAAAAATGACTAATGGGGAATTGATAACCAATATGAGTCAGGAGATAGGAAGAAGGCACCCAGCTTCTCTTGACAAATTTAAATTACCTGGCACAGTATAATGTTTATGGAATAGGAAGATCATCCCCACCCATTAAGTGTATATGACCTGTTTTGAGGTCTGGCCCAGGTCACAGCCCTGATGCAGCCTGAGACACACGGAGCCCATTGTGGGAGGGACTTACCCCCATTAAGCAGAGAGTGAGACTGAAACAGAGCAGGAGAGGCATAGCAGAGAGCAGAGGGAGGAACTTGCCTAGAGGAATTTGTTTGTGGGGAGACCTGACAGAAAGAATGCTTAAGATTTCAGAGTTCCCTAGATTAGTGAAGAGTATCTTACTAAATCTTACATCCTGGTATCCTAATAGTGATGTTTCAAATAAATATTTTGGTTTTTCTTTTGAGGAAGTGTTTATTATATTTTGCAAATTTACCCTGGAAATATATATATATATATATATATATATATATATTCATAGCAGCACTATGGGTATTACATTGGCATTATATTTGGTGATAAGGATAGGATGCAAAATATAAAATCTCTACTTGGAGATAGGAAGGCTGTAGGGAAGGAAACAGGTATCCTGGGGTCGGAGTATTTACCTTATTCCTCTCTGGCTAGGGAATAGGCTAAGAGCACAGGACTTAGTGAAAACTGGGAACTGAGGCTACAGAAAGGAGAATTCATATATTTAGAAAGATGTTTGTAAGAAATACCAATACAACTGGGGAAAGAAATGGCAGGGGTATGTAGAAGAGGATGGGTGTTATTAACAAGTGATCATATTATATGTAAAAGTAGAGACAAATTGCTGGAGGAAAAGGTTCAGCCTGAAAAAGGAGTTAGCTGATTTGCACGACAAGCTTTCTATACTACAGCATCAGAACTTTTCTTTAGAAGAGTAAGCTAGAAAGTTTCAGGTGGTAGCAGAAAAGATAGCTATGAATTTAGCTCAAAAAGAAAGAAAAGTTAACAAGAGGAAGGTGCATGAAACCCTTTCATATATGGGTCCTGATTGGGACCCAGACACCTGGGACAAAGACATAACGGAAAAAGATGAAGCAAGTTCAAATGAGGAGGCTTCTAGAAATGTGGAAGGCTCAATATATTAAGTCAATTTACCCCCCAAATTGGAGAATTTCTGGTATCTTGAATGGTGAGAATCAGTGACAAGGGGGGCAGAGGAATAAGATAGATTGTTTGAAATTTATAGGTATTAGTCAGAATCCCTTTGTGCAACAAGCTGTTAAGGATTACCATATTCAAGGAGATAACAAAGGGACTAGTTAGCTTTAGCTGCTGAGGGATGCAAAAAGCAGTATCCCATTGATTCTATGAGGCCTGGTGGAGCTAGATCCCAGTATTCACTCAGGATTGTATGAGGAAGTTAAAGGAAGAGGTAATGAAAACTGCTATCATGATGGGAGATACAGATGTATATCAAAGCACTCCCATGATTGTTCCTAATAGAAATATAATAGTGAAGACTGCTCCTCCTCCTTTTAAACATATAATTCTGACTCTACTAATTGGGGAAATAGGGCACCCTCTTTCAGAGGTACTGGATGAGATTTCACAGTTAGGTGACCTAGGGGAATAGGGAAGAAATTTCCTCAAAAGAGAAGAGAAAATGGCCAGTGGATTCAAAGTCAGGATAGATTAACAAAGAGAAAATTGTTTACTGATTTAGTGAGAGCAGGGATAGATTATGGAAAAATAGATCATATTCCAACTAATGAACTATATAACATATACTGGGAAAAGGGACTTAATATTAAATGGAATAGGGAGGCAAGAACTGACCCTACAAATCCTCCTGAATAATTGTGTCCAAGTTTGTCATACCTGCAGGGAAAATAGAAAATTGGCTAAACCCCAGCTCAGATTAAAAAAAGTACACAGATGGGATTACAGACCCCATATCAGTTTAACCATTTATTGGAAAAATGGATCAACTACTATAACTAGGACATTAATAGATACTGGGGCAGAGGCCTCCCTTGTATATGGAAGCCCTGATGGATTTAAAAATGGAGCCCCTATTACAATCACAGAACTGGGAAGGGCTGAAATACCAGCCAAACGTTAAACTACTGATGAAAATTGGGCAATTACCTAAGAAAGAATATACAGTGGTAATTGTACCTGTTCTTGAACACATCATTGGGATAGAAATATTGAGAGGTATGACTTTAAATTTACCTTAGGAGAGATACCAATTTGCAGTAAGGAAGATATGAATTAATGAAGTTTTCATGGACTCCAGAAGAATGGCTGATGCTATATTTACCCTGCTTCTGGTTATTGTCTCCTTATTCTTTTTGGTCTTTGTTTTAACCTGTTTGCTAGATTTGTCTCCTATAGGCTTAGTGTCCTCTACTTATAGATGACTGACTATTTAAGCTGGATGTTACCCTCTGTCTAAGATTATGCTGTCACCCCTGGACCTGGTATTGACCAACCTCCAGATATCAGCTAAAGAACTGACCCCTTAAATAGGACCTCTTGAGGCAGGGACAGCTTAGTAGGAAGTAGTTTTAGAAGATGAGACCTTTGCTCCTTACCCCAATGGATTTTGGGTCCCATTCATTTGAGGGGGGAATGATCAGATACTTATGCTCAAGCCCCTGCCCTATGATATTGTTTTATGTGTTTATTTTGTGCTATCCCTTTAATATTATTATGAAAGTTATGTTGATACAAGTTACCCCTAAAGCCCCATCAGTCTATGTAGCAGACATGAAAGATCTTGGGGCTGAATGTAGTGTTATGGAATAGGGAGATATTCTCCACCCTTTAATAGACCAATGTGACTTTGAGCTCTGGCCCAGCTCACAGCTATGATACAACATGAGCCACATGGAACCTGAGTCACATGAAGTCTGAGTCACATGTAGCCCATTGTGGGAGGAGCTTGCTCAATCAAGCAGAGAGTGAGACTGAAACAGAGTAGGAGAGGCAGAGCAGAGAGCAAAGGGAGGAACTTGTCTAGGGGAACTTGTTTGTGGGGAGGTCTGGCAGAAAGAATGCTTAAGGTGTCAGAGCTCCCTGGATTAGTGATTGCTAAATCTTATGTCCTGGTATTCTAATAGTGATGTTCCAAATAAATATTTTGGTTTTTCCTTTGAGGAAGAGAGTTTATTATATTTTGCAAATTTACCCTGGAAATACGCATGCATGTTCATAGGAGCTGCTATGGATATCACGTTGGCATTAAACACAGGTGAACGGAAAGAACTGCAAGACATGCTTAAAAAAAATCAGAAAACACAAAATTGGAGAAGGATAAATATTTTCATTTTCAAAAGAGTGAACAGAACAGAGTTTATAAACTATGCACCAGTGAGCTTGCCTTCAATTCTTGGGAAATTCTAGAAGCGGTCATTAAAGAGATGATTGGTGAACAATTAGAAAGGGAAGTAATGGTTACCAAAACCCAATAAGGCTATATCAAGAATAGTTAATACCAGTAAAACTAAATTACTGAAGTACTAAATGAGGGAATATCTTTGATATAATTGTCCAGAATTTTAGTGAGGTTTTTTGATGAAATACCTCATACAAGATAGAGAGATATCAATTAGACAATAAAATAGATTCAGAATTTGGTGGTATCAACCAATAATGAATAAATAAATAATAAAATAAAATAAATTTTAAAAATATTTATTACCTACTATGTGCCAGACACTTGGGCAGCCTCAAAGAGAAAGTGCTAATGGTTCAGTGTTACCATGGCAGGAAGTCTGCAATGGAATATCCCCACTTGCCCTTGTGTTATTTAATTTTTTTTGCAATGATTTGGATGATAAATGCATAAATGATATGCTCATCAACTTTCCCGATGCTGCAAAGCTGGATAAGACGTCTATGGCAGTAGATAGTGAAGTCAAGATCAAAAAAGAATTTTGACAAGCTAGGGCATTTTGTTGAAAAAATCCTGAAAAATAACCAGGGGTAAAAGTAAACTATAAACATGATATAAATCAGCAAACAAAAGCTAATTCAATCTTGCATGCATTAAGAAAAATATAGCTTCAAAAAATAGAGAGCTGATAGTACCAATGCCCTTTGCTCTCATTAGATCTTATCTGGAGCATTGCATTCATTTGTTGGCATCACAATTTAAGAAAGACATTCACAAGCTACAGAGTAATCAAGGTGAAGAGGGATCTTGAATCCAAGTCATATGAAGATTAACTGAATGAACTGCACACATTTAGACTGGCTATTAGATGACTCAAATAGTACCTGATAGCTGTGTATTTAAAGTGTCAATATGTGAATAAGAGAATACACTCGTTCTATTTGACCCCAGAGAGAAGAACCTGGAACAATGAGAGTTGAAAAGAAGACTATTTAGACTCAATGTAAAGAAAAAATTCACTAACAACTGGAGTAGTCCAAAAGTGGGATGGTCTCCCTTAAAAGGTTGGGAGTCCCCCTCTTTATAAGTCTTCCAGATATGTCTACATAACCATTTGTGGGGCATTTTATCATGGGGAATTCTTTTTCATCAGGTGGACTGTATCTCCACTGAGGTCACTTTCAAAATCTCAAATTCTCTGATTCTATCTATCCCCAGCTATCCTATTATTATCCACTACTTCTGCTACATGAAGAGCCCTTTTTCTATCCTATATGTACTTGATTACATATTCCACTCCTTATGTGAAAATCATTATTGATAATAAATCACAGCTTATTTACATTCACCCATATATCTCTCTATGGTCCTTTGGATTACCTGGAATCTTAATTCTTCAGAGATTCTCTATTTTGCATTCATATAGCAACAGAATATTAGTTTTGAAAAGATAGTGCTCTCCAGCAGAGCTTTGGGAACACCGAAAGTGTTGTGATAGCTATTTTAAACATGGATTCATAGATGATAGCTCCAGAGATGGAAAGGACCTTAGAGGTCACTAGACAAAACCACTTTTTTTTCAAAGATGAGGAAATTGAGATTCGGGAGGTTTAAATTTTTTTGACATAGTCACAACAGATAGAATAAGTGGCAGAGTTGGAATCTTCTTGAGAGCCCATGGCTCTACGCTCTTTCTACTTCACCATATTGCTACCCAGTTGTTCCCTTCATCTTCTTTAATCATGAACCCATCTCACTATCATTCTTCAGTATCTATCTAAAGTTTATGTACTGGTGGAATAATGTGTATGGAGGTTTTCAAAAGCTATGACTACAGAGCATAAACTCTGGTAAGTGCTAAGAAACTAGAAAGGCTTAGAATATGATATTAGAAAGAAAGGCTACTATCTGATCTTTGTTTCAGTTAAGTAGAAAAGAGTTAGAGCTGGGCACAAGAAAGATTGTCCACAATTGGATTAAACCCAATAGCAACATGCACACATAATAATAGCTTCCATTTATATATTACTTACTATGTGCCAGGCAGTAAGTGTTTTATAATTATTTTCTCATTTGACCCACAAAAAGCCCTGTGAGGTAGTTATTATCCCCATTCTATATATAAGAAAACCAAGGCACACAGGTTTATGTGAGTTGGCCAGGGTCACACAGCTAATAAGCATCTGAGGTCACATTTGAACTCAGGTCTTTCTGACTCCAAGCCCAGTGCTCTATCCAGTGTACCACCTAGCTGTCCTTAAAGAATTTTATAATTTCTTTTTTTAAAAAAAAGCAATTGTGGTTAAGTAACTTGCTCAAGGTTACACAGCTAGTTATTTATGTGTAGGTGCTAAGTAACTGAGGCCGGAACTGATCCTGGGTCCCCCTGACTCCAGGGCTGGCACTCTTACTCTCTGTGCCACCTAGCCGCCCCAAATTTGATAATTTCTGAGATGTCATCATGGCAAATGCATATTCTTCACTGAGACCCATTAGAAGCTATATCTTTCTCTTTGTCACCATGCCTATTAAAATTTGTGCATTAGAGCATTAAAATCTTTTAAACCTCCAACTAATCATTACTTTTGAAATGTCTGTATTTTGAGTAAGAGAAAAATGCCAACAGAAGAAGCAGTGACCTGTTCAAAGTTGGAAATAGGACTAAGTTTTTCTTTTTTTCCATCTTCCCCTATTAGGATCCCTTCCCTATCTTCTATTAGCAATTTTCCCTCATCCCCTATCCATTTAGGTCTCCTTTTACCTTTAAGCTTCTATTCTATGGCCCTTTTCTGTTCCCTGAAGAATCACCACTAAGATATTAACTGATAATTAAAATATTCAGTGATAACATTTTTAAAAAGTCTTTAAGACCCAAAGGAATGAAGCCACACTAGTGGAATGATTCAAGGAAGGAGGTGATATTGTAGAATTGCAAAGTTCCATTTAGGGGTCCTTTAAGCAACAATTTACATTCATAGACCTATTTTCCCCTTAAGAAGCACAAACCACGTAAAAAGAATTTTGTTATACTTACAAAGACACTACAGTCAACAAATAGGCAAGAAAGTTAAAATAGCATGGTGGAAAAAGGATTGGACTTGAAGTCAGATGTGTACCAAATGTGTAACAGTGGACAAGTTATTTAACCTACATGAACCTTGGTTTCCTTATCAGTAAAATGGGTTACTTGTATTGTCTCCCTCACAGGATCACTGTGAAGAAAGTGCTTCACACATTATGCAAACGCAAGGAACTGGTACTAATGTGAAATAGAATTCTTGAGCTCTTATCGCATACATAACATTATCACTTCATTTACTGTAGTGTCTGCATTATTTCTTATTATAAATGCATACAGGGAATGCTAAGTGGCACAGTGAATAGAGCACCAGCCCTGGAGTCAGGAGGACCTGAGTTCAAATCCAAACTCAAACACTTAACATTTATGAGACGTGTGACTTTGGGCAAGTCACAACCCCAATTGCCCCTCCAAAAAGAAAAAAAGAACAAACAAAAAGAAATGCATACAACTGATTCTGAGAATGACAAATTATAAACTAATAGACATTTGAGATGGTCCAACACCATCAACACCAATACATTATGAACCCAAATCACTGCATTATTTCCCTCCTCCCCACAAAAAGAATAGTCCATGCTGAAGCCCATAGCAAGGCAATTCTAAAGTAAAACATTATCTTTTAGCATAACTTCCAGTACTTGCCCAATGGGTCCTAAGAGGACTCCTTTGTCCACTTCCAATCCATGTGTACTCCCTCCCACACTGGACAAAGGATGAGTTTTGGAAAGATTTCATGCTAATACAATTTTTGTCCAATGAATCTTATTTCTAAATGTGCTGGGGTAGCTGGTTAGCTAGAAAACTACTATGGTGAAAAATTTTATAAAGTGAAGAAATTTTTTGTAAAATAAATAATAAATCATATTTCACATATTTCTTTTGGAAATCTAGACTTCCATATTCGAGTTTGCTTAAAACTGTATACATCTATCCCCTTCTATTCTCTTAAATGTGTTGTTAGATTTCACTAGAGGAAAAATCACAAATAAATAAACAGGATGATAAGAATTCTATAAGTCAATTTAACACTGTCAAGTAACATTCAATAGTTCAAGTATTCCTACAAATCATTTATGGCAATTCTGAATTTGTAACCAACCATTTGGTTACTATCAAATCCCAAATGAGCATTAGAAACAGCACAACACTTTTGGGGTGGCTAGGTGGCGCAGTGAGTAAGAGCGTCGGCCTCAGAGTTGGGATGACCAGAGATGGAAACCGGCCTCAGAAAATGAGCACCCATACACAAATAATGACTGGCCATGTAACCTTGAGCAAGTTACTTAACCCCAATTGCTTTAAAAAAAAGAAAGAAAGAAAGAAAGAAAGAAAGAAAGAAAGAAAGAAAGAAAGAAAGAAAGAAAGAAAGAAAGAAAAAGAAACAGCACAACAAAGTAGTCTTTATTTGAAACAAAACAAAATAAAATAAAATTTATTCAATATCTGAACAGCTCTATAAAGACATCTAGGAATGTACATGAAATTGGGGATTGCGGGGGGGGGTGTTATATATAAAAGGAAGACAGAAAGTATAGGGATCCAGGATATAATTTTCATAAAGGAACTAGTTTATCAGATGCTTGGCAGAAGTGATACTTTTAACATTCTTCTAACATCTTAACCATTACACACAAAACTTCCTTATGAAAAGCTGCTAATTCTCAAGTTGGGATCTACTGGGGGAAAAATGTTTCCATGTCTTCATAGAAGATATGGGAGGGACAGTCATCTCTTTTAGCACAATTTTCCATTGAAAAACTTATGGACGAGATTAGCAATACCTATGGACACTCCATTTTTTTTTTATTCACTAAATTTCAGACACACCCAAAAGGCAATTAAATCCAAACTACATATTGGAATACTCACAGAGACTTAGAGGTGAGGCTTTAAAATTGAATTTGGATAGCCTGTTCCTATTTATGACCCTATGCATTCAGTATAAAGAAGAGATTTGTGGGTTTTGCAAAAAAAAAGTCTCTCATAAATCTAAATTACATATACTATCCTACTATGAAGAAGCAGAGTCTAAATCACATCTTCCCAGATTGTCCACAATGAGGGTCGGGGGGTGTTTCTACTATCAATTTTCTCAGTTTCATTACATTTTGTTTTGGAATGGGTGGAAAGTTTCCTGGTGTAAGTACTACACTGATGGAAGCAAGACAGCAAAAGCATATTCCTCTCTCTACCCCCACATTCCCTCCTCACATACATTGAATAAGGATCAGAGTCTCCTGATATACTTATTAAGTGACTTTCCTGATAGACCCAGAGGGTAATTGAACGACTCCCCAAGAGGAATCGAGTTTTAAAAAGAGCTGTTGTCTGATACATGGAAGGGCAAATGGGAACTGGGGTAAAGCACATGAAAGCATATCTTTTCCTGCTCAGAATATAAACTTCTGTACCCAAGAGTAGCAGCAGCCAAAGAATTGGTATTGTCCCAGAGAATTTCAGAAGTCTTTCTAACTCCCTACATATGGACAAGGTGAATTGTGGTAAGTGAGCTGAGAAAGTAGTACTAAGAACCTAAAAAAAAAAAAACCAACACAAAAAACCTCAGTTTTGGTAGGGAAGCAGGACTTCCATGTGGTGAGTAAGGGGTGTCACTCACCATGTGGTGACTAATGGGTATCACATTGCCAGTCTTTGCAACCCACCGTTCGAAGTCTAAAACTTCCAAAGTCATATAGGCATAATTCATTTTACTTATCCACCATCCAAGAGATTTTGTTCTTTACATTCATTTTGAAGACTTTGTAGGTAGGGATCTTCACTTTTTATGTGTCATGGAGCCCTTACCTATCTGGTGAAGCCCTTATCAGAAGAATGTTTTATAAGCAAACAATAAAATAGAGAATTACAAAGGAAATGGATTATGTTGAAATACAGTGCTCTCTCCCTCATTCTCTGTCTGCCTTTTTCTTCTTGTTTTCCCTATACACACATATATATGCAAGTATATAGAACAAGTTAAGAATCTCTAACAGAGGCTTAAAGTTTGAAACACAGATTTAGGACTTTTTTTGGTGAGGGGATGGGTACAAGAAGGAATCTTGCAGTCCTTAGCCATCACATGCGAGAAAATTTTCTATATTTAAGTAATACATCTCAATGAAATCAACTGTGGATTGTTTGGGAATTCTGACCAGCTGAGATGTCATTCTCACAGTTAACAGCCTACGAATAAATATAGTGTTGAACTGGGACCAGTAATCTCCATTGTCCCACTTGAATGATTGGAGGAAGGGCTAAGGAATGATTAAAAATTGCCAAAGTAATTTTCCAAAAAAGGCTAGTGTGACCACAGACATTACTCCACTAAATATTGAACAAACTCCACTGGCTTATTATCACTTCTATAGACAATTATAAACTTCTCTGTTTAATGTACAAAGTCCTTCACAATCTGACCATAACCTAACTTTCCTTCTTTATTATAAATTATTCTTTGAAGCTCAATTTCTTCATCAGTAGAATGGGGACAATATTACCTCCTCTACTTACTTCAAAGTGTTCTTGTAAGGTCCAAATGAGATAATTTATTTGCAGCCCTTGTAAAAATGATGTATAAATGTTATTATGATTATTATTGGTGGGAAGTCAGGCAGAAAAGAGTAAGTGTATTGCTGGGGGAGGGGGAGGACATTTAGCACAAAACACCTACTAATTCCACACAATACCTACCATCACTGGTGGCATTTTCAGTAATGAAAGATGGTCCACAACTGTGAAGTATTAATTAATAAATGGTAATAAAGTATCCTACAGTCCCTAAATGCTAACACTGATAACTTTGTGAGCTCAAGGGTATTAAATAACTTTGAACAAAGCCTGGAAAGGTGCATTATTTTGATTGATGAAAGTTAATTTATTTGTTCCTAGGGGACTTTTTCTTTCTATCTCTTCTTTGTTTATAAAAATAGACTCCATTTAGGCATTTTCTACCAATGAAAAGAGAGCCAACTGGGCTAAACTAAATCAGTCAGAGGACAGAGGTCTAACTGAAGATTAACAAAAAGGGCTTGCATGAAGGAATAATGAACATTTCACTTTGAGACTTCTTTTTAAAACTCGGTGCCATCATGCTGTCTTATGTATTTGGTGAAAATGCCTTACTTTATACACATACTCTTCTCTTGGCAGGTTACAGAGTACATTTACTCTGCTTATACTTACCTGCCCCTGGGGCTTAAGGTTTTGTGTTCCATGTGGATGGAAGGAGTGAGATACAAGAGAAGCTGTGCTAATGTGAGTGGTGGTGGTGATGATGCATTAAACAAGTCACCTGCCATTTAGTGACATTACGCAGGGGCTGGGAATTCAATTGCCATAAGATAGATGATTTCTTTCTGACTCGGCAACAGTTGTAGACCAAATAAATTCTTTGTCTTAAATAAATTTATGCTTCATTTTTTGTTTTGGCTTCTATTAAATATCCAGACATTGATTCAGGTCTGCACCTGGGAGGTAGGGGAGTAGGAAGACGCAGAACAAGTAAAATGAAATGACAGATTCTGCGTGCTGTAACTGAACACTGAAAGAGATGTCTTATGGGGTGGGATCTTTTTATAAATCATGAAGTAGAAGGAGGGAAGAAATCACTCAGCTGTGAAACAACATATTTCACTTTTTGTGTGAGATGGGGCTTTTTACCCTTTCCTCAGACACCTCCAGTGTTAATCCAATCCAACTGACAAATCTTGATTGGGCACCTAATCAGAGGTTTTAGGCTTAGGTTTTGTATCCCTTTCCTAAGTTGTGGATTTATAGGAATAGATAGTTACAGAAGTAAATATAGATATATTCCTCTTGAGTTAATGTTGAACTACTGTCTTTCTTTTAGAAGATAGATTAAATGAATTGCTTATCTTCCCAGAGGGAATGGGTGACAAGGGAGGAAGGGAATGGATCTGAAATTGGAAGTCTTAAAATTAAATGTTTCAAATGTATATAAATACTATTATTAATACTATTTTGCATGTAATGGGGAGATAAGATGTTCAGGCATTGGGGCTCAGAGATTCACCTTGCCCTAATGGCAAAGTCGAAGGGGGTATGGGAGAAGATATGGGAGAGAGCAGATTGGCTGAGGGGATATCTAATGGGACTGCTATTCTGGGGTGGTGGGTAGGGAAAAATGAGGAAAAATTTTAACTCAAAATCTGGTGGAAATGAATGATATAAACCAGAAGTTAATAAAGCCTTTGTTAAATTAAAAAATTTTAAAAAGAAGATAGATTAAATGTTATCTCCTCCATGATTTCTACCCTGATCTCCTAACTCCATGCCTACCCCCACACACTAGTGGGTAATGAAATACTCTGGGACCTCATCTAGCACTTTGAGTTGTACCTTTCTCATTCTAGTAATACATGGACTTGCAGAGTATATTTACTTATGTTTTTGTTTCATTTCTATACTAGATGTAGCTTCATGAGGACAGGACATATGTCTTATGTACATTTTATGTTTCTTCTAGAACTTAGATTTCTATTCTGCCCATGGTTGTCACAATAAATATGTCATTCTCATCCTACCTGCCTGATCACCCCTTCACAGTCTCCTTTGTTGAATCTTCATTCAAGTGATACCCACATGAGTATATACTCAGGGCTGGTACTCAGCTTTTTTGTCTTCTCTATACTACTGTGCTGGGTGATTTCATCAGCTCCTATGGATTCAATAAGCACTGCTATGCAGATGACTTTCAGATTTATTTACCCATCCCTAACTTCCAGTCTCACATTATCAAATGTCTATTGGACATCTTAAATTGAATTTTCAGTAGACATCTTAATCTCAAAATATCTAAAACAGAACTCATTCCCCTAAAGTCCTCCCCTCTTCAGTACTTCCTTTTTATTATCAAGGATACAATTATCCTTCTAGTTACTCAGTTCCCAACTTTGAAGTCAACTTCACTTACCAACATATTGCCAAGTCTTGTTTTTTTGCCTTCATAATCTCTCTCATATATGTCCTCCTGTTTCCATTCGCATAGATACCTCCTGACATACAGGCTCTCATCACCTCATACCTGGATTACTGCTTGCTAATTGCTTTCCCTGCCTCAACTCTGTCTCATTCCAGTCCCCATCTTTCACTAATTACCAAAGTGATCTTCCTAATACATAGGTCTGACCATGTCATCCAGTCTCCCCACTAGATAAATTACGATGGCTCCCTATTACCTCCAGGATCAAATATAAAATCCAGTTTGACTTTTAAAGCCCTTCACAACTTGGCCCCTTCCTACATTTCCAGTCTTTTTAATATTGTATTCCCTTTTATGTAGTCTAGGCTTTAGCTACACTAGTCTCCTTGCTTTTCCTCACACAAGGCAATTCATCTTCTAGTTCAATCATTTTCACCAGCTATCATCCATCTGGAATATTTTCCTTCCTCAGCTCCACCTCCTGGCTTCCCTGGCTTACTTCAAGATTCCATACAAATTCCACCATCTATAAGAGAACATTCCTATCTCATACCATCTCCCAAATTGCTAATGACTTTGCTTCAATTCACCTATAGGTTACTCTATGGGTCCTGTAAGTTTCTAATTGTTCAAGTTGTATCCTCTATTAAAATGCTTCCTCATTGATGGCAGATTATATTTTTGCCTTTTTTCATATAACCCACACTTAGCACAGTGTCTAATACTTAATAAATTATTACTGATGATTTGTTGTTAAATAAGTTATAGGATCATAGAATTTTAGAGCTGGAATGTACACCAGAAACCATCTGATCCATAGCCCTCACTTTATATGTGAAGAAACTGAACCCTGCCACTAGCAGAGTGAGTTGCCTGAAGTCATACATGTATTAAGTGGCAAAGCCCAGATAGATAGCTAGATAACTGAAGAGATAAATGAAATATTTTACAAATCAAAGGCCTGAGAAGTGAGATAAAAGGGGTCTTCTTATCTTAGAAGTGGGAATATTATGTTTAAAACAAGGAATATTTTCTTGCTTTCTCAATAGAAGGGTGGAAGAAAGTAAGAAGGAGAGAAGGGAAATTTTCATTTAAGAAAACTAAATTTAATTAAAATAGGAGTAGATATGTTAGATGAATGAATTTTCTAATATTTCTTACCAGCCATTGTTTATTAAAATATGATCTCCTGCTTATTCATTACTTACGTATGAGGACCCAAAGCATATCCCAAATTGAGCTAGTGAATTACTTCTCAGTAGTATTTTAGATACTTTAGGATGTGTATTAACTGAACCAAAACTAACAAAAAAACAAAACACAAAAATCTTCCAAACTTTTCTAAGTGCCCACTATATAGGAACATGGGATTTAGAGTTAGATGAGATCCAAAGAAAATATAAACCAGCCATTTTCTTCCCTATAGATAATAATTATGACATTTACATAGCACTTCAAGGTTTGCAAATCACATATACACAGATACATACACACAAAGTATATGTGTCCCAGACAATTAGCATATTAATTAGTAAATGTGACCTATGGTTAATAGTAAAAGGAGCTTTAAAGTGGGTAATAAATTCACTCCCAGAATGTTTATTTCTAGAGACATTTGCATTGTCAATAGCTATTTAATTCAATTATCATATATGCACCCATTTGTTTACATGTTGTATCCCCACAGTAGAATGTAAGCTCCTTGAAGGCAGGAAGTTTCCCCTGCTCTGTCTTTGTATCTACACAACCAGTCATGTTATCTATGTATATAGAAAATTCTTAATGCATACTTGATGAATTGCATTAGGTTGGATTCAGTTTAATCATATCTCTACATAAGGAATATATAAAATGATTTGTGTTAGATTTGCCAAATTGTTTTTGTCAACCTGGAAACCTAATTCAGGCCTCACAGCAAATTTTAAAAAGGGAGGCTCCACTGATTTTTAAAACTCTGGTCCTCTATAACCTTACTTTTTTATAAACTTTCTAGATTTTTTTTCCCAATTGTTTCTCTATATAAACCCTCGGATTCAAAAATGCTTTGCATTTTTTTCCCTTCCCATTTCATCCCTCTTGAACATTGAATGTCTTTTGCCCAATGTAATCAATCTCAATCCTACTCTTTGGTTTTTCCAACTTCTTTTGGGAAGCCTTTTCACAGCCAACTCTACAACACAATGACCTCCAAGTTATCTGTCCAACAAATAGAATTTGTTGAAAATAGATTTTTTGTGTTAACTTTTAAAAATGTGTGTATGTTCTAGCTCCTAACTATACTTTAAACTGCTTGAGGAAAACTACTGGCTTTTAAAATTCTTCATGTTCTCCATAGTGTCCAACATAGTTCTTTAATCAGAGCTAGCAGTGGTTTCTGATTGATTAACAGCTGGTAACTTAAACATCAGCTTTGTCATTAATAATTAAAATACTTAATCCAACAAATATTTAGTAAGTCCTACTATGCTCCATACATAGTGCTGACTTTTCAGGATAGAAGAACTTAAATGAAATGGTCACTTTCCTCAAAGAACTTATATTCTTCTTGGAGGGGTGAATAAACAGCCATAAAGCATAGAAGGGAAGAAATAACAAGGGCAAAGGAAAGGTTAGATGGAGAGTTCCAGAAATACATAAAGAGGGCAAAATCAATAAGTCACTGAGCTTTTGTTAAATGCTTACAGCTATGGGGGAGTCAGGGTAGAGAAATGAAGAAGATGAGAGTAGCAAAGCTGAGCCTTAATGAAAAAGAAAGTGATGGCAATTTCAGAGGGATAACACGTCTATATTGGGGAATAGCAAATAGCCTAGTTTGGCTGTACCACAATATGTGTACATTCCAAACCTATGTCTTGCCTAGAACCTGAGCTCCAGCAAGAGCATCTCCCCTTTCTACATATTGCTCCAAAGCAAACACTATTCTCATGGTCTTAGTTTCTAAGGAATATATAAAGAACACTTACGATTATAGATCAAGGGACGGCTAGGTGGCGCAGTGAGTAGAGCACTGGACCTGGAGTCAGAAGGACCTGAGTTCAGATCTGGCCTCAGACACTTAATGCACACACAAATAAAAACCTAGCCGTGTGGCCTTGGGCAAGTTACTTAACCCCAATTGCCCTCCAAACAACAACAACAACAAAAAAAGATTATAGATCAAGAGCTTAAAAAGACCACAGAACTTCTCAAGTATAATGTTTTCATTTTATATTTGAGGGAACTGAGAACCAGGGAGTTTAAGCGGTAATAGCCATCAGATGTAGGATTCAAACCCAGCTTCTTTGACCCGAGAGTCATTGCTTTTTTTATCATGTCATGCCACATACCCCACATACACCTCAACATTAGAACAAGTAAAGCTATGGCCGAGTAACCTGATTTAAAGAAAAAAAAAACTTTATCCAGATACACAGACAGATCCCATGCTTTCATCAGGAGTTTTAAATGTGCATTTCTAATTTTCAGAGAGAGAACTCTCATATCCTCTAAGCTAAACATTCATAGTTCCTTCCATTAGTATTCAAAATGTTTGGTCTTGGGGTGGCTAGGTGGCGCAGTGAGTAAGAGCGCCGGTCTCGGAGTTGGGATGACCCGAGATCAGATCCGGCCTCAGAAAATGAGCACCCACACATCAATAATGACTAGCCGTGTAATCTTGAGCAAGTTACTTAACCCCAATTGCTTTAAAAAAAAATGCTTGGTCTTCTAATGTCCTTCCCCATCCCTACATAGATTTTACCTAAGAGCAGTGTGTTAGGACTATTTGGGGAAGAAAGGGTTAAGATATTATGAAAGATATAGGAGGGAGCATAAGTTAGTGACCTAGGACTGCACTTCCTCATGTCTATTTTTTTTCTTTAATGCTTTGAGATTTGCAAAGTACCTTCTTCATAGAGACCCATTTCAATAAAATGAAAGCTCCTTGAGGGCAGGAATTTTCATTATTGTCTAGTACAGTGCTTTTTATATAGCAGGTGTTTGGTAACTATTTTTTTATTTGAACTCTGAGAGGTAGGTAGTGTTAATTAATGAACTGATTTTATTTTAGAGGAAGAAAGTAATACTCAAAGGGATTAAAGTGACTGACTCATGGTCACTTAGCTAGTAAAAGTCAGAGGGAGGATGGGATAAAAGTCTTTTGACTCCAAAACCAGCTGTTTTCCAATTATACCATGCTGGACCTTTGATGTTTCCTAAGAGTCAGAAAAAAACATAGGTTCCTTCACATTTTCCCCATACGCATCTGACAAGGACCTAGATGGGAAGGGAGTCATATTGTAGCAGGCTTATTTCTCTGCGTACACTATCTCCTCCCCCAAATCCTTCCTTCTCTTTTTCTTTCTCCACCTTGCCAGTGTTCTCACCAGATCTTCCTCTCTGTCATTCCAATTGATAGAACATTTTATAAGTTTTTAGCTACATTACCAATAAAAAAATAGGGGAAAGGAGTTTTTTTTAACTTAAAAGCAAAAGAATTTCCCAGATCTTAACTTAAAACCTTTATCTTTCTATTCTGTTCATGGATAATTCCTGCTGCAAATATTTTATATCTTAGCCATCAAAGAGGAACATATAAAAATGAAATAACTGGTGCTATTATGCTATTTCTAAAAGAATGAAAGGAGAGATAAGAGAGAACAGAGAACAAGAGAGACAGAAAGATAGAAAGACAGAGAGACAAAGACAGAGAAACACACACACAAATAGAGACAGAGACAGAGATTCTTTCAGATAGGCCACTAAATAATTAAGAAAAAGTTGAGCTACCAATGAAGCTGGTGGATATGACCTTTATTTCACAGCCTTTCCTCTTCTAGCAACAGCTACCAAATAGGCATGTATTAATTGATAGGGAAGTGTGTGCTAGAATTACATATAATGAATTTCCTCCAAGGAGCTGAGAAAGGTGTTACAATACCTTCTTTAAGTGTGTCAACTTTTGCCTGAGTCAGCATATCAGATTCCAGGATAATAGTCAAGACTGAAAGTCACACAGTGGGGAATCCTGCCCTAATGGTGTTGCCCAGTGTCACCAACTGATATGACTGTCAGTGCTAGTACACCATAGGGGAAAGAGGATGCAATTAAAGGGAAGGATGAAGAGCTTTCTTGGAAAGAAAAAGCCAGAAAATGCATATGAATAAATACATAAGCTAGCAAATCAGAATATTGAATCAATAGGTTAAAACCTTAAGAAGAAAGTAATACCTAAGTTCATATCCATAAAACCAAAGTGGCAAAAGACTGCCGGAATTAACTGATGTCTCTTCTTTTTATTCTTTATATTCTTTATGTTTATATCATTTAATTCTTTACCATTTACCATTTTCCTATCATTTGTCACCATTTAGGTCAGAAAATTACTGCTAGCAACTCTAGATTTTCAGATGAAGTAGATTACATATTCTAGGCAAAATCCCTACCTTCAACACATATGGATGACACAGAAATCATAGAATCTCATACAAGGATAGTATTTCAAAGGGTATAGAAACCAAACTGTACCTGAATGGGAATTTATTCTATAAAATCCATACCAAGTGACCATCCAGATTCTACTTAAACACCTTCAGGAATGAGCCTTTACTATCTATCAAAGTATCCCATTCAACTTTAGGAAAATTATTTTGCATGGAAGAAATCTACCTCACGGTAACTTTCATTCCTTTTTCTATTTCTGCCCTCTAGGGATAAGCTAAACAAGTTTAACCTTTTTTCCATGTAATAGTGCTTCAACCTCTTGAAGACATCTATCATGACCTCCCCTAAATCTTCTCTTCTCCAGGCTAAACATTCAGAGTTCTTTCCATGCTTATTCATTAAATTTTTTCTTTTACCCTACTGCAACCCTACATACACTTAAACTTAAGATATATATTTTTACATGTTTGGAAAACAAATCAAGATCCTTACTCAACAGCAAGAACATTTTTAGTATCTGTTGTGTTCAGGGGTGACAATGCAGGTAAAATGCCAGGCCTGTGGTTAGGAAGACCTGAGTCCAAACTTGAGCTCAGACACTTACTAGTTGCATAACTGGGCAATTCACTTGGTGACTCAATATCTACCACAGTTCTCTTTATTGATAATAATAGCACCTTCCAAGATTGTGAAGACTGAATGAGATTATATATGTGTGTGTGTGTGTGTATAAATATAAAATCATTGGTGTTCTTAGCAATGTTCCCCTTCTTTAGAGGATTTTTAAACTTGATGAAAGATAGTCTATATAAAGAAAAAGAGAATGAAACAATTCAAGGTCCATAGGATAACTGCCATGGAGATATTGTTGCCATTTAGTTTTAAAATTAAATTCAAAGCATTGTTTTGCAGGTACTCTCTTAATTTTCTCTTTGTAACCCTAGTGCTTCATACAGTGGTGGTATAGTGCATATGAGCCTGGAGCCAGGAAAACTCATGTTCCTGAGTTCATATCTGGCCTCAGAACTTACTAGCTGCGTGACTCTGGGCAGGTCATTTAACCCTGTTTCTTTCCATTTTTTCGCCTGTAATAAAATGAGCTGGGACAGAAATGGCAAATTACTCCAGCATCCTTTCCAAGAAAACCCCAAATGGGGTCATGAAAAGTCAGACAGGACTGAAATAACTCAACAACAACATGCACTTAATAAATGTTTCAATCATTCATTCATTCAGCATTAATTCTATACCAAGAATAATGGAAGACGCTAAGAATACAAAGACAAAAACGAAATGCTTTCTCCCATTAAGCATTTCACTTTCTACTTGGGGAAACAAATTTATATTGATGATTAAATTTATGTATACATATATGAAGATCATATGTATATATTATATACACATATATTACATACAATATGCATGTATACTCTTTAATGTGTATATTATATTCATCACAACTATGGGGAAGCTATTTCAGTGATGACAGAGCATTTAAAGCTGCAAGGGATGTTAAGGGATCATCTAGTTCAAAGATCCATTTTTCACAAGGATAGAATGAGGTCCATAGAAATCTGTTACTATCCTTAACCAAACTCCAAACTTAACTCTGATTAGCATTGTAGTGACACTGAATCTTTACATTATTTTGAATGTATGACATACGTTAACAAAATTTTTCTATAATTCTGGCAGAAACAATTCAATTATAGTTCTACAAAGTCCTTTTGGCTATGCTCAAGTGCTATGGAATAAGGCAGAACATTTTTTGAAGAAAATATTGAATACTTCCTCATACCCTCCAATGTAGATTTCCCAAAGCTTCAATAGCAGCCATGACATTGATAACACCTGGAAACACTAAAGAACCTTTCTCCTATGGAAGCCCTCCTGACTCCTTTATGCTCCTTTATGCCTATACCAAGGCTCCATCCACTTCACCAGACCAAATTATTTATTTACCAGTGTTAAAGTACAGACATTGCTCTTCTCCTTCATCTTTTGAAGTCCCTTCCAGCTTTAGATCCATGACTTGATGATGAATCAGACAAATAATCAACAAACATTTATTAAGTGCCTAACTACTATGTTCCAGGAATTGGGTTTGTTGTTTTTGCTGTCGTTCAGTGATTTACAGTCCTGTCCGACTCTCTATGACCCCTTCTGAGGTCTTCTTGGCAAAGATACTGGAATGGTTTGCCATTTCCTTCTCCAGCTCATATTACAGATGAGGAAACTGAGGCAAACAGGGTTAAGTGACTTGTCCAGGATCACACAGCTAGCAAGTATCTGAAGCCAGAGTTGAACTCAGGAAGGTAAGTCTTCCTGACTCCAGAACTGGCTCTCTACCTACTTTGCCACCTAGCTGCCAGAGGAATTGACCAGGATGGGATTCAAACCCAGGGGTGCAGAACACAATGGATTAGTACTCCATTGCCTTAACCACTCTGCTACCTAGTTTGAATTTCTCTGTTTGCAACTTTTCCAGTCAGTCCCAGTAACATCCAAATGTGTGTTATCTATCTTACCTTCTTCCTAGAATGTCAGCTGCTCTATGAGATGAGGAAAGGATTGCCTAATTAAAACCCCCTATCTTCCCTGCCACTTGGCCCATTGCCATATGTATAAGTAAGCACATAATAAATGTTTGCTAAGTGCATAGTCTCAAAATGCAGATATTATGAAGGATATTTTAATGAGAACATGTTATGATAAAACTCATGCTCTATATCACATTTGGGGTTTAAATTTACAAAAATATCTTGGATAATAGGGACCAAGCAGTGGGCAAGGAGCAGCATTTCCACAAATACTGACTATTCTAAGTAATCATCTTATTACTAAATGACAACTGGATATATAAAATAATCTTTCAGCAGATTCATTCAGCTTTAAGCATCTGACAAATGTCAAATGTTTATTACATGTACTACATACAGATGCTCTTAAGCTCCTTAGTCCAATTGCTTCCTCTAAAGCACATGTGGTTGGCTTTACCACCTTAGGTCTTAATCCAGCTTTTCCTACTGTGGGAATGCACAGCTGGGAGTAGCAAACTTGATAAAGCCTTGTAGTCCTATGTTGCAGGAGACATCCTGGTGCAGCTGTGTAGACTGGGTTCTCACACCTTGAAGCAGCACTAGGAGCTCAGACAATGAGCCCTACATAAAGCAACCACATTGAGAGGGATGCATATGCCATACAAGTCTTTTCCTTACCCACAAGGCTTGCAGGTTGATGAATTTGAGTTTAATCTCTTTATTAATATTACATACCTATAAGTAGGGATATAAAATAAAAATTTAATGACCTGGAACTCTCACAGAATGGGTCATTCTATTGTTAAGTTTTCTGAATTTCTAAGGGTCAGCAACTAGAAGGAACCAAACTTTGAAACATTTTAGCTATTTGGAGAGAATTATTTTAAAAATTCATCTATTTTCCTGTCTTCTTAAACCCATGCTATTTCCCATAGTTTTACTTTTTATTAAAGACACAGGGTAGTTTCCCTTATCCATTGCTTCCTCTCCATTCCCACTGCCACTATGGTAATATAATCCCTCATTACCAAATACCTGGATTGTTGTAGAGCCTCCTGTCTCCGCATTCCCTTTGACACCATTTTTTATACCACTGTCAAAATAACCTTTCCTATGATTCTACCTGGCCAGCTCTTTCATTCTGCTTTAAAAATAGGCAATGGATCTATATTATCTCCAGAGAAAATCCCAAACTTCTCTCCTTGGCATTCAAATCCCATTACAATTTGGTATCAACCTAATGTTCAATCAAGCATTTATTAAATATGTCCTATGCAACAGGCAGAGTGATAGGTACTAGGGATACAAAAAAAAATAAATGAAACCATCTCTACTTACAAGAAGCTTACATTCTATTAGAGAGGATAAGAAGCACATATATGCATATACACAGAATAAATATAAAGGAAACAAATACAAAGAAATTAAATAAAAGGTAGCATAAAAGGCATTAACAGTTGATAGGATCAGGAAAAGACTCATGTAAAAGGTGGTACTTTAGTTATGTCTTAAGGGAAGAAAGGAATTTTGTGTAGTATAAGAAGAAGACAATGTACATTCCAGGCATAGGGTACAGCCAGCCAGAAGTTATGGAGAAGGTGAATGGAATATTGTATTTGAGGAACAAAGGGCAAGTTTGGCTATATCCTAGAGTTAGTCAGTCAATAAATACTTTTTTTTGACTTTACTATGTTGTAGAAACATAATAAGACCATAGTAAGTACTCAAGATATAAATGAGAAAAAAATAAAACAGTCCTTATTCTAAAGGGGCTCAACATTCTAATGGAATAAACAATATGAAAGTTTAGTATATGTGTGTATTAGGGGTGGAAGGGAGTGTGGGAAAGACCTATAGCCAAAGTGACTTGAAGAGTTTTGGAGGAATCTGGAGAAGCTAAGACATGACAGTAAAGGAGTAGAACATTCCAGGTATGGGGTTCCAGACAATTCAAAGACACAGAATCATGGTATTAGTGGAACAGCAAGCAGGCCAGTGTATCTGAATTGTAACAGTGCATAGGAGAGGCCAAAATGACGGAAGATTAGAAAGGGAAGAAGGAGGGACTAGGCTAAGTCAAGATCCTGGTGGGCATGTATGACAAGAAACAGAGTAGGTTGGGTCAGGGGCAGCCTCAGCCCCAACCATTCCTGTCCTGCCATCCCCAGGGACTCTACATTGTGCTCTCCCTGGTCTCCCAGTATACCCCTCTTCACCCTGCCTACCAGACCCAAGGAGATCCTGGGCCCCAACAATGCTCAGCAGGGTGTCTACCAGGTTCCCTCCTTCATGTGGGCAGTTCCAGTTTCCTCTAACTAAGCAGCCCCTTATGTACAAGAAGCAGATGCCCCATTACCAGTTCTAGAGCCCAGCCCAGGAAATCTACCAAGTCTTCCCATTGCTAAATCTCACACTGGACATGTACCAGGTGCCCACTGGTCCTGTGAGCCCTCCTTGGGATATCTACCAAGTGCCTCTGTCAGCTGGGATGGGACAAGGCACCTACGAGGTGCCCCCATCCATGGATGTGTGGAATTGAGAAGGGACAAAACCTCTAAATAAATTGGTGTGAGAAGAAATTAGAGTCAGGGAGACCAATTAGAAGACTACTTGAATAGTCCAAGTAAGAGGTGATGAGGGCATAAGCTAGGATGGTGCCTGTGTGAATGGAGAGAATGAGAGCAAAAACAAAAGGATTTGACAACAGATTGAATATGTTGGGTGACTGTGAATGAGGATTCAAGAATGACTCTAAATTTGTGAGCCTGAGTAACTGGGAAGATGTTAGTACTAGGGATAGATATATAAATATGGGAATCATCTGCAAATGTATGATAATTAAATCCATGGGAGCTGATGAAATTACCAAGCCAGAATGTATAAAGGGAAAAAAGAAGATAACTCAGGACACAGCTTTAGGGGACATCCACAGTGATTGTATGTTAACAGGATTAGAAGGAGCAATCATGCAGGTAGGAAGAGAACCAGGAGTGAGTAATGTTACATAAATCTAGAAAGGAGTGAGTATCCAGTATGAGATGGTGATCAGTACTGTCAAAGACCACAGAAAGGGCAAAAAGAATGAGGACTGGGAAGCGGTACATGGAATAGGGTTTCTTTTGGAAAGAAGGGCCACTCCTTCATCAGCAAAAAGAGTGAAGGAGGATATGGTGGGAGAACATTAAAGGTGTATGTTAAACACTGAGGAATAAGTCTAGACAGAGAATCAGTGGTCAGAAAGAGAAATGTTTTGGGGGAGGCAGGTCATTAGATATTGCAAAATCTTCCCTGGAGACTCAAATTTGTAGCATGTAGTGATAATGTATCCTGGAGGAGTTTGTGTGTGTGTGTGTGTGTGTGTGTGTGTGTGTGTGTGTGTGTGTGTGTGATGGTGGGGGGAAGGTAAGTTGGGTGGGTGGTCAGGAAGATAGGTGGCACTTACAGTAGGCAGAAGCTGGCAGAGGTGTTATTGGGGGTCTAGTAAGAGGAGTCTGCATTAGACAGACAGGCTAAATAAGGCCAAAGGTGGGGGTAGGGGTTATGGCAGGGGAAGCCAGGAAGTTTGTGTCATGTATCTGGTCTCAGGGATGGCCACTGTAGTGCTAGAGACAGAGCAGAGAGAACATGGGAAGAGGAGGAATGTTTACTGAGTCTGGAAATATTGGTTGGGGCCAGGTTGTGAAGAACTTCAAGAGAGACATTTATATTTGGTTCCCAAGGTAAAAGCCATTGGAATTTATTGAGTATGTTGAGTATGGGAGTGACATGGTTGGGTCTATAATAAGGAAATTACGGGCAATTATATGGGGAAAAATGTGGAGATCAAGGAGAGACTTAAGGTAGGGAGGCCAATTAGGAAGTTAAAATAACCTAGGCAATACACCCAGAGAAATAACTAGAAAGAACTGAGCTTGAGTCCTAATGAAAGCAAACCAATTGATCTTTTTCTTTTCATTGTTTGGTTTTATTTCTTCTTTATGATTTTTCAACCCATCTAATACAATTCGCCTTTGTAACTTGACTAATGTCTAATGTGAAAGTATTGGCAGATCTTATACTGGACTATATGCCGTCATGGGGGGTAGGGGGAGGGAGGGAAGGGAAATTTGAAACTCAAGGAACTATGGAACTGAATCTTGTAAACTAAAAATAAACAAATAAAATAACCTAGGCAAGACATGAGTTGATCCTAAAGTGGAAGCTCTATGAGTAGAGAAGAGGAGTCAGATATAAGCGACATATTGGAGGTAGAAATAGTAAGGTCTGACAACTTATTGTATACGTGAGGAGAGAAAGTAATGAGTTGAGGTTAATGCCAGGGTTATGAACTCAAGACACTGATAGAATGAAGCTATCTAAAACAGAAATAGTAAATTTGGGAAAGGGGTGCATTTTGGGAAAAGATTGAGGTCTGTTTTAGATATGTTGAGGCTAAGAGATCTCCAGGACATGTAGTTTGAAATGTCCAAAAGGTAAATACTGATGATGAACTGGAGCCCAAGGGAGAGAGTAGAGATAGATATATAGATTTAGGAGTCATTGGCATAGAAATGGTAATTAAACCCATGGGAAAAGATGAGGTTACTGAGAAAGTATAAAGAGAAAAGAGTACGGGGATTAGGAAGGGACCTTGGGGAAATCCTACCCTTATGGAACATGATCTTTATGAGGAACCAGTAATAGAGACTGAAGAATGCTAGGACAGGTAGAGAGAGAAGCAAAAGAACAAGAGAGTATCATGAAAGCATTTATTTCATGTTACTCTAGTTCAGAGAGGCTGGCAAAACTCCCAAATGTTACCAGAACGATATTAAAATGTTACTGGGAAATGTTTAATGAAAAATGAAATAAATAAGAATACAATAAAATCTTTGTTCTTGTTCAGTCTTTCAGTGACATCCGACTCTTCATTACCCCACTTGGGGTTTTCTTGGCAAAGAAACTAGAATGGTTTGCCATTTCCTTTTCCAGCTCATTTTGCAAATGAAGAAACTAACATAGATAATGTTCATTTGTAGTTTTCTAAGTCAATATTGATATCACTGCTTCAGTAGATTGTGAGTTCTATGAGAGCAGGGATGGCACTTTCCTATAAACTTTATATCCCTATCAATGACTATCCCAGTGATTTTCACAAATTAGGAGCTTAAATATTTGTTGAATGAATTAGTAGGAACATTATAATAGAAGCTGTCACATGACCATATTCTCAGGGTCTAAAGAGATGACGGCTATTTGGTCCTGCACTAAATGGTGCTGACATGCCATGAGTTTTTGAGCTGTGTCTGTTTTCTGTACTTTTTCTACCTTCTTCCTTACTGTTAGGCTATTAATTCTCCCTATTACTTTGGTTATCTATTTTCTTCTAATTTGCTAGTTATAGTCTCCTGAATTCAGGATCAATGATTTTAGAGCTTATGAGGAGCCTTGCATTGAACTCCCTCATTACTACTACCACCACCACCACCACCACCACCACCACCACCACCACCACCACCACCACTACTACTACTACTACTACTACTACTACTATTACTATTACTACTGATAAAAACAGGCAGAGAGTAGTTAAATGATTTGCCCAGGGTCACAGAATTGAGTGAGTGTCTGAGAAAGGATTTGAATGCATCTCATCCTAACTCCATGTTCACCGCCCTAATGTGATTATCTTCCAGCTAATCAAAAACATTCAAGTTTGGCATATAAGAATTGTTTAAAAATTGATAATGGTCTCTCTTGCATAAGTCATGTAACCAAGATGCAGAAAACTCTTGTGCTATGATGGAGAAAAGCAGTAGATGGGAATGTAGCATAGTAGAAATAGACTGAAGTAAGAAGAAAAGGACTTACATTCTAGGTGCATTACTTACTGCCTGTGTAAGTTCCTTTTTTTTTTTTGTGTATCATTTTGCTCAACTGTAAAATGGGGTCAAGGTGAGGGAGGATGGGCTGGATTAAGTGATTTCTAAGGTACTGTCTAGTGTTCTAAGTCTTATGATCTTAACTTCTATTTGGGCTACTCAGGTCTCTTTTTATTACCTTTTGGTTGTTAACTATACCCAAGATTGGTAAAATCAGGTGATGTATTTCCACAAATATGAAAACATACACACAAAAAAGATGCTTCCTTCCCACTCCTAAACAAGCACATATATACTTTCCTTTATACTTATATACTAAAGTTCCCCTCCCACCTTTTAATCTTATCTAAAGGCCAAGAATTAGGAACTAAATTATTAATTGGCCAATTGTGATTCCATAATCTTCATGTTGACAAGCTTACTGTTTGCAACTTCCTTCTCTCACTGTTTATGATATCTCCCCCTTAAATAAGAGTACCACCACCACCACCACCACCAACAACAATAATAACACCACCCACAACAATAGGGCTAGAGGAGAAAACCTGAAAGTAGGTCACATTTCTAGGACATTTTCTGTGTGTGGCTATAATATACCAAATTCTTGTGATGAGATCCAGAGTAAGTGCAGAATAACTGTTTTCTAACTAATTAATTAAAATTTAGTTTTTATGACTAGGTGCATTGGCTAAAGGTTTTGATTGAATGGAGCTACCTTAATGTAGACTAACCTTGTGATGTGAGCTAAGAAGTCCATCTAACTCTGGGAAGAAAAAAAGAAATGACACTGCTTGCTGGTGTATGAACCCAGAGAGAAGTACATCTAGAAGACAGTAATGTTTAATAACAACTAGAATATCTGGTTGCTACTTTGGGCCTTGTTGCTGACTTACTATGAAGACTTAAGAATGCCACATATGTTTTCATTATCAAATTATTTTTTCTATGAAACAGAGATGAATTTGGCATTATGAACTACTTTATTGAAAAATGGAGCATCCTACTCTCCAAAGTAATAGAAACACTTTTAAAAAGGTCACAAAATAAATGTAAGGTATCATTTATGTATTTGATGAAATATCCAGATTAATAACTTTTTGCCAAACTGATACAAACTCTTTTCATCATCCTTTAGAGCCCAACTCACATGCCATCTCTCCCATGAAGCTTTCCCTAATTGCTCTCTTACCCAGGGTCACACAGGAAGTAGGGGTCTGAAGTAGAATTTGAATTCAAATCTTCCTAAGTATATCACATATTTTGTTGCATGTCTTTCTCATGCAATTATAATGTAATGCTGTGTCAAATTTATCTGTATTTGTGTCTTAAGTCTCTACCTTGATATTACATGTTCAATAAGGTCAACAAAGATAGCACTGATTATCTGAACTTTTTTCTTCCCAAGAACCTAGTATGAAGTGCTATAAAGGTGTGTACTCAATAATCTTATTGTTGAATGAAATGAATGAATGACTACAGCAAGGAAAATTCTGACTTGGAATTCTTATACTTTATATGCTTTCTTCTCAACCTATTTTCTTCCCAGCTTGTCCTCATGCTCTATTTTCTCCATGCCACCTCCACTTGATTCCTACCATCTAAGCTTGTTTCTAAGTCTTGTTTTATTTTTTCTTTTTGCCTCACTTGGCTTGTGGAGATGTTATCTAGTCATGTCCGACACATTCCTTCCTTGTGCAACTGATTTTTTTAAATCCCTGTATATGAATTTTACACTTATCTCTGGTTCACTTTATCTTATTAGATTTGTTTCAAAGTCTTTGCCTTATTATCATCGTTTGTAATCCCATTTCTGTTGGCCAACATTTTAACTATACCCATCAACTTCCTGTCTTCCACAGAAGCAGGCTTCATCTATGTCACTAATAAGCATGTAGGACAGAATAAGAAAAAGGGAGTATTCCTACTAAAGACATCCTTCAAGATGGCTATGGATCCTTTAATCATCACTCTTTGGGAATCGGTCATTTGAATGATCCTGAGTCCACCTAACTGTGATTACTATCTAGCTGATATTATTTTATTTGGCCTTTGTGGCTACTTTGAGAAGTTTTACTGGAATCCAGAAATATGTTTATAATATAGATAGTAATCTAATTGTAGTCACAGAGAGGACAATATATTTTATTATTAGAAATTTAAATTACTATAAAATTTATTTAAAATCTTACTTTTTCATTGGATTAAAAAATACTCCGAATTTTTTTCCCCAAAAAGTAGCATCTTAAAGATTTGGACAGAAAAAGCTTTTCAGTGTTGAGCTATACTCTATATTTGAATATTTGTAATGTCAAAAAAAATAATTTTACTCATTTTCAGAGAATCACATAGTTGGAAGGGACCTTAGAGATTCCAAGGAATTCAAATTCCTTCCCAATATAGAAATCAGGTGATCATATATTATATAGAGATATGTAAGTCAGTTGCTATCAGAATGCTTTTACTACCAAGTTCCATGTGCTGATCAAAAAGGAGCACAATTTTCAGGGCAATGATTCCTGGTATCTCTGTGCTTTATTTAGTCACAACACATTGCAAGCAAAGCTTTATGAAGGAGGTGGCACTGGAGCTGAGCCTCGAGGTGGAGAGATGAGGCAGATGGCATCCCAAGTAAAGAGAAGAATGTGAGTAAGAACACAAGGGTGAGAATGGGTGGGGAATATTGAATAGTCTGGTTTGAATAGACCATAGAAAGCATGGAGGGGAGTAGTGTAAAATAAAACTAGAAAAGTAGGCTACAGTCAGTTTTCAGAGGGCCTTGAATGTTAGGATAAGGAGTTTATGCAGTTAGAAAGGAGGAGAATATGAAAGCTTTTAAGCCAATGGGTGGTATGATCAGATTATTTGTAGTAGGAAAAGTAAATGGTTAATTATCTGTTCAAGAGACTATACTAAGGACTAAAAACACTAAATAAAAAAATTCTTCTAAGAAGAAAAGAGAAGACTGGGGGAGTGGTTAATAGGTAGTTGCAGAAGTCAGAGTGAAAGTTACTGAGACCTGAACTAGGTCAGTAGGAATGCAAAGGAGAGGACAGTTTCAAGGAGCCATTACAATGGTAGAATCAATAAAACTTGACAAAATGATTGGATTAGATCAAGCTTTAGAATGGGGAATGACTACAGGATGAAAAGATAATAGGTTTAGAACCAGAGCGGATTTTATAGACCATCTCATCAAACTTCTTCATTTTGATGATGTGACTGAAATCCAGAAAGGTTCTTACTTGTTCAGAATAGTCAAAATTCAAATCCAGGTCTTCTAACTCCACATATAGCACTTTCCCCATTGTGGTTAGGATGACTTAGAGTGAAGAGTCAAAGCTGACTATGAATATTGACACCTAGAATAGTGGTACAATTCTCTACATAAAAGAAAACCAGAAAGATGGGCAGGTCTGGTGAAATAGATGAAGAACCTATTTTGCACAGGCTATGTTTGAGGTATTAATAGAAACTAAGTGGAGATCCATCATGTAGTTAGAAGTGTGGGTCTAGAGAGAAGTTGGGTCTGGAGATGTGGATTTGTGAGCTCTTTTCATTCCAATGATACCTGAAGATCTGAGTGAAGATCATTAATGATAGAGTAGAATAACAAACTAATTCCTGAGGCAGAAGCTAAGGAGTACCTACATTGAACAGACTGGAAAAGAAATGGAAGTTACTGAAAGATTGAGAAGGAATGGCAATACTGGTCATAGGAGAATCAGGAAAATTCATTAATGTCAAAGCCAAGAGAGAAGAGAGCATTAAGAAGGAGACAAGTTTATAGAGTCAATTGCTGTAGAGATTTCAAGGAAGATGAAGACAAAGACAGGAACTCTGAATCATGGACATAACACTAAAGAAAAAAGTTTCCTCAGTTTCTTCAGTGGCATTGTGATTGCATAGATATAGGTTAACTCCTCTAATGTTATAAACTAAAATCCATCCACAACTTTTTATTTACTGGGTGATTTCTATCCAATGTTCTACCATTAATCTGCCAGTAAAGATCCACCTAATCCACCAGAGGTAGCTATCTCTTTGACGAAACTATATGGTGTAGTACATAGAGTGCTGGACTTGGAGTCAAGAAAAAGAATTCAAATCAGGCCTCAGACACTTTCTAGTTAGTGTGACCCTGGGCAAGTCACTTAACCTCTGTCTACTTCAGTTTCCTCAACTGTAAAATGAAGATGATAATAATAGTACCTACCTCCCATGGTGGTTGTGAGTCTCAGATGAGATATTTGTAAAGCAGTTAGCAGTTAGCATAGTGTCTGCAGCATAGCATATACACTTAGTCCTACCCCTTCCCTCCCATTAAGAACAAATATTCTATGATTAGCCATGGAACACTCGGAATAACAGTTGGATGTCCCTTTCTCTTGCTACAAGAGCATTTCACCTGCTTTTTGTGGATACCTTTATACCATTATTTGCATGCTAGTCACTGTTGGTAATATATTGCAGTCTACTTACATCCACTGCGTCTCCTCACTGTTCCTTGGGTCATCCACAGTTTTGATTGTTCAAAGACTGTAGCATTCCATGGTTTGCTCCCATATAGCATCACTAGAAGAACATAAACATTTTTAAAAGTGGGTTTTTGCACTAAGGAATAAACTGGAATTGTTTTAAGATGCTATATAATTTCTCAAGTGAAATTCAGCTCACTGTATTTCTACTATTCCATTCTGTACCCAACCCATTGCCCATCTTCAATGTTGATCATGTTAATAAAGTTAATCACAGACTAACTCAATGAATTGTCCAGTAGCCATTTGGTTTTTATTTTGTGAATTAATCTATTTTGAGCAATATGTATCGCAACAAAGAGGCCCTTTGTAGTATTTTGGGGCTTTGTGCAATGAATAAAATGCTTTGATTAAACAGAGGGTATTTCTAGGCCCTTGCCATCTTCAAGGCATCTCTCTTCTAGATAGACTCTGAGTAGAACCTACCCCACGATGAGTAGGGACACAACTCCAGGAAGCATAAATCTCCCTGTTTTATAACTTACTTAATATCAGGGGGTAAAAAAAAATAAAAATGAAAAACACTAAAGTTATGATTTCAGATATTAAGACATCTTAGATGATCTTAACATGTAATACCTTGTTAGAGTAGAGAATTTAAAACTCTGTTTTGCTGTACAAAATGAGTGCTTTTAATTAATGATGAACTAACAATAAACACAGTGGGCTCATTGTTACTACACTTTTCAGTCAGAGGTGTTACCATATGATATTACAGAAAAATCGTTCATGAAAGATATATTTTCATCAAGGATACCATATATTTGTATGTAAATCATTCTCATAAACACTGTATAAAGCTGAGAAGATAGCAAGTTGTTTTTAAGGTCTTTCCATCTGCCTTTTTTCTTTCTTGTCTCTTCTGAGATATTTCCAATTGTTTAGTATCTTTACTTTTTTTCAGAGATCTTGAAAATTATCACTTAATGCTTTCCAAATTCTTTAAGTTACAGAAATATTTTTTTCTAGGTGTACTTGGTCTGGTTCAGCTGATTTTTCCAGCTTTATTTTTACTGCCATGTCTACTCCATTGCTACATAGTGCAATAGGGATGGAGGTGTTACAGTTCAAATGTTGTAGTTCTGCTCTCATCAATGACAAAAAAATTGCTGAATAAAGATAGTGACAAATCTGCTCCAATTCTCATGTTTTTATTCTAGTTTCATCTATAGACACTTCTTGGCTTACCTGATGTAACTGCATTTTAAATAAAACTTTCTACAGACTTGTTTTCCCTCTCTCAGCTCTTTTGTAAGGTTATACTATTTCCATATATGTTCAACATCCTCCTAATTAGATTAGTAAAACACAAATTCTGGCAGATTCTAGCAAGATGGAAAGTTTTTGAGGCTGGTTTCAGCAAAAGACCATTTTTGATATCTGAGAACCAGCCTAGCCATGTACAGAGAGGCTTACAAGTCTTTCTCAGCTATAAAGCAATAACTATTCCTTAGACTCTATGCAACTCACAAGCAGATACTCATACTTTCCATTCACATCCAAAAAAAAATGCTTGCAAACTGACAAATATGTGGGCTTCCAGATCAAAGTATTGGATATGGGAATGAAATTTGTGGAAAATGGTTGGTCAAAAATTATAAGATGTTACTAAATTGTAAAGTTATTGTGAAAGTCAAGCAATTTATATTTTGAAGGAACATTTCCATTCACACTGGGACTTGTGAGCATGAAGATAAGTCATTGTATAGTCTCCAAAGATGTCTCTCTCTTTTCAAATATATAGCTTACACACATTACTGAAAACCAGGCTATCATATGAGCCTTTTTTGGTCTGGAAAATAAAATAAAATAAATAAAAATTTCATATTAGCTTACTGAACAAGGTTATATTTCTTATTGTTCTTCCTTCATCTGATTTGGGCTTAATTTGGGAGAAAATTACATCTACAACTGGATTTCATAGTTAGACTGAGACTCAGAATCTAGGTGGTTATTTTTCATCCAATATGGGGAAAAGATTGAAAAGTACTGAACAAGAAGGTGACAAAAGGCAAAAGGGGTGAAATTTTTCTCCTGTGAGAAACACTAATGACATTTCAGCAATTTGTCCTATAGATCATACACTTCAGGAATTATATGATTCTATTACTTGGAATTCATTCTATGGTGTCTTACATAGAACAATAATCAGTTTATGTTATATTACAGAGCATGAAGTTTGGAAGAGATTAAAATAAAATATTGGGAATACTGGGTAAAATGAATTTAAGAAAGAGAATCTGCTAATTTAGCATTTTTAAATGGAAAGAGCACTGGATTTGGGACAGAAGATCTGAATTCAAATTTTCACTTTCCTTCTTATTACCTAAGTAATGGGTAAGCCACTTTATATCTTTGGGCTTCAGTTTCTTCATAGTTAGTCAAAAACTTCATGAAGTACTTGCTCTGCAAACTTCATTTTTTTCTTGTAAAGACCTTTATAAGTCCCCAAACTTCATTTTTTTCTTGTAAAGACCTTTATAAGTCCCCAAATTAATCTCATGCTTCAGACTTACAGAAGATGGTTTAGCTCATCATCAGCTCACTCAAATTGCCTTCATCACTCTGCTAAACTTTGAATGGATTATTCACTTTTCTGTCTTCCTGTCTCAGAGGATGCAGTATCCTTACTCTTTCCTTACTCTGAATCTTCAGCCCTAATTGCATGATATTCTAAGTCAAATTTTCATGGTTCTTATTAAGGAAGATCCAATACCTATTCTAATATGGAGTGCTTTGTTTAAAACAGAATCTTGTGCCTAATTACCTACTGCTTTTCCCCAGGAGTCAGAGCACTTGAGATTACTTTCAAACCTGACCAATCCTACACAGGGCAAAAGAGGTACATTTTTCAGCTGCACTGAGTAGCTTGAGGGCTTTAACCTCCCCTCCCAACATTCCATACTGTTTGGAGTTTTCACTGCTTTGGGTTACAGCATTGAACCATTAATATTTTACCTCGCACTGAATTGAAATTCAAAAAGCATTAATTTAGTGTCTACTATTTACAAAGTATTATAAAAGGTGATACAGATAAGAATAAATGAATGATTGAAATGAAATGAATAAGTGAAAAAGCATTTATTAAGTTCTTACTAGTTCAAAGAATCACTCTAAGATAGAAATGACACACACAGCAGTCCTAAATAGAAATTTTTGTTCTTATCTCCATTTTACCTGCAAATCCAATTGAAGGGGGGTAGGGGCAATGCAAAGACTAGTTTGTCCTACTGCAGTAGCACTGAGAAATGTGATAGCTTAAAGGTCCACATCTCCCTCCCTTCCAGGTTCAGTGCAGTCAAAGAGTTTATAACATAAAAGGAACAGAGTGGGATTCAGGAGTAGCAAAGGGAAGAACTGAAAAGGGTATAATGCAGGATGATTTGGATAGGTATTTCTGGGTAATGAAGCTTCAAAGCATGGATACTTCCCAGAGGGCAGATCTAGGTAGGGCACCACAGAATGGAGATAAAGGCATAGTGAAGAGCCTGGGTACTGGGTAGGGGAGCCCATTTTATGACTGTATATATTTTTAAATAACAGAATGACTAATGTAAATGTTTGTGTGCTTAAGATAGAGGACATGTCCCTGCAGGCTCTTTCCCTTATTTCTGCAATGTTGGAAATCATCCAGATTTTCCCTGGATGCTTTGGGGAAATGTAGGGTTCCCCAAAGAGAAAAAAAAAAAACTGCTTCACTGGTGGCCTTGTTTGCTAGGGACATAATAAAACTTTCCATGGGGCTCTGGTTTTTGCTTGGTCTACTTCAATCTAGAAGAGTGTTTTTAAACTTTAGCTTTACAGCTAATTCCTGTTTTAGCACCTGTTTTTTCACATCATCATCATCATCATTATCATCATCATCATCACTACCAACATCATCATCAACAACAGTTTGCCTTTGCTTGTGATTTTATCCCTGTAACTAGCATCTGCTAAGAGAAAATCCCTTTATTAATGTAGATGAGTAACTTTTTGAAACTCATAGACCGTATATGTCAGAGGTGGGACCAGAACTCAGATAGTCCAGACTCCAAAGTGAACTCTCTGACTCTATGATTTTTAACTGTGTAATAATGAATTTATCTTTTCATTATTTTGAGCACTGTATTTCATTCTAACTGGTTTCCTTTGTAAAATTATGTATTTTACTTTGTATAGTTTCAAACATTATTTTGAGGAAGGGAACCTAAAATGTCGCCACACTAATGAAAATATCTATAACACACAAAACTTGGAGCCCATGTTCTTTCTTTTGTGAAGGACAAAGTTACAGTGCCTCTCCTATTGACATTATTATGATACATAAATAATGTTATATATTACTTATAACATAATATATTGCATATAACATATGTAGGACATCAACATAATATATTGCATACAATATATGTAGGACACCTGTACATATATACAATATATTATGTTATAAGGAAGTATATCTGTAAGCTATTAGGCTTTAATACTTTAAACCTGCACCAAGACTTTTGGGACTCCCAGGATATTTTATATATGTATATCATAAACAATACATAATAAACAAATCGATAATATAATATATAAGCCTTGTGTTTCTCTAAATAAAAACAAAAATAAAAAAGCTTTGTTAGCATGATTACATATGTTCCTGGATAAAGGGACAAAATATTGCATAAAAAACCTTTTTTAGCTACGATCAGTCCAATTCAGGCATTATTTATAATTTCTGATCTTGAAAATCAGATACCTGCTAGATTTGCCTCCTGGACCTTTCTACAATTTTTACAATTTTCTATCTATCTGCAACCACTGAAATTTCATCTATTAAGATGAAATTTAATAAGGCTATATGTAACGTCTACAAGATGATGGAAGTATAATAAGATAACAATGTATCTAAAAAAGCTCTCGGGGTCTTGTTGTTAGCTCAATAATAATCAAACATGATATGGCATCCCAGAATGCTGATATAATCTAAATCTATACCATGTAGGTACAGTATCCAGGATTGGGCAGCTTGATTAAGAAAAAAATGGAATTTATTTTTGCATAAGATATGATGTATTGGTCTAAACGTAATTTCTTCTATACTGCTCTCCAGGTTTTCCCAGAAGTTTTGGTCAAATAGTGAGTCCCAGTCGCTGAGGTTTTTGTCTTTATGTAATGGAAATGCAAATTTAAAGATCTTCCCTGCCCCTAGCTTAAATGCACCTGAAGCCTGTGGTGGGATGCTTGTTTTTTAGGAAAGCTGAAACCTTGATACTTTGTGATTGGGCAGTGGGTCAAGAAGGTTGTTACATCCTCTGAGCCAGGAGAAGGCTATATAAACCCTGATGAGAGGCTTTGCTTTTGGGGATCACTTTGAGAAGTGTTGTGTGATTTGACTAGATGAGACTCTGGGCAGCCGCTGAGAGCCCCCCGGCTTTGGAAACCCAGATGTTGATGCTTCCCTCTCTGGTAACCGTGATTTGGTATTGATAATGGTTGGACAGTTTGGAAGCCTGTCTGTTTGATCTGTCTGTATACTCTGAAGTTTGGGGTGCTGACCTTTCCCCCCTGAACTAGGTAAACGATCTATGATCTAAGAACCTGTGTTGGCAGCCACTCTGGCGATGCTGGGTGCTTGCTGCTACACTTTATCAAATGCTAGAGTTTTAGATACATTCCACACAATGACCAGAAGACTGATGATGAAATATTCTATTCATTACTGAGAGGTGATGGATTTAGGATTCAGAATGAAAGACACATATGTACATATCTATCTATCTATCTATCTATCTATCTATCTATCTATCTATCTACAACCACTGAAGAAAGAAATCTATTTTTCTTTTTCCCCAATAGGGTAAAAGGTTGGGAGCAGAGAAAACGAATTTTTTTTAAAATAGAGAACTAGAAATGTGAATTGTTGCAAGCACATCCAGAGGAGACCACTTTATTATTAGTTTACTTAAATACTTTTACTTTGTTACAAAAGACCCCTCTCAGATGAGAATAATGCATAAATGTTTATCATGGAAAAACGAAATCAAGAAAACCACAAAAAAATAATCAGCTGGCTTAGAAAGGTAGTTGTTCCATTCACAGAAGGCTGAAAGAAAAGGCTGTATGAATGTTATTGAAGATGATATAGAAGAGTTTCTAGATCAAGTATGGATTGGGACTCTGAGATTTGACATTCTGTGAATCCTTATACCTTTCCTTGGAAAGATCACCACTGTTTACAGGAAGCCCAGTTCAATACCTTAGTGTCATCTGTTTCTTATTCAAACATTTTACACGTGTGAGGACTATTCCTACTGACATTAATCTTACTTATCTCACAGATATCATAGCTCCACTTTTATGATGCCTTTTCATGGTATGGAGGTGAACTTTTGGTCTCTAAAAGTATACTGGAGAAACACAAACTTGAAAACGTCCCATCAAGCTAAGTGGGCTATGAATAAGTATAAAGGTTCCACGAGAAACTTTGTCTATTGCCCTTAGACTAGATGAATTAAGTTCAAAGAACCTTGCCACCAGGTACTAGAAAATGCTCTGTTTCTGGAGCAGAAGACCTGGGTTACCATCCCACCTCTGACAATTACTACTTATATGAGCATGGGCAAATCACCTAACATCCCTTGGTCTCAGTTCTTTCTCTTGCAAAATGTGGCAGTTGAACTAGATTTTCTTGGAGGTCCTTTCCAACTCTATATCTATAACCCTGTGACCAGAATTTGATTGCTGGGTGATTTTTTTTCTCAGACAGAGCAACTCATGATGACCTACTTTCTGCAGGCAACCTGTTCCCATACCTCTCATTATTGGTGGTATTTTTCTGAAATTAGTTTTTATTAATATTTTATATATCTTTTTGTATGTGAATATTTTCTGTCTCCCCCATAAGAATGTGAGCTTCTTGAGGGGTGGGACCATGACTTTTTGCCTTTTTCTCTATCCTTAGTAGTTAGTCTAATACCAGACACATAATAAGCACTTAATATTTTCTTCTGATGATATGAAATAAAGGAGCTTTGATCTTCTTTGGTGAGATAGTCCCACACTGATGAGGTGAAGCAGTACCTACATAGATTCTTGAAGTAATGAAATACATTTCTTAGAACTCCTGAGGAAGAGTCCACGATATCACCTCTTTACCAGTGACAACTTCTGTCATATCTAGCAATAAGATACTGGGTATATTTGGCTTAGAGTGTAGAGTACCTTTATTGTCCTGAATTATATGTTAATCATTCTTACTTCAGGTTCTGTTCCAGAAATAAAAGCATTCTTTCAGTTCATGAGGATGCAAACATTTATAAAGTGCCTACTATGTGTCAGGTACTATGCATGGTTCTAGAGATAGAAATATTTTTTTTAAAATGAAACTATTCTTAAGGAGAATACATCCTTTCAGAGGAGATCTATGTTTCAAATAAGTCATTTGGAATCTTTTTAATAAGAATTTTCTTGCTTGCTACCACTAAGATTTAAGGAGTTATTTTTTTTTTCTAAAAATTCCCAAAGCCACCCAAGTGGTAAATGTGTCAACTTGTCAGCAATATGACTTGCTCCAGTATTGTAAATAAGAATCACTGGCATTACAAAGCATCCATGATGCTAATTGTAACCACAACTCCTCAATCTCTTATAGTTCCTAGACTATCCATGCTTATTTACAGTAGAAAATAATACAACTTGTAAGGCACTCTAAAGTAAATCCTATTGTTTTAAGCCAAAAGTACTCTAGAATTTGGTTTAGAAAAAGAACATTTCTTGCTATCTCACCTAAAATTAATTTGCTGCTGAATTAATTTTTATTCTATGTGACACTCTACATACATTTTATTTAGTGTTCTTATAGATTTCATGAGGTTTTCCTTTCTTTTTTATAGCTCTGTTTCTAAAATGGAATATTTCCTTCCCCTTCCCCTCTTCAATCTATAAGGCAAAACTACCTTCAGAGTAGTTTTGGAATTAGACATAGAAACATTTACTCGATCATCAAGTTGATCCAATGACAATGGTAAATTGTTCTGACTGTTTTGTTGTCTCATTTTAATATCCCCTGAGATGGCGCTCCCAACTCTTCTTCCCCTGGGAAACTCTTCAATCATCTAAAAGACCTCACTGTCAGGGATCTTCCCCTGATGCTCTGTCACAATGTTCTTTATTAGAATTTAAGACTATTATCCCAATACCTAACTAGTTCTCTTATCTTCCTCCAATTTATATGCTAAGTGTATTGAGAATTGCCATATTTACCATATTTCCCTTTAGTTGCCACCATTTGGCCAGTCTTTTTATCAAATTTTTGATTTGAAAGATATTAGTTGCTTTTATCCCAGTCCCCTTTTCTGGATTCTGACAGTTCTGTTATAACCCAAAACAGTGAAATAATTGAGCAGTTAGAGAGTATTCTTTTCTATATGCATTTATAAAACTTGTCTTTCTCAATCTTTTACTTACTGCCATATAGTCATCACATTGAGCACTAATTTCTAGCATATTATTACTGTTATTCTCAGTTGTGCTCTTAAAATGCTATTTCATTTGATTCTTAAAGCAACTCTGTGAGGTAGGTATGAAGGATATTATTATCCTTAAAAAAACCCCAAACCCCTCAAAACAAAATATCGAAAGCTCTGAGATCGTGAGTGATGCTCCAAAGTCACACACCTAATTAGCATTTGAGACAGAAGTCAAACCCAGGTCTTTCTTATCTGATCATCTGATAGTGTGATATCATAGTAATCTGCCTCTCTAACCCAGTCTGACATCCTTCAACTCACTGGATCATCTTGTTTGCTACTGTGAGGAATTTGCTTAAGGATTTTCTGTGGTGTGTGTGTTGTATGTTGAGGGCAAAGGGGATTATCACTTGTACTTTGCAGCTCAGTAATCTCCTCATCCTTAAAGATATATCTTAGAAAATTTAATTCAATTCAATCTAATAAAGACATGTTAATTTAATATTAATTAATTTATTAAGCTGAGGTGATTTTGAAGACTGCAGAAGAGTGTTCTTCAGCACAAGGGTATGGGTCAAGACCTGAAAGCACAAGATGGGTTTGGTTAAACTTTTGGGTAGTGTTTAGATTATATGAAGGACAATCATGAAATGATGTTGGAAAAGGAGGTGGGAGCCATATTGTAAAGGACCTTGAATGTTAGAAAAATAATGCCTTAGCAGACCTTAAAGTGCTTTATGATGTGATATTACTCCATTGGATCTCTTTCCCTGTTTGATTGACTTTTACTTCTCAGATTCTTTGCTTGGTCATTGTAGATGTAATGCTCCCTAACTGTAGATAAAGGTTCTACCCTAGGCCCTCTTCTCTCATTACACACACATTTTCTCTTGGTATCCTCATGAGTTCCCATGGGTTTAACTCTCAGAATGGACTTGCAAATCTATATATGCATTCCTAGTTTCTTTCCTGAGTGCTAATCCTGTAGCATCAACTGACTATTGGATATTTCCAATAGGATGTCAAATAGACATCTCAAACTTACCATGTCCAAAACTGAACTCATCATATTCGAGCCCAAACCCTTCCATCTTGCAGATCTACCTATTTCTGTTAAGGGCATCACCATCTGTCTAATCACCCAGGTTTCCAACCTCAATATAATCTACAACTCCTCACCCTCATTCACCCTATCTAGATGCCAGAGCCTATTGTTTTGATCTCCAAAATATCTTTTACATCTTCCCCCTTCTTTTCACTCACACACTTACTATCATTGCTCAAGTCCTCATCACCTCTCACCTGAGCTATTGACAAGACCCATTCAATTGGTCTCTGCTTCCATCTCTCCTTCACACAATTACCAAAGTGATTTTCCTAAAGCACAGCTCTGACCACTTCACTTCCCTGTTCAGTGAACTTCAGTTGTTTCAAGTTCCTTCTAGAATCATAATAAGCTCCTCTATTTAGCAGCTAAAATTCTTTACAACTTGGTTCCAACCTTCTTTTTGAGCCTTACTGAAGATTACTTCCCACCACACATTTTAGAGTCATCATACTGGCTCCTCACTCATAGAATTTCATTTTCTACCTTAACTTTGCACTGACTGTCCTTTATGCTTGACATGCATAGTCTCCCTTCTTATATATGTCTCTAGGAATTCCCAATTTCTTGTGGAACTCAGCTCAAGCACCACTTTTTTTTTTGCTTTTTGGAGGGCAAATGGGGTTAAGTGACTTGACCAAGGTCACATGGCTAGTTTTTGTGTTAAGTGTCTGAGGCTGGATTTGAATTCAGGTACTCCTGACTCCAAGACTGGTGCTCTATTCACTGCACTGCCTAGCCAGCCCTAAGTATTACTTTCTACTTGAGACCTTTTTTGGTTTCTCTCATTCCTCAATAAACTTCCCACCCCTCAATTGATGGTTCTTTCCCTTCCAAGGTTGCTTAGTATATATTTTATATGTGTACATGTGTGCTATGCATATATAATACATTTGTATATTTAGGCACTTGTATATTAAGGCACTTATATATGCATACATATGTTTATGTGTGTAACACACAACACATATATACATGTTTATTGCTTATGTACACATGCATATACACATACATATGTCTGTAAGAAGCTTACATTCTATGGGGAAGAGAAGATGCATATAAATGGCTATATACACGTATAAGACACACAATACATATATACACACATGCAAATATATAATACACACATTTATGTGTTTACATGTATATAAATGTGTATGTTTGTGTGTACATTTGTATATATATATGAATACATATAGATGTGTGTATATATACATAGACACATATATATGTATGCATATACTTATGTGTATCTCGTCTTCTCAACAGAACGTAAGCTTCTTGAGTATAGAGACTATTTCATTTTGTCTTTATACACTCATTGCTTGACACGTACTAAATGCTTGACCATTGATTCAATGTTTGGTATAGGGAAAAACAATCCTAACAGTTATGGCTATTTAGCATTCTACTTTTTTTTAGTATTTTATCATTCTTCATTTCCTTATGCAGATCTAGTGAAAATTTAAATCTAGAAAGAGCTTTTAGATTTTGAATGGGGGAAGTTGGATTAGTAGATAGGTTGGAGTGTAAAAAGAAAAAAAACAACCCACTAAATTGTATTCCAGCTCTACTTTTAACTAGATATGTTTTGTCAAACAAGTTCCTTATAGGTTTTAGTTTCTGTATCTATAAAAAAGGAGGTAGAAAGGCAAGGTGACAAAATGGATAGGGGGAGCCCTGGTAAAAGGAAGCCCTGCTCTCAAGTTCTGGCTACTAACACATACTGATGCTATGATCCTGTACAAGTCAATTGACCTCTTAGTGTTTTATGGAAGTCTCTAAGGTAGAGGTTCTTAACCTGAGATCTATGATTAAAAAAAAAAAGAATATTTTGATAATTGGTTTCCTTTGCAATCTTACATATTTTATTTTATTCCATGCATTTAAAAACAGTATTCATAAAATTTATTAGACTACCTAAGGGATCCTCAAAATAAAAAAGGTTAAGAACTCCCGTCTCACATTTTAAGTTACAGAGATACTCCAGATAATCCTTAAGGGATTACTTTGTCAGTACTTCTAAATTTTATCTTATTGTGACAAAGTTGAAAATTAGAATAGCTTCTTTATTATCCAGAACATCCAGAGTAGTTGTTCTGAGAAACTGGTGCAACTTTTCAGTGTCCCAGGCAGTTCTCAGATTAAATTGCAAAAATGTCAACCTTCATTGGTAGGAGTTGTATCTTCACCTTGGGGATCCTATATAAATGAAATAACCTGATCAGTCAGTTCAAACAGCTAGTCAACCAAAGGAAATAAGATGTTTGACTGCTCTTTTTAAAACCAAATTGACCAAATGTTGGTCAGATTTGGTCCTATAGTTTGGATCCGTGTAGGCATAAACCCCAAAGAAGGATGGACTGAAGAAAGGAGTAAGGAAATTTATTTTGTCTACACCTCAGTACAGAAAAAACTTGTTTTTCTCCTCAGTTTAATAAAAAAAAAGTTTCTGAGTTCACCAAGCTATTTTTAATAAGCCTCTTATGTGAGGATTCCACAGAATATCTAGAGATGATCTGACAAAGTGGTCCATTGTAAAGATCTCTGGTTGTAAAGACAGACTGTTCTGAAGTCCAGCAGCCAGGACTATCACAATGATGATAACAAGCAGATTCTGTCTTTTGCTTAGCTTAACACCAGGCTTTATTGACCTAAGTGTTTAGTGTTAAGCCTCAGTCAACACCATTCTTCAATATCTTCTATAACGATTTTACAATGAATAGAAAATAGAACTTTCAATTACACTTATGTACACACACAGATATCCCATCACCCCATGCTCCTGTGACATTCTAAAGGCCAAGGGCTGGGATATACTTTGTATCTTCTCTCTACAATCTAGACTCAAAGTCAAATTAATTTTCATGAAGGCAATTGGCTAGATACATTTTCTTTCTAACTAGAGACAGTTAACAATTTAGCTGCTTTTGAATCAGTGAAGCAATCTAAATGCATGTTTCAAAGACTATGACTAGATAATAATAAAAACAGATAAATTCAACTCAAAGAGATGTTCAATGTCAACTTGGAAAGAAGTCTCCATCGGAATAATTGTAGAGATCTGTGCTTGGTCCTGTATTATTTAACATTTTTAGCAATGATCTTGATAAAGGCATAGATACTATGGATATCAAATTTTCAGAAGCCATAAAGCTGACACATGAGGTGGAAAAGCCAGCATCCTAAAATACATAGCTATAGTAGGGCATAGGCTAAAGTAAATAAAGTGAAATTTACTAGGAATAAATGTAAAGACACATACTTGGATTCAAGAAATAAACCCCACAAGTACAAATTGGGGGTATTGTGATTAAAAATAAGTGTATTTGAAAAAGACACATTGGGTGTATTAGTGGGTAGCAGATTCAATAAGAGTCAACGTGTCTTAAGACAGCTGAGAACACTAATATGATCTTGAGCTAGTTTAAAAATGTCAGTAGCTCTAGGAACAAGGCAGTCATTTTCTATTATGCCCTGGTCTGATATCTGGGATATTGTGTTCAGTTATGGGTAGTACTTTTAAAAGAAACATTAATAAATTGGAGGGCATCCAGGAAGAGACAATCAGAATGCTGAAGATCCTTGAGTCATGCTGAAGAAACTGGATATATTAGACTTGGAAAAGAGAACTGGGGCTTGTGGGGAGAAGAGGCATGAAGACTGACTTCAAGTACTTGAAAAACTAATGTAGAAAAAGGATTTTTTTTTTTCTACTTGGGCCTAGAAGGCAGACATCATAAAAAAAGATCGGAAGTTACAAAGAGATACATTTAAACTTGATGTTGGGGATGAGGAGAGGAAAAACAAAAACAAAATGAAACAAAAAAAAAAAAACCCTACCTTATAATTGGAGTTCTCTAATAGGGCAATGGAATGCCTCATCATGAGTTTACCCTCACTTAAAGTCTTTAAGCACAAACTAGATGATTATGTAGGTATATTGTAAAGAAGTTTCTTTTCAAGTAAGGGCTGAACCAGAAATTCTGCCATCACTTATTAAGAACTTAGTGAGAAGCAGAAGGCCATAGTGGATAGAGGGCTAGACTTGAAGTTGGGAGTCCCCAAGCTTAAATCCTGACATTGGGCAAGTCACAACTTCTCTGACCCCTTCAGTTTCCTCATTTATAAAGTAGAAAAGGTAATATCTGCAATGGTAATACCTCACAGTGTGGTTTTGAGTACTGAATTAGGGAAACCATAAAATTCTACATAAATATTAGTTATCAGAGGGTTACTAGAGTTTTTCAGAGCAGTATTTGTTGGGGGACTTGAAGGTAAATAGCATATGAGTCACAGGTGGGTGGATAGGGGATTTGGGGGAGCACAGAAGAGGAATATGGGTGTGATTAATATTTATTCTGCCTCATACAATTTATTTTGGACTGGTTTTAATAGACATGTCCTCCGATGTGAAATCATCTTTTTGGATAAATTGGAAACTAAAGGAAATTCAGACTTTGAAATGACACGTGCAATCCATTTATTTATCAATCAACAAGCTTTTATTAGGTGTCTATTATATCCTAGGCATGATGCTAGTACATATAGCTTGCACCCAGCCACTCACACATTAACACTCCTAGTCCTTTCTTTTCTAAACAGAGAGGTTGTTTCCATTTTCCATATCCAGCAGACTGAACTCTATTCCCACATGTAAGAAAGTACACATGAAATCACATGGAAAGAGTGAAAATTATGAGGCTGTCTAAAAACTGACAGGCTACAGAGGTGCTTTGAAATAAGGAGATGAGTAGTACTTTCATGCTGTAAAGATTCTTTCTCATTATCTCCCTTCCTTCTACATCTCTTATCTTCTCTTGCCCTCATATCCTCTCAGTTCCTTTGCCCAATGGGATCTGGTATCACTTGGCAACCCTAGACTGTCTTGACATTTTAAAAAATACATAAATACGGTAATTATTCTATCTCTCGTCCATGCTTTAGAAGGGCTTTTCCAAAGCACCCACTTTCATTCTTGTCCTCAAAGAACTTTATAAACTTAATTCTCACATGTGGTTCTTGTGTGTTCTGCATCATAAACACTAACATCCTTCCAAAATAGGTTGTTTAATATTTTACGGTTTTGTAACTAGCTATTCAAATATCTGCCTTGTGCTTTGAAAGATATTTTCTTTTCCTTAACACAAGCTGAACTCTACTGAAATGATGGCAGCCCTTATGTTATATTTTGACATCAGAGAACTGAAATTACACTCACATGGATCTCAGTTTGTAGTCAATAATAACTTAGGACCCAATTCCCTTTAAATAGCTTTTGCAACTGCTACTAGTGCCGAGGTTACATGCTAGTATTATTATTATGTGGGAGCAAGCCTCTGTTCCCAAACACAACACATTCCCTTTATAGAAAATCCTAGCTCAGAAATAAGTCACTCTCTAAGATAGTGTCACAAAGAGGACACATTTTCTAAGAGACATAAGAACATAAGCACATGCATTTTTTTAATCCCAATATATCCAGACTACATAATATGCAGGATTATTTTTTCAGTGTACCAGAAATGGTACTTTAAATGTTCTCCTCAGAAAGAAAGAAAAAGCAAATATCCATACACAATAACAACTACCTTAGTTTCCCAACTGAATTAAAAGAGTTGCTGAAAAAATAAATCACAGGATCACATTATCTTAGGATCATGTATCTAGAACTGGGAAACAATCTTTCATAAAGGAAAAACAAGAAAGATAAATTTTAATATTAACCAATTAATAAGCATTTATTGAATGCCTACACTATACAAGACACTAGGGACAAAAAACATGCCCTCAAGAAGCTTAACATTCTATTTGGAGCAGCAACATGTATGTAAATAAGTAACACACAGACAAACACATATGGAGATTACAAGGTAAAATTTTTGTAGAGAGAACACCAAAAAGGACACCTTTGGTACAAAAAGACCAGTATTACTCTTCAAGGGATAGTTATTCTGCCCCCTTATCATTTTGTGACTGATTATTAATTTTGCTGGGCTTATCGATTAGGCACTATGTACTTCCTGGGGAACTATAATAAATAATAGCTCTATGAAATCATGTGAGTTAAAAATTATTATCATCCTCATTTTGAACATGAAGGAAATGCCAACACATCGTTCCTCCAAGATGCCCAACAAAAAACCCTGAGTTCCAAATATTGAATGATATTTTATAGGCATTATTAGCAACTATAACAAAATACATTAGTTTCAGGGCAATGGGAATTCCGTTTATCTATCAAAAAGGCTATGTGTTTACCATTCTTTTTCAGATAGGTACAAGAAATGTCTTTAAATAGTACTTTGTAGATGTCTATGCCAAGTACTAATCAGGGATGGGAAACCAGCAGCCCTGAGGCAACATGTGGACTTCTAGATCTTTTAGTGCAGTCCCAAGGTCAAGGGTTCCCCCCACCCCCTTCCCCTGTAGACTGAACTAGTATCTGTTGGAAGAACAGATTGTAGGCACATTGTAAGAATCTTTCTCAGTCTTGCCTAGCCTTTTTCACCCCAAAGGGCTATAAAACTTAGATTAATAAATACAAGACAACCACAGAGTGAATACAATATAAGGCAAATGAAGGAAGGAAGGACTCCTAACAAGGGTAGAGGGAAGGGTATACTGAAAAAATAAGTTTTTTCACTGTACTAAGCCCCTTTTTACAAATACCATCTTTTCAACAACTCTGTATATTAGATGATATTATCTTACAGTTTAGGAAACTGAGGTAAATAGGGGTTAAGTCACTCCAGATTTAAACTGTCTTCCTGACTCTAGGCAGGAGCATTTACTGTATTGACTGGGAACATCAGTATGATAATAACAACTGGGAAGATCAGGAAAAGCACTTCAGCTGAATCTAGAATAAAGGTAACCACTTAAAGGTACAGATGTGAGAAGAGAGAATATTCCAGGGACAAAGACCCAGAGTCAAAATACAGAATGCAGATGTCAGAGAAGAGCCTATAGATCAGTGTAGCTAGAATATGGAGTATACAGTGCAGGGACAAAGAATGAAATAAATGTAGAATGGCAGTCAAAAGCCAATTTTGAGTCAAAGCACCTTTCATGGTACTTTGGGTGCTGACACATTAGTCTGACTTATCTTGTTTGGATTTCAGGTTTTTTCTATTACTCTAACCTCAGTAACCCACCGATACACTCCAGTCTTTCTATCAGAATTCCTACCCTCTGGCTTATTGCTGAGCATGTATGATATCTGAGTACCAGTTTTTAACTACCTGGACTTCTGTTCTTAGACAATAGCACATTTCATAAGCCTTTGTCTTGGCTGCTGAAATCCCTGAACAACTGTCTATTCTGACCTCTTTAACTGTGTCCCCATACTGGCCCTACTAGTCCCAAGAACCCTCTGTAACACCACCTCTTTGCAACCCATTGGCCCCTCATAATACAGGCTTCATTCTTCTACAACTACTCTGGTCTTTGAAATCAATAAGCAATTCCATAAGCAGAAATTTTTTTTTAAAAGCACTAAGAATCACAAGCATCTGGTTTTTTATGTGGAACTTTTCCCTGGTGCAAAAGTTGTACAATTGTTCACTGCATAGATATTTGACATCTTTAATACTCACATGATGAGGTTAAAGAATTAAAGGGGTGGCTAAAATGTTCTGATTTGTGATTTATTCTATGAATCTCAACTCCATTGCACTATCCACCTAAGACTGTAAATACAATAGTGATTTTCCCCCTCTTTCTACCAATTGCATATTATCTTTAACTTGACTCTGATGCCTACAATAAATCACTATGAGTGGAGTGCATGAAAGATTTGATAAAATCACATCTTTAATAGTGGGTTTTTATTGTCACTAGAAGGTCAATAATAAAATTGAATTCAGATGGCTGTGAAACTTATAGCAAGTTTGACTAAACCTGGCTTTGCCTCATGCGGCAAACTGGGAATTACCCAAGAACAAAGTTCAGCAGATTCAACACAACTGCCTCACCAAGTTTTCTTTCTGATTGTTCTTTACTCTGCTCCCAATATATTTATGACAACATATGCTCTAAAATAATAATTTTGAAACCTTGATCAGAAAATTTAAGTTTGAGACTCTTTTCTCTTTTAGGTTTTCTTAATTCATGAAGACATTCTTGGCCAATGAAGTTATTCTAGAAGAAATGACAGTGGAATGCTAGGATTATCATTTGAAATATGCAAACTAATGCCTCAATTACCTAAGTAATTTTGGATAGAAGTAGTTGTGTGTGTGTATGTGTGTGTGTGTGTGTGTGTGTGTGTAGATTTTTTGGTGGGAGAGGGGCATAAATGAACTAACTTTGGTTCTCCATTGGACCTTTATATAACAGAATTCCTTTTATAAATTGCATACCTAGTCCCCCCAGATTTTATATACACGTTATAATACATGTACAATATACATGTGTATGCATATGTGTATATAGCAATGTGCATACCCATACACATATGTGCTTGCATATATATACACACATATGCATGCTTGTATACTTTTAAGTTACCAAAGTAATGTGAGTAGATCCAGCCAGTAAGGTCTACCAAACAGTGATATGTATATCTGGTATACAGATATATTAAATCTAGAGAGGCTCATTACCAAGTTTACTTCAGAGTCATGAGCTTTTTGGTCACAAACACTCTAGAAGACCATCTATTAAGTTAAAGAGAGATTCTACTCATGGAAGAAGTAATCTCAATGACACAAATACAGAACCTTGAGGAAGTCTTAAGCCCTAAGCAGTCATTGGGGAAGTCTTTCTGACTTTCTTGTTGTCTTTCTTACTAAATTACTAATTTTCTTACTGTGAAGAATAGCTTCTTAAGTAGGAAAAATAAAAAGAAACACTTAGAACGATGCTTTTTTCAAGGTAACATGATGAACAATAAAAAAATCTGAAAAGTTACAGTATATTTCAAGTAAATTTTAAAAGAGAGAGGTTGCTGAAAATCACTGAAAGATTAAAAACACTTTCTATTACAATACATAAGAATTATCAGTTCTTAGTTTGCGTTTTCTATTTTGGAGGTGATCTTTGGTAACATTTTAAATTGTGAGTTGTCTTTTCTCTTGTAATGTAACACCATCCATCCTAACAAAATTCTACTCATGTAATCTTAGGGAATATAAACTCTTTTAGACATTACCCTAATTAAAACATATGATCATGAGAAGTCTACAGAAAAATAAAGCATATAATTCATTCCAAACTTAAAAAGGAATACTTCTCTGACTAGCTTGTCCTTTTTTTTTTTTAAAGCAATTGGGGTTAAGTAACTTGCTCAAGGTTACACGGCTAGTCATTATTTATGTGTGGGTGCTCATTTTCTGAGGCCGGATTTGATCCCGGGTCTGAGGCCGCCTGTCTTACTCACTGCGCCACCTAACCACCCCCTCTTTTTTTTTTTTTTTTGGTAAGTCTTTACAGAATTTCCCCCTCCTCCCTGGTGAATATAAGCACCTGCTTATCTTTCATTCCCCTAACAGAAAGAAGAAAAGTAGGTAGAAAAGAAGTGAAATAAGCATTTTTAAGTGCTTAATCATCAGACAATATATGCATACAAATACAAATATATGACTAGGGAGAGACTATCCTTACCTTCAAGGACTTTATATTCTAACAGGAGGAGGGGAAATACAACACACAAAAAGATGCTGAAAAGCTTTTGGAGGATTTGGAAGTCAGGAGCAGAGCTGAGAGATCCACCTTAGGTCCCTCTACAAAATGAAGGCGATGGGAGGAATGCACTGATGGGAAAAATGGGCTGGCCTGGCAGAGGGATATTCCTGAGTAGTAAGGCAGATGGGGTGACCAAATATTTCAGGATCAGGACGTCCCAGGTGCTGAGGGAAGTAGTAAGGAAGATAAACTGTCCTTTTCAAAATGAAATTAAGTAAAAATCTAAAGATACTTTTTGACCCAGAAATCTCATTGCTGAAACTATATCAGTGTAAGGATACTATTAGTTTTTTTAAAACTCTCTCACAGCCACGCACACATTATATATGCATATATGCATAAACTATATATATATATATATACATATATATACACACACATATATACACACACATATATTACAAAAAAGCAAATGCACATACATGTGATAGTTATATAGATATTCATATCTCTATATAGCTATATATATTGCATGTGTGTGTATTTGATTTTTGGTAATGATGAAAAAAACAAATTGTTCAATAATTGAAAAGTGAATGAGTATATTTTGATAGATTAATGAAATGTGAAGCTACTATGTGATAAAAATAACAAGTATGTAGAATACAAAGAAGCATGGAAAGACATCAAGTAATGCAAAAGCAAAGTCAGAAAAGTAAGAACATTCATTTAAATTCAGTTTAATTATACAAACATTTTTTAAACATTTATTTTATATTAGATCCTGCAATGATAAAAAGGAACCAGTTTCTACTCTTAAGGAGCTGATACTCTACTAAGTACATATAATATGCAAATAGATAAATACAGGATAATTTGGGAAGGAATAAAGTCTTAAAAAGTGGGAGCAGCCTCCTATAAGAGTTGGTAATTGAACAGAAATTTGAAGGAAGTTAGGAATTCCAAAAGATAATTGTGAAGAGGAGTATTCCAGCCATAGCCTTTGCCTTGAGAAAGAAGACATAATGTTGAGTCCTGGGAATACCAAATAAGTCAGTTTAGCTAAAACATTTGATGTAAATGCTAGAGTTTGGAAGTTTACATTGTTTCCAAGAGGCAGTAAAGATTCACTAAAGGTTTTTGAGCACAAAAGAGACATGGTCAGACATGTGTCTTTAGTTATATTATTTTGGCAGTTTGCACAGTTCATAGAAACTAAAATTAGAGAGATCAATTATTGGGTCTTAAAATAGCCCAATGGTAGCTAAGGAGCGCAACAGATAGAGTGCTGGGCCTGGAGTCAAGTAGATCTGAGTTCAAACTTCCTAGCTGTGTGACCCTGGGTAAGTCACTTAACTATGTTTGTTTCAGTTTCTTCACCTATAAAATGAGCTGGAAAAGGAAATGGCAGACCACTCCAGTATCTTTGCCAAGAAAACCCCAATGGTATCATGAGGAGTTGGGCATGACTGAAATGACTGAACAATAAAAAAGAACAAAACAACCCAGTTGATACCCACTCAACAAACATTTGTTAAGCACCAATTATGTGCCAACTACTGGGGATGCAAAGAAAGGCAAAAACAGTCCCTGTCTTCAATGAATTCTCAGATTTGGGCAATAGCCCTGTTAATGGAAAGGAGATGGGAACAAGAGATGTTATGTAGATGTAACTGATATGACTCAGCAACTTATTGAATACAGGGGTAAGAAAGAATAAAAAGTCAATGATGACTTTAAATTTGCAAACTTGAATAAATGGAAGGAAGGATCACATCCAACAGAAATAAAGAAGTTGGGAGAAGAGGTGGGTTTGAGGAAGGAAGAATAATGTGTTATATGTTGGTCTTCTTGAATTTGTGATGCTAATTTGTACATTTAGGTAAAAATGTCTTCCAGGAAGTTGGTGATAAAAGATAAGTTGGAGATCAAGATAAATTTTGGCTGGATATATAGATTTGGAGGTCATTTGCATGATGGTGATAGTTGATACTGGGCAGGAATAGAAGCAAAGTTGGGAGGTGGGAAAGAAAAGACATTTGAAGACAAAGCCTAGTGAGACAGTCATACCTGACAGGTAAAGAGATGATGCTCTAGCAAAGGAAAGGGAGGAGAACCAGTCAAATAGGATAGGGACAAAGAAGCAAAGAGAGAAAACAGTCTCTTGGAGAAAAGTGTAATATATTAGTTGCATTCCATATTAAAACAACAACAAAGGCAATGCAATTTTATAAGGAAACAGATGGATTCAGAAGGATACACAAGACAAATAAATCATTATTATTTGGTTATAATGTATATTATTATATTCTAATTAGAATGCAATTTGAATTTTAAAATTTTATTTTAAAATTTTCTGCACTTTTTGATTATTTGTTGAATGTTACTAAGTATATAATTATAAAACAATTTAAAAGGGAAACCATTAGTTACAACGGCATTGTTCAATATGAATTTTTATTCTGCTTATGGCTTTTAAATATACATGATTTTACCCCATTTATATATTAATCTGTTCAAATAAACAATCCAACAATTATTTAATGACAGACTCCAGGTACCATAAAAATTTTCCTTGATGCCCTATTAAAACAGGGACCCCTTCCAAAAAGGAATATTCGAAACTGGTGACAATCTCTTATATTTTTGAGATACTTTTGGTCAAGGGGAAATCACTGCAAAATCCCTACTGAGGACTCTGACAAGCAGGTTGGGGAAGGGGAATAATTGCACTACTACTATAAGGAAAGGGAGGAAGGAGAATGGGATTTTGGTGGGAGCCTTCTTGCCACCAAAAGATCAGACCATGTGCTAACTCTTGAGCTAGCATATGAAGGAATTATTTAAGGCTTCTGACTTGTTCATTCCAGGAGACAAACATGAAAGAAAAGCTGGTATATTAGCAGGCAGCAGTAAAGAAACATATCCAAAAATGAGGTAGAAGGGGACTGTAATAGGAGATAGAAAATATATGAATGAAAAGTGGGTATTAGAAGGAAAGGAGAATAACAGATGAGGATTGATTTGCAGTTGGGAGATGGAGGAATTCCAGCAAAGGAAACAAGCAGGACAAAGCAGATGAGGTTAGAGCAATAACTATTTTCTTGGAGTAGAGCCAAGGACCACCCTTTCAAATAATCTACCTTACATGCAGTAATCTATTAGAGAGGGCAGAGTCCCAGAAACCCACTTGAGACAGCATCTTAAGGACTGAGAAAAAGCGAAAATAGGACAAAACATAACTTGACCACATAAAGCATTGTGGGTAAAGTAAAAAAAGTAAAAAAAGAAGTCCTTTCTAATACTTGAAATTACCTTATAAAATGAGTTATTATTATAGGGCAGAAACTGAGGTGCTTCTGTGGTTCCATGACAGCAACTGCATTTCAGAGTTTATAAACCATGGGATCATGAACTGTGATGGAGGCAAAGGGAAAAGCAAAAGTAAAAGCTTTAAATAAGACCAGCACATATTTCACCTAGATTCTGGGAGGTCTGAATTCAAAAAGTTTTGGTTGGGATGATAGAAGCAAGTAATGTTGCCTATTCAAACAAATACAGAGTTATGTTGAACACATGAATTTTGCAGAGCTATGTGTGTATGTAAGTGTCTGTGTGCATGTGTGTGTGAGTGTGTGTGTGTGTAAGATATAAGGCAAATTAACAAGGGGTAAGTGATCAGCATGTTTTCAATGCAATTTCTACAATTAACTTTTTGCTTCACATAATAAGCAATGAATTCCTATTAATTCCATCTTTTATATGTGCTCTTTAATCTTCTTAGATGAAATTATGAGGTAGCATGGAATGGTTGAATGAGTGTTGGATGTAACAGAGTTGGATTCAAATACACTGATGATAGCTAATTACTGAGGCACCTAAGTATCACAGGAGATACAGTGCTGGGCCTAGGGTCAGGAAGACTGGGTTCAAATCTGGCCTCAGCTATTTGCTAGCTATGTGACCCTAGGCAAATCACTTAACCCCAGTTTGCCTCAGTTTCCTCGTCTTTTAAAGTGGAGATAATAAGCACCTATCTCCCACAGCTGTGAGGATCATATGAGACAATAAATGTAAAAAAAATGGTACATGACAGGCACTGTATAAATGCGAGCTATCATCTTTATTAACTGTATGACCTTGGGTAAATCATAGAATTTCAGACTACGATGGCCAACTAGTCCAATCTATGTCCCCAAAAGAATCCTTACTACAACATACTTGACAAATCCTTATCTAGCCTTTGCTTAGAGACCTTCAGTGATGAGAAACCCACTATCCTTCAAGATGAGCCACTTTTAGAAAGCTTCATAGGAAGTTTTTCTTAACGACTCTCAGCTTGTGTCCTTATCTGGAAAATAAAGATAATAATACTTGCAGTAGCTACCTCAAAGGTTCTTATGAGGAAAGTATTATGTAAAAAGGAGTTATTATTACCTTGGGAATTCTTACTTCCTGTCTTCCAGGCAGCCTCATATAGGTTTGGATCATAATAAACATATGCCTTGTGACTAATTCCCTCTGCCCTCTTTTGATGATGAGCAAAGCAGAACTTGGAGTGTTAGAAACCAGCTTGGAGTTTCAAAACAGTTCAGTGCCAGAGATGAGACTCCATGATCTCCGGATGCCAGTTTTCTATCTAAGCATACCATTTCTGTTCTGCTTTAGAAACAGCCTTCACTCCATTTAAGCATTTCAGAAAAAAAAAATGTACAAAAGGACAGAGACAGAAATAGTTCCTGCAGACTGTGCAGGGATCCCTGTATTTGTAGGCACAAAGGGCATCTCTCCTTGAAGTGACAGGCCTGTCAAACTGAGGTTTTCCCAAGGAAGTTTGATGTTTCCAAATAAAAATTGGCAAGGGGAGGGAGGGAGAAAGACTTAAAGAAAAGCCTTGTCTTAACCAAAGAATAGAGAGGAAGGGAAGAGTTGTGGATGAAGAGGTAACCGCACAATCAGGAAGATATAAACTAAGGCTCCACTTGTGATATATGCTAGCTGTGAGCCAAGAAGAAATCACTTAACCTCTCAGTGCCCCGGTGCTAAAAGTATAATTGACAGAGCATGTGTTGGTCTAAATTTGTAGAGTGTCATCTCTCCCCTCCCAAATTCTCTGTACCAATAAAATGACATATTTTGTAAAAAAAAAAAAAATACTGAACCACCCCACCTTAGTAACAAAATAGTTTTCCCCCACTGTTTTAAGTCTTAGAAAGAATATGAAGTTGAGGATATTCCTTTAAGGCAAGGGAAACATTATCAAAAGAATACTGGATTTGGAGTCCTAAGATTTGGGTGAGAATCATGCCTTTGCCACTTAAAAGCTAGTCATAGTTTTCAGAACAGTAATGAGCAATTCTGTAGCCCTGGGTAAGCAGTAAAACAAAGCTGCAGGAGGGAAGAGGGAAGAGGCTCAGAATAATGACCTCTTGGGGGGAGACTGAAACCTCTGTATACTTTTACCTATCAGGGAGGCTTCTATTGGCGGTACTGGGCTGAGCCTAGGAAGAAAGAGGTGTGATTGGATTCAGAGGTGGAGTTGCGGAGTGTAATGGAAATGCAAATTTAAAGATCTTCCCTGCCCCTAGGTTAAGTGCACCTGGAGCCTTGGGTGGGAGGCTTGTTTTGTGATTTGGGTAGTGGGTCAAGAAGGTTGTTACATTCTCACTTTGAGAAATGTTGTGTGATTTGAACAGATGAGACTCTGGGCCCCGCTCCCACCGACCCGCTTTGAAAAACCAGATGTTGATGCTTCCCTCTCTGGTAACTGTGATTTGGCATTGATGTATGTAATGGTTGGGCAGTTTGGAAACCTGTCTGCTTGATCTGTTTCTCTGTTTTGAAACTACTGTCTGTATACTCTGAAGTTCAGGGTGCTGACCTTTTTCCCCTGAACTAGGTAAATGATATATGTTTGTTTGATTAAAGTAAGCTTGTTAACCAATTTTGAGTTGCTTTCCTTTTGAAAAGCAGGTCTAAGAACCTGTGTTGGCAGCCACCCTGGGGATGTTGGGGTGCTTGCTGTTACACAGAGGTGGGTGACTGCTACCTAATTGCTTCTATCCACTGAAGGAATAAGCCAGTGCACTCTATAATTTGGTGTCCTGAGATAAAGTCTCAATCTCTACACCTAATTACAGCTTTTTGACTTTGGATAAATCACTTAAGCTCCCTGAAACTCACTTTCCTCACCTAGTAAATTCGATGGGTTTGACTAAGTGATTCTGTATGTCCTATGCTTATGATCCATTTGGACAACCAAGTAATAAGCACCCATTAAATACAGAAGATAATGCTCAGTGCCAGGGGAGATGCCAGTGCTCAATCTATGGCACAGCACATCTGGCAGGTCCTTCCCAAGGTACTGAGGAATATAGATAAGGAAGAAAGAACATTCAATATGGCATGCCTTTTTAATGGTGAGACTGACCTTTCTAATTAAAAAAATAATAATTTCATTCCTGACTCTCCCTCTACTTGCATTTCTTCTTTCTTTCCCATTTAGCTGATTTTGCTCTGCCATAATATAACATATTGCATAATTACTCTGTGAATCTGAGGACAAGTTCCTTCCCTTCCGCCTTCAGATTAGCACTGTGGGAGTGTGGAACAGCAGTGCAGAGGCACCAAGACAGATGTGGATTAGATCTATAGGAATCATTCCCCTATTACACACAGGTTGTGTGTGTTTATTGCTTTTTTAAAATATGAAAATTACTATCAATATATTATGTCTGTTGCATATGAGAAATCACAGTATTCAGCAAGGGTTTAACGATATAGCTCATTCATTCACTGCTTTGGTGACTATATACCAATTTACGTAACATCTTAAAACTTACACAATAGCTGGGATGCTGAATTTTACACTAAGGTCTGTGAATTTGCCCATGTGTAAAAATCACACATAGCTCAAGATTCCTTTATGGTCTCGCTCTTGATTTGTTTATTCCAGACAGTACAGTACGCAAAGTAGCCTGCATTCATGAAATGAGGTACACATTCATCTTCAATGGAAGTAGATGAATGATTCATAAGGATAAAATCTCCTCCTCTCACTTATTAGGAAATTATGCTTCACTTTCACAATATTCCATCAGAGGTGCATTAGACCAGTACAGATGTCCTTAGATGCCACTAAGGAAAACAAGAGCAGTTCCATCTCACTATTCTTCCAGCTATGGCTCTTAGGGACCACTGAGACACTGGTATTTTCCAATGGTTAATTGCTAAGCAACTATGCATATATATGATGCTCTAGGGCAAAATGCTTATATATATATGTAAGTGTGTGTGTGTGTGTGTGTGTGTGTGTGTGTATATATATATATATATATATATATATATATATACACACATCATTGTTGGTTGTATTCCTTTTTCATTGGCAAATGTAAAGCATGTGCTATAATTGGTAATAAACTGAAAACTTCTTTATAGTTTCCTATTCTGAGTCACTATATAAGCTGACTGTCACTTAAGACACCCAACAATTTTTTTTCCCATTCAAACATGTCTTCATAGATAAGCAAGTATGCTATGTATCTCTACAGCTGTCTGATCTCTAATGTATCCTCTAGAGTGATTGTACCAGTCAATAGATCAATCAATAAAAAAGAATTAGGTGCTAGACATTGTACTAGGCTCTGGGGACACAGAGACAAAAAATGAAACTACTCCTGGCTTCAAGGAGCTTAAGATTCATCTAGTGAAACAATATATAATTACATGCAAGGTAATTTCAGGGAAGCTGGGTAGCACTAGTAGCTGGGAGAATCAGGAAAGGCTTCATGTTGGAGTATTTCAACTGATTTTTGAAGGAAGTTAAGGATTTTTTCTTTTTTTTAGTATTTTTTTTAAACAAATATTAGGCTATCTCTCAGGGCAAGGATATTATCCATAACTTTTATAACTATGTCCCTCCAGTACTTTTAAAAGAGTTTTTAAAGGTTTTAATTTGGCAGATTTTCATTTTTCCATTTATATGTATAACTCCTTCACAGGCATGGAGGAAAACACTTTATGAGCTATATAATGTTTTTACAAATCCAAGTTATTATTTATAAACTACATATGCCTTGATTTAGACAGATTGATTCTGCAATCATACTTGAAAAGTATATCAGATATCATATAATCATCACACGGCATGGGCATTTGGTCTATTATTTCATGGGTATAGGGAATTATATCCAGGATGAAAAAGTTCCCTCTATAACTGTCACCTTCTCTGGAACTTCTGAATTTAGCATAGCTCTTAAACCTGCTGACCCAAATACTTCAAAAGAAGTATTTCTTTTGAAAATATACCCAAACCTCCCAAATACTTCAAAAGAAAATTAAAATGTAATTGGGAAATACTCAAAATAAATAAGAATACAATAGAACATAATGTTAATTTGTGATTTTCTAAGTCAATATGAGGACCTTTTCTGTTTGAGTTTGACACCACTGGACTAGAGCACTAAAAGTTCCTCAGCTAAGGTCACACATTCTTGATGTGTCAGAGTCAAGACAAACCCATGACTTTCTGGTTTTGAGGTCAACTCTCTATCCATCACACTATGCTCTAGTTATCTTCAGATAAGCAAAAGCAAATCATATGTAATATTTTCCCCATTAGCCAACTGTTTACTTTAGCTCTCCTACAATCAAACCACTGTTTTTATTCTTCTAATTAGTCCTCCTGAATTGTCACCCCATTTTTTTTTTTCAGGAAAAGGACATTTCTCCTAAGTTCCTATGGAGAGATAGGTAGGTCTATATATTAATCCTGCCTTGAGGTTTCTCATTTTTTAATGCTGTAAATTACAACAAAATCTGCTGATTATGTAAAGTGAAAACTATTGAAAAAAAAGTAATTCAAGGTCATAAAAATCTCAGGTCCAAATTTTTTTTTATCCTTTTGCTGGCAATTTCTAGAGGATTTCACAAAGTCATATGTGGAACCTGGGTGTCCCTTTTAAAAAAAATATGAAATGAAAATGGGAGACACTGAAATCTCTGATACATATCATGAAAACTCACAGTATCCTAGGAATTGTAGCTATGGGGACACTTGGAACCTCTCTTTGTTCTTTTGTACTGGATATAACCCATACTAAAAGGAAATAAGGAGAAGAGATATTTCAATCAATAATCCCATTCATTCTATCAGTGCTTGTCAAACTGTGGATTGCAACCCCATACAGGGTTCTAATAATGGAATATGGTGGCCACAAAAAATTTGGCAACAGAAAAAGGTTTCAGAATACCCAACAACCAAAAATTAATTCAAAATTTAAATGTGTAACCAACAACCAAAAATTAATTCAAAATTAAATGTGTAACAAATCTGAGTGACAGTGCTTGCCCAGGTTGCATTACACAATTTCACTGCAACCTTGGTTCTGAACACACAACATGCACACTTTGCACTGAGCATGCTATCATACTATGCAATGCCAACAAATGCCAGAAACACCTTGGCTCAGATTCAAGACTATTGTATGTTGTATATTTCAGTGTTTTTTACTGTACATACAAAATGACTAAATGAATTTTTATTTGGGATTAGGACAGAATTTCCAATAATTTCTGAAATGGCCCTAAATATACTTCTGCCATTTTATAACATGAATTTATGTGAAATGGTGTTCTCAGCCTTGATGATTATAAAATCAAAATATTGATCAACTTTGAAAAATGTTGAAGATGCTCTAGATCCTGAAGCATCAAATATTCTGCCAAGATTTAATTCTTTATATAAAAATAAACAAGCACATTCATCTCATTAGTATGTAAATTTGCTTTCATTTTTAATAAATGGTAAAATTATATGTAGACCAAAAATCGTTTTAAAATAAATTTCTTTATGATTTATTATCAGTAAATGTTTGATTTGTATACCTCCTTATATACTGGAGTATAATGTGAAATTTCTTGGGCAAAAAGGGGCTGTGAGTAAAAAATGTTTAAGAAGTCCTGTTCTAGAGTATAACAAGAATGACCTGTGGCAGGAATGGTCATATTAATAATAGTTCACTGGAAAGTGATAAAATGTATTATATGTTATACACTAGATGTGGGGCCCTGCTTTCCACCAGTTGGAGAATCATTTAAATCTTACCATTATGTACAAATTTAGATTTGGACAATTGTATACTCAGAGTACTGTAATGCCAAATACCTCCTAAATAATATGTATGTGGATTTATGAGTGTTGTTTTTCTTCCCTAATGATGATGAACGTAATGGTTAGAGAATCAGAAGACTTGGGTTATAATCTTGAATTTGCCTCTAAGTGGTTATGTAACCCTTGGACAAGTCAATTAACTTTTCTGGACTTCAGTTTCCTTATCAACAAACTATGTGAGTGGGACTAGATGAGTCCTAGCCTAAAAAAATTAACTATTATTATGTTGACAGCATCCAATTTAGTTGTCTAGCACTTAACTAATGACAACTAAAGACCTCATCATGACATGAAGATGACCTTGAGTTCTTGAAGGATTACACTAGCAGAATCTAAATCTCTAGGAAGATTGACTAAGCTGGAAAAGCTTTGAACATGCGCAATGCGGAAAAACAGTTTTCCTGAAGATAAGCAGAGAAGGTCCTTGTTGGCTATCTACTTGACAATGATTTTCATGGAGTGGAAGTTTGCAATCTTCATCAGTGGAGGATTCTGTACCAGTGAAATAACAACATATAAAATACGGACAACACAGCCATCAAATATGGCTAGTAAGCTCTCATTTATCTAGATCTCAAATAATCATACAATTCAGGGATGCTTTTTTTTTCTTCTTCTCCTGAACACTGATAATTAATGTTCACAACTGTGACTTTGAGATCCTGAATGATACTAAAATGTCCTTGGAAGGAAAGAAAAATTAAATTATGTTCCATATAACTGTCTTGTGAATTACACTTTACTGTGTTCTATAGCTCTATGAATGGGTCATTCTTAAAGCATATATAGCAGATCTCTGCTATTCAAATCCTTAATTAACAAAATAACAAAAAAAAAAAAAGGGAAAAAAAACCCACTATTCCAGACTAGATAAATGCAAGTTTATTGTACAGTACTGATTTTTATTTGTACGACAGAACTAATTGTTACTTTTGGAGTACCTCTGATACAGTGAAATATGACAAGAGAGGGGAATTAGGAGTCTATAGCCAAAATTAGCTCATAGTTGAGAAACTAGAGAACAAAGAGATTGATTTTAAGAACTAGTACTTCATTTATGATCAAAGTATTTCTTCTCAGCTCACTGTCTCTGCTTTCATCCCCTTTCTTCTCATATAATACTTTGCATTTACTTTGTATATATTTTATATAAATGCAATTTGAATATACTTTCATGTACATGTCTCCAAGAAATATAAGCTACTTGAGGGTAGGAATAATTTTATCTGTCCCAATTCTTAGCAAATAGTAAATTCTTAATAAATACTTATTGAATGACTGTTTGATAAGTCCTTCACCAACTGTCTGTTCTTTCTCACTCCATTTTGGGAAGCAGTATTATAAAATGGAATGAGCCCTGTGCTATTTGTCATGAGACCTAGAGTTCTAGTTCTTCCAGGAAGTCACTCTATACATGACCTCAGGCAAGTCAGTCAATCTGTAAGGAAGGCCTCTCAAGGAGTCAGTTTATTAGTCTAAGGAATGGTGAGAAAAATACTAATTTTTTAAAATCAATTTCGGAGCATCCTTAGTGAGATAACATGTGAAAGTGCTATGAAAAAATGTGTAAAATAAAATAGAAATGTAAGACATTTATGCTATTTTGCATTCTAGTTTTATGGGAATTAGACTGTCTTTTCAATGCATTAAGATCATATTTGTTCTTCTTTCCCAGAATATCCCCACAAGTCTCCAATATAAAGTATATAGAGTTTGTATGTGTCTAAAAAAGTTGCAGAAACTTTTAAGTCCCCTAAAACATGAACATTTAGAGGCATGAATTCTTAAATCATAAAGTCGAGGATGTTTGACAAATTCCCACTGAATACCCTGTTAATCATTTCCCTATATTTTTCCAATCTTTGTTCTGAGCTGATTTGCCCATGGATTGTTTATTAACCAGTTTCAATGGAAATCTTAATCATTTGAATGTATCCATGTTGCCTACTGCCATACATACAAGTGAGTAAAAATTTCCCATGTGCATTACATATTTTACAAGTATTATTTCAGAGGGGTATTGAGAGCAAAGTTTTCTGGAGTTTTAATTCTTTTCAGCATGCATCACAATGAAGTTAATTGCCTGGTATTGCTAACTGATGCAGCCATTCAGGACTTTGCTCAGTCTAAACTGGGATTTCACCTGCATTTCTGGCAAGATTCAGTACTAAGCTACTGTCTGAACAAGCGTATCAGCACATTAGCCAGTGAACCCTGACCACATTGGGGTGTGATTTCCCCTGGCCTCACTCTAACAGCTAGTTCTGGGGGTCTGGAGTAAAAGTAAAGGGTCTGATCTTTAGGAGTATTACTCTCTGGGAAAATAAAAACCTCTCCAGATTAAAAATTCAGAGTTCCTGGATAGATTTATTTGTAAAGCTGGGTACAGGAGTTGCAATCACAAAATCCTGTTAAGAAATAATGGGATTTGAGAGCTGTCTCTGACACCCCACTTTCCAATTTTACCCTCTGGTGTTTCCAAACATTCTGGTTATCTGTAGTTAATTTTGCAACCTTTTAAAACATCATTTTAAATTCCTCTTCTCACCAGTCCCCCCCCCCCACCCCTGTATTTGCATCTCCTTCTTATCTTTTCCCTTGACACTTGAGCAGCTTAAAACTCATGCCTTGAAGAAAAAACCATATATATCTTAATTTATCTCTATCAAATATATAGCTGTAATTTTTGAAGTTATGTTGTCTCATTAAAAAACATTTTATGTGAATAAGCTTATCTTTAGGTCACCAAAGATATGTGCAACACAAAGAAATCTAACTTAACATCTAGGAAACTCTTCACTTTTTAAAAAGCAAATGTCTCAACTGACACTGGAATGCTTTAGTGTTGCCTTCCAGGTAATGTCATAAAAGGCTATTTTTGATTTCCATCAAAAATCACAAGGACTCCAAGTAATTTTATCATATGCATTCAAAATACTCCTGCTTAAGCCCCAAAAGACAATATAAGTTTTGTCATCAAAAGAATTCAATTATGGGGTGGCTAGGTGGTACAGTGAGTAAGAGTGCTGGCCTCGAAGTTGGGATGACCTCAGAAAATGAGCACCCACACATAATGACTGGCCATGTAACCTTGAGCAAGTTACTTAACCCCAATTGCTTTAAAAAAAAAAAAAGAATTCAACTATAATACAATAGAATGGATAGTATTTTAAGTCTTTGTGGTAAATATAATAAGGTGATGCTCATTGACTTTCAAGCTACTGACTTCATTTGTAGCTAGGACTGCATTGTGACCATATAATAGGAAGGCTGCCTTCTTGAATCATTATATTTTTCCTTATCATCTCACTTTTCCCCCTAAAATGCCAACTATTCTTTGATTGCTGTAGATGTAGGTGCCTTCTAAATCCCACTGTGAAAGCTCCTATAACACACTGACTCAAGGGAACTAACTTTTGGGTAAAGAGAATTCCCTTCTTCAAGTTAAAACAATTGTTTTTCCTCTACAACAAAACATAAAGGCATTGACCCTCCCTTACACTATTGCTAAAAAAAATTTTTGGAGGACATTTAGGGTTAAGTGACTTGCTCAAGGTCACATGGCTAGTTTTTGTGTTAAGTATCTGAGGCCAGATTTGAACTCAGGTCCTCCTGAATTGAGGGCTGATGCTCTATTCACTGTGCCACCTAGCCACCCCTATTACTAAAATTTTTAAGGATGAAAGTGTTAAGGGTGAAAGTAGGCTAAGCAACACAGAAAGAGCAAGGCTTTGCTAGAAGGATGTGTGAATGGTTAGAGTCTTCTCCAAGTCACAGAGCTCTATGGCTTTTCCCCCACCCGCCTGGACCATGACCCCATTTAGCTCTATGTAGACAAGAAATCATTTTATACTCTTTACTGTGCTGGAAATGATGTTCTCCTTCAGTTCAGATTTGTCTTTTGCTCTCCCTCTTTCCTTTTGAGTTTGGTACCATTGTTGATTCATATGAGGATGGTGCTCAAGATCATGGCTGTCTTAGATCTCAGGCCAGCTTTTAAAATATGTGTGTATACATGTATATGTACATAAGTAGATACATATATAAGTATATACATATCTATCTATCCTAGCTGGAAGACATAATTAATTTTAGTCTTCAAGTGGACAAGTTATTTTGATTTGGCTGTTTAAATCAACTCAACCCAATTATTAATTCCTTTTTTGTTACTTAATTTATTAATCTTTCCATTTTTATTCACATAATTTGAAAGAACCTAACACAATGCACGATACACAAATGCCACAAGGAGACCCACTAAACAGTTGTGACATAGTAGAAATTGCATATAATTTGAATTTTTGGTGAATATTAATTGTCTCTTGGGATCTGAATAAAAGTCAATCACAAAGATAAAGTAATGCAATGGGGGTGGGGGTGGGGAGCAGGGAGAATGAAGACTTTTGCCCAGTTAATTTAAAGGCAAATCAGATAACTTCTTGGAGAGGCTCACTATACTTTTCTGTAAAATGTTCCCTTAAACTCTAAATCCATGATGAATACAGATAGATTGAACAACTCAAAATCCTTATAGCTAAAAAAAAAAATTAAATCACAGAATTTAGAACAAAAATATATGTTTAGAGACCTTTCAATTGAGCCTACTCCTTTTACAAACAAGGAAACATCATGGTTAAGTGTCTTGCCCAAGGTCATAAGAATAATGGTAGAGCCAGGAGTAGAATCAACACTAATGTAACTCTCTACCATTTGGATGCATGCATACATGTGGAAATATACATATTAAATGAGTAAGAATTTCCTATATACATTCAGTAATTTGGGGGGCATCATTCCAGGAATTCAAAATTGATTTTGTCACTTACTAGTTTTGTGACTTTGTCAAATCACTCAACTTCTCAATTTCCAGAGAAACTGGTAAATGGGGCAGGCAGGGGATTGGGGGTGGGTGGGTATGGGTGGTGGTGTTTGATCTGGACAATCCCTAAGATTCTAATAGCTCCACATTCTATGATAAGGTAGTTCAGTGGTCAGGAAGAACAGCTAAGAAATTTTGAGTCAGAATACCAATTAACCCAAATTTATCAGACTTAAGCCTCCATTAACAGGAATGTTTAAGGAATAGGCTGTTCTGGTTAATTTAATTTCAAGGAACGAGGAGTATTTAGCTTGAAAAAAATAGAAGACTTGTGGCAGAAAGGGTCAGCAAGAGAGCTGTTTTTTAAGTATTCGAAGGGCTAATATAGAAAGAAGGATTAGAAATAGGCATGATATGTTTCTCCAGAGGACAAGACTAGGACCTATAAATCAAGGACTTGGAGACTGAATCTAGTTTTCTCAATTCTATTCTTTTTTTTTTTTTGAAGGAGGCAGATTTTGGTTCTAACTAAGGGGAGAATTTTCCAGCAAATGGAGGTATCCAACAGTGAAATGGGCTGCTTTCTGAGGTCATTAGCTCTCTATTAAAGGAAATGACAAAGCAGAGGTTTTGGATGCACTTGGGGAAAGTATATTAGAGTGGATTCTGGCACTGACTGGGGAGCTGCTTTAATGATGACATTCTTTGGTTATAATTTTCTCGTTAACTTATATTTAGTAAACAAGGTTTTTTATTTTAGCCACTAAAATTTTAACTATATTAGTCCATTTTGTTGTCAGAACATAGTGTAGTGAGGATTATCAAATCTTTTTTTCTTTATTTAAGTTTCTTGAGGGCATCTCTGTGGCCTCTGTATCATTATACATAGAACCATGCAGGTATCTAATTACTACCAATTGAACTGAGTTTCTTCGGTCATTGATACTCTTAAAGTACCTGAAAAATATCAATGATTTGTATCTTATTTTATATATTAGAAGACATAGGAGATTAGATGCTGCACTCAGGGCATATCTTGTGAGTTACTTTTTATGAATAAATGTACAATAGAACCTTAGTTTAATTGCCATTTGAGATCTTCTAAAGGTGGAACATAAAAATTTTTAATTAATTATGGATTTAACTAGTTGGGTTTCAATTAATTGAACATATACATAAAAGCAGGCAAATATGGTTTAAGAAGTTTAATCTGAAATCCAGGTAGAGTGGAAACCACGAAATCCAAAGCAAGATTGGCCAGGAAGCATTATAAGCAGTTGTGTGGCTAGTATATACACTATGGCTATGACTAGCGTTCTATGGTATTCTTAGAGATCTTCTAGTATAGCCTTCTCTTTCGAGAAGTGAAGAAGGTGATAAGCAGAGAGAAAGTGAAGGAAAGTTAGAGACAGTATCATGATTCAAGCTAAATTTAGACCCCAATCATGCTTTCTAATCTAGTATCTTTTCCATTAGACTAAAACCCCATAGTATTTGAGATACAATTGCAGTTGTTTAATGTGTAATATCTAGAATTAATGAAAACATTTCAAAAGAGTCATTTTGTTTTAAGACACATTTTTCCATAAGTAGAAAAGTAACACCAAAAATAATTTTTTTCAAATGTGAGCTTATTTCATCTTTTTCCCACTCTCTGTCTTCCATCCAATTAGACATTATGTCCGTTTAAAGTATGACAGACCATACTGGGTGTCAAGGATGTAGCTTGTAAACTGATAGGTCATTTCTGAAGGGTAATTTTTACTGCTCATCACCAGTTATTTTGCAGAGTTCTCACAAGGGTCAGAGCTGAGAATATGGCACAAATATAAAGCCTGAAGCACACCCAGCACTAGTAAGATGGTGGTAGGTCAAAGAATTATGCTGCGTAACTATATTAGGTCATCTGGCCATTTTAAGTTTTGCTTTCTGCTAATCTTTAATTCTTTCCTTTGTTTATTTGTTTGCTTATTTCTGATAATTTTATAGGACCCAAAACACAAAGGTATTGTGTCGAAAATTTCTATAGACTTAACTCACAAGCAAGAACTCAGATTTTAAAACTCTAAGGATTTCCAGCAAATACTTGTGGGCTGCAAAAGGAATATCCTTGTGTGTAATATGAGACACAAGAAGGCTGCTAATAATGTTGTTTATAATGTCTATTTAATTTTAGATTATTTGGATGTTTCCTTATATTCTGAATTCACTTCTTTAAATTAAAAGTTTATCTCTCTTTCATCTTTATAGAATGTTGAAAGCATTCTACCTTTTTTCCCCTCCTAGCTCATGTGGAATGCCAGAATATTGCCCCAAATCCAACATTTTCAGTGTCAGTCTGTTTCTGAAGAAAATGAGGACAGGAATAAGAAACAAGTCAGTTTCCAAGTCCTTAAACTCTCTGCAAAGACTGCCAAAATTTTGTCAATAAGTGTCTATTGGAATGATAGGTTGGGGACAAGCAGTGGGATGAGATGAAAATATATATTTTTTGTACATATAAAGAGAATAAATGCCCTGATAATCAGATGGTAGTAGATATTAATAAAATACATGGTAGAAACCTAGGACTATAAACTCTAGTTTCAACTAAAGATACCCCCCCACACACACACACACACATGCACCCACACACAGACACACACACACACGCACGCACGCACACACAGAGTATAGACTTCCCCACTCTGGAAAAGATAGGAGCGGGAAAAAGAGAGGAAAGACAAGGAAGAGAGGGAGGGAAGAAAGAGTAAGAGTTCCGATTAATTTTTATTTTTAGTTTTTCTAGTTTTAGATTGAGAGACTCAAATGATTGAAAGGGAAAAATCATTTCTAGGGAACATTAATTCAACTTTTTGCAACCACCAACCATATTCATTCCAATTTTAGCTGATCTGTGGGAGGTAAACCTGAAGCAGAAAGGTCTTAAAAGGTCTAAACCTTTGAGCATACCATTTTCCTGGCCTGGAATGCCCTTCCTGCTTTCCTCCAACACAAATATATTCTCTACTCCTTTGAAATCCTTCACATTCACCACTTACTTTAAGTGTTTCCATTCATTTCCAGCAGTGCTTTATATTTTGTTCAATTCATTTCAGTATTTATGAAGGCATGATAGTACAGAGAATAGGGCAATAGACTTGGAATCTGAGAAACATGGGTTCAGATCCTGCCTCAGACACTTCCAACTCTGTGCTACCTTAGGCTAACTACCTAATCTCACTATGCCTCAGTTTCCTAATCTATAAAATGAAGGAGGTTGGCTCAACCCTTCAACTCCCTTCCAGGTTTAAATCTATGACCTTGTGATCTAATTGAATACCTTACTATGTATAAGGATCACATTAGGTAATGAGACATAAAAAATAAGTAAGATGCATTTTTACCTTGAATAAATTATCTAACTATATAATACAATAAGAACTGATGTAGTTTATGTAGGTTTGCCAAGCATTTTGCATACATTATCTTATTTGAGCCTCATAAGGGTCTTAAGAGGTAGATACTACTGTATCACTAACTTTATTTTTCAAAGGAAACTGAGATGAGGTTGTTAGAAATTAAGATTAAGCGATTTACCCAGGTTCACATAAATGGTAAATAGTTGATGCAGAATTTGATCTGAGGTCTTTTTATGCCAAGTTCATTGTTTTATCTATTATTCTACTCAACTTCTTAGGTAACATATATTGTTTGATAAAAAGAACAGAGGTTAGAACTATGATTTCATTATTATAGGGAGATTTCTGTGAGGAAATTCCTCTACCTATACAGGCTGGCACCTTCACTGTAACTTACAGTCTTAGAGAACCATTTAGAACATTGAAAGGTTAAGTGATTTGCCCAGGGTCACACAGCAAGTATGTGTCAGAGGGGAGATTTGAACTCAGGTCTTCCTGGATCTGAGGCTGATGTTCTCTGACCAGTAAGTCAAACAGTCAATAAACAAAAATACATATACATACACACACACACAAATATATATTTTTGTGTGTTGAAGGATGGATATATGTGTGTATATGCATATGTATATGTGGTTTTATATATATCTATATATATATATATCTATATATATATCCATATATACATATGTATTCATGTACACACATCTCTATATCTATCTGTAATTTCATTGGTCTAGAAAATATCTATTTATCTATCTGTAATTTCCACTAAGGTAGATCACCAAATGGTCTGTAATTTATACTCTGAGAGATTTGGTTGGCCCCTCAGAGCATAAATCACTTCACTATGGTCACATTTAGGGTATGTGTCAAAGGTGGATCTAGAATTAAGGATTTTCTGACTTCAAAGTTGACAATATGCTATACCACACTGTCTCTTTTCATGATGTATATTTTCAGTTAGAATATAACAAATGTTTGATAGAGGTATCAACATAAATATTTTTTTTATAAGTGAGAGGTCACATGATATTTTTTCAGTATATATGTATTCATGTGTTCCCCATGGTGTCTGTCAATGTGACTTGAGAATGATACATACTCAAATATTTCAAGAATTTCTTTGGGAATCCTGAAGGATTCTAGGTTGCCATGTATATATAAGCAGTACTGTTTACAAATAGGCATGCTCAATTGTCTGGTCATCCTTTTCCAAATGTGAAAGTTTATTTAGGCCTATTCAAAACCAAGTGAAGTGTAGATATACTTTAAAAAGAAGTCTACTGGGGTGGCTAGGTGGAGCAGTGAATAGAGCTCTGGCTATGGAGTCAGGAGGACCTGAGTTCAAATCCAACCTCAGACACTTAACACAAAAAAAATTAGCCATGCAGGGTGGCTAGGTGGCACAGTGAATAGAGTGTCGGCCCTAGAGTCAGAAGGACCTGAGTTCAGATCCAACCTCAGACTCTTAATGCACACACAAACAAAAACCTAGCCATGTGACCTTGGGCAAGTTACTTAACCCCAATTGCCCTCCAAAAAGCAAAAAAAAAAACCCAAAAACCCAAAAAACAAAACAAAACAAAAAAAACTAGCCATGTGACCCTGGCCAAGTCACTTAACTCCAATTGCCCTCCAAAAAGCAAAAAAAAAAATCTACTACAGAACCAATGATAACATGAATTCTCCAACTGGTAATTTGTTGTTTCCCCTAGGAAACAGTGTTGGACCTGTGATTTCATTAATATAAGTGACTCAGTGGGGAAACTTCCTCTACCAATGGAGATCAACACTTGTTTTGCAATGTAGAGAGTTCCCTGAGGGTGCTGAAAGAGAGGTCAAATGATTTGTCCAGGGTTGCTCAGCTAATATGTCAGAGGCAAATCTTGAACTCTGATTTTCTCATTTGGTGGCCAGCTTTCTATACACAACTCATAACACCTCTCCCTAGTTGGTAATATATGAGATGATTAAGACATTAGCATTGCCTTTTAAGGCCTTGAAGCTTTGAGAATGTTACTTTAATGTCAGAATGATAGGAAAACTGGTTTCCACTTGGACAGGGATGTCCTTTTCTGTTTATATCCAGTTAGAACTAAGAATCTTAATGGGTAGAAATATTTCCAAATATTTGCAAAGGGCTGTGACAATACCAAAAAATAAGAATTAAAGATAGAAATGTCAATTCCAATGAATTGTGTTAATCTGTATCTGAGTAGTTTTGTAAACCATACCAAATGATTTAAAATATCTATCTATGGGGGTGGAGCCAAGATGGCGGAGTAGAAACAGCACTTCCAAGGCACTCTCCCGCCAGATCACCTCCAAACTATGTAAAAGGGGACTCTGAACAACTTCTGGAGCCTCAGCACCCACAGAATGACACAGAGAAGCTAACCTCCCACTGAGGACAGCCCAGCAGCCCTGCAGGAAGGACCAGCGCAGCACTCTGGGAGCCAGCAGCTCAGTGTGGAGAGCCAAGCCCAGGTCTGCTTGAGCCGCAGTTTTAGCCCCAAGGAGGCCAGGCCAGCAGCCAGCTGGAGGGACCCCAGAACACCAGCAGCTGTGGCGATCCCAGAATTATCAACACAAACATGCCTAGGACAAAGTGAGAGGTTAGTGCCCTATGGACTTTGGGACCAGTATTTGGGGAACACATTGGCTTTCTCCCCTGGGGGCTAGAAGCCACTGAGGAGACACGCCATTTTGTAGTTTTCAGTGGCAGCTCCAGCTCCTGGCCTGTGAACTCTAGGGAGATCCAGTGATCAGTCTTGGGGGGTAATCACTCTTGCTTTAACGTCCCTGGATGTGGATTGTGATCTGGGGCGGAGGTCATGGGGTGGATATCCAGCTTGCCAGAAATGGAAGTTGTCCCCCCACATGTTCGGGATGGAAGATCCCCTGTCTGGTGGCAGAGTCTTACTGTGGCAACAAGCCCAAAAGTCAAGTAATTAAGTGGCAACATGCCAAGGTAAAGGAAACAAATTAAACAGAAAAATGCAACATTAGACTCCTATTTTGGGGGCAAAGAGGATCGAAGCATAGAACAGGAGGAGGACTGTGAGATCAGAAATCCTGCACCAAAAGCCCCAAAGGAAAATAAGAGCAGGTTACAGGCCATAGAGGACCTTAAAAAGGACTTTAAAAATCAAATAAGATAAGTGGAGGAAAAATTGGGAAGAGAAATGAGAAGGATGCAGGAAAAGTATGAAATGAGGGTCAACAGCCTGACTGAGGAAAACAACACCTTAAAAAATAGACTGACTCAATGGCAAAGGAGGCCCAAAAGGGAAATAAGGAGAAGAATGCCTTAAAAAACCAAATTTGCCAGATGGAAAAAGAATGTCAAAAGTTCACTGAGGAGATTCATTCCTTCAGAGTTAGACTGGAGCAAATGGAAGCTAATAACTTTATGAGAAATCAAGATGCTGTTAAGCAGATCCAAATAAATGAAAGAGTAGAAGGCAATGTGAAATATCTCATGGGAAAAACCACTGACCTGGAAAATAGATGCAGGAGAGACAATTTAAAAATTATTGGACTACCTGAAAGCCATGATCAAAGAAAGAACCTAGAAATCACCCTTCAAGAAATTCTCAAGGAAAACTGCCCTGATGTTTTAGATCCAGAGGGCAAAATAGAGGTTGAAAGAATCACAGATCACCTCCTGAAAAAGATCCCAAAAAGAAAACTCCCAGGAATATTATAGTCAGGTTCCAGAATCCCCAGATCAAGGAGAAAATACTACAAGCAGACAGGAAGAAACAATTTCAATATTGTGGAAACACAATCAGAATAGCCCAGGACCTGGCAGCTTCTACACTGAGGGATGGAAGGCATGGAATATGATATTCCAGAGGGCAAAAGAGCTGGGAATGAAGCCAAGGGTCACCTACCCAGCAAAACTGAGTATTTTGTTTCAGGGGAAAATATGGTCATTCAGTGGAATAGAGGACTTTCAGGCATTCTTGAGGAAAAAACCAGAGCTGACTAGAAAATTTGACATTCAGACACAAGAAGCAAGAGACGCCTGAGAAGGTAATCAGGGAAAAGAAATCAAAAGGAACTTATCAAAGTTGACCTATTTACATTCCTACATGGAAAAACAATAACTGTGACTGATGAAACCTTTCTCAGTATGAAAATAATGGAAGAAGGGTGTATGGTCATATGAATACATATGTGAATGTGTGTATATATGTTTACAGTTATACATGGATAGAGGGCATAAGTTGAATTTGTTGGGAAGGGAGGGTACTCAAGGGGTGAAATTATAAGGTGAGAGAGGAAAGTGGCAAGAGGAGATGGGAAGAGACAGGGTTGGGGTAAACTATCTCATGTAGAGGAAGCAGGGGGAAGTGGCTGCAAGGGAGGGGAAGAATATGAAGGCAAAAAGGCAAACTCACATTCTCATTGAATTTGGTTCAGGGAGAGAATGACATACATACTAAATGGGATATCTCAACCTGCAGCAGAATACGGGGAAGGGGGATGAGAGGGCGGATGATGGATGGGAGGGCATTCTTGGGGGGAGTGGAGGTTGGAAGTACCCACTATAGAAGAGGGACAGGATCAAGTAGGGAATGGACCAGGTGGGGGGTGGGATGGGTGGGGGGGTATTATAAGCAGCCTTGTACAATATATCTACTATGGTAATGTTTTGCATAGCTAGACATGTACAGCATATACTAAATTACTTATCTTCCCAGAAGGAATGGGTGACAAGGGAGGAAGGGAGGAAGGGAATGGATCTGAAATTCGAGGTCTTAAAATTAAATGTTTCAAATATATATAAATACTATTATTAATACTGTTTTGCTTGTAATTGGGAGATAAGATGTACAGCCATTGGGGCACAGAGATTCACCTTGCTCTAATGGAAAAGTCAAGGGGGTATGGGAGAAGATATGGGAGAGAGCAGATTGGAGGAAGCGATATCTTGTGGGACTGCTATTCTGGGAGGATGGGTAGGGGAAAAATGGGGGAAAAATTGTAACTCAAAATCTGGCAGAAATGAATGATGTAAAACAGAAGCTAATAAAGCATTTGTGTAATAAAAAAAATAAGCATCAAATATATATCTATGTATCTATCTATGTTGTAATCATATGTATGACTATATATATATATTTATTACACATAAATGTTATGATTCCTTTCTCTTATTAAGTGATAAACTCCTTGAAGTCAGGCAAGTTATTTTTTTTTAACTTTTCAAAGGACTAAAATATACTTCATAAAAGAAGTATTAGTGACTGATAAATGCTGTGATTGGAGGCATTCTAAGTACTAATTTAAGGACTTTCTGGGTTTAATATAAAATAGTGGGATCTAAAAGAACTTCTCTGTAACCAGAGATTTTCCTCAAAAACACAGGCACAAATGTCTCTTCCCATTGATGAGCTGCTTCCCTGTATGTCGGCTCTAGTTGTTGTTTTAGTTGTTGAGGCTTACTAATTGAATTGTATTTAAATAAACATTTATTAAGTGCAGACCACATGCAGAGAACACTGTTCAGGGCTTTGGGAGATAACAACTCACATTTATATGGCACTTTAAAGTTACAAAGTATTTTCTTCACAGTAACCTCTCAGATAGGTGGGACAAATATTATTAGCCCCTTCTTATAAATGAGAAATCTGAGGTTTAGAGAGGTAAAGGGTCTTGATCTTGAAGCTAGGTCTCACAGCCAGTTAGTTGGCAAAGACAAATAAGCCATGATCCCTGACTCTGCAGCTAACTAAAATTCTTTTGACATTTGGCAACTTTAGAGTAAAAAATAGCAAAAACATAATGATAAAATACAGTTATAATTTTATTTCTTCAAATAACTGTTGGTCACAAGAATCTATGAAACTGAAAGCTAACTTACTATTCCTTCCAAAATAGTGACAATAATAAACAATCTTGTGTTGTCCCTAATGTATTCCAACTACTTAACTCTGATGGTCTTTGTCATTCTTTCTGATTAACATCTTCTGTGAAGATTTGCATTGGAAATATTTATTTCTAGAAATCTCCAGTGTGTAAAAAGCCAGATAAGACAAATCTTAATGGGATATATGCTTTTATTTATTTATTTTTTTAGATTTCCCATATCACTTTTACAAGTTCATATCAGATGGCTTCCATTCATTCTCTACTCTTTTCCCAGTATACCTACTGCTGGGCCCAATGTAGAAAGCATCTTTAAAATGACCTAACCTGAAAATGACAAATGGAGTGGATATGGGAAAATTAGGATACTAAGACACTGTTGGTAGAGTTGTGAGTTGATTCATCTATTCTGGAGAATAATTTGGAACTGTGCCCCAAAGGTTATAAAACTGTGTACTCTGTGACCCAGCAATAGCACTATTAGGCTTATATACTGAAGAATTTTTTTAAAAAAAATAACAGAAGAGGACCTATATGTACAAAAATACTCATAGTAGCTGTTTTTGTGGTGACAAAGAATTGGAAATTGAGGGGTTGCTTATCAATTGGGAAATTGTTGAACAGGTTGTGATATATGATTGTGATGGAATACTATTGTGTTATGAGCAGGATGCTTTCAGAAAACCTGGAAAAACATTTTTTTTTTTTAGAGCAATTGGGGTTAAGTAACTTGCTCAAGGTTACATGGCCAGTCATTATTTGTGTGTGGGTGCTCATTTTCTGAGGCTCGATTCGATCTTCGGGTCCTCCCAACTCCGAGGCCAAGCGCTCTTACTCACTGCGCCACCTAGCCGCCCCCAAAACATATATTAACTGATGCAAAATGAAGTGAGCAAAACCAGGAGAACATTGTACACACTGATAGCAGTGTTATAAGATTGTTTTAAGATAAACTGTGAATGACTCAGCTAATCTTAGCACTACACAGATCCAAGGTAATTCTGAAGGACTTATAATGAAAAATTCTATCCACTTCCAGAGGAAGGGGAGTCTGAATGAAAATTGAAGCATACTATTTTTTACTTTTTTTTTTGGTCTGCGTTTTCTTTCACAGCATGACTAATTATGGAAATTTTAAAAAATAGGTATACAGAAGAAAAAAAAAGATTGTGCAGAAGGGGAATCAAACAGTACAATTTTGCTACTATCTTTTGAATGTAATATTTGCTTTAAACAAATTATATGTAAAAAATAAAAAAACATATTATTTATCATATAGGATGACTCTCTAACAAGGAGAAGAGAATGGATACATGGGATGCTGCAATGATGTGAGAAGCAGAAAATATAAATAAAAACTTAAAAAAATAAATGACCCTAACCTAACAAAAATTATTGACCAAGTACTATGTGCAAGCTTCTGGGCAACACTACATTATATATTGTAACTAAAGATAAAGTTACATTTAATTTCTATGTTGTCTTCAAAGTTCTTGTCATTATTACCTCTTGTGAAGAACCAGACAAAGTTCATTAAGTGAGCTCAGTCTTGCTTTCTCTTAGATTAATGTTATTAATCAGTTTTACACTGACATTCACTAGATGTCAAAATCAGTTATACCATTTATATATTTGAAAATACTCATTGAAAAGCACATTTTAGTGGAAGAGGACAATATAACATGCTGAAGATACTCAGAGGAAGGTATTAGATATATGTGGTTTATTAACATGTAGTTTCTTAACTCAGCATTATTTCATTAATGACAGCTATTTCTTTCCCCTCATTTAAGAGATTGAAAAGTCAGTGATTAAATTTTTCAGATTGACTCTTCCCATAGCATAAGCAGCTTCTGTTGAAGGCTTTACTAGGAAGCTATATGGCATTGACCCTGTGAGCCATTCTTGCTTGTGGCATAGGAAGCCTGAGTCAGGTCATGATCAATTATCCCCAGATAGGGCCCACGGTGATGGGGATAATTGCCTACGCAGTCATGATCCTCTACTGTCATCAGAGTGAAATAGGAGATCACAAAGGGTGACTGCATATTCCTTATCTAAAGGAAATTTTTTTTATTGTGTTTCCTTTGCCAGGTTAATGCTGACATACTCTATCTCATTCTTGCAGATAGACTTTTTAAAAAATCACCTAATTTATGATTATTTTATTTAGTCATTCATTTTAGTAGTCCATAGTATTTTCATCCAGTACTTCAAGAAGTAATATTATGTTCACTCCTAACTTAGATTATTTATTTTACAAGCACATATTTTCTTTGGGTAAGGAGTTAAAAGAGAAATTAGAGAACATTTAATCTAACCTACTTATTTAAAGAGGAAGAAACAGAGACTCAAAGGGAAGGGGTTTGCCCAAGGTCACAAAGGTTGTCAACAGTAGAAGTGTGATTTAAACTCATATCTGCTGACAATGAAACTCTTTTTGGTATTATCTTCCAGCATATAAATGCATATTAAAAAGAATGTTTTATAAAGCAACAGAAACAAAAACTTTGTGCCCTGAAGGCAATCACATCAGCTTTGACATTCATTTTGTGAACAAGGCTAAGAAAAGTCCATATATCATTCTGTGATATTCTTCATAAAATCTACACATCGTTACTACCATTTAAATACAAAGATCAGATGTTAGACAGATCAGATGTCCCTAAATGGAATGCTAGGCTGATCAAATGTCCCTGATATAGAATGATGAACAAATTTGATATCAGTGACATGAACTTTGAAGATCTGAGAATTTATGTGATTTTCATAGAACTGCATGAGAAAAAACAAGAAATGAATCTACTTATGGGCATTCATTTTAAAGGAACAGCACAGAAATTAAAGTGAACAAATTTAACTAGATCAGACCTTTAAATAAGTTACCATTCCCCAAACTCAAAACTCACCTGCGTCATTCTGTAAACATCATCTCACTCAAACACCAGTGTAGAACAGGCCCTGGGAGCCCATTCCCAGGAGAAAATGGAGAAGAGGCAGAAGGGAGTCAGGGCTCTTCTGAGCTGGCTGAGGGGAAATGGTTGCCTTTCTCCCTTGTCAATAAACTCTGGGGAAGTCCTCTTGAAGTCAGGTTTAGCCTAGCCAAAGGGAATTAGTATATTTATGTTCTGACACCAGGCCCTAGTAACCTGCCATCACAACACCAGGAGATCAGTGCCACAGTTATCATAACCTCCCAAAAAGGGTTCATTAGTATTAATTACCTATAGTACCATGACTCTAGTTCTAGGCCCTCTAAAAAACAAATTACAATAACCTACCATCCATCTCTTCAGGATGCTGATCCCAAAGCAGTTAATGCTAATATGTACAAACATAAATAGAGAGCTATAAACAGATAAGACACAGAAATATAATACATGAACATATACAATGCTATACACATGCATACATATGAATATGATTAAGCACATTTAATAAATACAATGAAAAGCTTAATTACTTGCATTATATATATAGAATACACACTTAAGTTGACAATCAATAAAAATATTGCAAATATCTAGTGCAGTATCCATCAACTTCTGCCTCATGCTCTCTCCAGAGTCAGAGAGGATGATTAAGATAAAGGAGAAAAATGAAATAAATCTATTGAAAAACATATATATATATATATATATATATATGCATATATACACATGCATTAATGTATGTACACAATTCATACCTACATATTCCAGTAAAAACAGGGTAAAAGTGAGAATGAACAGAAAGAACATTGAAAAGAATTAGAAAACTTCTTTTGGATCTAGCTAAAAGTCCATAATTTGACATTTTTTCTTTTTCCATTTCCATGTTAAATAAGTTTTTAATAGCAGATCCCTTAACAATACTAGCACTCTATTGTGTCTATCTATATGTAAAAGAGGAAGGCAATTTCAATCAAGTTTGACTTTAATCTTTTGAAAAATTCTAGAATGTCTTATTAAATGGATCGTTGATGTGCAATCAGAAGTGGAAGCAGTGATCCCTTGGAGCCAGCATAGGTGCGATAAGAACAAGTCAAGCCAAACTAACCTACCTCACTTCATTTTTTTGACAGAATTACTAGACTGGTGGATTAGGGAAATGCCAGAGGCATACTGAATCTGGATTTTTACCATATATTTGTCAAAGTCTGTCATTATATCCTTTTAAACAAGATGGAAGACATGTAGACTGGATGACAGCACTATTAGATGGGTTCATAACTATTTAAACACCCAGGCCCTATGAGGATAGATAAATGGATCATTGTGAACCTGGAGACCAGTCTCTAGTAATATGCCATGGGCTTCTATTATTTGGTTTAGTTCTTGTCAAAATTTCTATTGAGGATCCAAGTAAAATGTAAAAGATATACTTGTCAAATTGATGGAAGACAACAACTATGCAAAATAGCTAAAGCACTGAATGACAAAAGCACAACTCAAATATTTTCACAGTCTGTAATGCAGAAAAGAGCATAACAGAAAGAAAATAGGGATAAATATAAAACATTACATTTAAGTTCCAAAAATCATGGAACGAATACAGCAAATCTTCCTTAACAGTAGTCAGTCAATAAGCATTTATTAAGCACTTACCATGTGCCAGACACTATGCTAAAAAAAATTAAAAATTAAACAAATTTTTAAAAGGACAAAAAGTTCTTGTCCTCAAAGATCTCATATTTTAATAGAGAAAACAATAAGCCAACAAATATGGTTTTTTTTTCAGTCTTTTTCCTTGTGTCTGTCTCTTTATGACCCCATTTGGAGTTTTCTTGGCAAAGATACTGGAGTGGTTTGCCACTTCTGCCTCCAAATCATGTACACCCAAGATATATACAGAGAGAACTGGCAGCAATCTCAGAGGGAAGGTACTGGGGGTGGGAAGAAAGAACAGAAAAGGTGTCTTACAGAAAGTAGGATTTAAGAATTTCAGCTGAATCTTAAAGAGAGTCAGGGACACTAGGAGACAGAGATAAGGAAAAAGAGTATTCCAGCTATAAGTGGAAGCCAGTGAAAATGAAATGAGCAGAAGTTAGAGGGTCTGAAGAGAGGAACAACAGGGAGGTGAATGTTGCTGGATCATAGAGAAAATGAAGGGGAGTAAAGTATAAGAAGATTTAAAAAATGTAAGGATGAGTCATATTATAAAGGGGTTTTAAAGTCTAACAGAGGAGTTTATATTTGATCCTGGAGTTAATTTGGAGCTACCGGAGTTCCTAAGAATGGTGACTGTGTGTGTGTGTGTGTGTGTGTGTGTGTGTGTGTGTGTGTGAGAGAGAGAGAGAGAGAGAGAGAGAGAGAGAGAGAGAGAGAGAGAGAGAGAGAGGGTCAGATCAACAGGGTGTTGTAAAATGAATTACTTCATTAGATCAAATGATACAGTATATGTAAAGGGCTTTATATACTTTAATAGCACTATATGAATACTAACTATTTACTGGTATTATTATTATTTGAGAGATGGCTGGACTAGATACACCACAAGAGCCTTTCCTCCTCAAAGATTCTTCTCTAAATGGTGTCAGAAAAAGTATTTAGATTATTCTTCCTCCTTCACCTCTTCTTTTTCCTCTTCCTCATATCATCCCAAATATCGCAATTTATGATGCAATCATCTTCCTTATTTTACAGAGGAAGAAAATGAAGTAGACAAAGGTTCAATGATTTGCCCATGGTCACACAGCTAGGAAATGTCTAGGATTTTACCTCAGGGTTTCCTGACTCCAGCAGTTTCTTCATTGTGCTATCTTGCAGCCTATATTCAGCTTACATTTTGACAGTTCCTTTTATATAGCAACTGTACTTAATTAGCATGTGTGAGAGGCAATGAGATATAATGCATGATGCATACCTAGCCTTGAAGCTAGGAAGACCTGGGTTCAAATTCTGCCTGTTACATGCTGGCTGTGTGACCTTGGCAAGTCACTTAATTTCTCAGGGTTTTAGGCAATTCCCCAAGGTGAAAGGTTGCAGAAAAGGGATGGACTTTCATTGGCAGAGAGATCTTTCAAAAATAGGAGTTCCCTATACCAGTGAAATCACAGGTCCCATAGCTATCTTTAACATTATGTACAATTATATTAAAAGAAGGAGAAATATCCTTTACAAATATTGAAGATCACATGTTTAGCTGGTAGGATTAATTCCCCACTTAAGTTATCTATCTTCTTCCTAATTTATTTGGAAGTTACTGGACATATGTAGAGAATTGACAAATGAACAGAATGCCATAGCAGCTGTTGCACAGTGTGTGCATGAGGCATCTGCAAACAAGCTGGATGTAAGACTTACCTCAAGCATACACTCAAGCAAAATTCACCAAATCATTTGATACTCACAAAAACACTTCAAGGTAGAAACAGGTGAGGTCAAGTGATTTGTTCAAGCCCCCAAACAGCCAACAAGTAGCAAAGCTAGAATCCAACATAGGTTTTCTGTCTAACTTTGGTATTCTCTCTATTATACCCCCTTTCTCTCTCTACATACACAGCATGGCACGTAGAAGAAATTGGATGAGTCAAAGAGACCAAATTTCAAAGAGAAAAAAGGGGCTGCAGCCCTAAATCTAAGAAAGTACACGTATGTTTACAGCATGATAAAAACTATTCTTTCATTGACCTGGCCAAATGTAGGATTATAGGATTTTGAAATTAGATGGGATCTTAGAAACTAACCAGTCAACACTACTTCATTTTAGAGATGAGGAAACAGAGATGCAGTGAGTGAAAAAGAGTTGCTCATTTATACTGTTAATGATCAGCAGAACTGTGATTTGATCCAAATTCAAGTTCAGAGATCTATGTACGATAACATACTTAGTTATCATCATTATCCTCATCATCATCACCATCATGAAAAGCAATTATAAATATATTATACAAAAACATACTGAATGGCCCTGAGGTCAAAAGCAAAATAAAGTGTTTCCTTTTTTTTTTTTTTACAAAATTAGCTTATTGATATAATTTATTTTTACATCACAGCTATTCCCCATCTTATTCTTCTCTTCAGCCCACTCAGTTATTCCTTATAATAAAACTTGAATAAAGGAAGGAAATAAAAGTTCTTCAAATCTAAACAACACACACGCACACACAGAAAAACCAAAAGATACTATATGTAATTATTTTCAAAAAACCCACAACAAGAAAAACTCCAAAACTAATTAAGTGTGCTCTATGAGCCAGGGACTGTGCTAAGGACTGAGGATACAAAGAAAGGCAAAATAGTTTATGTTCCCAAGGAGAACATTCTAATGTAGGATAGGGGCAAGGTGGAAAGAAACAGGTAAATAACCATGTATATAAAAGATATTGACAAAGAAGACAGAGACAGTATTGTAGAGGAAAGCACTGGAAGTTCAAAGGACTGGAAATACCTCATAGGTTAGGTGGGATTTGAACTGAGTTCCAAAGGAAGCCAGGGTAGCTAAGAGATAAGCCTCAGGAAGGAGATCTTTCTAGATAAGGGAAACAGACACTGCAAAAGCACTTGGATGAGAGATGTATTGTGGGTAAAGAACTCCAAGTTGTCCAATATACTAGATCAAGAGTATGTGGAGATGAATAAAGTATATGAAGTCTATGAAGATAGAAAAGGGCTAGTTATAATGCCAGAGATAGGATGGAGGTTAATGAAGTTTATTGAGCAGAGAATAGCTATGATCAAAACTACTGCTTTGGGAAAATCACTTTGGTAACTGAAAGAAGAATAGATTGGAGTATGGAGAGATTTGAGGAAGGAAGACGTCTTTAGAGGTGTGAGAGTCTAGGTGAAAGGTGACGAAGCCTGTATTAAAACTTGTGGCCATGTGAGTAAAAGGAAGGGATTTATAGAAAAGGTATTGTGATGATAGGAATAGTGACAGTGAAGAGTTCAGGGTGACACTGAGGTTATGAATCTAAATGACTGAAATGTCTATGGGTAACAGCAACAGAGATATTGGAAAGAGGGGAGGGCTTAAGGAAGAAAAGATTATGAATTTTGTTTTGCCCATGTTGAGTTTGAGATGATTATAAGATGCCCAGTTCAAGATATCCAAAAGGCAGTTGGTGATATGTGATCCTGCTTTGAAGAGATACTACAGCGAAACCTTGGAATCTGAGAATCATGTGCAAAGAGGTGATAATTGAACCGACGGGAATTTATTAGGTCAACCAATGGTGAGGAAAAAGAGAAGAGAGCCCAGCATGGAGCCTTGGATAGCACCCATAATTAATGAGTGTGACCTGGATGAAGATCTAGTAATGGAGTCTGAGAAATCAGAAAAATAGAAGTCAAACAAGTAGATAGAGAACCAGGGGAGAACAGTGTCATAAAGATAAAAAGAGGAGAGAGTATCTAGGAAAAGAATGTGATTAGTGAGAGACTAAGAAAGACAAAAACTAAGAAAAGTCCACTGTATTTGGCAATTGGTAACTTTGGAGAAAGTAGTTTCAGTTGACTGATGAGGTTGGAAAGTATATCACAGAATGTTTAGAATCAAGTCAGAAAAGAACTGAAGTAACTTTGTATAGATAGCTTTCTCAAGGAATCTAGAAGAAGTGAAGAAAGACATAGGGCATAGTTAGTGATAAGCAAACCGTTTTTTCTTAAGGAGGGGGAAAGTTGGTCACATTCGTAGGCAAAACAGAAGGATCCAATGGATGAGGAAAGATTATAGGAAAAAGTGGAGATAATAGAATAGTGGAAACCAGGTACTGAAGAAAACAACACATAATGGGATTAAGGATACACACAAATACATATGCATATATATAACAATACACACACATGTATATATATATATATATTTGTGTGTGTGCATGTGTATGTGTGTATATATATATTTGTGTGTATGTGAATGTATATATATGTATATATACATATACACACACACACACATAACAGTTTAAGATGAAATGTTTATTCATGATAGAAATAACTGCTGACCTGGAACAGGCATTGAAGAAAGTACAGTGGTGGACAGATCTGGACTGAGAAAATGAGAAAGTAGCATTGATGCAGTGTTCCATACCCTAGTACTTCTGCAAAGGAGTGAAAGGAGAGGTCTCTTCATTTCTCTTCTTTGGCATCAAACTTGGCATTATAATTCTGCAGCATTTGTTTTCAATTTATTGCTTTCCATTTACTATACAACTAGATATAGCTGTAAATGTGTGTATGTACACACACACATACACACACATATATATCACATATATATATATACACACACACACATATATATATACATGTGTGTATGTAGTTGATACCAATGATACAGATATGGAGAGATATAGAAATTATATATCTATACACCAAAATCCTTATTCTGTTTACTTTGCATCAGTTCATATAAATCTTTCCATGCTTCTCTAGATTTACTATGTTCCTTGTTTCTAATAGTACACTAATATTTCATTTTAATAAGGTGCCACTAATAATGTTTAGCTATCTCCAAATGGAGGGGCATCTACTTTATTTCCAAATCCTTGTTACCACAAAAAGGACTACTATAAATTCTTTGGTTCATGTAGATTATTTCTTTTTAATATTAGCCTATTTGGAGTAATTATCTAGCAGTGGAATTTCTTGGTCAAGCTATACGGATATTTTTGTTTCTTTGTATAATTCCAGAATGATTTTCAGAATGGCTAAACCAGTTTTTACCTCTACCATCAATGTATTAGTTTGTGAGTATCTTTTCTATCGCTTAATCAAGACCTTCTCTCTTAAGGTAATCCTATATTATCCTATTATCTCTGGTCTATGTCATGAGGGGTGAACATCAGGGCTTACCCCTGATCAATTTGGTGCATTCCTCAAACAATCTGATGTTATTACAAGGCATAAATTTTTGTTTTAAACCATCTTCCTGAAGTAGTACCTACCCATGGAGAGTGTAGATATAACACATTTTCCTTGACATGGGGAGACAGATGTTTGCTGATCGGTTTCCAAGGACTGTCAAGATGAGTGGTTAGATTATACTCTGGAGGATGGAATCTTGTCATAGTATTCACCCTTTGTACTGACCTACCAAGGAGAGTGTAGTTCACTTTCTACCCTCTCTTTCTTTTGTTTTCTTCAAATGATCCTCATCAAAAGACAGACCAATATAGTACAGGAGAGCAGGTCTGCATTCTCTGGTGGGTAGAAGCCTATGTATCACCGCAGACTTCTCCTCCCCCACCCCTAAAATAGTAATTATCTCAAGACAAGGACCCATAGAGTGTGTTTGTGTGTGTGTGTGTGCATGTGTGTGTGTGTTTGTGTGAATGAGGAATGAGAGGAGGGATCCTGAAAATAGATTTTCCTAGCCCAAGAAATAGTAGCAACTGACAAGATAGATTCCCTGCAAAAGCACAAGACAGAAGTAAACATGTGCTGCCTGATGCAGCCTGAGTTAGTAATTTATAAACGATGTCCCTAAGCCCCAAGCTCTAGTGTAGAAGAGGGTGTGGATTTTTATTTTCTAGGTGGCATTATCACATAATCTAGCCTTCAAACAGTATTGCTATATTTCCTGGGTAGGATTAGTCTTATATGTTACTGCATGGATGACATCTACTCCCTCCTTTCCCCACAGGTTTGAGGATTAAGTCAGTATCAAAACTTCTAAAGTAGGGCTTCCTTCACCTTTTTTTGGTGTTATGGCTATCTCTTGAAGTCTTTTTGAGTCTCCTTTTGAGATTTAAAAAAATCCTAATTGAAGGAAATACTAAATTTCAGTTAGAAGGTAACAACAACAAAGATTTGTTCTTGATTAAAGTTTCTCCTGAAAGATATCTATAGATGCCTTCCCCAGGTTATGAATCCCCTTCAAGAGACAGAAGAAAATTCCTTGATACAGAGAACTTAGGAAAAAAAGATTGTCTACATTACAAAGGGAGAAATAAGAGGGTCTTTAAAATTTGGTGATGCAAGAGATTTAGATTTTCTCACCTTTCAATGTCAGGAGAGTCAAACAGTCCAAGTCTAATAGGAAGGGCATTGCTTATATAGCAGTTTCAAAAGTTTATTTTCTGTGGGTAGCCTCAACCTTAGCATAGTACTATTAATCTTGGAAGGACTCTCCAGTGTCCTCCAAAATAAAAGAGAAACTCAATAGAAGTCAAAAGCCCCAATATCAGTTGGGCTGACAAGTTCAGTTCCTTCCTCAGGTGGTTGTATGGGCTGAGTGTTTGATATGTTTCTGTGTTCCTGTGAATTCTTTGCACCTACTGCATTCTCTGTGGTATAATAAAGAGTATTGTAATATACAGTGCTACCTTCAGTGCCTGTATTGGATCTGGGATTCTCTTACATTTGGGGAAACCTAGACATAATCTGAATATGTTACATTTAAATACTTTCCTGGGGCAACTCCATGTGGAAGCAACATACTAAAAAGAGAAAGTAGATTTCTTGGGTCAGTATGCCAGAATTATAGGGATCATTTTTAGTCCAGAATCTTGGTGGGGTGGGAGCGAGGGGGAAGGGAGCTAGGGCCTGATTTAAATTTGCAGATAAATACAAAATAACTAGTTGCAGGGGAAAATGGAGGGAAAGTATGTGAGTGTGTGAAAGATATGTTACAATGAAATTGTGCGCACATATGTACACATATGTATGTATATGTGTATATTTGTGTTCCAGGTGTGGGAAGAGATACAAGGGTAAGTTTCTCCAGTGAAAAAAATCATAATATTCTTCTATGCCTTTCAAATAGCTGTTCTTTCCTTTGTATATCATGTTTGTGGAGGTCTGTGTCAAAGCAGAGGCAGGACCAAGAAGCAGTGGCAAAAGATTCATGGCAGAGACAGTTTCCCCAAAGGCAATGGGAAGAGCAAAAGAGTTCAGCTTAACAGATATGGGAGGCAGAGGTCCCTATATCATCAGTGAGATTAGATGTCAGGGATATTGTATTGCTTCTGCTCAGGACAGCTGCATTAGTCCTCACTACCTTCCAAACAGCTGAAGAGGAGAATGAGGGCAAGTATGACACACCAAGGAGGGGAAGAAAAATGCCTCTATATTTTAGGAACAGCATGAGAGATGCTAAAAGGAAAAGGAATGCTTTTAGATTCCTATCCTTGGAGTCGAGACAGAACAGGATTAAGGCTTTATTTCATTCAAATGACCATTGTACTTGGGGGCATGCTGTACCCACCATACTGCTAAGTATCTAGAGAGCAAGGGAAAGTGAATGTGGGTCTTTTCCACATGATGCCAAACTGTTTGGCAGTTAGTAAAGTACAGAGTACAAAAGAGGGGCACGGTGACATTGGTTCTGAATTGCTTGGTTGTAGGTGAGAGAGTCTGCTTTTGAGATTAGTGAGGCAAAGGTCAGAAGCACAAACTAACCACATGCCCAGGACTCAGTTTGAAGATGTCAACACATGGGCTCCCTCAGAGGAGGAAAATATGAAAAAGGCACACACTGTGAGGCAAAACATGGCAACTGGAGGAAAGTCAAGCTTACTGATAGATTCACTCCAAGGTTCTCCAACCTATTTGTGCATTGTAAATACACCAGGGCATAGCTATATTCAGAAGGATGGAAGAAGAAAGGATTAGAGAGAAGGATATAAGATTGGAAGGAAGGAAAGATGTGACAGAAGCGGAAAAGGAATCCGTATCAGGAAAATTCTGGCTATTTTTGCATTACTTCTGTAGACATTAAAAAGAAATGATTTGTAGAATTTTTTAAAAAGATGACAATGGAAAGGACGAGGACAAATTCTAATGCTGATACTAATAATATTAATAATCCTACCACACAAAACAGGCAATTAGCTGAGTTTTCCTGAGTAAAATATTCAATTAGTACAATACCTCAGGCTATGAGGTGATCACTCATCAGAGAATGAGGTCAGATAGATACATTGTCTGGTAAAAAACAATGATGCCAAATTGACAGGATTGTTTTTAGGTCACTTGACAATACTTAGAAAGCAATATGTTGTCAAAGTGGTACCCTGTAATAAGCTGGGAACCCTGACATATCCTACAAGTTACACCAGGGGTCAATACATTGAGACTAGAGTCAATCTGCTTACAGATTATTGTTGGGGAGTTGGGGGTGGTCTGGGTTGGGAGAATAACACACACCACATTACAGAATATTTTATAAAAGAGAAATGAACAAGAGAGGGGATCCAACTGATCATAAAGTGATTAAGAGACAAGGAAATTTGGATTTTTCCCTGGGCTCAGCAACCCAGCTTCAAAAACAGGGATTTGTCAACTGTGGCTTATACAATAAAATCAGGAAATATGTCTTAGTAAAACCTTTGTTTAAGTATTTGAATAAAATGGTGGAGAGGCAGGATTTTTACTCAATATGTAAAGTGATTGAGGATTGAGGAAGCCTCCCAACAAGGGAAATTTTTAAAAATACATATTAGAACAAAATTTGCTCATTTGATGTATTAACAAAAGATTTTCTTACTTTATGCAGTCATGGCTACTTTGCTATTATATGGAAATCACATAAAATATAAACAAATGTGCCATCACGTTAGTATGTAGGAGAGGATTCCATTTTTGTGTCCAAAAAATCAATTATTGTCTACTACATGCTTATATGCTAAATATGTTGACAGGCATAACAAAGGGAAAAAAGAACATAAAATATCGTTGCCTTCAAGTAGCTTACCATCAATCTGGAGACACAAAATTAGTATACATAAAACTATTAGTGATGTTCTGTGCTAAATCTAATATGCTAATGGTTTGATTTAGTAGTAGCAAGCTTGTATGTAGTAGATAGAGCTATGGCCTCTTGAATCAGGGGAAGAATGCAAATACCACCTCAGGCACTTACCAACTGTGTGATTTTGGGCAAGTCACTTAACCTCTTTCTACCTCATTTTCCTCAACTGTAAAATAAGGTAATAATAGCAGAATTACAAAATGAGATAATATTTGTAAAGTCCTTAGCGCAGTGTCTTGCACATAGTAGGCGCTATACAAATGTTAGTTACTTATTAACATAATTTTCTGTAAAATGGGTATAATAATAATACTCATCTCACAGGACTACTGAGGGACCCAAATGAGATAGCATGTGTAAAGCTATTTGCAAATCTAATAGTAGGGGTTGTTACCCCAAGGTCTGTGAACGTTTAAAATATATTTTGATGATTGTATTTTCATACACTTGGTCTTCATTTTTTGTTTTATATTCTTTTTTATGGGTTATTATTATTATTATTATTGCTTTTTGGAGGGGGGTAGGGTAGGGCAATTGGGGTTAAGTGACTTGCCCAGGGTCACATGGTTAGTAAGTGTGTGAAGTGTCTGAGGCTGGATTTGAATTCAGGTCCTTCTGACTCCAGGGCTGGTGCTCTACTTACTGTGCCATTTAACCACCCCTGTTTTATATTCTGAAAACCATTATTCTGAAAAGCTGTCTGTATGCTTCACTGGATTGCCAAAGGGGTCTATAATGCACAATAAGAGGTTAAGACCAACAATCCTAAGAAGATATACAAATCTTAATTATCATCATTATCACTGCAATAATAGGAGTTGAGAGATGATAGAGATCAGAGTAAGTTGGCATATTCAGGAAATGTTTCTTTGAAGGGGTGTGCTGTGGATTGGGAAAGAGAGAATCATTAGGATTTAGTTAAAAACAGTAAATGAAGGAGACCACTCTGGTGGAGGACCCCAAATAAAGCACAGAGGCCTGACTGATCGTACCATTTCATATTGAAGAGCAGTGGGAAATAATGCTGAATAGATAGAACAGAACCCAATTATGGAATACTCTGCAAGCCAATGCAGCAGAGGTCAGGATGCAATAGACAATAAGGAAACAGTCTCAGTTCTTAAGTAGGGGAATAACAAGATAACAGAAATATCTTATTAGCTAAGTAATATGGAGACCAGATTGGAATTTGAAGAGAGGCTGGAGCCAGGAAGATGAGCAAGGAGGCCTTTGCAGTACGCACTTACACATCAATCTCTTGAGAATTTCAATTATATCAGGAAAGCTGGCCTAATGATGTAGGGGCACCACTCAATTATCTGCTTGTGGATTATCTATAACCATATTTTAACCACTTGCTGGTACTTTATAATTTTAAAGTATTAGAAAAATTCCAGTTATTATTTCTACTGTCCTTAGTATTCTCACAGTCATTCAATACATTTTGAGACTTCCTGCTTCCAGTATCAACATGTGTGTACCAAAAACTGCAAATGAACTTTAACTTAGATCCTACAGTTCATATCTGTAGGGACCACAGAGGGGACTGACTTAGCTATTTTTCAGTTTAGGGAACTCAGATTCATGTAGGTTAAATGACACCCAATCTATCAATCAAGTACCATGTGTCAGGAAGGGTGCTAGGTGCTAGGGATCCAAAGACAAAAGTGAAGCAGTCTGTGTCCTCAAGGAACCTAAACTCTCTCAAGGAAACACAATCTCTCTCTCTCTCTCTCTCTCTCTCTCTCTCTCTCTCTCTCTCTCTCCACACATGTATATATATATATATATATATATATATATATATATATATATATATGTATATGAATGTGTGTTAGTCTGTATGTTTGTGTGTGTGTGTGATATTTCTAGGGTGAGGTGTAAACCCCAGCAATAGTGGGGATGAAGAACAATCTCATGTTGGAGTAGTACTTGAAATGAACTTTGAAGGAAGTTATAGATTTTGAGATGTAGAGATAGGAAGGGATAACAATTTAGGAATGGGGGAGCCAGCACAGAATCACAGAGCCCTCAGATGTAATGTCATGTCTGAGGAATAGGTCCAAGACCTTAGTATTAGAAGAAATATTTGAACTCCATTCCTGTGACTCTAAATTCAGAGCTCTTTTCACTGCTCTGATTCTAAGATTTTTCTGAGCAAAACAAACTGAGGTACATTATCTTTCCTAAAAAATAATTTTAAAAAAGCCCTCTTCTTTTTTAATGATGGCACTAGAACTCAATAAGGGAAGAGTGGGTTGAATCACACTGAGGCAATGCATAATGCTTTCAGCAATCCCAAGTGGCTTTCTGGTGCTAAAGTCCTGGCATATGAGATGGCTGTGAATCATGGGATAACACAACTGTGAAGACTTCAAATTGCAGGTGACCCAAACTACAATGAACAGATTCATGGTGGGTTTGTAAGTCAGAGGTGTCAAGTTACTGAAGAAGCCTCCTGGGCATAAAGTAGCCCCAAAAGCACATCACTAGAAACATATGTAAGGAAAACTAATGTGGCACAGAGACAAAACACTGGATTTGGAGTCCGAGGACCTGGCTACATGATTTACTACTACTACCATTAATAATAATAATGATAAATAGCAGTTATAATGTGTCAAGGGTTTATAAAGTGCTTTCTATATTTTTACTCATTAGATCATCACAACAACTCAGTGAAGTAGTTGCCATTATTATCTCCATTTTACAGATGGAGAAACTGAGGTAAGCAGAATTAAAATGATAGGGTCACACAAATAGTGTTTAGGATAGGATCTGAACAGAGTTCTTCCTAACTTCAGGTTTCCTAAGTCTAACCACTGTACCACCTTGCAGACCTATTCTGTATGCTGCTCTAACTCCTTGTGGAAGGAAACTGTGATACAGGGAGGTGAAAGTGGGTGACCTGGCCATTTGAACAACCACAGAGTGATTATATTGAAAAGCCAGAGTCTATGGGCTACTGATGTGTTCTGGTGTACAGAACTTTCATTGGCTAAAGCATCTGTCTGTGGGTATTCCATAGTGTGTTCTCCTGGGGACTGTGTTTAGTTTATATTTGTGATGGCTTCCCCAGTGCAAAGAAGTAATCTCCAAGCCAACTCGTAAATTTACAGTCCATGAGATTGATGTGTTACAGTTGAGGATAAAGGACTGATTGAAATAGATCTAACTTACTTCGTATATAAGTTTGGGCAAGCCACTTAACTTCTCTGGCCCTCAATTTCTTTGTCTGTGAAAAGGGAGAATACGACTAGATAATCTCTAAATTTGCTTTTGGGAAGATAGGGGATGCAGTGGATAGAGTGCCAGACCTGGATTCAGGAAGACTTCTTTTTCTGAGTTCAAATCAGGCCTCAGACACTTGCTACCTAAGTCACTTAACCCTGTTTGCCTCCATTTCCTTGTTTTTAAATTGAGCTGTAGAAGGAAACAGAAAACCACTCCAGCATCTTTGCCAAGAAAATATCAAATGGGGTCACAGAGAGTGAGACATTACTGAAATGACTCAACAACAATAGCAACCACAACCCCATTTTCAACCCTAAGTCTAAACCCATGATCCTAAAAGAAGCTGGATAGGTTACATAAAGAAAGCAAGGAATAATATTTGGGCAGCTAGAGTGCCAGAATGGTTCTCAAGGAATGTTAAAGAATCCAGCTCAAAGATGGATGACCTATTAAAGAAGATGGCCAACAGATGAAAGCCTGGATATATTACAACCTATGCTGAATGAAGAGGACTATCACCTACAAGATCACAGATTCATTTAATTATCAAAGTGGAAAACATAATTTGTAAATAAAGAAAATATATAAAATCTAATAGTAATTTTAATTTAAATCTCTTACCACTTTTAGAAGATCATGGAATAAGAAACACAAAACGTGCTTTCTAGGTATAATATTTTTCTTTTTTGGAGGGGGAAAGATATGGCAATTGGGGTTAAGTGACTTGCCCAAAGTCACACAGCTAGTTTTTGTGTTGTGTCTGAGGCTGAATTTGAACTCAGGTCCTCCTGACTCCAGGCCCGGTGCTCTCTTGACTGTGCTACCTAACTGCCCCTAGATATAGAGAATCTTAATGAATCTATTTATAATGAACATGGCTGTGGAAGTAGAGGACAGTTCTGGACAGGGAGTCATGAAGACCTAGATTCAAATCCTACTTCTGATACTGTGTGACCTGGAGTGTTAATTAATATTTTTTCTGAGCCTTAAATTCCTCATCTGCAAAATGGGCATAACATCTCTTAGCCATAGTTCACCCTTCCTGGTATGTAGCTCACAATGATATGAAGTTCAAATGGGATGATGAAGATGATGACGATGAACAATGAAAAATATCAGTAATTAATACTGGGATTTCACTTTAAAACTTACAAAGCCCTTTGCATACATTCTTTCATCTGAGCCTCACAACAACCCTGTAAGGAAATGTATGCAAACTATTTCCAAACTTTAAAGCACCAGATAAATTTCAGTTTATTATTAATAATTATGCCCATGACCAACCTGACTCCGTTAAAAAGGAAATACTTTGTTGTTCAAAGAAGCCTTCACCTTCAGTAATATGAAAAGCAGGTAACTTCATATCACTGCTCCCCAAACAAAGGCTACCCCTGGGAGGCAAACAGGAGTTAGAGACTTTTCATGAAGAAATCAAAGAGCATGGATTCTCTAAAGGCAAAGGAAATGTATTTATTGGAAGCGTGTCCTCTTGCTTGCTGATCTCTGGTGCTCCCATTTAGAGAGAAATTTCTTCATTTCTGGGCAATATCCTAAGTCCTAGCATCTAATATTTCTACTCTGAGGACTCTAGCCATTGTCTGGGGCTATGCAGAAAGATCCAGGATAATATCTGTTCATTCTCCACCCCACCCCCCAGTTCAGACTACAGTCTGAATGTAGGAATTTTCTTGCCTTTCCAAAAATGTCATGGTGGGTGTATCATGAGTTCTGGAGGAGGAGGGAGAGGCACGGGGAAGAATTGGCTCATGGGACTCAGTCAATGTTAAAGCAAGGAGATCAGCAGGGGACAAAAGTCAGACAAGACAGATCAACCAAGCTGTTCCTGCTGCTGGGATGGCAAGTGCTGCAGAGGCACCAATTTGAAGAGTTTTAGAATTTCTTTGTTGCAAAGGGAAACCTCGTGGCATGCTCTCAATGTGAAGGAACCACTTACATGTAATTTGGTTGCATAAGGGACATTCTTTACCTTTTTATGAGCAATATTGTTAGATGACTGGAGCATAATCATAGCTAATATAGTGTTCACAAAGCTTGTAAACAAGCCTTTAAGAACATCGCAGTCTATTCCACCTAGACCTGGGTGAATAGGAGACAACAGCAATTGCAAGCAGCCCAGGGATGACACCAGTATGAATGTAAGGTGACCTTTTCATTTGCCCTTCTCAGCTAAGAACAAGACTTAGAACCAATCAAACTCAGCTCAAAAACCTTTTAAGAAGTACTGGCAATAATCCAAATATCAAGGTATTTCCAACTTTATGAAAACATAGTATACAAAATCCCATCAAATGGGAACTAGTTTGTTTTTTTTTGTCATCTGCATGCCCTACAAATACCTTCTGAATACACAGTTTTATTTTTTGTGTTGATCTCAAGTCAGAAGTATTTTTTTTAAACTGTACTATGATTTTACTAGTGAAGGATTTCTCAGAGAAGAACTCTCAGTGCAAATCACCATGCACTCTACAACTTGGAGCCTTAAAAGAGTAGCCGGCACTAAATTAGCAAAACTTGACCAGAATTCCATAGCCACTATATTATAGCAGCAAAGATGAAAAACCAGGCCTTCCTGGGTATTGACCACAGGTTTTCCTGATTCTAAGGAAGGGAGGACAGGAGAGAGACAGAGACAGAGAGAGAGACAGAGAGAGAGAGAGAGAGACAGAGAGAGAGAGAGACAGAGAGAGAGAGAGAGAGAGAGACAGAGAGAGAGAGAGATAGAGAGAGAGAGAGACAGAGAGAGAGAGACAGAGAGACAGAGAGACAGAGAGACAGAGAGACAGAGACAGAGACAGAGAGACAGAGACAGAGAGAGAGAGAGACAGAGAGAGAGAAAGACAGAGAGACAGAGAGAGAGAGAGAGAGAGAGAGAGAGAGAGAGAGAGAGAGAGAGAGAGAGAGAGAGAGATATTGAGGGAGACAGAGAGAGATAGACAGAAACACACAGACACACAAAGATAGACAGACATAGAGAAACAGAGAGCCAGAAAGACAAAAGCAGACAGACACAGAGAGACAGACATAGAGAATCAAAGAGAGCAACTCTTGTTTAGTGCCCCCAAGTAGTTGAAGATTTGAATTAAATCTATGAAATGAGAGTTGTAGTATTAATTTTGTAGCATACATCTCTGGTAAAACTATAACTTCAAAATGGTATCTCCAACCAATGTGAAGGCTGTCATTGTTGGGATAAAATTCCACCTCTATTACTTACACAGTGCTTCTTAAACTATGGGTTGTGACCCCATATGAAGTCCAGAAAATTTGGCAACAGTAAAAGGTTTCTGAACCACAAAAACTAAACATTAATTAAAAATTAAATGTGTAATAAGTCCAAGCACTTTGCACTATGCATGCCCTCAGGCCACAGAATGCCAATGAATGCTGCCCAAACATGAAAAGGGGTCAGAGTGGAAAAAAAAAAGTTTTAAGAAGTCCTGACCTAATACCTATGTGACACTGTGTAAGTCAGGTCATTTCTCTTGGCTCCATTCTCTTCAGCTATAAAATAAAAGGGCTGGTCTAGACCTCTAAATTTCCTTCCAGTTGGAGTCTTATAGCCCCAATTTCATGGTCTCTATAATGTAAATATTTTTCTCTTAGTTTGAACTTGTAATTTCATCAGCATCGGGAATTTCTAGTGTGGAAACTTCCTTTGGTGGAGATCAGCAACTCACTAGTAAGTCACATCCTTTAGATGGCTGCCTGGGATATTGAAAGATCACAAAGTGACTTGTGCATTGCCACACACATAGTTTGTGTTGGAGATGATAAAACAAGAATTTATTAAGCACTCAGTCACTGTGTTCCAGGCGTGCAGCTCAGGCAAAAGTCAAGGTTTGTGTATCAGGTCACCTCTCCAAAGCATATTTTCTTAAATTGGAGTTTAAGTACTTTGTTTTGCCATTATGTTGACATATAAACAACTTCCTTTCAATAAGCATGGGTTATCTAGCACGCATCTAGCCCTTGTGTTGGCAGGTGAGTCAGGAAGAAATAGAAATCCTTGAGGATCTCAAATCTAGTAAGAAGAGACTTACTCATACATGAGACACTCTGTGGAAAAACGTGGCCATTAGCAGTCTCTTGCTTGCTTAATGAAATCCATCCTAAGTGGAATAGGTTATAGGAAAAAGGAAGATCACTCTTGTGTGGGATTCTAGTCATCCCACTATATCAGTAAAACTGGACCTCTAACAGAGATCTAGATTCAAGCTTTAAAGCTTCCACTAACTTCCTGTGTGACACTGTAAATAACTCCTCCTCTCTGAACCTCTGGTTCCCTCTCTGGAAAATGAGGTGGCTAGCCCAGATGGCTAGAGCCTCTTGACAGCTATAACATTCTCTGTGCCTAGTCAGGGAAGTCTTGATGCTAATAATTAATAATAGCTAGCATTTATCTATCTATCTATCTATCTATCTATCTATCTATCTATCATCAGGTTTATAAAGCACTTTACAAATATCTCATTTTATTCTCACAACAACCCTGGGGTACAGGTGCTATTACTTTCCCCATTTTATAGATTATGAAACTGAGTCAGAAGAAGATAAGTGACTTGTCCAGGGTAACATAGCTAGTATAATCCACATTTGAATTCAGGTCTTCCTGATTCCATTTCTAGCTCTTTATCAATTTCACTGTCTGCTTCATGGAGGTGTTATTCAGATAAATAAAATGATAATTTCTAATTCTAGTTTGGAAATATACCTTGCTTTGATATGATGTAAACTCTTTGAGAGCAGGGATATTTCATTTCTGCTTTTCTTTCTCTAGTGCTTAGCATAGTGCCTGGAAAATTGTGGGTGCTTAAGACAGGTTGATTAATTTTAAATTATATATATGAAAATAAATATGAATATACTTTAAATTCAGTGTTATTGGTTTTATAGAGTCAAAAATACTTTATTATTAAATTATTTTTGAATGCTTCTAGTTTTAATACTTAGATATAAATATTGTAAATCTCAATTCTGTGAGGTACCATAATAGAAGTCCAGAGTTCATGTAAGCACTTAGACATTTATGAGGTAGTCAGTCTTAAAGAAGATACTTCCAGAATCCAAATGATCAGGATTGTTTAGTTATTGAATTTTCTACCTGCAATGGCACCTACCACTGCAACCAGTGATCATTTCATGTGTAGTAGCAGTAGCAGGGCCATAGGAGAAACTTTTCCCTCTGTTTCTGACAAGCCTGTGTTTATTTAAAAGGTGCCAACTTCCCTGGGAGTCAAATACATTGGGTTCTCCTCCAAAGATGTGTTGCTGTAATTCTTACTCAGGCAGAGCCCCCATTGAGTAGAAAAACTGTAGCCTCCACCAGGCCACAGGCCTGGAAGCAGTACTTCCCAGAATTTCAAGTAAGTCCTGCTCATAGGTGTCTATTTCTCACCTAAAGATACCACCTCCCTAAGGGCAAGGGAACATATTCATTTTGCTTGCTGAGTCTTTGTCCTTCCTCTGTCTGCCTCCTAGTCAGAATGCCAATTAGTGTCTCATTGTCATGGTGGTGGTTTTTGTCAATTTGAAGTCAGTGTGTCCCAAAATCAGTTCAAGAGCTTGAAATGTGATGTTGTCAGATGGTATGATTGTGTATGTGTGTGTATTTAAATTTCCAAAGAGAAATTTTTCTGTTAACCCACTTCACTTGAAATCAATAGCTATAGATCAATTACTATACCATTTATTTTTTTCTGTTTGTTTAAACACTTGTCAAGTGGACAACATCCTACTGGAATTCCCTTCTGCAAATGAAATCAACATTATTAATGAAATTAGAAACATGTAACACTGAATCGTCAATGAGCATTTGCTCATTTTTTGCCCTCTATTTCTTTGTTTAACTTGCTGACTCATGTACCCCTCTACATATTATAGTAAGAGGTTCATGAGTCATTTAGAGGCCAGTTCCATTAAAGATCAGGTTTATTAAACATAAAATCCCATTTCCATACTAACATTATTATTCACTTGTCAGCTTCAAAAAAGTAGAATCTGGCACAGGAAGTTTCTCCACCAGCTTGCTGAACTATTTTATCCTTTTAATTAAATTTAAAGGGGAAAAATCAATGTCACTATGGCTTGTCAATGACTTTGGAGCAGCTCCCATGCTATTCAAACATGTACTGAAGTCAAATTATTGTCATAGCATGCAATAATGAAGAAGTTTGGGCTCATGTTAGACGGGAAAAAAATAGAAGCTAATTAATTCAGATAATTTGTAAGTTTGTGTGGCAGTAGCTAATCTATAGTTCTGTACAGTAGTTACTAAGTAGTTAAATATGTGAAATCCAAAAATAAGATTTAGAGTTGGAAGGGACCCTACAAATTATCTATTTCAAGCCCCACATTTTACAGCTGAAAACTTAAGCCTGACTTACTCAAGGTCAAAAAACCATGACTGGAATTTTGGTCCTTTCACCCAAACTCTTTCATTTTTGATATGTATGGATTCCCCTTCCCCTAATACCAACACATTGAACATTGATCTCTCTCTCTCTCTCTCTCTCTCTCTCTCTCTCTCTCTCTCTCTCTCTCTCTTTCTCCCTCTCTCTCTCTGTCATATATATATATGTATATATATATGTATATACACATATATGTGTATATATGTACATATATATGTGTATATATATATGTGTGTGTGTGTGTGTGAAAATCAGGTAAATGATAAGCCTTTTCTAAGATCCAATTATGTGCTAGTTTAGAATCAAAGATTTAGATGTGTAAAGGAACTTACAGGATACTGAATCCAAATCTCCTCACTCTATAATTCAGGTAACCGAGGGTCAAAGAGTTGAAGTGACTTGCCCAAGATCACAGATAGCAAGTGAAAAAGCCACACTTTCTACCCATCTCCTCTGACATCAGATCCTCCACTCATTTCAATGCACCACACTATTTCTGACTGCCTCTGAAGTTTGCATTACCACTAAAAGAAACAAATATGCCATGACAATCTAATCCCAATGCTCTCAATTTCTTTGCTTCATCAGGAATTACTGAAGCAAGGCAATATTTTGTTTTAAATATTCAGCTCTCACCCATATAATGTTAGCTTCAAGCATCACCGAATAATCATACATCTTCTGTAACTTCTGAGCCCATGAAAGCAGGATCATTATTGAAACACAAGAATCTCCCTCTTATATCTCTTAAGAATATTGCTGCTAACGACACCCCACCTTACTCAGCTGCTGTGTCACTGACATATTTACATACTTCTACTTTGAGAAGTATGCCATTAATTATGTACATTTCCCCAAATAAAATAAATATTTCAGAGAATTTTTTAAAAATATGTAGATAATCCTTGTTCTACCAAAGTGATATGATGGGAAGTGGGGGGAGTCAGGAAAAGAAATTCTAAAAAATTTATACTAAATGACTTCTTGGAAAAACTGAGTTTGGGGGAGTTTTTTTTCTCTAATTACTGCTATTTTTACAAATACTGATGAATGGGAAATACACATGCAAATGAAATTTGTAGCACAAAGATTTAGGGTGAAATTTTTGTTCTGTCAGTTACTAGCTGTGTGACCTTGGGCAAATAAAACCACCCTTCTCTTAGCCTTAATTCTGTCAACTGTAAAATGAAGAGCTGGACCAGATACTCTTTCCAGCTCTAAATCTTGTGATCTCGTAGGATTTTAGGATTATGGATTTTGTGCTGGAAGGCCATCAGAGGTGCAACCCTGTAGTTTTTTTTTTTTTTTAAAGCAACTGGTGTTAAGTAACTTGCTCAAGGTTACACGGCTAGTCATTATTTATGCGTGGGTGCTCATTTTCTGAGGCCGGATCTGATCTCGGGTCATCCAAACTCCGAGGCCGGCGCTCTTACTCACTGCGCCACCTCGGCCGCCCCTTTAGGGCAATTGGGGTTAAGTAACTTGCCCAAGGTCACACGGCTAGGTTTTTGTTTGTGCAGATTAAGTGTCAGAGGCCGGCTCCGAACTCAGGTCCTTCTGATTCCAGGGCCGGCGCTCTATTCACTGCGCCACCTAGCCGCCCTAACAACCCTGTAGTTTTATAAATAAGTGACTATGAGGCCCAAGGAGGTTCAGTGATTTCTGAAACAGAGAAGCCAAAGAAAGTTTGGGGCACACAGATCCTTAACTTCTTCTGACTCTGACAATAAGACTCTCTTGTCAGAATAGCAAGAGGTGTACTCTGAATTCAGAGATATTGATTCCCAAAAGGTTAACTTAAGAATACACTGATGAATCCTGACCCATCCTTTGATTTTGATCTAAAATAGGACAACATTCAAAATGAAAAATGAAACAACTCCTAACCAAGGGGTGTGTCTCATTAATTTATAATATCTTAGAAAAGTTGTAGAGCCAACTAATCATACACATTTAACCTTTTCTCTCTAGGCATCTCTACCCCCCTCCATTTTACCTCGTTGCCTATTTTTATTGCAGTCTTTCTCTTTCCTCCCCCCTCTTTCCACTATTTGTCTGCCTTTCACTCTCTCCTTCATTATGCCTCTTTCTCTCCATTTTGTCATATTCTTTTTGCTCCTGTTCAACTCCATGCAAAGTTCTGTGTTAGCATGCCTTAGGGATCCTTTTGTAACTTTTACGATTGTCTTTTCCTTGAGTAGACAGATATACTGATAGATGGGACAAACAGCAATATTTACAGGTTTTTACCACTGTGAAAGGTTAAAGGGATCAGAATTCAAACCTGTCTTCCATACCCATACTAGCACTGGCAAGACTGAAGAATATTCTGGGAAGATTATGGATTAGGTCAGAAATTTCCGGGTTCCCCAGATTTCCTCCACAGATAGACAGAAAATCACCATGAAACCAACATGGAGCAGCAAAAATAGAGGGGCAAAGGCACAACTGGAGAGAAGCTCAGAGAAGACTCCAGGTCACTCCACTAGATCAACAAATAACAGGTCCTGAGAGAAGCCACCCAGACCTCAAGAAATTTCACCTCTACTTACATCTCATTCATGGCCTCAAGACATTTTACCTCAGGAACTTCCACTTCACAAACTTTCATCTGAAGAATGGCAGACCCTGAGTGAGGGAAGATTGAGGGACCCCCTGCTGTTTACGGAAGCTGGCCTACTGGTACTGACCAAATGTGGTGGGGATGTTGAAGAGGAGTAGAGAGTGCAGAACCCCAAGAGTGCCGTAACTCAGGGAACAGCAACATGTCTCAGACACGGTGTTTGGAACCCTAACTGTGGCTTAGGAGAGGAGTCCCTGAGCTATAGCCCTGGACAGAATTCAGAAAACAACAGAAAGGAGGACCTGAGGCCTAAGGCAGCATTACTACAACCTGGGATTAAAACCTGATTAATAATAAGTTGCTAAATAAATAAATGAACGAATGAATGAATAAAAGTAAGCAAAGAAAAAAGAACATGACCATAAATAGCTATTTTGACATGAAAGAAGATCTGGGTTCATATTCAGAGGATGATAACAAGCTAAAAAAAGTCACTCCTACTCCAGAGCATAACATCAAATGGTCCCAAGCCCAAAGAGAGTTCTTAAAATAACTTAAAAAGGAATTTAAAAATTAAATAAGAGAGATCAAGGGAAAATTAGGAAAAAAAAAGTGCATCTAATAAGCTATACCCTACTATCTGTCTCCCAAATAGCCTATCATCTACTTTAGAATGTGAAATGCTAAATGAATCACTAGCACAGTGCCTGGTACATAGCAGGCACTTAAAAATGCTGATTGGTTGATTATTTGATAGTACAGTATAATATACATTCTCTACTATAAGTTTGTCTCTGATGCCTTATCCTGACATGGAAGTAACCTCTGGGGTCTTCAGTATTATATCATATTATATCAAAGCTCTGGGTTTGGGCATGGGCTAACGATCAGTGAAGACAATGTGCCTAGCTAACTGCAAAGAGTCTTGTCCCTAGAAGTCTGGTCATGGGCATGAATATTTTTAGCTCCAGAAACTCTTGAAAATTATCTGCTAAGCGAGAGATATTTCAGTATGTAATTCAGTATTGCAATAATCATCCAATTGTTCTCCCTCTCGATTCTCTGCCCTCTCTAATCCATCCTGAGCACAACTGCCAAAGTGATATTGTAAAGCACAGGTCTGACCATGTCACTCCCCTGCTTGAAAACCTCCTGCAGTTTCCTGTTGCCTCTAGGATAAAATACAAGTTCCTCTGCGTGGCATTTAAAAGGGCTTCACGATCTCATTCTAGCCTACCTTTCCAGATTTATTGCACATCGCTAGCCTTCACATATTTTATATTCCAGTCACATTAGCCTTCTTGCTCTTCCTTACACACAATACTCCATTAACCATTTCTGTGCCTCTATACACTGTGTTTTCCCCATGTTTGGAACGCAGTCTCTCCACACCTCTGCCTTTTAGAATACCAGCTTCTTTCAAAGCCCAGTCCAAGCATTACTTTTTTAAAAAATAAAGCCTCTGCCTCCCCCAAATTGCCTTGTATAAATTTTATACTGACCTATATGGGTGCAGCTATATGTGGGGCACATATATAGGGCAGCTAGGTGTAGTAAATAGTCAGGCTTAGAATCAAGAAGACTCCTCTTCCTGAGTTCATATCTGGCCTCAGGAACTTACTAGCTCTGTCAACCTGGGCAAGTCACTTACCCCTGTTTGCCCTAGTTTTCTCATCTGTAAAATGAGCTGGAAAAGGAAATGGCAAACTGCTCCAGTATCTTTTCCAAGGAAACCCCAAATGGGGTCACAAAGAGTTGTACTTGACTGAAAAATAATAGAACAAATATGGGTGCAAGTTATTTCTGTTCTTCCTGATAGAGCAAGATCTATCTGTAGGGTAGTAACTGTCTCACTGTGGTCTTTATATACAAGAATTTAGCATGATTCCTCACACATGGGAGGCAAAAAAAATACTTTTTGATTGGCTATCAATCAACAAGCATTTATTAAAATCTACTACTGAGAGAATGTCCAAATGAATAAAATCACAATTCCTTTAGTGACTGACATAGACTAAAAACTTTCAGATTCCATCGATGGTATTGGTATTGTATGTATCAAAACACACATTCAAGTAAACCTAGCTATCATCATTCACACAAATGTAAAAATTGACATGCTATTTTAGAAAAGGTCCTAGATAAGGTGTTAGGAAGCCAATGTCCTATTTCTTGATGTTCTGTATTAACTGTATCACCTTGGCTAAGTCCCTTATTCCTTGCTGTCCTCAGTTTCTCTTCTTTACAATGAAAAGGGTTGGACTGAATAAGTTTTTCTTTTTTTACCTGAGTTATGTGAACTTTTTGTTTTAATATCTTGATAAGTGTACTTCAAAATAATTGGTTTTCTTTTAGTCTTATATATTTTATTTAATACATATAATAATTATTTTTCTCAGAAGAGGTTCATATGCTGCATCAGCCTGCTAAAGGAACCCATGACCGAAAAAAAAGAGATTAAAAAATTCTTGGACTAAATGTTCCATAATTTTCCTTCTAATATTAAGATTTTATGGCTATATGATAATAACTAGAACCAGAGCAAAAAATCAAATACATCAAAGTAAATTTCTGACCCATTAAGAACCTATAGATATTATCTAAACATTGTAAATGTTGGAAAAAAAAAACATGGCAGGAAGGGGGCAGTTATGGTCTGGTTCCTTTAGCTAGGTGAGTTCATCACTCAACACAAGGTGAACACTGGAATTATGGGACCTTTTTTTTCTTTTGAAGGGATGAGGAGGAGGGGGCGAGCTACTTCTATTTCTGCCTGACTCAAAGACAAACTTGACTGAGATGTCAAATTACAAAGAGTATGGCTGTCACTAAATATGCTGATATATGCATATTCCTGTAGCTGATGTCTGCTCACAATGAACAATGAGTTCTTTGCCTGTCCCTAGAAAGACAGACGGCTTGCTCTGCTCAAATGGATAGTCTTGAAGAAAGCTATGAAACCAGACCAAATATCTATAACACTCTAAAATAAGTAAATAAAAAAGTCAGCCCCTCCCTTTATCCAAATGTCTTATATATCCTATATTTTTTATATCATAAATACAATGGGGATGGACTGAGAAAAAGTCCTAGCCCCTTACAGAGGTCTCATGCTTGGGTTCTTTTGTGCTTGTTACATGTAGAAAAATGCAGTATTTTGGAGTACAATGAAAGTATCTGCAATAGGTGATAGTCATGAGTAGAGTTTACAGCTAGAAGGGAATTCATTTTATAATTGAGGAAAATGAGGAGGGAGGGAAGTGAAAATTTCAAGATCACAAAGGCAGTAAGCAATCAAGTTGGATTTCAAACCCATATCTTCTGACCACAGATACAGTGTTCTTTGTACTAGACAGTGATACGTTATAGAACATTGGGCTGCAGAGGTAAGAGTTGAGGTGGACTATCTGCACTAACTCCCAAATATGCCCTTATTCTAATAATCATAAATAAATTATGATAGAATATAAACTCCTTGAGGACAGGAACTGTTTTGTTTTTCACTTTACACATCCATGGTGTCTACACAGTGTTGGTATATAGTAGGTATTTAATAAATGTTTGTTGACTGAATAAACACTGTATGTTAAGTGTGTGTGAGTGTGTGTATTGTTTTAATGGAAAAGCACATATTGATTTTCTAATCTATAACTCCATTGAACTCTCTTACTCATCAAAATGGCATTATATGTTGCTTCTGTAGCTCCACAGCTTCTGTTCATGGCATACAGTAGTAGAGAAATAATCATCTGTCAACTAGTAGGTCTTTGTCCATTCATATTTTAGTGGGCACAAATCACAGTGATTTCTCCAAGTTCTAGACACTTCAATATTATTAGTCATTTTTATCTCTTCCCCCACTAGCTCTGAGTCTGGGTTATGATAAAACATTTGGAGGAATGAGTATCTATATCCCATTACCCAAACTCCATAGCCATGTCCCTTTGGGACTGTTGGACCTCTAAAAGCAGGAGCAAAATTGAAACCGATTAATAAGTTTGTATTGTAGGCAAGCAACAGAGTTCTGTTGGTCATATATGAGAACTAACATGTTATTACATATGGAATGATATAGGACTCAACTTCTGACTAGTGCATTGGCTAAGAGGAGACTAATCAAATCAAATGGGTTGTTAGAAAACTACCCCAGCTCAGAGCTATGTAACACAAGCCATTACCATTGAAATAATATTGGTCTCTTTCCTTCACTGTTGAACAATGGCTGAAACAAGATATTCCCCTAAAGAATGAATCTTCTGAGGGTTTTGTTACTCACAAAGGAAGCACTGAAAATTTACCCAGGAAAACAAACTACTTCATGTGCAAAGGTCAACAGATCTAACAATTTCCCAAAGACTTATGTTCTGTCTTTTGTATGTCTTGAAGACTCATGGTATAGAGGCTCCTTTGAATACAGACCAGAGTTCAAATCCTAGCTGTGCCACCTACTACCTGTGACCTTGGGTAAGTTAATCAACCTCTCTGCGTCTCATCTTCCTCATCTGTAAAATAAAGATAATAAAAGCATCTATTTCACAGGGTCATTATGAGGACAAAATGAGATAAAGTATGCAAAATGCTTTGTAAACTTTAAAGTGTACAAATGAATGTAAGCTAGGATTATTCAAATTGTCAGTCTATATCAAGGAGGGCAAAAACACTCAGAATTCACCATGCCAATGAAATCAGAACTCTGACCCTGCCAAAACATCACAAAACACAATACAACAACCATAGTTCTCTATGAGTTATAGGTGCATAAAGAAGAGAAATATATTAGTGTAGTCTGGGATGGTGAGAGGAAGTAAGATTTGAGATGGACTTTGAAGGAAATATAAATTTTGCATTTTCCATATTAATTTGACTGTGGAACACCTTTAGACCTAAATAGATTGATATGAATTACAAATACAAATTACAAATTAACACAGATACAAAATAGAAGGGTATAAATGCTGGTTTGGAAGGTTGGAGAAATTTTGGAGCAAAACAGATGGAAATAAGCCTTCGTTCATAGTAAAAAAATTGCTGCATATATTTTTGACATGTGTGTGATTTTATCTTTAATAATTTAAGAGAAATATAAGCAGCATCCAGATTTTCTCATGTAGGCATTATTCACATCTTACAGAACATCAATTGGAATATGCTAGTTTGGGTAATTTAGCTACTACCAATCTACCTAGCCACCTTTGGTTTCATTTCAATACTTTTTGGATTACCCCACCCCCCAAAAAACCTCATCATTATCACTGAATTATAAGCATTAAGCATCATTTATAATGTTTTTCAACCCATTTCCTGTTATGAAAGTTCTGAGCAGGTAAGTTAATTGTTTTACTTGCATCAGTGGTCTGAGCAATACAGGAGTGTTTATGCAACAGCCTTCCTACTTCAGGCCTACTTTGGGGATGGTGTGAAATTAAGGATGTTTCACAGCTAAATTTCCAACCACATCGCAAGCTAGAATGAATGGTCCTCACAATCCTATATAGAGGCCAGAATGTAAACAAGAAGGGACATCACAAGTCGAAATTAGGAGCTACTGGCACATAATACCAGGAAGCATTTCATCTAGAGACCATAACTGCCCTTTTCAGAGCCAAACAAATATTATTTGAAACCAAGAGCTGACAGCTAAAATTCATCCCTCCACCCAATATGTGCTTTTTAATATCTTGAAATGACGTAAAGAATCTAAGTATAATATATTTTTCTCTCAATAAACTTTGTCCAATCTAGTAGTAACCTTAATTACAAAATCAATTTTGATTTTTAAAATGCTCATTAGGAAATCCAAGTTTCTATATTACATTAAGAACAGGAAGTTCATTTATAGAGAAGTGTCCTTAGCCCCAGGGCTGAAGCAAAGCTCAACCAGGGCTGGAACCAGCCTTATCCGTGTCATGCCCATGGCTCTTTTTTTATTTGTTTGTTTGTTTTCAGGGCACACCTGCCCATCTTGAGGCATTCCCAATCCTCCCTTTTCCCCCTCCCCTGCCCTCTTGCCTCTATCATGGTAACACCTCTGCACTCAGCAGGGGAAGAGTTCAAGCGCTTCTCTGTTAGCAGGTGCTAAAGCTTGTCTCTGTGCGTGGGCTCAAGTGCAGAAGCATCTGATTCCAGCTGCAGTCTGACCTGATTGTTGTCCTGAAATCTACTCGATCTTAGGAGGAGATGAGCAATCCGCAGTGGAGAGAAAGGAAAACAAGACAGGGAGGAGTGAAAGGAGGGAGGGAAAAAAAAAAGCCCTCCTCTGCTGCTCCATCCACCTCTCTGCCCAATAATTAACATTGATTGTTGTGAATAAACTCCTGCAGTCTGAGTCTTCAAGGGCCCTTTTAGTTGCTTCAATCAAAGTGGCAGGTACAGAACTATTTATTTTTTAAGTGGAACCAAATGGTACCTACCATGTGCCAATAAGAGATACTCACTGGGTAAATAAATAAAGAAGTATCCAAATAGGTCTCAAGTAAAAATAGTCCTCCTGACCTTTCAGGATTCTGGGTAACGATATTGACCAGGTATCCTGGCTCTCCCTGATATCCTACTTTATCTATCTAACTCTAAAACTATGCATAATAATAATATTAATAACAATCTTGTCTTAGCATGTACACAGTAGGGCCTTAATAAACTTAACTGAAATACAGAGAAGTTTAGAAAGGGTTGGGGCCAAATCATCTGGGATAAAGTTTGGAGATTTTATTCTTTTTTTTAAATTGTAAAATGTTTTTGAACCAATTTCAGATCCTATGGCTACTGCCTCCCACATTTTTGCTAAGGGGAAATCCAAGGTGGCATCTTACAGGAATGATGAGGACATGAAGCAGAAAAGAAGGCACTCTTTATGTAGACCCTTTGGCTACTTGCTGAGATGATTACAGCTGGGTTGCCACCCCTCTGGGACAGAATAGGAAGAGGGATTAGGAAAGCTAAACGAATGCTTTCCTTCTAACTGTCTGGGGAAGCAAATGGAATATAAAATCCTTAAGCGAAAGTGTTGTTTTTGTTTTTCCTTCGAATCCCCTCTCCCTCCCAATACTTGGCATGAGGGTTGGCACATAGCAAATGTTTAATGAAAGCCTTCTGATTGATTCATTGAACCACAGCTCACAATCCATGTAGTAAAGGATGAACTGAAAGGTGGGAATGAGGAAAGGGAGAGAGAATTGAGGGGGTGCTCTAGTCCTAGGCCCAATGAACCTGTACTCATAGAAAATTAGAGGTGGAAATTACTCTAGATAGTATATAGTTCAAGTTCCCACTACAAACAGAATACTATCTCCTATGTAACAAGCCTGTCAGGTAATTATTCAGCTTCTGCCTTAGTACTTCTGGACAGCCAATCAATAGGCATTTGTTATTTTCTCAAGGAGAAGACTTCTTAATAGGAGGAGTCAAAAATGAAGATAACTGGTTAATATAAAACATAGAAAGAGTACATGGAAAGTTATATCTCAGAGGGAAGGCCTTAGCAATGAGGATAAGAGGGGGGGGGGGAAGGGGACATGGTCGGTACTGGGAATAGTTACCTTCAAAAGGAGGGATTTAAACTGAATCTTGGAGGAAACCAGGGGACCTAAGGTGGAAATGAGGGAAAACATTTTAGAAGTGGAAGAACAACCAATGAAAAGGTATGGAGATGGGAGATGGAGGGTGTGTGTGTGTGTGTGTGTGTGTGTGTGTGTGTGCGCGCGTGCGCATGTGTGTAACAAATAGGCCAGGGTGTGTATGGTTCATGGAATGTGTGAAGGAAAATAAACTGCAAGAATATTTGGAAGGTCTGAGGACCTTTCAAGGGGACAGATTGTGAAGAGATTTAAATGCCAAACAGGAGATGTTATATCGATCTCAATGTTAATAAAGAACCATTGGAGTTTCCTAAGTAGGTGCATGACATGATCAGACCTTCATTTGGGAAAAGTGCTTTGGCAGCTGAATGGAATGTGGATTGGAGTGGGAAGGGATTTGAAGTAAACAAACCAGTAAGAAAGCTATTACAAGAGTCTAGGCTAGAGAGAGAGTCTAGGCTATGAGAGCCTGAACTAGGATGGGGGCTAGCTGAGTAGAGAGAAGAGTTTAAATAGTAGAGGTGTTATGAAGGTAAAAATGACAAGATCTGGCAATTTGCTAGATCTATGGGGTAAGAGTGAAGACCTGAAAATAACACCGAGCTTCTACTGGTGGTGTCCTCAAGGACTTCACTACTTCCTAATACAATCCACATTGTGGACAACTGTGAGTGAGTTTTTCCTTATATTTGTGCTCCTTGTGTTGTTCTTCTATGGGTCCTTATGTTATTCCTTGGAACGATCAAGAATAAGGGTTCAACATGATAGAATTTCAAATACTTAAAGGCATTATTATGTTCCCCACCTTCCTCGAGTTTTTATTTTATTGTTGTTGTTTTGTTTTCCATATTAGTATTCTCTGTACCTTCAGCTAAGCTTCACCTGACAATTGCTAGTACCCTCATCATTTCCTTCTCTTGCCTAGCCTTTTTATTCCATTTTGTTTGCACACCCTACTAAAACTGTAACACTCAGAACTGAACATAATACTCCATATTTGTTCTGACCAAGCAGAAGGGAAATAAAATCTTACCTGCTGTGTGTAGCATACTACCATTAATGTAGCCCAAATTAGTATTTTTGTGACCTAATCAGGGAATACTTATCAAGTACCCATCATGTACACATTACTATAGACCAGCGGTTCTCAAACTTTTTGTTCTTAGCCTTCCTTTTTCCTCATAAAAAATATCTATTGATACTAACCATATTAGGAATTAAATATCTTGGTATTAATATGAAAATAGCTTTGACCTCATGGACCCTTTCAGGGATTTCCAGTGGTCACTGTAGTATACTTTGAGAATCTTTGCTCTAGAAGGTACTTTACAAAAAATAGAAAGGAAATAGTTCGTGGTCCTTGCTCTTAAAAAGTTCAGAAAATAATAAAATTTAAGTTATATATGATTCTCAGTTATGAGGAATTATAAAACTGAAGTACTAAATGATTTTTGTTGTTGTTGCTGAGTTGTTTCAGTTGAATCTGACTCTTTGTGACTCAAATTGAGGTTTTCTTGGCAAAGATAAGGGAGTGGTTTGCCATTTCCTTTGCTAGCTCATTTTACAGATGAGGAATCTGAGTTAAAGAGAGTTGAGTGACTTGTTCAGGGTCACTTAGCTAATAAGTGTTTGAGGCCAGATTTCAACATATAAAAATGAATCTTCTTGCCTCCAGGCCTGGCACTGTATCTACTGTGCCACCTAACTGTCCACTAATCTACACAGTCAACTGTAATTTCACATCATAAATTACTATACATAAGACAGCAAATAAGAAAATGAGTGGTATAAGCAAAATTATATGTGCGTGCTGAAAGTAGGAAGGCCATTATTAACTGGGAGAATCACAAAATCAATCAACATGCATTTAGCATCTACTATGCATCAGGTATTGTGGTAGGAGTGGGGATACAACAAAAATGAAACCACCTCTTCAAGGAGCTTATTCCAGCAAGTGAAAAACACTCTAAACAAATACAAAATAAAGAAACTAAATACAAGGTCACTTGGGCATAGGGAACCATTGCAGCTGAGGGGTATCACAAGAAGCCTCACAGGATATGCCACTTGAGTTGAACTTTAAAGTTAAGGATTCTAAATGTAGACATAAGAAGGGCATGCATTCCAAACATGAGTGACAGCCTGAGCAAAAGCCCAGAGTTGAGAGATGGAATACCAGATACAAATGGACAATAACAAGAAATAGGCATCTAGGAATGCACCACATAGTGTATCAAACTGTAGAATGAGTATGACAAAGAAAGTCTGAAAAACCAGGATCAAGCCAGAGCTTTAAATGCCAAATAATAGAGGGTTGATGTTTTTTTAATCCTTGAGGCAATATGTAATTTTATGGACCAGTTAGCATTTGGAACTGACTTTAAACTAGGAATACTAATTAAAGAGGTGGAGTTGGCCTGGGAGAGAGGAGGAAGCACACTAAAGACATAAGAATGGAAGCATGAAGTTTCTCTAGAACAGTAGGAACAGTTGGAGCAATTAGGGAAGAGCAAGGTAAGACTGAAAAGATTAGGTAGTGAAAGACTATGGCAAGCCTTGAATGATTGAATAGTAAAGGAGTATGACAATTATTTAGTAGAAGAGGTATTGTGGTGCAGTGGCAGGTATGATGAACTTGGAGTCACAGTATGTAGATTGGTGTAATCACTTGTGAGACCACTTGCCCACCTTGGGCTTCACATTCCTCACCTTTAAAATTAGAGGTTTGGACTAGATCAAAGGTTCTCAAATGTGTGTGTGTGTGTGTGTGTGTGTGTGTGTGTGTGTGTGTGTGTGTGTGTGTGATGTACCTCTCCTTGGCTGTCTGGTGAAGCGAATCTCTTCTCAAAAGAGTGGCTTTAAATGCATAAAATAAAATTCATAAGGATTGTAAAGAAAGCAAATAATATTGAAATATACAATTTTTCAATCTAAGTTCATGGAGTTCTAGAAATCATGGACCTTTTTAACATCCATGGACCACAGGTTAAAACCCTTTGGCTTACATTATCTCTAAATTCCCTTTAAACTTTTAAGTTGTAAGATCTTAAGGGAACCAATGAAGAGTTTTGAGCAAAAGAGTGACATGACTGGATCTGTTCATAAAGACAATAAGTCTGACAGTGTTATGGAATGTGAATTGGAAACTACATCAATAGTTCAGAAGGGTTATAATGGTACAGAAGAAAAGGCTATAATATGACAGTAGGTCATATATTATATATATATGTATATATATACAATATTATATATATTATATGACAGTAGGAATAGATAAAGGTTGTCAATATGGAGGTTGAATGAATCTAGATTGAGGGAAAAGAGAAAAGCTGACAAAATTAGAAGGAAAAAAAAAACTTTGGACGTGTTGTGTTAGAGATCCTGATGAGGTATCCACATAGAGATAGCCTAAATTTGCCTTTGGAAATATGGGACTGGACATAAAGAGCTAAGGTCATGTGTCTTTTTAAAGTTGACTTCTATGTACTTATGCTCTTTCTCTCTCTTCCTTCCTATCTCTTTTTCTCTCCCTTCCTTCCTGTCTCTTTTTCTCTCCCTTCCTTCCTTCCTCAGTTGTTCTTTGAATGGTGAAGAATGATTACTCCCACAGAACATCTCCTCATTCTATTACATCGGTAATTTAAGGATTCTCAAGTCCTTACTGATATTCCCCATATAGTTTTAAACTTTCATTTCTCCTAATAATTCCAGCCTAGACTGATCAGTTAGCCTCTCTGTCTGTCTGTCTTTCTTTCTGCCTAGCATGGGGCACATGCCATGTATTCTGAAGGCTTATTAATAACGTGCCATCTATCCCTTTATTTTATGCTGTCTTGTATTGTTCTGTTTATGAGTATAATTCTTGTCTTTTCAGTAAAGCTTTAAGTTCCTACATGGCAGACACCAAACCATATGTTGTTCCTGAATGTCTGATGGAGGTCCAAGACAGTCTGATGCACAGAGAGGAAACTCTCAATAAATACCTTTTGAACTGATAAATCACTATAAAACATAACTGGAAAGGAGAACATTAGGAAGTCAATTTCAGGGTATTCATTGCCTTAAACAAGCCATTCCCTCAACGTAAAAATGAAGTCACTGAATAAGGGATTGAGATGTAGAAGGCACTGGAGAGGGCCTCTAGTGAGTGCGCACATCTTTTTTTTTTTTTCTTTTTGGTGGGTGATTGGGGTTAAGGGACTTGCCCAAGGTCACACAGCTAGTTTGTGTGTGTGTGTGTGTGTGTGTGTGTGTGTGTGTGTGTGTGTGTGTGTGTGTAAAGTGTCTGATGCAGGATTTGAACTCAGGTCCTTCTGACTCCAGGGCCAGTGCTCTATTCACTGCGCCACCTAGCTGCCCCCCACGCATCTTTTTTTATAGAGGAGGCAAAATAATCCCTAGAGAGGTTATATGATTTGCTCAATAACACAGAGGTAGTAAGAGAGAGGACCAGAACTCAAACCCATGTTCACTGATTCAAATTTTGGTGTGTTCTCAATTGCACCTGGCTGCCTTTTCTAATTCCCAACTTGAGGTTTTCTTTTCCTTGCAATTGTGAAAGGTAGGAAAATTACATAATCTTCTAAAATATTAGTACGTTCAAAAAAGTGACCTAATATATTTTACTTAATTGTCAAAAATCAATTTGTTTTCTAGGAAAGGAGATTGTGTGAGAATAAGGGAGAATTTTGATTTACTCTCAAGAAGACAAGCTAGAAAAAATAAGAGAAAAGTCTATTTTTCAAAACAATTTGGAGGGGTTGCATTCATTATCCTAGTAGTGCTTACCTTCCTGTGCAGATATCAAAGTAGGTCCTTGTATAAAATGGCCTACTTGGGAAAGAGCCAGAAATAAATGAATGTGGTCATTATTCTTTCTATGCTAGAATAGACTGTCCATTTTGTGACACTCATCTTGGAAGGTATTGCTAACACCAAGAGAGGGCAGAATTAAGAATTCCAAATGTCAACTGATTTGAACATTATATTCCCGAACTGAGCAGATGCATTATCATTACACAAGATCATAAACCATGTTGGGGTCCAAGTCTCACTCTGTTAGCAAAATAAAAACCATTCAAGATCATCACACACATATTTAATATTTATGACTCACTCTGAATTTATTATCCTTAAAGCAAAACTAGATGTAATGAATGAAAAATCCCTATTCATGTTTATAAAGCAAAGAAGAAATGATGAATATGTTCCCATTATTTCTTTCAAGTTTGTGTTTTGCCAATTTCATTAGAACTTAGTGTGTTATTCTCGAGACATAGGATCCATGAACATTTTAATCTTCCTAACTCTGCCTAAAAATCAGTACACATGCAAACATTGTCCTACGAACCTCACCTAGCATTTGCTTTTTTGTGTCTCTAGGGAATCCACAAAATGTGGTTTATTATGGTTAGCTCTGTTTGTTTCTTTATCCCCACTCCCCTTTACCATGATGTAAATCTCATAAAAGCAAAGAGCTGACAATGGATGGAGCAATTGATTTTGGGTATAGAAGAACAGGGTGAAGGATTCAATTCTGATATTTAGTAGTTCTTTCACCATGGGCCAGTAATTTAATCTCTCTGATCCTTAGTTTTCTTATTGGCAAAATGGGCACAATACCTGTAACACCTATGTCACAGGACTGGGATAGTGTATACAGAATTCCTTGCAAACTTTAAAACATCTCCCCCCCACCCAACTACCAGTTTCCTTCAAGATTTACCTCATATCTCACCATCTGCAAGGGGCCTATTCCAATCTCCCCAGTTCTTAGGGCATTCCTACTTTGATTACCTCTCATTTACACATGTATCCTGAATGTACCTAGCTGTTTGCCTGCTTTCCCTCTCATCTGAATATGAGCTGCTTAAGGGGTAAGAACAGTGTTTTTGACTTTCTTGGTACACTCTGAGCTTATCACAGTACCTGACACATAGGAAGTAATTAATAAATGTTTGTTCATTGATTACTTGATAGGAACTATGGAGAGCATAAAGACATTAGCATTTATGTACTTAGCAAATATCATATAAGATTACTAAACTTACTTATACACTCAGAGATTTCCCATCTTTGTGTTTTTTCCCAAAATGTTTCAACTAATTCAATTCTATTCAAATATTTACTAAAAAACCAAACAAAACCCTTCAATATGCAGGGTACCCTGCCTGTCCAAATCCTAACATCCTTTAAAATCCAGCTCAAAATAAAGTTTCTCTATACAGTCTCTTCTGACCACTCCAGTCTGATGTAATAGCTCCCTCTTCTGAATTTCTATCATACTTATAGTCTCTGGAGCTCATTTGGTAATTATCCATTAAAGCTGTAATATGGGTTTATTGCATAGCTTCCTACCCTCTTTGACTTGGTTACTCTCATCATTATCTTTCATCCTAAGCAACTAAATCACAGTTTTGATTAGGGCATGCCTCTGCTCAAAAGCCTTCCTTTCTCCCTATACTTACAGAAAAGTTTCCAAGTTTCTCAGGTAGGAACTTAAGAGCCTATTATGCATATTTCAGTCAGAAGATTCTACCAGATACAATTTTTATCTGGCCTTTTCCTGCCACCATCACACATATATTCATTCAGGTCATCAGTTCCCTTTCTTGAAATGTGTTCCCTCCTCATTTTTACTTTTTGAAACCCTTCTCTTCCATTGATGCAAAACCTCAGGTGTCAAGTCCTTTATGAAAACTTCCTTAATCATCCCATCTGATAATTATCTCTCCTTATTCAAATTGTCTACCAGTCCTTGATCTAGAGATCCTTTTTGTATTGATCATACTTTATCTTATACCATACTCACATGTGTACATTCTGAATGCTTGTAATGAGTACATAAACTCCTTGAATTCAGGGATCATATAAGATTTCATTTTCATATCTCTAGGGAATAGCACAGTAGGGAGTAGCACTGCATACGACTGGTTCTTAAGAAGTGTTCTTGAAGTTGAATGGTTTTACTCATTTTGAATTACTAATCAAATCTTATTACTGATCATTACCTTTTCATATATTTACATTTTAGGCTCACTGGATCACAGATTTAGAGCCAAAGGAACCTTAAAGTCATTGAGTCAAATCTTATTTTCAAGACTAACAAACTGATGTTCAGAATAATTAAGTAACTTACCCAAGGTCACACAGCTAGTAAGTTTCTGTATCAGGATTGAAACCCAGATATTGCTGACTCCAAGTCCAGCACTCTATCCACTATGCAACACTCTTGTCTCCTCAACTAGATTGTAAGTTACTTGAGGACAGGAACCATGTCTTCTACTTCGCCAAAGCACCCAGCACAGTGTCCTGCACAAAGCATTAAATAAATGATTGCTGATTTGGTTCATTTCAATCCATTGTCATCATTCAAATAATTCACAAACCAAACAACAAATTGTTAATTGTTATCTCTCTCTCTCTCTCTCTCTCTCTCTCTCTCTCTCTCTCTCTCTCACACACACACACACACACACACACACACAGACACACACAGACTCTCTGATTATTCATTTCATTATTTTTTTGTTACTTTGGTCTCTTATCTAATAAATCTATCTGGTGATCTCAATAGCCCTTACATTAGCAAACAGATACTGCCCTATTACAATTTTAGGTAAGAATTCTTTTGATATGATAACTCCATAGTTATACTTGCTAGATAATAGGACACATTCTATGTCACTTAGGAACCCATGGATCTTCTGGAAAGGAATATTCTGCAATCTGACCTTCCCTTCAAACCATCCTTGAACTCCCCAGTATTAACCAAAACTATTAACCTCAGACTAAAAATTCAGAGAACTGAAACTCAATTCATTATCTGCATTTATCTTGACTTTGACTTTTTTCCTGAATTTGTGTATGTTTCTTGCTATGATTTTCCCCATATTTAGTACTCTCATATGGCTTCTCTCCTATTTCATGATTAGATTAAAGAAAGATGATTATGATTAAAGAAACATGACTTTTCTGAGAATCCCCAGTGTCCTTCCTATAGCTCCAGTGCCATCTCCTACATAAGGCTTCTCTTGATTCCTGTGGTTACTGGTGACACCAAACCCAATTGTTTTGTATTTACCTTGAATATATTTTGAATATATTATGTATGCATATATGTATGCATGTATGCATGTATACAAGTTGTTTTCCCAAATAGAACATAAATTGCTTGAAGGCAGAGATTATTTTACTGCAGCCTTTATATCCCTAGTCCCAAATACAAAGCTTAACACATAGTAGTGATAAATAAGGGCTTGTTGCTTGATTGGATACTGCTTGTGCTACTCGTTCTCAGTAATAATAATAACAATAATAATAGCATTTGTATGGCAGTCGAAAGTTATAAAGTACTTATATTGATAATCCTGTTTGATCCTAATTATAATCTTGTGAGATGATGATGCAATATTTATATAGTGCTTATTATGTGTTAGGTACTGTGCCAAGTGCTTTTATAATGATTTTCTCATTTGATCCTCACAACAACCCTGGGAGGTATGTACTATTCTCCCCATTTTGCAGATGAGAAAACTGAGGCTGAGAGAAGCCTAGTGATTTGTCTAAGATCATACAGCTAGTAAATCTCTGAGGCAAGGTTCAAAATTTAGTCTTTTTTATTTCTAGTCTGTCATGAAGACACTATTAAATAAGCCATTTGCATGTTGGCAATATGCTATTTAAAATGTATTTTGTTGATGACTTCTGTCTTTATATCATTCATTCCCCCACTCCCACATCCTGGGGTCCAAATACTCCATTAGGACAAGAAAAAATAATTTAGAGAAAAATATCTGATAGGAAAACCCTGTCTGAGATTATATATAATATTCTACCCTAGTATTTCCCCACGTCTCTGACATGATGGAAGAGCTATGCTTTATTATTCCCATTATCTCTCATCTAAGACCTTCATTTGTATTCCCATTACTCAAATTTCAAATTCCTTTTGCTGATCTTTTCATTTGCATTATTGTAGAGACAAGTATGGTCCTTTTGGGTTTTACTTATTTTGTTCTATATGAAACCACTTAAATCTTCCAGTTTTTCTCTGAATTCCTTATGTTTGACATTTTACATTATATAATAATATTCCATTAAATTAATGTAATTTAGTTTTCTTTTCTTTAGCTATTTTAATCAAAGTTCAACCATTTTCTCTCTGTTCCTCTGTTAGTATTATGTCATTTTATGTATGGCAAATGGAGGCACAGAATTTGTCATGCTGAAGACATCAGACTGACACCACAATTTCTTGGTTGAGTATTATAACCAGAAAAAGTGGTTTTAAAAAAAAAAGAACTGGACTAGAGATGGGAGACAAGATCTCAGGTTCAAGTTTTCAACATTATTCACCTGCTTACCTTCTTTGTGCAACACTTAGCTATCTACCAAATCAGATAATACTATGATGCAGTAGAAAGAGGATTAGCTTAGATTCCAAGAACTTGGATTCAAATCCTAGTCTTACTCCTTACTACTAATGTGTTCTAGGATAAATGACTAAATCTATCTGGATTTTAGTTTCCCAATCTGTAAAATGAGAATTCTGTACTAGGTGACCTCTAGGATTCAATTTTTTAAAGACCTAATCCATGACCCCATGACTCCCTTGCCCCGTCTTTCTCTACTTTCAGGAATATTTTGAGACTAACGGAGATTATATATATGAAAATTATTTGGAACACAGTCATAATATAACATAATGTAGGATTATTTTTAAGTATCAACTCATCATAGAAATGATCCATATTTAATTTTCTTGTCAGACTGAATTACAAAGCAATCCAACTACATTATCAGAAAAATGCAAATAATAAAATCTTTCCAGAAGAAATCCTCTGTGCCATCTTTGTTGTTGTTCAGTCATTTTCATAGTTGTGTCTAACTCTTCATGACCTCATTCGGGGCTTTTCTGGCAAAGATACTAGAGTTATTTGCCATTTCCTTCTCCAGCTCATTTAACAGATGAAGAACTGAGACAAACAGAGTAAGGTGAGTTGTACAGGGTCACACGGCTAGTAAGTGTCTGAAGCTAGATTCCTGACTCCAGCACTAGCATTCTATCCACTGCATCACCTAGTTGACTGTCTGCTATTTATCAAGACTAATCACCATCATCATCATCACCACCACCATCAATAGTAGAAGTAATAGCAACAACAGTATTAGGATTAATCATATTTAATAATGTATAAACTAAGTTTATATAAAAACACAATATGTTGTGGGCAGATTGGTGACACAGTGGATGGAGTGCTGGACCTGGAGTCAGGAAGACTCATTTTAATGAATTCAAATTTGGATTCAGAAACTTACAAGCTATGTGAACCTGGGCAACTCACTTAATCCTGTTTGCCTCGGTTTCCTCATCTGTAAAATGAGCTGGAGAAGGAAATGGCTAATCACTCTAAGTATCTTGGCTAAGAAAACCCCAAATGGAGTCATGAAGACCGAACAATAGAAACAACATAGATTATAATTTGTATCCATGAAAGAAGCTACCACATTGATGAAAAAACAAACAAAATGACAACAACCGGTTATATATATTTGTATAATGCTTTCAGGTTTATGATATTCAATATATCCATTAGTATAGGTATTATCACTAGCATTTTGCAAATAAGATAACAGTAATGCAGAGAACAGAAATCACTTTCCCACAATAGCATAATAGTTATTTAATAGTATGAAGTAGTATGCCAGTTCCTAAAGCATGTTTTGCAAACTTCTGGAGGTCCCTGAGACACTTTCAGGGGTCTATGAGGTCATTTTCTTTGCAAAAGTTAGGTGTTATTTGCTTATTAAAGTTCCCCCCTTTTCCAAATATATGTGTGTGTGGCTGGATTTTCTTCAGCCAAAGTAATCTATCACAACAGATTGAATGTAGAAGCAGATATGAAAATCCAGATGTCTTCTATTAAACCAGACATTAAAGACATTTGAAAAAATATGCAAAAACAATGCCACTGTTCTTGATAAATTATTTTTGTTTTACAAATATGGTTGTCTTTTATTAAATGTTATTCATGTTAACATAAAGTAGGCTTACTATTTTAAATGAATTAATACATTTTAAAAAATTATGAGTTTAAATTTCTAATATGGCAGATATAACCCACATAAATTAAATCTCTTTGCTATCCTCCATAGCTTAGTGCAAAGGGGCCCCAAACAAAAAGTTTGAGAACTTCTGATTTAGTGGAAGAAGGCTAGGATTAGAGTGAGATATCTGAGCTTCGTAACCAGGTCTTCTGATGCCAAATTCAAGGCTCTTTGTACCTCACTATAACTATCTCCAATTATGATCACTGTTAGCATGAAGCACCTCTCTAACAAAAAATAAAAATCATAGTCACAAAGAAAATTCTGGAGAAAAATAATTTAGCTGAAAGTTCTTTTTCAGCTACATGTTGAGCTCCACTCAGTTTCCTTAATAACTTTTTCCCCCCTGAGGCTGGGCAAGTTGAGAATTAGATAAAATTGCCAGCTCTGTTTCCGTTAATGTTTCTGTGCAGGTTCCAATAAATATAAGAACAACTTTCAAACAGTGGAAGGTAACCTCCTCCAACCTGTGTTAGAGAGCCCAAAATCAATTGTTCTCTTTAACATTCTGTCCTGCAAAGCAGGTAACTGGTAAAAGAAAACACTAGCAAATGGAAAAGCAGTAGTATTCAAACCTTGCCCCCTACAGAATACAGTCACTGAACAAAGTTCAACTTTCTCACAATGCTGTTTGGTGCAATGAGAAGAACATGGGTTTTGGAGTATGAGGATCTGGATTCGAAACCTGATGTTTGTTAACAGTGTTACCTTAGAGAATTTACATCTCCACTCTGAGTTTCTGTTTCTTCACCTGTAAAAAAGACTAACTAACTTAGGGAACTTTTTAACTCTCAATTCTTTGATTATAGTTACAATTCTGTATTCTTTCATGCTTTTCTGATTCAAGTCCAGTGATACATGCTAAACAATAACTCATTTATATAGCGCTTTAGGGCTGGTAAACCACTTTCCCCATGGCACTGTTAGGCAGACAGTAAAAATATTGCATGACTATCCCTATTTTACAATTAAAGAAAAAATGTTTCTGAGAAGTTAAATAACTTATCCATAACTCTATCGCTGACAATTTTCTGAGGCAGGATGGAAATCCACATTTCCTAATTCCAAATATTATGTTTTCTGTTCTGCCACATTGGCTTTCCTATTCTAATAGTCTGTGTCACTAAAGCAAGAATGGGGATAGAACAAAGGAAGTAATGTGATATAGCGGAAGAAGGACAAACTCCGGAGAACATGGGTATAAATCATACTTTGGTGCTTACCACTTGTATGATCACTACTTGTATTGAAATTGACTTAATCTTCCTATCCCTCATTTTTTTCATCTCTAAAAGGAGAGGTTGGAGTAGATGGTCTCTGATGTCCTTTTACTTCTAGATCTGTGATCCTATGAACTAGTTTTTAAAAAAATTAACTTTGGGTATTATAACCTTCACTGACAACATTTAAACTACAGAATCAACAGAAATAATTGAAAAGGAATACATTCTCAGAATTACTTAGAATTTCTACTTCCTTTAGAGTCCAGAGGTAGCATACTCAAGGCTGTGATCCACAAGATTAAAATGTAATTGGGAAATATTTAACAAAATAAAAATGCAATGCAACATCGATGATATCAATATATGTATTATATATGTGTATATATGTATTTTATATATGTGTGTATATATATGTATATATATATATTCTAAGTCAATATGCCTCACCAAGACCATTATATATGTGCTAGTAAGCCTGTTTCTATTTAAGTTTGATAGCACTGCTTTAGACTATTGGGTCATGACTTCTTACCATTTTCCTAATCTTCATGAAATCCTAATAGCCAGATATTGCTTGTTTTTATTTTGAAAACACAACATACATTTTTCAAGGACCAAAGTCCAACTCAAATAAGGCAGGATGGTACAGTGAAAAGACTTGTGGATGCAGTGTCTATAGATTTGAATTATTTCCCAGTTCTACCATTTACTTGCTGTATGATTTTAGTCAAACCACTTCTCTCTGGGATGGGGTTTTATTCTTCAGTAAAGCAAAGAAAGACAGACTAAATGATCTCAGGTTCCTAGGTTCTTATAATTTCATAATTCTAGGCCCCAGAATCTCTTTCCTCAACTGAAACAACAGACAACAAACAGGCATGGATGTGGACGCTAATAAAAGCTGAAGAATTTACAGCAGGTGGTACCACCTGCCCCCCATTTAATTCCAGCCCAAACAATCTGCTTCTTGCTTATAGGGAATCCAATCAGAATGCCTCGGAATATGAGAGAGGAGGGGGATGGATAAAGTAGCAACCCTAGCTTTGAGCATTTCCTTTATTTTGAAGGATACTCATCACCTTTAATGGTTCTGAACACCTTTCTCTCTCATTTTTGGAATCAACAGTAGGAAATTTCTCCGAAAATCTCTAAAATAAAAGCTGAACTGACTGATTATTGAAAGTAATGCTGCTGCATAATTCTTCCTTTCTTTATGAAACAACTAGCATATTCCTGACAGTCAAACCAAAAACTTACACATAGAGATATTCTTAGGCACCTGCCTTTCGGTAGGAGTATACTTAGAATTGATCTATTCACGGACCTATACTTGTCCAGTTGGTGTTTTACCCTTTCACAGGACCGTTGCTTATAAGATTATAGGATTTAGGTATGACAGGACCTTAAGTGAGGCTCAACTTCAATCCAATCTTCTAATTTATTAGATGGGGGTCAGAGAGGCTAAGTGATTTTCTTAATATCACACAGCTAGTAAGAAAGCCAGGCAGAATTCAAACTTAGATCTCTTGATTCTAAATACAATAACCTTTTCAAACAACCATTCCAAATGTCCTTGACTTGAAATGAATATTTGAGGACACAGGGATTTTTTTTTCATAGTGTATATATGTAGAATTGAATAAAAGGCGATAAAGGAGCATTATGCTAGAAAGAGGGTGTTCAGAACTTTCACATTAGTAGACATCTTAGTAGTTACAGATGATGAAATAAGGTAGCAAAAGATCTATAGTTCTTATATCCTATGAATATGTACTATCAGAAACATAAAACTTCCCCTTTTCTGGCCAAGTTTTTTTTGAGTTATTTATAATATATATGGCACAGATATAATGAAATAATGCCTGGACTAATTTGTGAAAATTACATGATTTTTCCTTTTCAGAGGGGAGATAAGGAATGAAAGAGAGTGCATGTATATGCATTGGAAAACTTGGGCAATGATAACTCTAAAGCAAGAATAAGTGATTACACTTGTGAGTGAAACTCTATGCCTCAGTTTTCTCATCTTTGGAATAGGTATAATGATACTTATATTACTTAACTCACAGGGTTGCTGTGAGAAAAGTGTTTCTTTAACTATATATGTGTGTATATACATATATGTGTATATGTATATGTATATAATTTGCATTTCTATATAGTATATATATAATTATTTAAATGTGAGTTGCTAATATCATTATTGATTAATGTTCTGAGTGTTTTAGTTTTCTTTTTAATGAAAACATTTGTAAAAACTTATAGTTGGTTGTAGTATTACTTTTGTAGCACATTTGTAGCATTCATCTTTCATAGTATGACATGTCACTTAGAATGGTTATTTAATCTTTCATATTTTCCTGACTGTGTAATGAGAGGCAACATAGTATAGGGTAGATAAGAATTCTAGGAGTCAGGAAGACCTAGGTTCTGGTCCTGCTTCTTACATTTACTGGCTATGTGACCCTGGGCAAATCCTTTAGCCTCTCAGTATGCTAGGTAACTAACACTTAATTTTCAGATGCATTGTGCATCTTCATGAGGTGGTAGAATACCAACAAATAAAGAAGAAATATAATGTGAATGTATAATATTTTAAGGGTTAAGGAAAAATCATCATTTTAAATGCATAAATTTGACATTTACACAGACACTCCAAGCCCCTTTGATCTGGTACTGTTTTGATCATTACCTTTAAAACTAGAAGAACAGGTGGCTCAACCCATTTGTAAACAGGTGCATTAACCTGTCCCTGGAGAAAAGATCACAACACTTCTTGGCTGGAACTACAGGTGTGGATCCATCAGGGAGAAGAGTTGTTTGTGAGCTAACAAAATCATGGTAACAGCATATCAGGCTGATGTGTTGGGGTAATGAAAGTCCTCCATGTTTTATGCTCAGGATCATGAAGAGCTGAGTTGAGTAAGTAGCCTCTAGAATGGGCTGTAGAATTTTCAGGATATTAAATCAGTGAATCATGTGTTAGTTCAGAACCAAGCTTTGGTCATTTTGGCCAAAGGTAAAACAGCATCATGATAGAAATGTTTTTTGTTTGTTTTTCACTTAGCAAATCAGTATAGTGCAAAGGGAGGTAAAATTGGATTGAGATGGACTAGATGCAGTTCCCAATTGGAACCTGCTAGCTGTGCTATCTTAGACAAGTCACTTAGACTTTCAAGGTCTCACTTTTGTCTTTTGCAAAAATACAAGGCTTAGGCTAGATGGTTCCTAAGACTCCTGTGCTCCAAATATATGATCTCAGTTGTGAAAAGCTCTTGTGTTCGACAATGACAAGAGCCCACAGTATCAACTATATTTTCTTACTCAGTCTTCCCCCTTCCCCAGATTTCTTTTTTTTTTTTCTTCTTCAGCAGACATAACTTTCTAATGTTTGCGCAAAAATCACAGAGTCACCCATGCACTTTTCCAACTCGGATAACATATAGAATATTAATTCTAGCCAAACTTCAATCCCACTGATTTTAATCTGAGGTTTCTTAATTCTAGAACTGGCAGGTATGCTCAGTCTGTTCTGACTCAATGTAAATGTGGCATGTACTCATCAGAATGGTTTGAAATGCATGGCAGCTTTCTAATTGGAATCCCCCTCATTCTCCCTCCTTTTCAGGTATCCTTCTACCAATGGTGAACAGTCAAAGAACCAGTACTCCTACCCCCGTTTACTGTCTGCATCCTGGTTGTGTAATAGGCAAGAGAGAAGAGTGAATATGAGCCAGGCTCATCTTTACCTGTCTTCTTGTTTCTAAGTGGTCCTTGGCCAGTGAGTCAACAACTAAACAATGGACAGTTTCCCCTAATATTGTCCTATAAAAGCAGCATTTTAATATCCCTCCTTGGACCCCATCTTCCTTCAATATATAAGGGTTTACAGTGACTCCACCTCATCATTTTCATATTGGGTCATTTTCCTGTGACTGTCTCCGGTGCAGCAGTAGCAACATTATACACACACATACACACAAACACAAACACACACGCACAGTAAAACTATATATAATCAGGAATAAGCTATCTAGTATCCAGAATCTTTAAAATAATGCTTTAAAATTATACATTTTGGGGATATGAATATACATAATACATACATGCAGACATACATGACAAAGAAAGAAGAGAGAACTCTCTCTTCTCTCTCTCTCTCTCTCTCTCTCTCTCTCTTTCACACACACACACACACACACACAACACACACACACACACACAAAAGAGGTGCTTATAGATACAGTTTCCAACTTTGGTGTTTGACTCATTCCATTAGAAGAGGATAGTTGAGAATGACATTTGAGTCTTGAACCATAGAAGATTTATTGATTCTATTGCTCTATGTTAAACATTTCTACAATTAAGACTTCAAAAATTTTTCATTAATTTCTAAAAAAGGTCATATAGGATGGAGAAAAAGAACAAAAGAGAAAAGTGCTACCAACACTGGAGGATGTCTTTTGGAGCAGGGAGGTATTCCCTTGATTTTTAACCCTGATCTCACTCCCTAGAGTTACAAGGAATTCCCAGAACATCTGCCCTCTGTACAAGTGAGATCATTCTCAATTTTTTTTATCAAAACTGAACGTTGGCTATATTACTTCATTTTCTTTAGCTTACTCAGGATGGAACAAGTGCTCATGCAATAAGAAGGATGGACAGGGTTAAATGCTATAACATGGTACTTATTCACACCACATTAGCCAGAGGAACACTACAATTAGGCATAAAATTTTATTCCTCTGATAATATACTCCGAGTTCTTACTCACAGCTAGTGGAGAGAGGGATTTCCCTGGGAAAGAAAAACATGAAACAATACTAGTCACTTATTAGGTAAACAACAAAGATTATTTGTCAAAATAAACTGTCACTTTCCTCACTTCTACAAGATATCACAGGAGTGGACTACAAGCTATAAGCTTGAACTCAGAAACATATGAATGATTTTGGCCTTTATATCATTCCCAGTAAAGCAGGGCCAAGGTATTTCCCAGTTTGAATAGTCAGATTACTATATGTTAATAAGTCATCTGCAAAATGAGAGTGAACACTGTTTCTAAAGTTGAGTGCATCCATCTACAGACTTAGCATATAGAGACTAAGTTAGATTTAAGGGTGATTTTTCTAAACCCATCTTTCAGCCAATATCCTGATTTTCCCCCTTTTTTCTGCAACTAGTGATGAGTAGCACTTTCCATGGACCCAGACAATGAACAGCTGGATGGTTGCCAAATGAACATACATTCATGGTATACTGTGCCCTTTTTAATCAACTTCCTAATTAAAAAATGCCATGCTGGCATGAGGTATGAGAAGAGTAGGCTCAGAATATTTCACAAAATTATAGCCCCCAATGCCAGGGTTGTTGAAAAGCTGTGATCTTACAGATGTTTATGAGTTTTGCTAGTGCAGAGCTAGAATCAATTTGCTTATGCCTAGCCCTCAAGACATATTAAATCTATCCTGAAGGAAACTGGTTTCTGAAAACCCCTTGCCCAGATGCATTAGGCGGGTAGGAGCTTCAGTGAACCAAAGGGTCTCCTAGCAGATGCAACATTGATTCCTGAATGTTCACAATCTACCAGACAGTTCCACAGCAGACCTGATTTGATGGCTCTCTATGGGGTGCCCTCCAGCCTTGATTATTCCCACAACCAGGCTGGCGAGCTAGCATTGTTTCATGGCGACAATACTCAGCTCAGTGTCTGCAGTTTCTGTTCAGATGTATCAGACAGAGACAGTACATGGCACAACGAATCTAAGATATGGTCCAATTGAAAGCTAACCTGTAAGGGCTGCCTTTGTGCTTTTGTGGCCCAATGATGTGTAAACCACTGGAATGGATAAGGAACCCTGACTTTTCTTCCTTCCCTTCCCCCTTCAGTGTCATTTTAAAACCTGCTGCTCTGATACTAGGGGTGAGATAGGACCATGATAGTTCTAATCAAAACAGTTCCAATAAAGAAATTCTACAGTGAAAATCCATTTCAATGTATCAAAGTGGACTTCCATCCCCCAACAGAAAATTTTAATTCAGGGGATACTTGATTTTGAGAAGTATTCCAGAACTAAAAAATCTCTCAAGCAAAAACTCCAAATATAAGACAGCAATTCTCTTTAGGATAAATTTGGAGTCCTACTTGAGCAGTTGAACTTTTGGCAAAGTCAAGTCACCAAGACACGGAATGCCTTTGAACTCTAGTAATGTGAGTTCATAAATACATTTAAAGCTGATGCACCCAGTTTACACATTCACTTGGTGACTCAGAAGCAACACAGTTGCTGTGAACACTTCACTTGCACCTTGAAAAACAAAGCCTCAAAACAAGCTTCCAAGAGACTAATTACAGTACCCCAGCAGGGAAAAATAGGTGAGAGAATACAATTTTGATTAAAGTAAGGTCAGATGACATTTGTAAAAAGAAATTACATATACTTCTTGTTCTGGCAACACAAACATCACAAAAGTGACAAATTTTTACCCAAATTGCAGGAATAGCACCAAGGATACAAAATACAGAACCTTCAGCATATTATATCCCTCCCCCCATTAATCCTAAGGATGACACAATCTTTGCAGCAGATTTTAAACAAAACATCTCATTTGTCTTAAAATTCATGTACAAAGAAAAGTTTTTCATTGCAAACTTGAAATGCAGCCTCAGAACTGATGTAGAAAAATGTCTTAGATCAAACTCATCTTGCATTAAGCGAGCAAAATACCCATTGACATATTTTTAGTTCTGAAAGGCTTAATTGTCTTTGAATGCAAACATAGCTCAACTCCAGTACTTGAAAACTACAGTGACAGATAGTGGTATAAAGTCTGTCAACTGGAAACTAATCTGACATAATTCTGGCCCCTTTAAAAAGGTCTGACTATACCTTTGTAAAGCAGCCAAACACAAAGAAAGCATTATGGATAGGTAGCTCTTAAGTATTTGCCTTCTGCTAATAAGTGGGTGCTTATAGCTTGAGTCAAATAATGGACATTTTGCTCTCAAAAAAAGTTGGAAACTATCAGAAAACTATAGTCTTAATTTTGGTAAAAATTAATAGAGAACAAGTGGAACAATGCAAGGCACACACAAGATAAAATACTTTTCTCTACTTCAAAGCTCTTAGGAAAATCTGATATGTTTTTGTATGGTACTCTATTTCTCTAGAAAAGAAAATAAACACCCAAATATTCCTCCTTTCATGTTGATCAACAAATTTGAAAAACAAAAAAGAAATGCATAGGTTTTTAGCATATAAATATATATGAACAAATATGAGAGGTAGAAAACTCACCCATTATGCAAACGAGTTCAATGATAGTATTCAGAAACTGGAAAAACATGGAAAATGACAAAATAATAACAATAATAGTAAAGTATAAACATCTTTCCACCAAAGGGTTAATAGCTCAATTCTATATTACAGACTTTAAAAAAAAGTGTGTCTGTGATTTGCCTTTCTTGTGCTGAATTCAAAGAATTGAAAAAAAGAAATGCTCTCTTCCAAAAAAGTTATATTTCCCATCAAGTATTTGCTGTTATTCTCCAAAAGCATTAAAAAATAAAGTCAAGCAACTCTTAACAACCTATTCCTCACCTTCTCCCCTCCAGAATTAAAGCAAATCATCTACCAGATCTGAAACAGTCAGAAAACTATGAAAAGACAATTAAAGGATAATAATTTCTACTTAGCCTCAACCTTAACATCAGTTATAAAATTAGGTCAGTTGAAATCAAAATCTCAGGTTTTTTAAGGAGATTAAGAATCATTAAAACAGGATCAAATTGTTCACAAATGATGTCTCAGACATGGAAGTATTTCCAACTAAATATTAAAACACCCATGTTGCAGTGCATATAGCAACAGAATTATATAAGAAATATATGTCATTGGATGACAATAGAAATTTAGAATGCCATCAACCTTTCCTGGCACTCTCAAATGAGTCTCCAGAATTGTCAAATATAAAAAGGGAGATGCTCTGTTATTGTACATATAAGTTAGCACAACAGTTAGTTCATGCAAATTTTGTTTCCAATCTACAGATTTCGGAGATCAATAAAAACTTTGGTTTGTTTTTTGATCACCAGTAATCAATTGACTAGTAAAACTGACAGAAAAAAAAAACCACCACCAAACAAACTAACAACCCAACCTTCCAGTCAAAAAAAAAATGCACATACATACATACACATACATATATAGACACATATACATATATACTAACCTAACCTATTGACTTCTGGGTTGTCATAGAAACAAAATTTGGTAGTTTTACTAGTTTGGATAATGATGTCCCAGCAAATATTAATAAAACATATTTAATAATGGCTGCTGCAAATTTCTGAAAAATGATAATCACTAAACAGTTAATCTTCACTTCAGACATATGCCCAGGAAGATGTGCAGAGCCGCTAAAGCCAAACCTGCAGCAAACAGCTTTGCTTTTGTTACCGACCAAAAAGAGTTGAACTTTGTTCTACTTTGTAAGGAGGAGCAAACTGTTCTGAAAACAACAGGGCAAACATAACATATTTACCTTGAGGGGATATCAAACAGAAAGCTGAAGAATTGCAAAACAAAAGTAGTCCAAATGAATTATCCCCGCGTGGAGTCCAATTTTGCACCTTCAACTAGGCCACAGTCTGATAGGCAATCATTTCAACCCCAGCCACCCCTGCCTTCCTGCCTGCCTGCCTTCCATCTTAAGAGATTCGCCCAGGAAATTCACAAACCTGCTCCATGACTACAAAACTCTTCTAACGCTTTTGAACGCCCACCATTTGTTCTCCATTCATCCAATCAACTTTTCACTGCACATCTTCTCCTTCTATCGGAGCTCAGGCACAGGATCACTTCTCATCTGTATGCTAATTATTTTGCCACATGGACAAAAGTAATAATGCTTTTAGACAGGAAACTAACGGGCCTGTAGTTGAAGATGGAAATTAATAAGTTGACACCACCAAATGACAGAAAAGATGGGCATGCGTGCCGCACTCTGGCTGATGGCTACAGTGCAACCTCCATGTAAAAGCAGCAGACAGACAGGCGATAGGCTTTAGAAAGCCTGGCTGGGCTGTGTGCATCGAGCACAACTTCCCTTAGAGACCACATTACTGCAGCAGAATCACATCAGAAGCATATTGCTGACTTACCCTGTCTCAGTCTGCATCCTTTAAGCAATACAAAACATATCCATTTCCCCAAATCCTAATGTGTGGGAGAACTTCACCGCTGAGCTAGGTATTTTTCAAGCTCTAGCTTTGGATTAAACCAATAATTTCTAACCCTCCTGTTTATTAGGCTTGCAGTACAATCAGACAAGATTGGGGATGTATGCTGTATGCTTCTTACATTGTACCCACAGGCCCCTAAATCTCTAGAGCAGAATGTGTATCATGTGCAGTGCTGTATTTAATGTAATAGATGGGAACTGTAAATACCACAGTCAGGCTGTTAACAGCTACCGACTAGGTGATATATCTAAAAATACTTCCTCTGTCAATGATGCTATGGTAAAATCAGGCTGTAGCAAAAGAAACTTTACACAAATCAGCAGAACATAAAATATTTGAAAATCCTTCCTTTTTAAAAACTATGAGTTAAAAAGAAAAAACCTCTTTCTTTTATAATGAGGGAACAGCTCCTAAAGAGTTAACTCTAACTGATTCTTCAAACCTCTTTCAGGTTGCCTACTTCACTCTAGTCTGCTTCATTATATATTTTCAAAATTTATTTTCAGACAAAAGAAAGGAAACTCACTAAGAAAGACAAAAAAGACTTATATAGCTGAAAGCATCATCTACCAGCCTGTAGAAGAAGCAGGAAAACTTTTATTCAGAGAGGCAAACCCAAATATGATCTCTAAAATACAAAGGAAAACAATGATATATATGACTTTCATTAGGATTTTTCCAGTAAACAAAAAGCGCTAATTTTAAATGGTTTCTTAAGATGAGCAATAAATGTTTACTTTCACCACTCACACCGTGCCATGCTACTTTTTTTTCTTTCTTTCTTTCTTTTTTTTTTTTTTTTTTTTTGTAAATCTCTCTATTATAACACTCACCATCACGAAAGGCTACATTAAATCATAAAGGCTATGGTAGCACCTCCCCACCCCTCCCCCCATTGTAACTAGCCTTTAATACATCCTGACTCTTGTTTAGCAACAACTCCAAGCAGCATGCAGACAGACATCTCAGGCATATTACAAAGCTATGATACTGGAATCTCATTGGGTTTATTTAGAAAGCCTTTGTTATTTCATTTCTTTTTTTAAAACATGAGCTTTTATGGACAATTTTAAATTTTATGATCAGATAAGAATCGAAGGCATCCAATCAAGCTCAAGGTCCCATGGACAGAGGAAGAAATCATAAGCAAAACAACAACAACAACAACAACAAAACCAAGAAAAACTATTGATTAAAGTACCTTAAAAGGAAGTCAGAGACCACTCATCCTACCATAAGTGCCAAAATGCAAGTCAAATGGCAAATGAAGTAAGCGAATTTTATCTAGCATTTAAAAAAATATATAAAAAGAGTATACCTTTTTGGAGTGCAATTGTTAGCCATCAAGCAAAACCCTCCTTAATAGGCTGCTTCTCCAGACATGCAGGTTTATTTCTGACATGAAGAGAATCTCACACTCCTTTATTGCTTTTCCTATTTATCCCCATTCTAGTTATCCCAGTACCTCTTAGTACCTTCACTCTTTTAGCTTGCTGTCTACAGTGATGTTCTCAGCAAGTACCACCACTGTTGATAAGCCACTGCAGGTTTTCCATAGGAGACAATGCTGACTACTGTTTCCTTGGTGAGGCAGTGAGGGCTGACAGAGAAGTAGGAAGTTACCAAGAACACCTTATCCCAGCCCTCAAAGGTAATCCCTCTAAAGACCAAGCCTGTTGCCTGACGTGTTGAGACCAGACATATTGGTTACTACAGAGGTTACAATTCCCTTCCCATGCAGCACTGCCAGAAATCACTGCAGTCTGGAAGCAAGAAAAGCTCCTATAAAATATTTTAGACAGAATCCACCAACTCAGAACAAAACACTCCCCTCTCTACCCCTAACTTTTCTGATAATCAGTATGCTGATAGGAGTTAAAATGCAGAAACAATTTGCAAATTTCTTAGCAAATGCAACCTAGCTCAGCTATGTTTAAAGTATGTCTTTAAGTAGTAAATAAGGAATTCTATTTTTTCCTTCTACTTTTACAACACCTGGTTTAAAATTGTTTCTGTCATCTCTGATTACTTCTGTTGATACCCTAAAGACTCATTATGATGTAAAAGCCACAAAGAGTTGAATTGTGGAAAGATGCATAGAAAAAAAATCATTGTGTGTGCCTGAACAATGCAGGTGTGAAACAGAAAGAGTGTAATACATATACAGAGAGCCTGAGGAGTTAGAGAGAGGCAAAGACACAGTACAAAAAGATAGATATAAGAACAGACATAAATAATACATCTAATAAGCAATAAACCTTTTTTCCTCATAAGGAAAACTGACACCAAAATAATTTTAGAATGTTAGAAGGTGCTTTAAAATAACTAAAAAAATCCAAAACCCCCAAACCATAAATTACTTCAAAAATAAAATACTAGAAATTAATGCTTTAAGTGAAGAATTTCCATAATGTTATATTTGATTAAAATATATATTTTACATTTCAAAAAGTCCTTTTGAAAGCACTTAATTTCCATTATTATATGTCATACATACATGTTTTTGAGACCTCATGATACTTTCAAACTATATCTGGATTCTTAGAATTTATTGTATAATTATTCTGGTTAGAGAATGGTTATGTATTAAACCTCTCCTTTGTCCCCTCACAAGCAATAAAAAAGTACACAGTATGATTAAGGAAACTGAACAAGACATTAAACTTAACCCTGGCCTGAGGAAGAGCATATTTTTCATGTTAAACCCTTGGTCTAATTCTATCTCCTTCTTCATTACTTTGTCCCATTAGACTTTTGCATACTCCGAACTTTTCCCCCTCCACGTGGCAAAAAGTATTTAGTAATGGCCATGTTTTCAAATAATTAAAAAAAATACCCAACCAAAAACAAGTGAATACATATCCTCTTTGCTTCAAATTGTGATAAAGCAAAATAAATCAGTTCAGTAAAATAGAATTAATCCCCCCTTCCAAAACTGCCACTTCATTTTCTTTTGGTGGTGCTTAACTCTAGATGCATAACTTAGGGCAAAGTACTAGATTCATCTAACAACTTAGTAATCAATTCTGAATTATGCTCCTGGACTTTAAGACAAAAAAAATCAAGCAAAATAACAAATTGCTAAATATAATGGTGTATCCAGAGGGTTCTTTTTCTCCCTTAGTCCCATGACAGTGAACCATTAAAAAAAAAATAAAACAAAATAAATTCAAAGTAAAACATAGTTTTGAGTTATTTAAAATTGAAAGTCACTGAAAAATAAATTAACAGTAAGTTTGAAATACTTTGTTTTATATCACTCCAAAAACTTTGTGTTTATAGTTAAAATTTAAGGATGGAATTGCCAGTTCATTTCTTATAACCCTGGAAAATGCCCTAATTAGTAGACCCCATTTGTTGAAAATATATTAGTTCTGTTGCTTAATACTTGAAAGATATTTGGAAATACATTATTTATTAAGCAGATTAACATATGTCCATGCAAATAATTAATTGCTAAAGATTAAATGTATAATTTAATAGAAAACTTTTTAAAATGTTCATTTTCACAATAGAGCTTTTCTGATGTTCAAAAATGCCACATACCAACTTCATGAAAAGCATTCAGAGCTAAAATGATTCTGCAAGTAGTGTAGCAAGTTTTCAAATGCAAACACTTTAGACAAAGAGGAAGGTTAAAATGATCAAAGGAAATGGTAAAAAAAATAATAGAAATAAGGATCAAAAAAGTAATGTACTTTTCTAAAAGTTATGTCTATGCTATTTAAAATTTTGTATAATCACACACAACATTTGTGTAAAATCCATGTAAAATAATTTTGCCATACTCACACATGGGCACAAGTTACTAGGCCCTAATATTTATTCTATTTCAGCCAGAGACAGATCCCTATGAAATAGGTATCTACCAGGAAAACATGTATATATTTTGGAATACAGTACTTTTGGATGATATAACTTAGAGTTGAAATTAAGAGGACATGTGTACTTGATGTCTTTATATGAAACTAGGAAAAACTGGATCAGAGAAAATGAGACTCATTAAAAAGCAAAGGCTTTTTACAAAATAGTGATACAATTTTTTCTATATATTTCTCAACACACAAAAAATCCAGAGAGACAATCATCACAGATGCATCATTTTCATGATTTTTGAAGAGAAAAACAAAATTCAATACAAGGATAGATTGGGGCCTTTACAAAATAAAAAAAAAATGTACATCTATATCTATCTATCTATCTTTCTACATACATACACATACACACACATAATATAGAGTATATATACAATGTGTATATATGGTATATCTTCAAAATGTCTAACCGTGACCATTAAAACCTCCTCTTGCTTTTACCTCAATGAACAGAATCATTAAGGTGATGAAAGTAAGCCATTTTCACATTGCCAGTAAACTAGTAGGAAGTCAGTCACTGCTGAATGTAATTGCTATCAGCAGCGGACAGCTCCCGGTGCTGAAAGGGAAAGGCAGAGAAATCTCGTTCACAATAGCTCACTCCACCAGCCTTTGAAAAATCACAGCAAAACTGAATGAGGTGGCAAGTGTTCAGGCTGAATAGCACTGTCTACAGAACAATGGCAGCCAACTCCAAATCCTACTATAATCACATTAATGAGATTAATCAGTGAATTAGCAGCAGTCAAATGTCAGGGTGGCAAGGAGGAATCCAACCAAGCTTGGTAATTAACTTTTTTTTGGGGGGGGGGGGGTTTGAGGGAAGGGAGAGAAAATCCACAGTGCTATCTCCTAGGCTTTTGAAAAGTTGACAGTTTTCCTTTACAACCCCTTGAAACAATTTGATAATAAACAGAAGGTAAAGACACAGCCGTACTTAGCTTAAGGTTTCAACTGCAGGCCTTTAAGGAAACTAGCATCAAAACTCTATAAGTTTTACTATGTAGACTTTATAAGTGTGAATTTAATCCTATTCCTTTAAAAGTCTACCTGCAATACAAAATATGTCTGGAGCAAGCAAACATGCAAACACACACACAGAGTTTGGGTGCTAGGGAGAGTGATTATTTAACTGACACTGCTTGTCAGAAATCTATGATAGGAAAATACTTTGGGGGCATGTAACTTGAAAAAAAAAAACTCTTGGCATTGACATGTTACAATGGCCATGCACTTCTTTCTGTTGTTTCTTAAGCAAATTTCTGTTACAGCAGAAATTTTCAGGCAAATTTTTACCAAAGGCTTTCTAGCTCTTTAGTGTGACTGAGTCTGATACTCTCACATTCAGGTCAATTAATAGAAACTAAACTTCTTTTCCTCAGAAATTCAGAGCTCATCACTGTTTCACTATTACAAGGGCAGACTATTTAAACAGCTCAGAGACAGGGTCCTCAAGAAATGGAAACTCTGTAGGTCAATGATACTTTTTCCTAAGCCTTTCAAAAATAAAAGAGTATTGTATAAAATTACTTTCCATCTTTAAGGTAATCATGTTGCTATCTCTTTAAAAGATGTGAAAAAATAGTACATACATACTAAATGTTGAATATTTGAAAAACAATTTCTATTGCCTATAGTGTCTTTCTTGCTAATGTTTAAGTCTGTGATCACTATAAGAATGTTTTTTTTTTGTCATGTGAAGTTTAATCTTGGTCAGTGTGAAATGGTCAGTATCAAAAGTTTTGTTATAAATATTTGCTATAAAATCCTATTTCCAACATTTTTTTCTAATTCCTCTCAGGTAATCCTTTTGGATAAGTTATTGCTCCATTTAAGAGCTTCACTGATTATTTTTTGTTGGTAGCTACTGGGGTATTTGCTTGAAGCTTTGTTAGTTCATTTTGAACTGTGTAGAAGTTAAAGTATGCAGCTTGAAGTTTTGACTAGTAAGTTCTATGGCAATATATTTTTTTAAAAAATCACAGTAATATAAATGAAATATCACCTCAGCCTATTCTAAACTCCAGACTTATATGTTCTATTTTTTAAAATAAGCTTTTATTTCAGTTTTAAGTTTGAACAATGTAAATTCATTTTCTTCACAATATATACTATCATCCACGATAGAAATTCTAGTTCTTTTTTTAAAGAAAAATAATGTTTTATTTGTAATATAATATTTTTTTCTGGGAAGCTTTTTTTCCCCAGCATCTTCATATAATCCAGTACTGAACTGTACATGCAGCAAGTTTTTTTTTTTAATAAACAATACCATGCTTAATTCATGCAACCCAATGTCTGCTGTTTTAAAGAAGGACTTTAGTGGATCACCAAAACTGTGGTAACCCAGAAACATTCCAACTAACCAGCTACAATAGAAAAATAACTTTGAAATATAAAACAATGGACATTTTAGCACCAACTCCTGAAAACCTATAAATCAAAATCTTTCCATTTTAAGTTCAAAATTTAAAACTATCACACAGCACACGCACACACACACACACACACACACCTCACAAAAGCAATCATATCCCACAGTAAGTTAAATGCAAGTTCAATTGTTCATAACTGCATTGGCTTACATGACAGAAATCAAGAGAGAACCCTGCTCCACTACAAGTTTGAAAGGATGACGAGTAATAAAGCATACCACCGAGACCCAGAAAGGCTGTTCTTTTTTCTTCTGTGAATATTAAAATGATACCTCACATTCCAGGGATTAAAAAAAAATTAAAATACACCCACCAAAACTGAGTAAAAAGCAGGGGAACTTCAAGAAGAGTGCAGGGGAAAGCTCTCTCCCTCTGTTTAGTGTGCAGAAGCTTAAGGGAAAAAAAATGTCGCCTGGGCAGGAATGACAAATGCAGCACGATAGGCTAGCAGGCCTAAGGGATCTGTTTTACTTCCACATACATCCTCTAATGCACGCACTCCCACTCATCCTCTCGATATGCTTTTTTTTTCCACATTTTTTTCACCAGCTCCAAATCCCCGGCATATGACCTTCTGTTAAATAGATAAAAAAAAAAAATTTGCTTATCAGTCATGCAAATGAGGCTGAATTCATTTTCCACAACAGATGGCCTCATAGATAATGATGATGGAAGAGAGAAAATTGAATGTCTCTCACAAGGTGGCCATGGCAACCGAGAGCAGAATAATATCAATAATAAGCTCACTGCATAATAAGGTTGTCAATCCCACAAATCAAAGTCTCCAGCTAAATCAGGTATACCACCCCAGCTAGTTATCAGGTAAATAAAGAACTATATTTTATTTTACAGTGACCATGAAAGAAAAAAAAATGGAATTCTAGGCCACTGTTGGGATGCAAGGATTGAGGGGAAGGGCAGAAGAAGGGGAAGACAATGTGAAGAATTTCTCTTCTCTACTTTTTTATTATGTTATATCTAACACATTAGATTTCATGAAGGATCTTTCTAATAGCAATGCTGATATTTGAATCTTGGTGTGCTGGGGTCTATTCTCTCTACTCTCTCTATCCCCCTTACTCTCCCTCCTGTGATGTGGTGCCCTGCATTGATGCAATAGCAGCTCGCCTCAGGCTTCTACCTTGGCTCCCAGGGGGCCATCCTGCAAAATGAATCAGCAGCCATCCTGAGCAGACTGATTAAAATGAAAATGGCAAGGCACATGTCTGGGCGGAACTAGAGCTGAGCTTTGCTGCCTGTCTGGCAAGCATGCTCAATATAGCTCTTGCTAATAATGGCTTACTGCCTTTCGTTTTTTAAAAAAAGGTATCACCATCTTTCCCCCTCAAAATATAATGGTGCTAGGGTAGGGGGTGGGGGTTCTTCTTCTTTTTTTTTTTGCTCACACTTAGACTGCCTGACTGACATGTCATAATTGTGAAAACTGCAGTTAGTCCAGTATTTTCACTGGGGGGCAGAGGGGTGGGCAGCAATGACATATAGGGGGTAGGGAGGGTTTCTTCACAGATGCAAGCTGGCTGAAAGACCAAGACAACGTTTAAACACATGAGATGCAACAATCCCCTACCGAATCATAGGCAACAGACCACGAAAGAAAAATTCCAGCTTTCAACCTTACATGCACTCCACTGAAGCCTGGGAAAAGCAGCCTAGGCAGAAATGGTTTCCATTTCAAGCACTTGCCAATTTGATGCTGGTGCTTCAAAAATGGAACAACACAGAAAAGTAAGAACAATTAGGACTCACTCAATGTAATATTTTGCAAAAGAAATCATATTTAAAAGAAATCAACCTCAACTTACATGTGCAACACCCTTTCTTGAACTGTATTTTTTGATCTTCTTGTGAATTTTCTTAGGTGCTTGTTCAATACTGTATTGGCATTCAGCTAGCACACGAAAGCCTTATAAAAAGAAGTTTAAAAGCAGAACTATTTTACTTTTACTACAGAGAATTAACAGATTCCATATAGTTCAGTTCTTCCTGTACAGTGTTCCTTTCAGATGTAAGCAAGTGATCAGATTAGCTTTCCAGACCCCTCATTTAGTTTTGTTTCTGAAACAAAGAGCTGATTATGAAGATCGGAACACACACTCATATGCCTTTTTATTTGCCTTCAGTTAATTCCAGTTTCTAAGGCATGACTTTTTCCTGCTGCACTCTAGCCCTGTTGCTGCAGTGTGAATCAGAAATCAATAGAACTGCTCTCATGGATTCTTTACTCGCCAAAGGAGCTGCAGCTGACTGTGCTCTCTCTCTCTCTCTCTCTCTCTCTCTCTCTCTCTCTCTCTCTCTTTTTTTCCTCCCCTTCCCTGTCCCTTTTGCTCTCTCCTTTCTCTCTTTCTCTTTGCCCCCCTACACACACACACACACACACACACACACACACACACACAACTAATGACGTCTCTGCAGCTTTTTCAGCTGATTGGGCACTGAATCGGATGTTCTATGGAGCAAAGACTAGGAATCATTTACAGTCTGTAGGGAAAAAATGGTAGCTTGTATTTTCCTGTCTCCAGGAGGCTTGAGACTGAGTTTCCCCAGACAGTCAGCTATACTATTTAAGGACAGTTCTCCAGGGTCTATGTGATCGCTATGGAGTAAAGATCATAGTCCAAAATGGTCATACAACTATGATACACCACTCTACTTCAATGGGATTTATTTCCATTTTGTAAAGGACAAGACATTCACATAAAAGTAAGCATAAGAAAAATATGCATGGAAGTGAACGCTGCTTAAATAAATTAATGAGAGAATATGTCATTTGAGATGTTAAACACATTATGCCATCAGCTTAATGCTTCCAAAGACAAAATATATTTATAAAATAAAAATGTATACCTTTATCTTCTGAATGATATTCTTAGCAAAACAGCAATAAACTCAGTTCTATGAATTAAAGTAACCTTTAAACATAATATAATACTATAGGGTAAAAAATCTACCAAGTGCCAGTTAACAAATTTCAAAGCATGGGTTTGCATTTACATACACACACATATATGTATATACTTTTCTGTGTAAATATGAAGTATGCTATGTATATATATGGTATATGCATATGTATTCACATAGATGTACATACACACATGCTTATATGTCTGTATACATACATGCACACATACCAATATAGCTACACAGGCATACTGTTTTGGTTACCTGAAGCTGTAGCTGTCTCTCACTGAAACAGGAAACTATTAAATTGATGAGCATAGAATCTAATCCTTTATTCCCAAGATAAGGTATTCCTGGGATTTGCAGCATTGAAGAACACCTCCCCCACCATACTGTCAATGTATTTCAACCTCAATTTATTGACAGCAACTGCCCCAGCCCTAGTCTGGCTCCAGCGAAGCATTTATATTCCCTCTTCCCAGCCCTCCGTGTTTTTAAGGGTTGAGGATGCCGGTCCCCGACCAGCTTAAGAGAAATAATGTCTGGGGGAAAAAGAATGAATCACAGAGCCACAGAACACGACAATGGAGCAACATTGCTGTCTACATTTTACAGTTCCATTTTAGTTGCACTTAAAACAATCCAATTTAAAAAATAAAAATTGAAATCAACTACTTTAAAAGACTGTACAATAATGCCCTTCAGGAGACTTAGGGCTAGAGGTTCAGATGGGGGATGGAGTGGGGGTGGTGGTTATTGCCCGTCTAGGTCTAATATCTCCTTGGAGTTAGCAATTAGACCACAACAATATTTTTCCTCCAAATATTTATCTAATTCCTGCTTCAATTATTTATAATATGCTTTTTGCTGCCCTTGGCAATTTATTCCACATATGAGATGTTCTCTATGTTTAAAAAAAAAAAAGACTAGATACCTTTTAGACTCATGCCCTGCCTACTTTAATCTTTGGGTTGCTAGAGAGAGAAAAATAAAATTTCTATGCCTCCATTTCCAATGGATATACCTTTAAACTTAGAACAAAGAGAATAAATCCTAGGCATTAAGTGGCTTGATGTATGGTGTTCATCGGCTAATGGCAATAAGAAACCACAACTGTGATCATAGGACATGCCCTCTGATCATGCTGTGTAATGACAGATCAGTGTCTTTTAACTTAAGGAGGACACTTCCTGTTCTTTATACAATGTCTATATTTTCTGTAAGAGAATGAATTTCCTGAAATGCATTTAGAGTTTCTTTATATGTATGTCTGTGCATGCACCAGATTCTCTCTACACATGTATTAAAGCTTCAAGATTTTTAATTTGTTTACTTGATTCTACATTCTCCAAGCAGAGAAGAACTGGAACCAGGCTTTCAAGTGAAGAGAAATCTTCCTTTTTGCATGTTAATACTTCACCATAGTAGCCTTACATTATTTGTCTGTAGAATGCTGAGTAGACATGTGATAGGGTAGCTGTATGGGGCTAGGAGACAGGGAAGATGGCAGGAGAGAATGGTCAGGTTGTCATCCAACAAAAAGAAATTAAGTTAAAGCTACCATTCTAGTGCCATAAAAGCCATCTTTATTAGAGAAAATAATTATTATACAGGTGTAAAAAAAACATATATATATTTATATGTATATATGTGTATATATACACACATATATGTGTGTATGCACATTATATATATACATATATATAAATATATTATATATAATATATATAATATATGTATATATATACATATATATATATACATATATATATGTATCTCCAAAAGACAGTGTTATGAATGAATGAATGAAAAGGTATTAAGTACTTACCGTGTGCCTGGCACTATGCTAAACACTGGGTTACCAGTACAAGCAATCAATACAAGTACAAGGCAGTCCTTGACTTCATGGAGCTTACATTCTGATAAAGGAGGAAATGTAGAGGACTGGTGAATGGAGAGAAGTGTTTTGGACAGAGAAGAAAGAAGTAATGGGAGGTATCATAAAGCAATTGTTTGAAATGTAATTATAGGATAAGTAGTGCTGCTTTGATGACTGTTTTCAGAATTAGAGATGAAAGGCAGACGTGCAGAGCGATGAGTGTAACTGAAGTGGCATGGTAGGTCCCCAGACTAGATGAGATAAAGTAAATGCTCACCAAGCAGAGGCCAGGGTCACAGGCATGAGATGTTCAGTTCTAGATAGAGGTGGGGATCAGAGGGTATGCAAAATTATGAGAGGTTAGAGATTTTTGGGATTAGAGAAATATCATGACTAAAGGTATTACAGGCCCAATAGGGCAACAATTTCATAAAAACGTATCTTGTATTCCTGGATCTAGGGTTAATCTACATTATGCACACTGAACCTATCCATAATAAAAAAAAAATCATTTTCTCAGGGGCGGCTAGGTGGCACAGTGAGTAAGAGTGCTGGCCTTGGAGTTGGGAAGACCCGAGATCAAATCCAGCCTCAGAAAATGAGCACCCACACATAAAATAATGACTAGCCGTGTAACCTTGAGCAAGTTACTCAACCCCAATTGCTTAAAAAAAATCATTTTCTCCTACTTGGTAACAAAAACACTTCAGGTGTACCCACTATCTATAAGAAATGTTCCCTTTCTAAAGGAGACCACCCTAATTACTACCCTCTTTGAATTCCTGCTGTATAGAGTCTAGCCAAACTAGCCTCCTTGTGGTGCTCACACATGACTTTTTATTTATCATTTCTGTGCTTAGGAATAGGTCATCTCCCATGGCCAGAACACACTTCCTCCTTCCCTCTGCCCCTTAGAATCCTGAATTTCCTTCAGTGTTCAGCTCAAATTCTATTTGCTACATTAAACCTTTTCTGATCTCTTCAGTACTAGTATACTCAATCAAATTACCTTGTATTTATTTGAATATTTTGCATATAGTTATATGTATACATTTGGTTTCCTTGATAGTCTATAATATCTTTAAGGGCAAAGATTATTTCATTTTTTTCTTCGTATCCCTGTAGCCAAGCATAGTGCCTGATATATAGAAGACATTTAATGAATAATTGTTGACTGATTAACATTCTTCTTAATTTAGCATTTAAATGTGGCATAACTATTTCATGTGTGTTAGTCTCATTTTCCCATGTAGACTTTAAGATTTCTGAGAGTATGAAATATGTATGCCATATTCTTTTTATGTACCCACACTTTCACATAATGCTGAGAATATAGATGCTTAGTAAATGTTTATTAAGATGAGGGGTTCTATTTGGGCTTTTGGCCCTAGATGGCAGCACTAGGAATAATAGAAGTTGAAAAGAAAGAAATTTGGACTCATATTAGAAAAATGTTCCTAACAATTAGAGCCATTCATAATTAAAATGGGCTGCTTAGTGAGGTGATGTGTTCCTTCTCAATGGAGATCTCAAGTTGAGGCTTGATGACCCTTTATTGAGTATGTTGTAGTGGAGATTCCATTTCAGGTATAGATTGGACTAGATGGCCTCCAAGGTCCCTTTTAACTACTCCATTCTTTAATTCTATATGATTGATTGATTTCTTCTATCTACCTCCTTCTTAGAGTCGTAATCTACTGCAAAATTAGTCAGATATTTTAAAATGAGACACTATTTATTATATTTTTAAGTATTGGACAATAGCTTGCATAACAAATGTCTCTAAAAGGGCCACTTCAATTCTCCAGGGAGTCTGTGATCTCATTCATGTAGATACTCTATCCAATGAAGAAGACTGAAAACCATCCATGTTGCCTTATCCTTTGCAACTATTAATCTGAGTTCACTAAGGTGTTATAATAGAAGATCTACCCAGCATGCTGTAGGCCTTCCTTTAGGTCTCTGACCATTTTGATGATGTTACTGGTACCTTTAGCAATAAATCCATTATTTATTATCTCATGCGATCTAAATGACTGATCTCTGTTTCTAATATATTTTCTGAATGATATGCCTTAAGTCATTTCTTGAGCATAGGTCTTTGTTGGAAATTTGCCATAACTTACTTGCAACCACCATGCATCTCTCTTTATCTCTTGTCCTTTAGGTTACCTACAAGATCATTTCTTCAGAGATTATGATGTTCCAAGATTTTCATCCACAGAGCCATTGTAGAGAATATATTTTTGTTAATGGTTTTGGTGGTAATGGTAATGGTTTTGCACTAATGAGAAGTTTGGAATCATTGAAAGCACAGTGCAGTTTTCCAAATATAATCTACCTCTATTCTCTTTTGTAAAAATCCTAACAATGGAAAAAAATGGCCAGGAAAAAAATGAAGGCACAGTGAGGAGACTGAAAGGAAAATAGAACTACAAATTAGAAATAAGAAAAAAGTGGCGACTAGGTGGCTCAGTAAATAGAGCACTGGCCCTGGAGTCAGGAGGACCTGAGTTCAGATACGACCTCAGACACTTAACACAAAAACTAGCCATGTGACCTTGGTAACTTAACCCCAACTGCCCTCCAAAAATGCAAAAAAAGGAAAATACATGCCAGTAATTTATTTCCTAAGTTTATGGCCCAGGATGGTTCTTGGGTCAATTCCTAGGTTCGTTTGTTATCATGTCGGTATTGCTATTCCACACACCCAATGGCTCTGGCCTTTTTCTTTTCCCTCTCCCATTCCTTGCCTATTCCTTGCCCACACCAACCCGCCCACAATCCATAAATGCATAGCTTCATTCTTTAAGGCACAATGGGATATTAATGTTCCAATTTGAAGATAATTATTGTCTCCCATCTGCTCTAACTAAAGTCTTACTTTGAATCCTGGCTCTACTACTTATACAACCCTGGATAAGTTACTTTTATCTCTATATCATATATAAAACAAAGAGATTCTACTAGATGGCCTGTTAGGTCTCTTCCAGTTCTAATTCTATGATCTAAAGAACCATACAAACTCTATATCATTTTCTTTTCCCACAATACAGTAGTTTATGGGGAATAATGCAGACTGAAGGGATTCAGTTGAACAAACATTAGGGATAAAGCAGACCATATCTCAGGATTTAGAGTAGAAAGATTTAAAACCAAACTTCTCTTTTTGAAGATGAAGAAACTCAGGCCCAGTGAAGGGAAGTGATTTTCCCAACAGAATGGGTAGTAAATAGTAGAACCATCGTTTGAACTCAGGTTCTATGATTTTATATCTACTACTCTTTCTACTATACCTCACTAAGTAGTTCATGAAAAAGTAAGAAATACTGTTTTACTTCTTGTGCATATCATTTCTGTACTGTTGAGTTGGAAGAAATTCTTTAAGATGATAAATCTTTGTAATTTGCATGTATAAAACTGTATTAGTTACATTAGTAACATCCCTAGTCAATGGCTTTCTCCATTTATTATTGCAGATTTTTTTTTATTTTAACATACAGTATTTTGTTAGGAGTATAGCTGTTCAGTTGCATAATATTATGGCTTCTGTCTCAGATTTTGTTCTTGCTCCTCCTCTTATACAGCTTCCTACAACACAAAAGCTATCTACTCAAGATCACTAAGACCCAGACTGACCTAAAGCATCAGGAGTTACCTGATGGTGGTGACAAGTGTTTGGGAATAGGATTCAAATGGGAGGATTTTTCTTACCAAGATCTCATGTTCATCCTTTTGCCCTTTACTCCCAGATCAGCCAGGTGTTACAAGTAACTTGTATGTGGCTAGCCAAATTATGCTGGTATTGGCTTTTGGCCCAGTGGAACCAGAGAAGGCCTAAGAAGGAGAAATAGGAAGTATATAAAGTGGTGAGATTTCCTCTACTGAAGGATCTGGCTTTCTGTGGCTTTGTCATTTAGGTTCCAGCAGTCTCCTTGACTCCTCTGGACCACATACCCAGTCTTCAGGCTGACTTTGAGCCCAATCACACACACACACTCACACACACACACACACACACACACACACACACACACACACACACACATATATATATAACAAATGCTTTATTGACTTCTGGCTTACATCATTCATTTCCACCAGATTTTGAGTTACAATTTTAACCCATTTTTCCCTACCCACCACCCCAGAATAGCAGTCCCACTAGATATCCCTTCATCCAATCTGCTCTCTCCCATATCTTCTCCCATACCCCCTTCGACTTTGCCATTAGGGCAAGGTGAATCTCTGTGCCCCAATGTCTGCAATCTTATCTCCCAATTACATGCAAAATAGTATTAATAATAGTATGTATATATATGTATGTGTATATATATATATGTATGTATGTATATATATATAAATATAAAATATATAATATATAAATATATATATATATTTGAAAGATTTAATTTTAAGACTTTGAATTTCAGATCCATTCCCTTCCTCCCTTTCACCCACTCCCTCTGGGAAGATAAGCAATTGAGTATGTGTTGTACATGTATAGTTATGCAAAACATTACCATAGTAGCTATATTGTAAAAGACTGCTTATATTTCCCTCCCACCCATCCCACCCCCCACCTGGTCCATTCCCTACTTTGATCCTGTCCCTCTTTGAAAGTGGGTACTTCCAACCTCCCCGCCCCCTAGAATGCCCTCCCCTCCATTATCCTCCCTCTCATCCGCCTTCCCCCTACTCTCCTGCAGGGTGAGATATCCCATTTAGTATGTATGTTATTCTCTCCTTGAGCCAAATTCAATGAGAATAAGGTTTTGCCATTTTGCCTTCCTGTTCTTCCCCTCCCCTGAAACTACTTCCCCTTGCCTCTTCTACATGAGATAATTTACCCTACCCTGTCTCTCCCCATCTCCTCTTGCCACTTTCCTCTCTCACCTCTTAACTTCACCCCTTAAGTATCATCCCTTCCCACCAAATTCAACTTATGCCATCTATCCATATATACCTGTAAACCTATATACACACATTCACATATGTATTCATATGTCCATATACCCTTCTTCAATTATTTTCATAATGAGAAAGGTTTCATCAATCACAGTTATTGTTTTTCCATGTAGGAATGTAAATAGTTCAACTTTGATAAGTTCCTTTTGATTTCTTTTCTCTGATTACCTTCTCAAGCATCTTTTGCTTCTTGTGTCTGAATGTCAAATTTTCTATTCAACTCTGGTTTTTTCCTCAAGAATGCTTGAAAGTCCTCTAGTCCACTTAATGACCATATTTTCCCCTGAAACAAGATACTCAGTTTTGCTGGGTAGGTTTGAGCTGGCTTCAATCCCAGCTCTTTTGCCCACTGGAATATCATATTCCATGCCCTTCCATCCCTCAGTGCAGAAGCTGCCAGGTCCTGTGCTATTCTGATTGTGGTTCCACAATATTGGAATTGTTTCTTCCTGGCTGCTTATAGTATTTTCTCCTTGATCTGGGAGTTCTGGAACCTGGTTATAATATTCCTAGGAATTTTCCTTTTGAGATCCTTTTCAGGAGGTGATCTGTGGATTCTTTCAACCTCTATTTCCCCCTCTGGGTCTAAAACATCAGGGCAATTTTCCTTGAGAATTTCCTGAAGGATGATTTCTAGGTTCTTTCTTTGATCATGACTTTCAGGTAGTTCAATAATTTTCAACGTATCTCTCCTGGATCTATTTTCCAGGTCAGTGGTTTTTCCCATGAGATATTTCACATTGCCTTCTATTCTTTCATTTGTTTGGATCTGTTTAACAGCATCTTGATTTCTCATAAAGTCACTAGTTTCCATTTGCTCCAGTCTAACTCTGAAGGAATGATTCTCTTCAGTGAGCTTTTGAGATTCTTTTTCCATCTGGCAAATTTGGCTTTTTAAGGCATTCTTCTCCTCATTGCCTTTCTGAGCCTCTTTTGCCATTTGAGTTAGTCTATTTTTAAGGTGTTATTTTCCTCGGTCAGGCTGTTGACTGTCATCTCATACTTTTCTTGCATCTTTCTCATTTCTCTTCCCAAATTTTCCCCCACTTCTCTTATCTGCTTCTTAAGGTCCTCTATGGCCTGTAGCCAGCTTGTATTTTCATTTGGGGCTTTTGGTGCAGGAGTTCTGACCTCCCAGTCCTCTTCCTGTTCCATGCTTTGGTCCTCTTTGCCCCCAAAATAGGAGTCTAAAGTTGCATTTTTCTGATTATTTTGTTTCCTTTGCCTAGGCATATTGCCACTTAATTACTTGATTTTTGGGCTTGTTGCCACAGTAGGACTCTGCCACCAGACAGGAGGGCTTCTGTCCCAAACCTTGGGGTCTTCACAATTTCTGGAGGTTGTGTGGCCTCTGTAAAGCCTCCACTTGCTCTGGCAAACTGCATACCCACCCCAGACCTCCCCCCAAGACCACAATCCAGATCCAAGCAGGTTAAAGCAAGAGCGATTAACCCCCAGACTGATTGCTGGATCCCTCTACAGTTTGCAGACCGGGAGCTGGAGCTGCCACTGACACTGCAAAATGGCCTCTGAGCCCCGTTTCCTCAGCTGCTTTTCACCCCCAGGGGAGGAAGCCAACATGTTCCCCAAATACTGGTCCCAAAGTCCATAAGGCACTAACCTCTCAATTTGTCCTAGGCATATCTGTGCTGATAATTCTGGTATGGCCACAGCTGCTGCTGTCCTGGGGTTCCTCCAGCCAGCTGCTGGCCCAGCCGCCCTGGGGCTAAAACCACGGCTCACAGGGGCCTGCGCTCAGCTCCCAGAGCTGCGCTGTCAGTTCCCAGTGCGCTGTGCTGCCCGATATCAGAATGCTGCGTGGGCCGCTCCCTGCAGGGCTGCTGGGCTATTGTTAGCACTAGCTTAGCTTCTCTGTGTCATTTTGTGGGTGCTGGGGCTCCACAAGCTGTTCAGATTCCCCTTTTACATTGTTTGGAAGTGGTGTGGGGCAGAGCACCTTGGAAGTGCTGTTTCTACTCTGCCATCTTGGCTCTGCCCCCCCCCCCCACATATTTTCTAATATATTTCTGATATCCTGAATAGAAATATATATGCACATACATATGTCTATGTATATATGAACATGTACAAAACATACAAACTGCATGCATATGTATACAAACATGTACATATATTCATGCATATACTAGTGTATACACAGACAATACACATATATATCCCAGCTCTGATATTTATTTAGCTATGTAACCTATTTTGGATAATTCACTTCCCCTTCCTGGGACCTTATTTCCTCAAGTGTAAAAAAAAAGTATTTGACAAGAAGAATTTCTAAGGTCCATTCCATTCTGTAATCTAAAACCTCCTGAAGCTCCAAATTCAGTGATTTTACTTTAAATAACACTGGCCTACTTTTACTCCTAATTTAACTTGACCCTGCCTTGCTAGCTAATACACCAATCCACCACAGGCTCATTGTACTCCCTATATTCACCCTACCAGCTAGTGACCTCCTAGCCAACCACACCTTGTGTTTTGTTGATTGCTATATCTTGTATGAACAGAAGAGGCCCATGATCTACTCCTCTATTATGTTTGTGATTAACAGGGAATTTTACACTATTGTAGCCAAGAAGTGCTTCTTCAGCATTTTCCTGTATATGAGTATCTTTAAACAGAGTGGAAGCTACTTTTGCCTTGAATTTGGCACTTGCTACACTCAACATGGACTTCATAGGCTAATGGTGACAACTATATTCTTGTAATGTTAATGGAATTTAAAGATTCCCTTGTATTGGCTTGGTTTTTGGGTTAAGTGTTAAAACCCAGAGATTCTGAATCCCAGTTGTGGGATAAACTTGTTGACATGAAGAGTGGGGGCTGAACTGGGAGGAGATGGTGCTGCGGATAGAGAGGCCCAAGCAGAGAGAGGCCAGAAGAACTTTTGGGAGCAGCATCATGTAAGCAGAAAGAGAGAGAGAGAGAGAGAGAGAGAGAGAGAGAGAGAGAGAGAGAGAGAGAATTGTGGGGGGCCAGAGTTGCTGAGAGAGAGAAAGAACTGCCAGCCAAAGCCACCCAGATTGCTCAGGGCCAGTTGGAGCTGCCCAGGACTTTTGAGAACTGCCACCCAGAGCTACAGAGAACTGAAGAGGCATAACTGTGGTGCCAGTATTTTTTCTGTCTGTTTTGATGTTACTTTGCCAGATTTGTCTGCTGGTAAAGGACAGTGCTGTTGCTGCAGAGGTCCTGGAACCTTGCTGTTGGTTCAGAAGCTCTGAAGGAGGATTTTCTTGTTGTATGTTTATAGAAATCCTCGAGGAAGGTCTTGCTGATGTTTCCAGGGGTCCTGAGACTGTTCTGCAGACAGAGAATGAGTTAATGAGGCCTATGACAATATATATTATGGTTTTGTTAAGCTTTGTCTCCCCAGGAAGAGAGATTGCTTAGAATTTGCCTAGGGTTAAGATGAAGAAAAGACCTCTCCTTGGGTATTAAAAGTTGTGATGAGCCACCTTGTTGTGGCTTAGGGGTAGATGGCCTTTGTGTTCTCCACTGCCCCTTTGAGAAAGTGCTTTAGTGGTAACTGATGATAATTGTAATTCAGCTGAGATCCAGGCATGGAGTACTTTGATTTTTGTGCTTTGTGACTGACCAAATGAATGTACTTTGTTTATGATTGGAAACTAATCTCCAGTTGAATAGAGAGAAGGCTTTGTGATTGACTAAATGAATGTACTGCCCAGGGGTGGAGTATTTGGACCTTAGTACTTTGTGATTGAATTGAGGACTTAATAAGGTAAATGCTGTATTTTGATTTTCTGTGAATGTTTTGCCTTAATCTCTCACTGAATAAAAAATGGAGATTGCTATGCTTGTAATCCTGGCCTGGAAGTTGCTTGTGCTTGGTGTTACAATTCTTAAGTCAGAAATATGAGATACAAAAATTGTGGATTTTATAGGAGGCAATATTACATAATTGGAAGAGCTGTAGACTTAGAGTTAGGATACATGTCTTTGAACCCCTGTTCTTTTTTTGAATTATGGTTGATCCTTGATCTCCATGTCCTCATTTATAGAACAAGGATAATAGTGCATATACTAACAACTTCAGAGGACTGTTGACAGAAGAGCACATGTAAGTCTTAAAATGATATATCAAGTATTAGCTATTACTAATTAGGGTCACCTGGACTAAAATGCCATTGATGAACTTAACCCAAGCTGGATGGAAAGCTCTCAAGAATGGAATTCTGAAGAAAAAAAAAAGAATTATGATGAGAAAGAAAAGGGGGAAATTGTCTAAAGAAACTGACATGGATACATAGGGAGTTCATTGATTAATAAAGATTTTAAAAAGAAATTAGTAGATGGAACAAGAATAAGTATTGGAGAATGAATATAAAAAGTTTGACTTGGATCTGAATGGAATCAGGAATAATAAATCACAGAATTAATGAGCCTGGCTCATCTCATAAAAACCAAGAGGGGCAGGGCCAAGATGACAGTGTAGAAGCAAGAAAACTGCATGTGCTCCCCCCATAAACACCTCAAATACCTATAAAAATTATTCTAAACAACCTGTAGAGCTAAAGAGCCCACAAAGTGACAGAGAGGAACAAATCTCCTGCTGAAGACAGCCCGGCAGGTAGACAGAAAGGGTCCATCTCAACCCACTGGGAGCCGAGCTCAGCCCTGCATGAGCTGAGGTTTTAGTCTCAGGGTGCCGTGACCAGCCGTCGTGTCAGGAGAGTGGATCACCAGCAGCTGTGGTGGTTTCCAGAATTGTCAAATAAAAAATGCCAAAGACAAAGTGAGAGGTCAGTGTAGATTTTGGGAACAGGGAGTCCAGGAGTGTATTCTGGCCTCTGCCCCTGGAGGGAGAAGTGGTTGAGATACTGTGACCACAGCCCTGTGGCTGCTTCAGAGCTCCTGGCCTGCAGATTGTAGGGGGACCAAGCAACCTTTCTAGGGGTAATCATTCTTGCTTTAATCTGCTTAGATCTGGATGGCTGTCTAGGGTGGAGGTCCTCAGGTGTGTGACTAGTGAGCCAGAACATGTGCAGGCTTCATGGAGGGGAGCCAATTTAATAGCTCCAGCAGCTGAGAAATTACTGTCCCCAGTAATTTGGGACAAAGCTTTCCTCTCAGGAAGCAGAGTTCTACTGTGGCAAAAAGCTCAAAAGTCAAGAAATTGAGTGGCAACATGAGCAAGCAAAGGAAGCAAAGCAAGCACAACAATCCAACTTTGGATTCCTTTTTTGGGGACAAAAAGGATCAAAGAATGGAATGGCAGGAAGACAAAGAAGTCAGAACTTCTGCATCAAAAGCTTCCAAAAAATATGAACTGGTTACAGGCCACAGTGGCACTTAAGAAGGATTTTGAAAACCAAATAAGAGAAGTGGAGGAAAAATTGGGAAGAGAAATAAGAATGATGAAAGAAAATCATGAAAAGAGAAGAAAATAACTGAAAATAACTGACTGAAGAAAGTAACACCTAAAAAATAGACTAACTCAAGTGACAAAAGAGGGCAAAAAAGCCAGTGAAGAGAAGAATGCCTTAAAAAGTTGAATTTGCCTGGTGGAAAAAGAATCTCAAAAACTCACTGAAGAGAATCATTCCTTCAGAATTAGATTGGAGCAAATGGAAGTTAGTGACTTTATGAGAAATCAAGACACTATTAAACAGATCCAAACAAGGGAAAAAATAGAAAGCAATGTGAAGTATTGGAAAAACCACTGACCTGGAAAATAGATACAGGAGAGATAACTTAAAAATTATTGTACTACCTGAAAGCCATGATCAAATAAAAAACCTAGAAATCATCCTTCAAGAAATTCTCAAGGAAAATTGCCCTTATACGTTAGAACCAGAGGGCAAAACAGAGGTTGAAAGAATCCATTGAATACCTCTTGAAAAAGATCCCCAAAAGAAAACTCCTAGGAAAATTATAGCCAGGTTCTGGAGTTCCCAGATCAAGGAGAAAATATTACAAGAAGCCAGGAAGAAACAATTTGAATATTGTGGAAACACAATCAAGATAACACAGAACCCAGTAGCTTCTACATTGAGGGATCGAAAGGCTTGGAATATGATATTTCAGAGGTCAAAGGAGCTGGGATTAAAACCAAGAATCACCTACACAGCAAAACTGAATATCATGTTTCAGGGGAAAATATAGTCATTCAGTGGAATAGAGGACTTTCAAGCATTCTTGAGGAAAAAAAACAGAGTTGAATAGAAAATTTGACATTCAGACACAAGAAGCAAGAGAAGTATGCGGAGGTAAACATGGAAAAGAAATCATAAGGACCTTATCAAAGTTGGACTATTTACATTCATACATGGAAAAACCATAATTGTAACTTATGAAACTTTTCTCAGAATGAGAATAGGTGAAGGGAATATAAATGTGTGTGTGTGTGTTTGTATACATACATACATACATATGTCTATATAGGAGGGCATATGGGCATAAGAATACATATGTGAGTGTGTGAGTATACACACACACACACATATATACAGGTATACATAGACAAAGGGCACAAGACCAATTGAATAGGAAGAGATGATACTTAAAAGGTGAAATTGGCTCCGACACTTAACCCACACAAACAAACAAACAAAAAAAACAACCTAGCCGTGTAACCTTGGGCAAGTTACTTAACACCAATTGCCCTAAAGGGGTGGCTAGGTAGCGCAGTGAGTAAGAGCGCCGGCCTTGGAGTTGGGATGACCCGAGATCAGATCCGGCCTCAGAAAATGAGCACCCACGCATAAATAATGACTAGCCGTGTAACCTTGAGCAAGTTACTTAACCCCAATTGCTTTAAAAAAAAAAAAAAGGTGAAATTGAGAGGTGAGAGAGAAATATAATGAGAGGAGAATGGGGAGAGACAGAATGGGGTAAATTATCTCATATAGAAGAGGTAAGGGAAAACTGTTACAGTGGGGGGGAAGAAGAGGAAGGCAAAAGGGAATGGGTCAACCTTACTCTCATTGAATTTGGCTTAGGAAGGAAATGATATACATACTAAACAGGGTATTTCACCCTACAGGAGAGTAGATGGGAAGGGGAGAGCAGGTTGGGGGGCAGGTAAGTTAGAAGCACACACTTTTGAAAAGGGACAGGGTCAATGTAGAGAACAGAACAAGTGGGGGTTGGGATAGGATGGAGGGAAATATAGTTAGTCTTTCATAATATATCCATTATGGAAATATTTTGCATAGCTACACATGTATAACCTATATTGAATTGCCAGTAAGTGTGGGTGATGAAGGAGAAAGGGAAAGAATCTGGAATTCAAAGTTTAAAATATATCTATATCTATCTATCTATCTATCTATCTATCTATCTATCTATCTATCTATCTATCTATCTATCTATAATTAATCATTATTATTATTTTTACATGAAACTAGGAAATAAGATATATAGGCATTTGGGGTATAGAGATCCATCTTGCTCTAATGGAAAGTTGGAGGGGAAATGGGAGATGATAGAGGAGAGAGCATATTGGGGGTATATAGAGGGATTGCTGTTTTGGGGTGGTGGGTAGGGGAAAGACGGGGAGAAAATGTGTAACTCCAAATCTTGTGAAAATAAATGATGCAAACTAAAACCAAACATAAAATTTAATTAAAAACAAAAAACAAAAACAAAAATCAACTGGAGTTTTTCAACATGGAGAAGATAAAACTTCATAGAAAGACTGTTTCATGGAAGAGAGTTCAGACTTTGTTCTACTCAGTCTCTGAGGTCCAAACTAGGAGCATGAGTAGAGGTTATCATAGGACAAATTCCCACTTAATATTAAGAGAAAATTTCCAGGAACTAAAGATACCCAAATACAGAATGGTCTGACTCAGGTAATAAGCAAGAAGATCACAAGTTGGGGATGTTATAGAGGTGATTCCTATTCAGGTACAGGTTGGACTATATAACTCTGATGTCCCTTCTAATTCTAAAGCTCTAAAAGTCTTCAGGACCACATTTTGGGGCTATTTATGGATTATGTTATATGGCTTCTGAGGTTTCTTGCTACTCTAAAAATTTGTGAATCTGGGAAATCTGCTTAAATCCACATTCATTTTACTGAAGGTATGTTGGATTGGAGTATGAGTTTCATAGTGCTCAATTTTATTTGTTTACAATATAGAAAGCACAATCAGCACCAGAATTATATTATTTTAGAACTATAGCTATGTCTAAGAAATTGTCTAATTCCTGAATTTTATGGGTGAGGAAAAGAGGTCTTCGAAATTCAGGTGAGTTCTTTTACATAACCACTAGAAGAGTAAGTAAGAATGGTCGTCCTGAATCCCAGTGCCCGATGCTATTTCTACTTCAATACAATGTTTTTCAAAGAAGATACAAGATGGATGGTTAATAAAGAAAAGGAATGAAAGTGATTCCATTTAAGATACCTTCTAGTTCCCAATATTATCATCCTATTTCATTCATCCTGTTTTTTTTTTTAATTCAAAGCAGAAAATATCCACTTTTTTTCTGTTTCTTAAAGTAAAAATAAAATCAAATTAAACAGGGGCCTAGGATAAAAAATTCATGAATTTAGGTAAATTCATCTTTCTTATGGACACTAGATAATAGAATCTAGAGGTTTTAAAAGGGACGTAGAGGTCATCTGCTAAAGTTTGAATTTCTCTTTAACATCCGGCCTCTAGTTTAAGACCTTGGTAGATAGAATACTCACTATCATCTGAAGGAAGAATTCGATCTGTGCCTACTAGTAACTATAGATATGTCAGATACAGATATATCAAACTAGATAAAATATATGTTACATGATTAGTGCATTAGAGGATTAGATAAATGCTATGTGAGGACAGAGGTTTACTAACCATGGGAATCAAAACTTACTTTACAGAGGAGGCATCTAAGATGGGTTTAAATGTTGGGTCAGAATTCTAAATGAAAATTAGAGGAGGAAAGCATTTTAGATATAAAGAATAATGTGAACAATAGCAAAGATACCAGAGTGTACAGATTGTGTTTAAGAAGCAGAGAGTAGTCAATTTTTTCTACCTGAGCTTTAGAGGGTTGGAATAGGGGATATATTGGGTGATTGAAGGGAATTTTGAATGCCAGGTAAAAAAATTAATTTTATTCAGTAGATAATTGTGAGCTATTGAAGATTCTTGAGCAGAGGAGTGATATAATTAGATTTCTGCATAAGAAATCTTTCTTCTGGAAGCCCGTGAAGAATTCACTGGAGTGAGTAGAGTGTAACAGCAGGAAGACTTGTTAGGGAAGCCTACTTTAAGTAAGCTTGAATGAAAGAAAGCAGTATCTGGCTCACAGTTAACGTTTAATATATAGTTATTGACAAACTGTGTGACTATACTTCAAATTAGAGGTGTTTGACGTCTATGTCTTTTCGAATCAGAAATTTTAGGATACATAAATCAAATTTATATTCATTTTGAATTGGGCAACCTATTCTCATTTCTATGTTCTTAGTTGACAAAATAGACAATGAGAGTAGTATCTCATACTTAACAAAGACTTTGCATTGTAAGGTTTTCACCTAGAAAATGTTTTTCTTTAATTATCACTGAGCTGAAACTGCTCTCTCTAGTCATAAGGGGCCTACTAACTCAGTCCTGTAGCCTTTTCTAAGTCATCTTCCCTGTCTCCTCGGTAGCATTTGCCACATTAACCAAAGTTTTCTTTTGGAGTCTCTCCTCTCTTGATTTCCAAGATGCCACATTATCCTGATTTTCCCTCTGTCTTTCCAACCATTCCCATATCTCCATTCTTACCTAACCCTTTAAAGTGGTCATTTTACAAATTTCCATTCTTGGTCTACTTTTCTCTTTCCATCATCTCCCTTTATAGTCACTCACTTTACTGTTTTGACTCTGCAGATAATTGACAAAAATTATATAAAATGCTAAAGTTTTGTCTGCAACAAAGATCCTCATGTTCAACTGCCTACAAGGAATATCTGTTTTAAAGTCCTACCTGCACCTCAAACTGAACATACACAAAACCAATTTTCTTGGTCGCCTCCCTTAAACCAACTAATCCTTCTGATGTCATGCCTTCTGTGAGCATCCCACTGTGAGGGATAATTTGCAGTGAAGTTTCCCCATTGTGAAAAATCAAATCTAGAGTGGTTTCAGCATCCACTATGCCTAAGTTTAGAAGTCACCAGACCTAGCAGGAATCTGGGACTTAGAGCAATGGAGACCCTCCCCAGTGCCACCTCAGCACAAGATATGCCAAATAAGGACAGAAGTGCTTTCTCAAATGTACACTAGGTGATCTACTGTTTCCTTGTTCTAGTACTTGAGTTAGATTGCCACATTTAGATTGTAGACCTAACTTCCAGCCAATGGAAGAAAAGGGTCAGGAGGAGGGTGGGGAAGTATTTTGCATTAGGGCTTTATAACTTCGCCATTTCCTTTTATAAATTGCTTCTCCTCCCCGACCATTTGTTAGGAGGGTGGCCCTTTCTTGAGATCATAAATAAACCATTCTTTTCTACTTCCTACCTTGAGAAACCTCTGAGTATTATTTGGGTAAGGATTTCTTTTGTACACAGTTTTTGGGGTACACACACCACCATTCAGAGTCTTCCTTCCTTGAAACTTTGTTTTCTTTAACTCTTTCTTCTCCTTCATCTCTCATATCCAATGAGTTACTGAATCCTGTGATTGTACCCCCTTAACATTTCTTACATCTTTTTACTACTTCCTATTGCCATTGCTAAAATCCTGGTACTATCATTTATTATCCTATGATAAAATATATGCAAAGGAAAGGTTAGTCTAGAGTGATGGGAAGGAGGTGAGAAGATTGTAAGGAGGCATTTGCTTCATTCTTTTTTGGTCAAATGGAAGAAACTGAGTCATTTTTCCCCCACAGGCCAACTGTGTCCAGTTGTTTTAGCCAGTCTTCTTAAGAAAATGGATTTTCAAAGCCCTTCACCATAGTAGTCACTCTCCTCTGGATACTTTCCAGCTTATCAGTGTTTTTAAAATGTGATACCCAGAACTGAATACAATATGCCAGATAGGGTCTGATGAAGGTAGAATCCAGTGGGACTATCATATCCCTATTCCTTAACTATGTCTCTCTTAAAGCAGCCCAGGATTATATTAGCTATATTGTTGTTGTTGTTCAGATATAATACTATGGGTGCCTATTGAGTGTGATGAAATAAAACCCCAGATCATTTCCAGAACTATTGTTTATAATGGTTACGTGTCAATATGGCAGGAGGTCTCAAGTAGTATGCTCAAGGAACCTGTTCTTGGCTCTGTACTAGTAAACTTTTTATCAATGACTCTGATCAAGGTCTAAATGGCATGCTTTTGGTTTGGTTTGTATATGTATGTATATCCATACTGTTCAACCATATTCACTGTTGTAATGCGTTATTCTCCTTCCTAAAGTCTCAATTGTCTTATTTTATGTTTATTAATGTTTGTGTGCTTGTGTGTGTGTGTGTGTGTGTGTGGGTGTTCATAGCAGCTTTCACAAAACACAGTGGGGACAGCTTTACAAAATATAAGTAAGGCAAACAACATGAAAAGAACGCTCAAGGTCAATTCCTTAAGATATATTCAGTTAGAGTAGGAAGAGGCCTAGAGTCCTGACATTATATTCTGTGGGTGGTAAAACAGGGGAACATAGGTCATTCTGCCATTGATTAGGGTAGAGGCTACTCACCTGGGGTGCTACAGCATAAGAAAGAAGGGTACCTGGTAGTCTCAGATTTTCAAGTAAAGATTAACTAGGTACTTCCATGCAACTTGGTGCGGTGGGTAAATAATTACCTTGTAATTAGGAAGGCAGGGCTTCAAGTCCACCCCTGACACATAGTGGCTCCTCAGTTTCCCATGCAGCTATACAGGATGCAGAGCAGCTACCAGTCTGCATTGGTAGAGGGAGCTTCTTACCAGAAATTCCCTATAATGATGAAAGGCTAGATCCAATCCAAGCAAAACAAACAAAAAAATACTAACTAGCTACTATACTGCAGGTGACATAATGTATAGAGTGCTGAACTGGGACTCAAGAGAAATGGAGTTAGACATTTATGAGGTTGTATGATCCTGGACAAGGGGGCAGCTAGATGGTTCAGTAGATTGAGTGCCTGGCCCAGAGTCAGTAAAACCTGAATTCAAATCCAGCCTCACATATTTGGTAGATGTGCTACCTTGGGCGAGTCATTTAACCTCTGTTTGCCTTAGTCAACTGGAGAAGAAAATGGCAAATCACTCTAGTATCTTTGTCAAGAAAACCCTATAGACAGTATGATCCAGAGAATCATGAAGAGTCAGATGCAACCGAGGGGCTAAAGAAAAACAAATGATCCTGGGCAAGTCACTTAACTTTGCTCATACTCAGTTTCCTCATCTCTAAAGTAGGTATAATAATAGCATCAACCTCACAGGGTTGTTGTAAAGGGCAAACAGAAGACAGCATCTCTAGACATCTGAGACTGTTAAAGTGCTCTCTAAGTGCTAGGTCATTACTAATCTTATGAGACCAAATTGTTACTAAAGCAGTATATAAGCTGTTAGCAATTTCTAAACTACAGGTCCTAGGACAATGTCAATTTTACTATTTCCTTACAAAGGAAAAGTTTTCTTTTAAATTAAAAAAATGACCAACACTTTTGGTTTTATATACATATATATATATACATATGTGCATATATTTGTATGTGTATATATATGTACGTGTGTCTCTTCTTTCTTTAATGTCTTGTCTTGTTGTACCCTGAATACATTTTCCTTTCTTTCACACTTCTCAATATATTTGTTTGATTCTCTTGAAGAAAAATATGAAGGGAAATGAGAACAATAGCACAATTCATATTTATTCACATATAATCTCTCTACAACCTGAATTCTCCTAGTGCAGTCATTTTCATTTACACTATTTGGACTAGAATTTAAATCACACTATAGTCCTACCGTATTACCTCTTAGCTTGGAGGTGACCTTGGATTCCAGTTGGGCAACACAGCTCCTCCCCCTCCTCTTCCCTTCTCTCTCTACTTCCCTCTGTCCACATAGGGTATCATACCTTTACTAGCTGGTGCTCTCCCCAAAGGAATTTGGTCACAGAAACCAAACCAGATTTCTTGGGTTTTACAGCATAGATTTCTTTCTTAAGGGCCATGCCTTAAAACCAATTCACTCTGGCTCTCATTGGTAGGCCAAAAAGGGGTCCCAGCCAAAGTCTCGCTTTAGTGGTCATTGTTTGGGCCCTGATTGGCTCAGAGTAAATGTAAATAGCAATTGTTTATATTTTGGTAAGAAACCCTGAGCGTCTTCCCCTCCGGGACAGATTTTTTTCTTTACTAGGGAAAAAAAGGCTATTCTTTGTCTTGGTTCTTTTTCAGACAAACCGAGACCTGTTAAAAGACCTTAGCTTAAAGAGGCCAAGGCTTCCCACTGCATCTAGGGCCATCTCCAATCATCTTGATCTATATCTTGCCACTGGACTCAGATGGCTACAGAGGAGAAAGTGAGGCCAGTGACTTTGCACAGCCCACCTTCACTTAAATCTATTTCACTTGGAAGTCATGGTATCACTTTCCTGATGCCATGGTCTTCTGTGAGAATGAAGGACAAACAAGAACAACAATATTCATTCAATTATTCATTCTTTTTTTTTTTTAAAGCAATTGGGGTTAAGTAATTTGCTCAAGGTTACACAGCTAGTTATTTATTTGTGGGTGCTAAGTACTGAAGCTGGAACCAATCCTGGGTCATCATGACTCTGGGGCTGGTGCTCTTACTCACTGTGCCACCTAGCCGCCCCTAATTATTCATTCTTTACATTTATCCACAGCAATTCAAGGAGGCTCTCTAGTAACACAGGATTTTGATGTAAACAAGAACTTAACAAAGTAATTCATCTTTTTCATGTTGCACATGAGAGAACTGAGGTTCAAATGAATAAAGTGTCTTGCCCAGAGTCATTCAGGTAAACACTGGTAAAACTAGGATGTGATTCTAGAAACTCAAATTCAGTGCTCTTGGCACTGTATAAATTGTAGAGGAATTACAATCTGAGTGGAGGGAGGGAAAGTCTCCACTCTGCAAATGGACCCTTGAAACACTGACTACATTAGGTGTCTGGTCACATGTTTGTGAGTGAACTCTCTTTCAGCACTGGCTCAAATGTTTTGCACATTTATGAACATTTAGCTCATTCTAAAAACAAAACATCAGTGTGTACAATAATATCTCTCTTTCCCTCTACGAATAGTTGTCCATTAACTTATTTTCTGACACTTTCTTTTCCAGTACATTTCATAAGACTAACTGCCTCACAAGCTGAACTGACTCTGATCATGTATGATAGATTAGTTTCATCTGGTTACAGTTCCCTTCTCTTTTGTACACTGTTCATAATACATTATGTGAGGAGATGGGGAGATGCTACTTATAATCTCTAAAGCACTTCTGAGGTCTTTGTGTTCCTCTTAAATTGCTTCTCCTGAATACTCTCTAATCAAGCCTATTGTTCCCTTCAACCCCCAGGCCTAGGACTTAATCAGGCAAGAGGTCTCAATATCTTTGAACTGGTACCTTGTGGAGCCATTCTGAACCACTCTCATTTAGATAACTTGTTAAGAGGCAAGGGAGATAGAGGGGAGTCTTCCTGTCAGTGGAACTGGTTTTGAATCCTGACTCTACTGTTTACTGACTCTGTGACTTTAGATAAGTCACAATATCCCCAGACATCTGTTTCCATATCTGAACAAAAGGACCCTACCAAATCTAAATTTTTGGTGATAAGTGGTCAGAACCAGATACTTCACCAAAATAAAAATCCATAAAGCACACAGAGCCATTTAACCATTTAGATTTTTAATATTCTCTTGACCATAACATATAAGTAACTCTAACTTAGACTTTTATTAGTTCTGGACCACATTTCTAGCAATATCCCTGGATATTGGTAATATGATTTTAGGCAAGTCCCTTAACTTCACTGGACCTGTGTTTGTTCATCTTTAAAAGAAGGGGATTGGGCTAGATAACAGATACGGTTCACTCCTTCCCTAAATCTGTGATCCTATCATCTTTAGAACATAAAATTCTGTGGTGTGTGAAAATAATAATTTTCAGGTTTTGCAGGGTCTAGATCTAGACCTATTATTTCATCAGTATGAAAAAATACCATTGTTGAAATGCCCACTCCAAGTAAAAACTGGCAAGCCATTTGTAATTTATGGCTTTTTTCTATTTTTTCTTTTATTTTATGAAATAACAAGAGCATTTCCATAACATAACAGAATAAAAAAAAAGACTATTGCACATGAAAGTGCAATAGCAAGTACTACTTCCTATTCCTTTTAAATATATAATAAAGCTATTATGTAGCTTTCTTATTTTTCTTCCCTTCCTCCTCCCTGCCCTAGAGATGGCTACCATTAGACACAAAGATGCATATATATATACATATATATATATATGCATATATGTATGTATGTGTGTATATATAAACACATATATACATACATAATTCTATACATACTTCTATTTATCAATTCTTTCTCCGGATGCAAATGGAGTCTTCCTTCATAGGTCCTTTGTGGTTAACTTGGGTATTTAAAAGTCAAAATGACTTAGTTACTCAAAGTTGTTTTTAAAACAATTGTTGTTACTGCATAAATTTAGCAAGTGGCTTGGGTCACTGAAACAAAAGTGTGATTGACCATAGTCCAGGGGCAGGATCTGAACCCAGGGCTTCCTGAATCTAAGAGCAGACATTTATCCATCCTGCTATGTTGCTTCCTGATTTTACTTGTGTGTGAATTTTGATAGCTCAAATTTGTAGTGTTTCCTCATAACAACCTTCCACAAAAGGTAACAGAACTAATAATCCCTAAGTCATAGATGAGGAAACTAAAGGGCAGGGAGTCTGAGGCTTCTTCAAGATTACCCAGATGTTAAGCAGTACAATTAGCATCCAAACCTATTTCTTATGCCATTAAACCTAGGATTCTTTTGCTCTCTATAAGAGGCTGACTCCCACGCTTGGTATGGGAAGAGAAAGGTTCTATACTTTTGATAATTATTCCTGAGAAAAAAGAGCACTTTAAAGTTTACAAAGTATTATCCTCATGATAAACCTATGGGGAAGGTAGCATGTGTGTTCCCATTTATAGATTAGCAAACAAGCTCAGAGCAGTGAGGTGATTTCCCTAAAGTCACAGGGTTAGTCAGTGTCAGTCAGATTTTGAACCCAGGTTGTCTGGATTCTCAAACCAGCATACTTCTTGTTATACCCATACTTGTTCATTCATTTTTCAGTCATGTTCATCTATTCATGACTATGTATGGGTTTTTTTGGGCAAAGATACAGGAATGGCTTGCCATTTCCTCTTCCAATGGATTAAAGCAAACAGAGTTAAGTGATTTGCCCACTGTCACACAGCTAGTAAGGGTCTGAGGTTAGATTTGAATTTAGGTCTTCCTGATTGTAGGCCCAGCATTCTATCCACTGAGCCATCTAGCTGCCTCTTTACTATACATGTTATACATACACACATATACAGGTATGTGTAATGGAAATGCAAATTTAAAGATCTTCCCTGCCCCTAGGCCCTTTGACAGGCTTAAGAGATTCTGAGAACCTTCCTTGATTTGAAAATATACTCTGCTCTCTAATAGGCTGAATGTGGTCACATGGAGCATGAGGCAGGAGGCTTGGTTTTCAGGAATGCCCACACCTTGTTGCTTTGTGATTGGACAGTGGGTCAAGAGGGCTGTGACATTCTCTGAGCCTGGAGAAGGCTATATAAACCCTGATGGGAGGCTTTGCTTTGGGGCTTACTTTGAGAAGTGTTGTGTGATTTGACCAGATGAGACTCTGGGCAGCCATTGAGGGCTACCCGGCTTTGAAAACCCAGATGTTGATGCTTCCCTCTCTGGTAACTTTGATTTGGTATTGATGTGTAATGGCTGGACAGTTTGGAAGCCTGTCTTCTTGATCTGTTTGTTTCTCTGTCTTGTAAATTCTGTCTGTATACTTTGAAGTTTGGGGTGCTGACCTTTTCCCCCTGAACTAAGTAAATGATATATATTTGATTGATTAAAGTAAACATGTTAACCCATTTTGAGTTGCTTTCCTTTAAAAAACAGATCTAAGAATCTGTGTTGGCAGCCAACCTGGGGATGCTGGGGTGCTTGCTGCTACAGTATGTATATACATACACTATAGTATGACCTTATAGGCCCATAATGCCTCTTTTTTAAGGCAGTATCTAAATTGCAATTAAAAAGAAAAATTCCTTCATTAGCCCATGAGGTTTACTTTGTTGGCACTATCAACTCATCATTAAAATTAAAACGTTCATCACTCCTTTCTCCCCCCACCCTCAAATATGTTTAAAATGCATCTTAAAAACTATGTCCTGAAATGAAAGGCAGCTTAGTGTCATGGAGAGGAGGCAGCTTTAGAGTCTGAAAAAATTCCCATTCAAGGCCAGCATCTAATGCAGGGATATATAACCTAGACTCCATAAAAGATTATATCAATAACTATATTTCAATACAATTGGTTTCCTTCCTAATATCACATGTATTTTATTTTAGCATTTGAGAATAATGCTCAGAAAGAGTCCATGGTTTTCCCCAGACAGTCATAGAGCTCCATGATACAAAACAGGTTAATAACCCCTGCTCTAAGGAAAATTGACCTGTGTGACCCTGGGCAAGTCACTTAATTTCAGAGTATTCCAGGCAACGCTCTAAGAAGCAAATGCAGATCTGTACTAGTAGAGAGTTTACTCATCAGAAGCTCTCCATTAGAAGTGAAATAACTGATCCAAAAACAACCCTGAAATTTTTAAAATTCTGAAAAAAAAAACCCTAATTATTTTCTGCCTGACCAGGGGAAAAGAAGACAAAAAGTAGGTACTATTCCTTATGTCACCTCAGATCTTAAGCTCTTAGAATATATTTTATCAAAATATGGGCACAGGGGAGATAAAAAACAATTGTAGGTCTTGCCTACACATTCTCAAATACCTTTATGGCTTCAGTCCTCTTAGTTGTATTTGTATCCTGGCTCTGAAACTGTGTAAACTTAGGTTAATTATTTAACATCTCTGGGCCTCAGTTTCCTCATGAGTTAAGTGAAATACTTGTGCTATATAATCTGTAAACACTAATCAATAAAGTGCTACAGTTCTGTTGGTAGATTTGTTAGTTGATCTGGAAAGCATTTTGAAGCTCTGCTTAAAAATAAGTGAATAAAAAATAAAAAAGTGAATACCTCTGACCCAGATGTCTCACTGCTGGGCATATGGCCCCAAAGAAGTCAAATATAAAAAGAAAGTTCTCATATTCACAAAAAACATTCATAATAGCACTTTTACTGGTAGCAAATAATTGGAAGCAAAGTAAATGATAGTGGAGTGGAGAATGGATAAGTAAATTGGATGACATGATAAGACTTATGTGACCTGATACAGGGAGAAATAAGCTAGATTAGCAAAATAATAAACACAATGACTACAAAAATGTAAGTAAAAAGGACAAAATGAGGAAAATGAATATTGAAATTAAAAGACCAAATAAATTGGATCTAGAAAATAATTGAGAAAGTGTACTTCACTCTTTCTTTGAAGAGGTGGATGACAAAATTTTCCATTTCTCCTTCCACAATTATGCTCACATCAGATCCATTCATTTTAATTATACAGCTTCCATCTTAGTTTGGATCCTTTTATCTCTACTCTAGATTATTGAAACAGTCTCCTAATTGATTCCCTTGACCCAGTCTCTCCCCACTTTATCCTTCACACTGTTGTCAAAATGGTTTTCTTTTTAAAAAGTTTCCAGATACCCAGGAAAATCCCCAAATGCTTTTATATGTAACTATGAATCAGTTTCACATAGCTTAATTATTAAAAGTATATATTAATTCCATATTTCCTTTCAAAACTGTCTGGTTTGTTTATGCTGCTTGCTAAATTACCTTTTATTCTCTTCTATGGATGAAAAAATGTTTCAGTGCTCCTCTTTTATTTGGCATGACTCTTTTAAATACTTCTTCTCTTCTCAAATATCCTCCTTGTATTGCCAACCACTTAACACCTTGCTTCAAGTGTGATTGTATCAAGTATTACAATCCAGAACTTCCTGTTGTAACAGGGGCAAAACAGGGAGGAGCTAATGCCTTAAATAAGGAAAAGCCCAAGCCAAGAGAGGCCAGAATTTCTCTCAGTACACATTTGGAGGCTGGGCTGTTAGTGTTGGACTGAGGACTGAACTGAGAATTGAGAAGAACTGAGAAGAGAAGTGAGAAGTGAGAAGTGAGACAGAACTTCTTGGAATAAGCTGCATGGAGGCTGTGAAGGAGTGAAGAAAGTGATTTTGATTTTAAGAACAGAATTTGTGGTGGTGGAGCTTCTTCAGAGAGCCAGCCGAGCTGCCAGAGGAAGCATGGCTGTGGTGTTGGTATTTTGTCTGTCTGTTTTGGGTCTATGTTGATTTCACAGGCAGAAAGTGAATTGAGATGATAGTGCTGACCCTGTGTGTGAATGTTGTAATTTGGCTAATCTTGATGTTTGTGAAGATATTGTTTTGTCTCTTGTCTGTTGTTGTTTTCTCTTCCCAGGAACAGAAACTGTGAAGGACTTGAGGTGGACTGGACACTGTGAGATTCAATGTGGAACAGGAACTGCACAGAGAGCTGGACAAGGAACTGGGAGCTGTCTGCCTTTGAACTCAGGTGCCAGCTGTTTATATTTGGGCAGGAACTGGAACCATGGAAGAGGAACCATGGAAGCTGAGAGCCTGCCTCCAGTCAAGATGAAAAGACCTCTCCTTGGGTATTTAATGCTGACTGATGAAATTGTAACTTATTTGTGACCTAGGGGTGGATGATGACCTTTGTATTTTCCACTACCCCCTTAAGAGAGTACTGAGTAGTTACTGATGAAAATGTAACTACTTGTAACCTAGGGGTAGATGGCCTTTGTACCTTTCACTACCCCTTAAGAAGGTACTGAGTAGTGATTGATGATATTACTTTGACTTTCGTACTATGTGATTTAATTAAGAATGTTGTGATTGACTAAATGAATGTACTTTGCTTAAAACTATGTGACCATGTTGGTGAAAAATATGTGGCTACTTAACATTGTGTTGTAACATTGTGAATGTTGTACCTTGATTTTCTTTGGATGTTTTTCTTAGTTTATTACTGAATAAATAGATAGTTTACTATACTGTAATCAGAACTTGAAAGCTATTCATAGCAGCAGTCCTCTGGAAAGCTGGTCATGCTTGGCTTTAGACTCCCTTCATTAAAAACTGAAGGGGAAAATTCTTGTAACAATTTAGCCATTTGAAGGAAAACAGATATACAGAGGCCATGTGCAAAAATGTTTGTTTCCTCCTGCACTTTGAGTCCATCATCTCTCTTTGTCATATCTGGAGTCATGGTTGGTCATTAAATTAATCAGTTATTAAGTCTTTCAAGTTTATTTTTCTTTACAGTATCACTGTTCTCTTGATTCATCTCACTTTAGACTGCATCACACTATCCAAGAATATTTGAAATATTCTCTTTTGTCATTTCTTTTGCATAGTAATAAGGCAGTTACATGACTGAATGGATAGAGTGTTTGTGACCAGAGTCAGGAAGACCTGAGTTCAGATCTGCCCTCAGACACTAGCTGTGTGTAAGTAAGTAAGTAAGGCTTTATGTAAGAAACTGTTTACCTCAGTTTCCTCATCTGTAAAATGAGTTGAAGAAGGAAATGACAAACCACTCTAGTTTCTTTGCCAAAATTATACTGAATAGGATCACAAAGAGTTGGACATGACAGCAACAACTGAACAATAACAACATGCATGAAAATATTTATTTATAGTAAATTATGGGTGCTTCCTTTAGATTCTAGTTTTTTGATTTTCCTTTTCATCCTTCAACCTCTGTTTCAGGATAAGGAATGTTGTTTTTTCTATAGCTATTTTCTCCCACTTTTATCCTCCATTTTACCCTCCAATTCCACCCTATCCCCATGTGTTTCTCTGTTGAGTTAGATAAATTTTTACATCAAATTGTTTGTGTGTATGTGTCTATTCAACCCACCTTTTCCCATTTTAAATAAAAGGGAGGTTCACTTGATATATGTTCATTCCCCCATTCCTTCCTCTACATTTGAATGCTCCTCTTCTCACATATTCCAAGTAGGAAAAATAGCATTTCGCTTCTTTCTTCTTCCTTTCTATGCATGTTTATTTGCTTTACCCTCCCTTCTCTTTCCTCTCTGAAAACACTCAGAATCAAACCAGCCTACATTCAGAACTTTTGTTTTTAAAAATTTGTTCTTATGTAATGCTCTCAGCACCCTTGAAAAGATATTATTAAGGGATATTTGTTTCTTGTCCCTCCATTAGAATGTTTGTTCGGTCATTTCAGTTGTGTCTGACACTTTGTGACCTCATTTAGGGTTTCTTGGCAAAGATATTGTACTGGTTTGCCACTTCCTTATGCAGCTTGTTTTATAGATGAGGAACTAAGACAAACAGGGTTAAGTGACTTGTCCAGAGTCAAACAGCTAGTAAATGTCTGAGGCCAGATTTGAATTCAGAAAGATAAGTCTTGCTGAATCCAGGCCCAGCACTCTATCCATTTTGTGACCAAGCCACCCCACTAGAATGCTAGAAGGAACTATTCTTTCCAAGTACTCATATAAACTTACTTTTCTAGGTACTCTTGGGTTTGTATTTCAAAGTTTCTACTCAGATTGAATCTTATCAGGAATGTTAAAAATAATCCTATTCCATTTAACATCCACTTAACTTTGTCATTACTATTGGTTGCAAACCCATTTCTTTTATCTTTTGGAATATCATATTCTAAGGTTTCCACTTGTTTTTCCAGTATCTCTCAGGTCTTGTGACATAATAATTTTGGTTACTTGGTATTTGACTTGGTTTCTTCAAGATGCTTACAATATACTTGTTCAAAGGATTAGCTATATGTGACTTTCTCCTCATTGGTAGAGATTATTTAGTGTCACAGACCTGTGTTTCTGGGGCATGGAGAGAGAGAGAGAGAGAGAGAGAGAGAGAGAGAGAGAGAGAGAGAGAGAGATCTCATTCATGGGGGAATTTCCCTAAGTTACCACCATGCAAGCTGGGAATAGAGAAATGATTCCCCTTGAATGAGATCTGAAAGTCTCCTCCTCTTCTTCTCCAATGCTTATCAATTTTGTCTTTCTCTTACCCTGGCACAGGTCATTGAGTAATCATTTTCCAGTGAGGAAAGACTCTTATATAATTGTCCATTTGAGTCAGAAGTTATATACAGCATGTTGGTTATATACAGTATGGTGCTAGTGCTATTTTGGCTATAGATTCCTGGAACTTTTCCTCCTCCTCCCAACTGTTATCCATGAAGAAGACCAGTGGATTTTTGCTATATTCACTTTTTACTTTAGTTCTCAATTATCTGGGCCATTATAATTTTTTTTGCTTGAAATTTATTTACAAATAAAATTACAAATTTTTTCATGGCTTTCAGTGAATCCATTGATTCCTAAATTACCTTTCCTTACCTGTTATAAAAGTCTGTGGTTTTTGACTATATATATTCTTCTATTTTAATCTTTTAAGTTTGTTCTAATATATCTTGTTGTCTCATGGAATTATTGATTCCTATTTGTTCCATTCTTCTTTCAGGGAATCTGTAATTTTTATTATTTTTTTTGCAGGGCTTTTTTTTTCATTTATTATCTTTTGCTTGATTTCTTCCACATATTCACGTAGTACAGAAAATCATTTTCCCCTTGTGAGTATCCTTGAAGTTATTATGAAATTTCTTGGTTTGTCTTTTAGAAATCTCTAGATAGACAGGAATTTGTGAAATTGGTCTTTAGAAAACAAAGTCATCTCTTCAGTTATAGTCCTTGAATTAGGGCTTAGTTTCAGGGCTAGCCTCAACCCCTTGCTGTGTTTTTGGGTAGAGCAGGTTTCTGGGATAATCTTCATCTTCTGGGCTTACATCTTCCCACCTGCCCATACTGATCGCTGTCATTTAGAGTCCTTGATCATCATCAGCATCTAAGAGATCTCAGGACAGAGTTCTAGAGACATCAAAGACACTGGTCTTAGAGTGGCACAGTATGAATACTACTGCACTTCACTGGTCACTGTTGCCCCTCAGAGCTTCTATGATCAGCAATCTGGGACTTCCTGATCAACTGTGTCTTTCTTAAGGAAACCTCTTTTGTTGTTCTTGCTTTGTGCACAGAGACTTTTAGACTGTAAACATACGTGTGTATGGTACATCTCAGAAGCAGCTAGGTTGCTCAGTGGCTACAGTGCTGGGCTTATAGTTAAAACAACCCGAGTTCAAATCTGGAATCACACACTTACTAGCTATGTGACACCGGGCAAATCACTTAACTTCAGTTTGTCTTAATCCATTGGAGGCAAACAACTCTAGTATCTTTGCCAAGAAAACCCCATAGACCACACTGGCATGCTATGGTCCATGGGGTCATGAAGAGCATATACTGCAGGTATTACAGTCATAGCTACTGAATACTTAGAAAAGAAAACTTTTTGCCACCAAAGTCCTTGGTGCTACCAAATGGTTTAACATCAGACATTGATAAAATTTTGACCAGTAAAGAAGACATTAAAGAAGAATTACTATCCACTTTGCTGCTGCACCCAAAGGCCCACGGGAACTTTTAGTCATACTTGCAACCCAAACCTTTCCATATGTGTTCTCTCTCCCATTGGAACATATGTTCCTTGAGAGCAAGAATGTTATTACTTTTTTTATTTGTACGTGAAAACTTTCACACCAGTGCTTTGTACACAGTAAGTGCTTAATAAATACTTCACTCATTCATTTGTTTGTGCTTTTGTCATATTTATTCAACTAATTTTTTGTTCTCCTTAATTTTGTTCTTTCTTACAAGGGATAGCTTACTGGTGGAGGGTGGGGCTACATGTTGAGAGGTGAAATGTGGCCAGAAATGAAAGTGATGTAAAAACAAAACTTAGAATTTATTTATGTGCTTGTGTGTGTGTGTGTGTGTGTGTGTTAGACTAGATGTCACTTTAATTCTTCCAACTCTGAGATTCTGAGAGTCTGTGACTCAATGGAGAGGCTTAATTGAAGATACATGAGAGACAGAGAGCAGTTACTAAAGCTACTTCCTAGATAGCACGTTAATAAATGAGATTAAGCATGGGTAGATGTCTTCATGGGGATACCTCTTCTTTTGAGACATAATGAAAGAGGGTGATTGTGCTAAAATTTTTTGAGGAAGAGAAAAGGAAAATTGAGAGCTTTTGCAAGATAGTTTCAATTATCTTTGCAATGTAGGACACTAAATCATCAGTCATATACTTCTAGGTGATTTGGGTGAGGGTGGAGGCTTACTGAAACAGACAAAAGACCTTTCAAAACTCACATCTTTAAGCTCAAAATCTTTCTTTTTCTGAGTAGTAAATGTCTATTAGTTTTCTCCTCTTAGTTCCTAGTTCTCTAAAATCATTCATTAATTCTTTTGATAAATATGTGCTAATATTCTTTATTCATGCAGAAACAGGCTCCAATAGAAGTGTACTTCCCCCTTCCTCCATTTCCTACTTCCCCACTCCAGTCCCACTAGATCCCATCTAATGTATAAGGTGAGAACAATCACTGGCAGGAACCCTTCTACCCCAACCTTCCTGCCCAAATTCTCTTTTTCTTTCCACTTTCTAGAGTGACACTGACAACCATTTCCACCCCTTCAGTAGGCCAGAATTCTAGTTCCACTGAGAATCTTAGGTCCATTCTCTACTTCCCAGTGGTAACAGGCTGTATTCTTCCTTTCATTTCAATCTTCAGAATACAGTTGACTGCTCTTAGAGCTTACTTGAACTAAGAGTCACCAACTACAATCCTTCTAGTAAGATGGAAGATCACCATATCTTATTATCTGTTCTGCCACTACATCTAAAGATCCTCCTCGCATTATCACTTGCCTGCCCTCCAGATCCCTGAGCACTACCACCTGACTTACATTTATACCTTTAGGACTTTTGGTATTTTAATTTGACCTGCAACTGGACATCATGATATGTGTTGTCTCCTCCAAGTTGAGTGTGAGCTCATCATCAGGGACTGTATCTATTTTCTATTTATGTTTCTAGTACTTTGAACTTAATAAGTGATTTTTCAGTCATTAAACTATTTTTATGTTCCATGTTTTATACTAGGTAATAGGGGTGATAAGCTATGTAGTCAGATGAACATAATAAAAATTTGAATATATACATTATATAACAAATAGATTCTTTACAGAAATGATTGGGGAAGGTTCGAGGAATCATGCAGCATTTGAGGTAGTCCTTGAAGGATGGATATATAAGAAGTTCAATATCAAAAGTCATGGAGACTGAAGGGACAGTAAGACAGAGGAAAGATATGACATACCTTTTGGCAACCAGAAAATTGAATTGATGGACTCGGGGTCAAAGAAGGAATGAAATGGACAAAGGAGACAAGATGGTGAGTGGAACAAAGAAAATTTCGTGGTCTGCTCTTGTCTATACCCCACTGTTCCATTAGTAATGAGCAAGACATGATAATAGGCACTTGGAATTGTATGCAAGTGACAGGATGTTAAAAAGGAAGAGTACTGGTCATAGGAAATTCTGTCTCCCCCTGAGTCTATGTCTTGTACCACAAGGAGGAGCCAATAAAGAATTACTAAGTCCTCAATCTAGCACTGGGGTTCTACTTGGATATGTGAACCAGTCACTTGGCAAGTCTGTGTTCCTTTGCCTGCTTACAGGATGAGAAACTGTTAGAGTATTAATCAGACTAAATTATATCTGTCTTGGAAATCCTGAGTCCATAGGGACCTCCGGCTTGCCTGGGCTTAGGGGAATTTGAGGGCACACAGTTACAAGAGTAGATGTTTTATTACATATTTTTTAAAAAAAATCTTTGTTGGGGTGGTTAGGTGGAGCAGTGAGTAAGAGCGCCAGCCTTGGAGTTGGGATGACCCAAGATCGAATCCGGCCTCTGAAAATGAGCACCCACACATAAATAATGACTAGCCATGTAACCTTGAGCAAGTTACTTAACCCCAATTGCTTATAAAAAAAATCTTTGTTTTTGATATCATTCAAAAAGTAAAACGGTATTTGGTTAAGCATGTTCTTTCTGTTTTCATGCATGACTGACTATATGCCTATATTACAAGACTAACACTCAATGAACAATAATAAAGAAGGAAAGAAGTGGTATTTCTAGTAGGTGGGGGCTCAGAGCTAAATGCATAATCTACATTTACCATACTTCTCTGATTAAAGAGATGATAGCAGACCTGGGGGGATATAAGGTTGTCCATTATCTGAGAAACAAAGAGTATTTGTCATGTTTCTAGAATGCCTGCTCAGTGGGATGAAATATGTGACCACCAGGCCTAGTGTGGGACTTTTTAGTACCAGATCCTTTCCACTGAATAGGACCAAGCAGGTGGGAGGTGGATAAGTACAGACACAAGAAGTGGTCCAGTTTGGTTGGAGACAGTTTGGTAAGAAGAAAGGAGAGGAGACTACACTGGGAAAAATGAAATTTTGGAGGACTTTGATTATCAAATGAAGTTTGGGTGTCATTCAAGAGACAATTCCTGCTGTTTTAATGTATACTGGTCAGATATAGTTTGGAGGCTGTTTTGTAGATTAATGAAAAATAATAGGAATACCACTGGGAAGTAGAGAATGGACCTAAGATTCTCAGTGGAACTAGAATTCTGGCCTACTGAAGGGGTGGAAATGGTGTATAGGAATAGGAATAGTGTATATAGGAGTGTGTGTGTATGTGTGTGTGTGTGTGTGTGTGTGTGTGTGTGTGTGTGTCTGTGTGTGTCTGAGTGCATATGCCTAAAATTTTGTGATAATAGGGAAAAGGAAGGACAGCAATCTCATGAAGGTTTGTGATTTGGAGAATGACTATAAAAAGCTATGAAACTAAGAGCTAATGAAATGAAGCATGTTCAGCAAACTTTAAAGCGCTATAGAAATGTCAGTTCTTATTAGGAATATTCATTTGATGAAGAGTTTTTCTAATTGTGTTAGAAAGGGCACAATAATTAGAGAGACGTGATTTGAAATCTGGCCCAGATACTTACTGTGTAATTCTTGGCGAATATATAGCTCTTCAGAACTTTAGTTTTCCTGCACATTACCAACATGGGGTTCTGGATGGGACCTCAAAAGTCATTTTGTCACAACTTTATCCCCCCATTTTACATATAGAGAAAGTGAGCACCAGGGGCATTAAATGACTTTCCTTAAGCTTCTTGTGAAAAAAGAACTTTGCAAACTTTAAAAAGTGCTATAGGAGTGGCAATTATTATTGTGTTAGCCTCCTTGTTCTGCTACAGGAGGTATTTTTTGAGAGTTTGGATGAACAGTTGTTATATTAAAAAAAATATGGACACAAAAACTTGTAACATTTATTTTGATCATTTTTCTGTTTTCTCTTTTCCCAAGTCACTAAAAATTCAGTTACAACTAGCCTGACATCAGTATTTCAAAAATCCTCTGGCAGGATACAGGACTTTGATTATGATATTTTGCTCTTCTGGCATCTAGATTTTTCCCTCTTTGTATCTATTCTCTCTCTCTCTCTCTCTCTCTCTCTCTCTCTCTCTCTCTCTCTCTCTCTCTCTGCCTCCTCACTGTTAATAAATTATCATTTGTATTTACTAAAGATTCTATTGTCTCCTTCACTGCCTCTGCAGCCTTTATTATATGAGCTGTACTTGAACTAGACCTTGTCACTGATGTTAACCTTTTCTGAAATCTTCCTTTCTTTCTTATCTTCTGCTTTTCCTTAGCATTTATTACAGTCCTTTTGATTCATTGTAAAATAAATGGCTTATCCTTTGGCTCCAATCTGATTCTTATGTTTTCTGGTTCATCTATGTTATAACCTTTTCACTTATTCCTTACTGCTATTGCTATTGCAGAGAAGCCTAACCCTGGGGCAAATATCACTTTATCTCTAAACAGTAAGAGGAAACAAAGAAGCATCCTTTTTTCCCAACCTGTCTTCACTTGTAGTTGACTGCTTCTGTTCTCTGAATCTGTGATCCATGTATCATGGGTACCAAAGTTTTCTGATATGAAAGTAGAATTCAATGATTAGGTCATACTAACATGAAAAGTTGTATGGAATAATGGAAAGAATACTAACATGGAAGTCAGGAGACCTGGGTATAGGTCCTAGCTCTGTCACTAACTAGTTGTTTGACATGGAACAAATCATATTCCATCTTTGAGTCCCAGTGCCCTCATCTTTAAAACCAACGGGTTGGATCAGACCATTTCCAAGGTCTCTTTCTACCCTGTGCTCTTTGATTCAATAATTCTAAATAATATCCTACTTATGGTTTACTATCTTTATCAGTAACTTAAGGAAAATTTATTGTTGTTGTTCAGCCATGTCTAATTCTTCATGACCCCATTTGGGGTTTTCTTGGCAAAAATATTGGAGCAGTTTGCCATTTTCCTTCTCCAGATCATTTTACAAATGAGAAAACTAAGGTAAATAGGGTGAAGGGACTTGCCAATGGCTACAAAACTATCATTGTTTGAGGTCAGATTTGAACTCAAGTCCTCCTGACTCTAGGGCTGAAATTCTGCCCACTGTGCCACTTGGGGAGAGTAGAATGGCATAATTGTTGAAACAGCTAGATACTCTGTGATGACAGATACTTTACCTAGTCAGATGTCATGCTTGAAGCACTTCTCTCAATAGATCAGTAGTAGATCATAAATGATGTTATGGTAATGATTTTGTGTCAGATGTTCCAAGTAAACAGTCACTCTATCTGCAACTAAGCAATTTAGAAATGCAATCTCATCTCAGGCAGACCATCTTTCCACTCTTAGTGCTTTCTTCTAACCTTCTCAATAGCCATCCCTTTAGCCAATATTTTTGCCTGGCTGTGACTCAAAATATTCCTTTTCTAACATTCAATCAAAAGTCAAAGAAGGTAGAAATTTAGGGTGATTCCTTGCTCCTTTGTGTTCTTTTTCTTTATAGTAGTCCAAGGACTGATGACAACTGGCAAGTGACAGTTTGATTCTTGTATCCAAAAGTAAGAATTACTCTCAAGCGAAATAGATCCAGCACTTTAAATGACAATTCTACTAAAAGGTGTTTTTTTTTTCTTTTTGGATAGGATTTGTGATGTCATTGGTACAGACAACTCCCAATAATTAAATTCTTTACCAAGTAACTGCTCAGGGTTTTACTTCTAATACCCTTAGCAGGGTTAGGATCACACCCAAAGGAATAATTTTATTTCTACCCTGTCTCTTCTCACTCCAGGTAGGTTAGTCTTATTCAGGTTAACAATATTGGAACTACATTTTACTTTTCCATTTTCCTAAGATTCAAAGTCCAATAAATTTTCAAGTACTATGGATTCTACCTTCCCATGTCTTTTACTCACACAACTTCTAAGTCCTTATCACCTCTTGTAGAAACTAATCCTGCCACTTCCAGCCTCTCTCTTCTCCACTTTATCTTCTCCACAGCTACCAAATTGATACTACAAAATTCAGATCTAACCATTTTACCCTTTCCCAACTTCACATGAATATAAACACACACTCAAAATTCTTCTTTTTTTACAAAACTGGGAAAATTAACTCTTTTGTCTCATGTGGTTTTCATTTATGATTTTTTGAAACATAGCTCTAGAAAACCAGACTCTAATAAAGCCCATTGGGATTCAGACGGAACTACTTGACTATGCCTTTAAACCCAAATTATTCTGGCTTTCACTGATTAGCCAATAATAGATCCCAGACCAGCCTTCACTTGATTGGGTTTTGATGGCTCTGAGTACATGTTGTTTATTTGTTTGGCTGTTGTCCTTTCTTCACGAAAAAGACCAAAAGGACATTACAATGCTAAAGTTAAGTTTCAGTGTGTTGGACTGTGGCTGATCAGACCAATACAAACTCAAAATGTTCTACCACATGTCAGGCACAAAAAGTCCATGTGAATTTTTGGGGTAAATTCTCTAAATTTCCACATCCTGCATTTTCCTTTTGAGCTGCTTCAATTCTCCTTTGCTCATAGAGCACAGATCCTTCTTTGATGTGGTCATGCCATGCTGAGTGGTCCTGTGCCAGTGTCTCCCATGTCACACAATCAGTTCCAAAGTTCTTGAGAGAGACCTTGAGAGTCTCCTTGTATCGCTTCTTCTGACCACCAGGTGAATGCTTGCCCTGTATGAGTTCTCAATAAAAGTCTTTTTGGCAAACATACATTTTGCATTTGAACAATGTGTCCAGCCCATCAGAGTATAGCTCTCTAAAGGAGAGTTTGAATACTTGGCAGTTTAGTTCGAGTAAGGACCTCAATTTTGCCAGGTGATCTTCAGAATCTTCCTATGACAATTCAAATGAAAGCAATTCAGTTTCCTGGCATGGCACTGGTAGACGATCCAGGTTTCACAGGCATACAACAATGAGGTCAGTACAATGGCTCTGTAGACCTTCAGTTTGGTAGTAAGTCTAATACCTCTCCTCTCTCACACCTTCCTTCAGAGCCTCCCAAACACTGAGCTAACTCTGGCAATGCATGTGTCAACCTCATTTTCAATGTGTACATCCCTGGAAAGTATACTACCAAGGTAGGTGGACTTAGCCACAGCATTCAAAACTCCTCAATTTGCTGTAACTGATGGTTCCACATATGGATGGTGTGGTCGTGGTTGATGGAGCACCTGTGTTTTCTCGGTGTTGATTGTTAGGCCAAAATCAGCACAAGTGCAGAGAATTGATCCATACTTTGTTGCATCTTAGCTTCAGAGGCCCTGAAGGCCAAAGACCTATGGTATATCTCAACTACTCAGTGCTGATGGAGTCACATTGATTAGTGATAAGGAAATGATCCTAGAGAGATGGGCTGAACACTTCCATAGTGTTCTCAACAGACCATCCTCAATCAATGCTGAGGCCATTGACTGTTTACGGCAGGTTGAAGTCAATCCCTCCCTAGCTGAAGCTCCAAATAAAGAAGAGATTTTGAATGCCATTAGGCTCCTTTCATGTGGCAAAGCACCCAGTACTGATTCTATTCCAGCTGAGATTTACAAGGTAGGGGGTCCATTGTTCATATAAAATCTGACTGAATTTTCCATATTATATGGCAAGTGGAGGTTACCCCCTAGGAGTTCAAGGATGCCTCCATTGTCCATCTTTATAAAGGTAAAGGAAATTGATTGTCCTGTGACAGTCACAAGGAGGGTCTCTCTCTTAGTTACTGCTGGCAAGATTCTTGCCAGAGTCCTCCAGGTGAATGCTGATCCTTCACCTGGAAGATGGTCATCTGCCTGAGGGCCAGTGTGGCTTCAGAAAGTGATGGGGAAGAAAGTCTATATGGTGTTTGCTGCCTGACAACTGTAGGAAAAATGCCAGGAGCAGAACCGAGGTCAATACACATTTGTAGACCTGACCAAGGCCTTTGATACTGTCAGCGGTGAGGGCTTATGGAAAATTATGTCAAAATTTGGTTGCCTGGAGAAGATCATCAGCATTGTATGTCAATTTGATGACAGCATGCTTGCCCGGGTTCTAGATAATGGACAATGCTCTCGTGCCTTCACAGTCACCAGTGGAATGAAACAAGGCTATATGCTTGTTCCCATGCTTTTTAGCATGATATTTTCAGTCATGTTGTCATATGCTTCCAATGAGGATGAGCACAGCATCAAGGTCAGCTACCGTACCTTGTGAATGTAAATAGCCAATGTTTCCATTCCGTTCAGAGGGTATTCCCCTCCCAGACTGATTCTTTTGTGAAGGCAATAGTGACAGTTCCTAGACCTCTCAGGGCATCTTTTGCCTCAATTATTACCTACCTTTTAATTATTGAATGGGCATTGCCTCAGACAATTGAGACTGCAGAAAGACATATCTTTAAAAGTCCATCATCTCCCACTGCATCCTTGGCCACTGACAACATCTTGCCACTGGACTACAATGACTATAGAGGATATAATGAGGCTGATGACTTTCCACAGCTTTGTCTTACTTGAATTTAAATCACTTGCAACTCAATGGGTTGCTCTCCTGATGTTACTGTCCTCTTCAAGAAGGAAGTAAGAACAACAAAGGACATAGTATTTGATCAGGCATTTTATCTCCGTATTCCGTGTTTTTTGCATAACTCTTCCCTTGTATGTTTGGAATACATTCATTCCCTCTTTACCTCTACTTACTAAAACCATGTCTTCCTCCAAAGTTTTGATGTCACTTCCTACAGGTGACATCTTGACACCCTCTGTGGCTAACGTCACTTTCTTGAAATTACTTTCTTTTAGTTTGTTTATACTTATACTCCACCTCCCTCCCCCAGAAAGTAACCACCTGGAAGGCAGGGACAGTCTTTTTTTTGTGTTAATATTCCTAGCACCTGGCATGGTTCCTTGCACCAAACAGATGCTTAATAAATGCTGGTTAAGGTAAAAAGTGGAATCTGTCTGAGCTTTAGACTACTGAAAGGTTAGGGGCTTGTTTCTGTCCCTTTACAGGTAGAATATACACTTTCTGGTCCCGGATTCTATTTTTTATTGTCCAGATTTTTCTCTTCAGTTTCTGATACTGAATTATCCTGTGTTTCCATCTGGAATCCTAACTCTTTTGTTCCAGAGACTCTTTGTCATCTCCTTATCATCTTGCTATTTAGTCTTTTTTTGGCTTCTTATTCATCCTGTCTCTTACCTCATATCAAGTTGTAACTGTATTTCTCCTTGTTTTTTCATAGCAATTGAGGAAGAAAACAATGAAAATTTTAGAATGTAACCTTCATTGTAGGTTGCACAAATTTAGACCCCACTGAATATCAATAAAGATACGATATGGTGGCCAGATTGATAATCCAGAAATTTGCTATCCTTCATGAACTAACAAATTATAAACCCCCACAATACCAATAGACTCCAAAAACATCCTTCAGCTTTCAATAAATACATTGCAGAAGTTAGTGTATTCTCAAAGATGTAACTTTTTAAATAATAATCTGGATGTAAAATTGATTCATAAAAGTGTATGAACAATACTTTCCTAGATTTTGACATGCCAGATATAAATTTATAACTTCTAAACACTGTAATAGTGTAAATATGGAAGACCAGTAGAGGAGATCAAAACTATCTAGGAGCAGCATGAGGTGCATATTGGCCCTGTCACCCTGTCTACCACTGAATATGTTGTCAATGAGAATGCAGAAGATGAGCTAATATCCAGAATGTTATTTAATTTTAAAAAGGAATCATTTTCAGAGGGTGGGGGCCAAGAGGCAGAGTAAAAGCAGGGACTTACCTGAGATCTCCCACAAAATCCTTCAAATACCTCTAAAAAGTGAATCTGCACAGATTCTAAAGCATTAGAATCCACAAGGAGACAAAGTGTGATGGATTTCCAGCCCAAGACAGTCTAGAGGGTTAACAGAAAGAATCTGTTGCACCAGTCTGGGAGAGGAGTACAGTCTAGTGCACAGGCTGTACCAGCCCAGACCAACCATGGCAAGGCCAGAGCAGACCCCAAGAAACTGAATCACTGGCAGCAGTTGCAGTTCCCAGACCTCTCAATACAGGAGGGAGGTCTCTCAGAAGTGGGTGAGAGACCCGTGCAGTCCCGTGCAGAGCTTGCAGCAGTGACAGCAGCTACCCCTGGGACTATTAGCCCATACAACCGAATGTTTGAAAGTCACCTATTTAAACTTCCAAGAGCTAAGATGGTAAACAATAAATTGCTTTTACTCCCCCTCTACCCAACTTCCCCCCCCCCCCACTGTTCACCTTGAAAAACCCAGAGAATATTGCCTCAGGAAAAATCCTGGAATAGTGAAATAGTGGTCAGCAGAAAGAAGGGGTAGGACAGACTTTTAGGTGGGGAGGCTAGGGAGATTAACAGAAAGTGGCTAAAAAGAACCAGTACAGGACAGGAGGCATCCAACCAAGCCAGCAGCAAGCCTCACCTCGGTATACCAGCTGGAGATCCAGAGCCCTAAGGTGGTGGAACCAGCAAGCGCCAAAACCAGGACCCCAGGCATGCCTTTGTATAGCCAGGGGAATTGGCAGATACCAGCTTGGACAGGCGTCCACAAGTGGCTGAGCCTACCTGTACTCCATCACAGTACTAGGGGAGGAGGAGGGAGGAGACCTCTAGTGGCCAAATCACCCATCAACCACACCTAACACCTCAAACTTCAGTGGAATCCCAGGAACACAGAAAGTCCTCACATGTCCTCAGCACACACCAGCCATCTCCAGCTCAGCACCAGGTAAGCTACAGCACTGTATAGCTTCTAGCTGCCAGAACCAGAGGCCACAGCACACAAAGCCAGTAACTAGGTCCTTAGCCCCCAGCACAAGAAGCATGGGACAAAGTCCCCTGTGCCCCCAAAACAGGGATCCACTTTAAAAGCCAGGAAAAAGGCAATCTCAATGAGAAAAAAGCATCCTAGAAAATAAAAATCCATAGATTCTTACTATGGGGACAGGGAAGATCAAAATGTGAATTCAGAAGAGGACATCTGAAACCTTAAAAGGGAATATGAACTGGTCTCAAGTCCAAAAAGCATTCTTGGAAGAGGTCAAGAAGGATTTCTAAAGTCAAATTAGAGAGGCAGAAATAAAAAAAAAAACAATAATTTCTTTAAAAGTACTATTGACAAAATGGAAAAAAATCACTGAAGAGAACAATTTTTTAAAAGTTAAATTGGCCAAATGGATGAGGTACAAAAGCTAACTGAAGAAAACAATTAGTTAATTGGGCAAGTAGAAGCTAATGACTCTATGAGGCATCAAGAATCAGTCAAATAAAATCCAAAAAATGAAAAAAAAACCAGAAGAAAATATAAAATATCTCATTGGAAAAACAACTGATCTGAAAAATAGGTCCAGGAGAGATAAGGATTATTAAGAATTATTGGTGTAGTGGAAAAACACAATGATAAAAAGAGCCTGGACAGTGTCTTCCAAGAAATCATCAATGAAAACTGCCCCCCTCCCCACCAAGGTTCTAGAAGGGTAAAATAGTCATTGAAAGAATCCACTGTTCACCTCCTGAAAGAGATACCAAATTGAAAATGCCAAGGAATATTGTAGTCAGATTCCAAAATTATCAAGTAAAAGAGAAAATACTGCAAGCAGTCAGAAAGAAACAATTAAAATATCATGGAACTACAGTCAGGATCAGACAGGACCTTGAAGCTTCTATATTAAAAGATCAGAGAGATTAGAATATGATATTCTGTAAGGCAAAGGAGCTTGGATAGCAAATAAGGATCAACTACCCAGCAAAATCAAATCTTTCAGGCAACAAGATGGACATTCACTGAAATAAGGGACTTCCAGACCTTTCTGATGAAAAAGCCAGAGCTCAATGGAAAATTTAATCTTCAAATACAAGAATCAAGAGAGGCATAAAAATGGAAACAGAAAAAAAAGATAAAAATACATGTTATTCAATAAGGGCAAACTGTAAATTTTGAGAATTGTATCTTTATTACAACATGTGAAAGGGATATACATAGACAGAGGGTGTGGGAATAAATTAAAGAATGTGATGCTAAAAAACATAATTAAGGAGTGCAAAGTGATGGTAATGGGAGAAGAAGAAAGGAGGAGGCAGAAAAGGGTAAATTACATCACATGAAGAGGCACAAAAATATATTATAATAGAGGGAAAGAAAGGAGGGAAATGAGCATTGTTTGAATTTTCATCAGATTTGGTTGGAGGAGGGAAAATATACTCAGTTAAGCATAAAAATCTAACTTGCCTTATAGGTAATAGGAGGGGAAATGGGAAAGGGGAAAAAAGGAGAGGGTGGTTAGAAGGGAGAGAAGAAGTAGTAAGGGAAAAGGGAAAGAAAATGGAGGGGGGCTGATAGAACGGAGGAAGATGGATAGGGGTATAAAGCCAAGCACGAGTGGCTTTCCAGAGGACAGCTGCTGTGAACAGCTTTCAAGATTCTGGTTACATAGTATAGTGAACACTCCATTTATTCAGTAACAAATCAGAGCAAAACATTCAGAGAAAATCAAGGTACAGCATTCACAATGTTACAACTTATCACAGAAAATTAAAATATAGCATTCGCTATATCACAATAACTCAACAAATTATCACTAAAATGGCCACATAATTTTCACCAAAGTGGTCACATAGTTTTGAACAAAGTACAATCATTTAGTCAACCAATAACTTAGCAACTCCATCATTCAATCACAAAGTTCAAAAGGTCAAAGTCCTCCACCCATGGGGAACACTAAGTTACAAATCAGTCACTATTCAATCAACAGTTACCACTAAGTCATCAGTCACTATTCAGAACCCTCTTAAGGGGTAGTGGAAAATACACAGGCCATCCATCCCTCAGTCACAAGTAAATCACAATTTCATCACTACTCAATACCCATGGAGAGGTCTTCTCATCTTGACTTGAGGTATGTGGTGCCAGTTCCTATCCAAATCTAACCAACTGCCACCTGAGTTAAAAGGCAGACAGCTACCAATTCCTTGTCCAGCTCTCTGTGTATTTCCTGCTCCATATTGAAGCTCACACTGTCCAGTCCATCCCAAATCCCCCACAGTCTCTGTTTCTGGGAAGATGAGGCTCAACAAAGCCAAAAGAACATTCATGCACATTAACAAAGCCACAACAACATTTGTACAAAATACCGGCATCATGCTCATGCTTCCTCAGTTTTCTGCAGCTTTGGCTGGCTCATAGGAATCCTCAGCAGCTCCATTTGGTCCTTGGAAATCCTCAGCAGCTCCAGCTGGCCCTCAGAAGTCTTCAGGAGCTTCATTTTCAAAATAAAAATCACTTTCTCCCATTTTCAAAATCAAAATCACTTTATCCATGTAAGTTCCAGTCCAAAAGCAGCAGCCCAGCCTCCAGGTGCTCATCCCAAGAAGTTCTGACTTTCCCAGGTGGGGTTTTTCCTTATATACAGTATTACTCCTCCCTGTTCAGCCCCTTCCTGTTACATCAGCAACAGGGGTTCCCTCTTCAGCCCCTTTCTGTTATGTCAGCAACAGGAGTTTATAACTTCTGTTTCTTTAACAGAGGCTTAATTCGAAACTAGGTGCTAAGTACCTGTCAGCTTAGCAATACAAAAGGATCTTCAAATTTCATTACTATTACAGGGGGGCAGTGGTCAAAAGCAAAACTCTTTTAAGGAGGGAAAGGGAGAAAGGGAAAATAGAAGCATAAACAGGGAGGGGGGAAATAGGATGGAGAAAAAGATGCAGATAGTAATCATAACTGTGAATGTGAATATGATGAACTCTACCATAAAACAGAGTTGTATAGTAGAGTGGACTAAAAGCTATAATGCTACAACATGTTGTTTACAAGAAACACATTTGAAACAGAGGGATACACTCAGGGTAAAGGTAGGACTGGCATAAAATATATTATGCTTCAGTTGAAGTAAAAAAAAAAGCAAGGGTAGCAATCCAAATTTCAGACAAAGCAAACATAGATCTAATAAAAAAAAGAGTTAAATAAGGAAAATATATCCTTCCAAAAGGCACCATAGATAATGACATAATATCATTTTAAACATTTATGCACCAATTGGTATAGCACCCAAAATCATACAAGAGAAGTTAAGAGAGTTACAGGAAGAAATAGATATCAAAACTGTACTAGTGGGGGACATCAATCTGCCCCTCTCTGAACTTGATAAATCTAACCTCAAAATAAACAAGAAAGATGTTAAGTAGGTAAATAGAACTTTAGAAAAGGTAGATATGGTAAACCTCAGGAGAAAACTGAATGGGGATAGAAAAGAGTATACATTTTTCTCAGCAGTTATACATACACATACACAAAAACTGGCCATGTACTAGGGCATAAAAACCTCACAATCCAGTGCAGAAAGGCAGAAATATTAAATACATCCTTTTCAGATCATGATGTAATAAAAATAACATGTAATAGAGTCATGAAAAGATAGGCTAAATATTAATTGGAAACTAAATAATCTAATCCTAAAGAATGAGTGGGTCAAACAGCAAATCATAAAAACAATCAATAACTTCAAGAAAATGACAATAATGACACAATATACCAAAACTTATGGGATGCAGAAAGTGATTCTTAGGGGATCTCTTAATGCTTATATGAATAAAATAGAGAAAGAGGAGATCAATGAATTGGGGATGTGACTGAAAAAGCTAGAAAAGGAACCAATTTAAAGTCCTCAATTAAATAACAATTTAGAAATACTGAAAAACAAAGGAGAGATTAATAAAACTGAAATTAAGAAAACTATTGAACTAATAAATGATATTAAGGACTGGTTTTACGAAAATAAATAGAAATATTGATAAACCTTTGGTTAATTTGATTTTAAAAAAGAAAAAATCCAAATTACAAGTATCAAAAATGAAAAGGGTGAATTCACCACTAATGAAAAAGAAATTAAAACAATAAGTAGGAATTATCTTGCCCATTTGTATGCTGATAAATTTTACAATTTTAGTGAAATGAATGTATATTTATGAAAATATACATATAAATTGCCCAGATTAACCAAAGAATAAGTAAAATACTTAAATGACCCCATCTCAGAAAAAGAAATTGAACAAGCCATCAATGAGTTCCCTATGAAAAATTCTCCAGGTCCAGATGGATTTACAAGCAAATTCTAACAAACATTTAAAGAAAAATTAATTCCAATATTGTATAGACTATTTGGGAAAATTGGTGAAGAAGGAGTTCCACCAAATTATTTTAATGATATAAATATGATACTGATACCTAAACTGGGAAGAGTCAAAACAGGCAAAGAAAATTATAGACCAATTTCTGTAATGAATTTAGAGATAAAAACTGTAAATAAATGCTACAAGTGTTATTATGCTATATATGTATTATTGTTATTGTTGTTATTATTATTACATTCATTTGGCCACATAGCTATTAAGTATCAAAGATGGAATTTGAAGCTGAGTCTTCATGATTCTAAGTCCAATGCTCTATCCACAATGTCATACAACTTATTCTATTATTATTAATTATAATATATTATATTTTCAGCATGCTTACTAGTTTACTAAGTGCTTTCATCACCATGAATCTGTAAAGTAAGAATTATCAAGTGCTATTAGGCTCATTTTAAAGAGGAGATTATAGAACCTCAGAGAAATTAAATGACTGTCCCATGGTTTTAGCTAGTAAGTGTTATAGGGTTGGGGAATTAGATGACTTGGTGGATAACAGTTTTGGACTTGGAGTCAGGAAGACATGAAGTCAGATCTAGTCCTAGATTCTTGCTTTGTGACTCTCGATAAATCATTTAATCTCTGCCTCAATTTCCTCATCCATAAATGAAGATAATGATTGTAGCTATTTCTCTGGGTTGTTGTGAGGGTAAAATTAGATAATATTTACTTTTCAAAATGTAAAGCATTAAAGTTTTAGCTGTTATTGTTGTTAAATTCTAATCTCAAGCCCAGATCTCTTGACTCAAAGTCTGGTATTCTTTTATTTAGCCTAATCATTTTCAGTCTTCCACTGAAATAAACAAGGCCCTTCCCACTCCATACTACCAAAAAGAGGGAAAAAAAGAACTTTGTTCTATCAGATGTTTAGGTCTTAAACATTCTGAGAAATGAAAATCATTTCCTTAACTTATAAACTAGCTAACATTTCTTTATTGAAAAAAAAATGCTATTTATTTTTCAGTTTTCAACATTCATTTCCACAGGATTTTGAATGCCAAATTTTCTTACCATCTCTCCCCTACCCCCATCCCAAAATAGCAAATGTATTGAATACCCTTTCCCAAATCTGCTTTCTCTTATATCCCTCCATCCCCCACCCCTTACTTTTTTGTAGGGCAAGATGGATTTCTATACCCCATTGACTGTATATCTTATTTCCTGGTTGCATGTAAAAACAATTTTTTAGCATTTGTTTTAAAACTTTGAGTCCCAGATCCTCTTCTTTCTGACCTCCTCACCCACACCTACTGGGAAGACAAGTATTTCAATACAGGTTGTAAATGAATAGTTATACAAAACATTTCCATTGAGTCATGTTGAGAAAGACTAGCTATATTTCCCTCTATCCTATCCCACACCCCATTTATTCTATTCTCTCCTTTGACCCTGTCCTTTTCAAACGTGTTTGCTTCTAACTACCCCCCCCCATTTATTCCATTTTCTCCTTTGACCCTGTCTGTTTTCAAAAGTGCATGCTTCTAACTACCCTTTCCCCCAATCTGCCCTCCCTTCTATCATCTCCCCTCTTATCTCCTTCCCCTCTGCTTTCCTGTAGGGTAAGATACCCAACTGAGTGTGTATGTTATTTCCTACTTGAGTCAAATCCAATGAGAGTAAGGTTAACTCATTCCCTTTCACCTTCCTGCTCATCCCCTCCATTGTAACAGCTTTCTCCTGCCTCTTTTATGTGAGATGATTTACCCTATTCTATGTCTCCTTTTCTCCTTCTCTCAATATATTCCTCTCTCACCTCTTAATTTTATTTTTTAGATATCATTCCTTCATATTCAACTCCTCCTGTGTCCTCTGCCTATAAATACATGCACACACGAATACACACACACATATTATATATATATATATATATACACACACATATATATATATACACACACACATACATGTGTATGTTACATATATATAGGTACACAATACATATACACATGCATATACATATATATGTATATACATATACACACACATATATTCCCTTCAACTATCCTCATACGGAGAAAAGTCTCATGAGTTACAAATATTATCTTTCCATGTAGAAATGTAAATAGTTCAACTTAAATAAGTTCCTTATGACGTCACTTTCCTGTTTACCTTCTCAGGCATCTCTTGCTTCTTGCATCTGGATGTCAAATTTTCTATTCACCTCTGGTTTTTTCCTCAAGAATGCTTGAAAGTCCTCTATTTCACTGAATGTCAATATTTTCCCCTGAAGTATTATATTCAGTTTTGCTAGGTAAGTGATTCTTGGTTTTAATCCTAGCTCCTTTGACCTCCAGAATATCATATTCCAAGTCCTTTCATCCCTTAATGTAGAAGCTACTAGATCTTGTGTTATCCTGATTGTGTTTCTACAATACTCAAATTGTTTCTTCCTGACTGCTTATAATATTTTCTCGTTGACCTGCTAACTCTGGAATTTGGCTATAATATTCCTAGGAATTTTCTTTTTGAGATCTTTTTCAAGAGGTCATTGGTGAATTCTTTCAATTCAAATTTTGCCCTCTGGTTCTAGAATATCAGAGCAGTTTTCCTTGATAATTTTTTGAAAGATGATGTCTAGACTATGTTTTTGATGTAATAATTTTATGTAATAATTTTAATGTAATAATTTTTAAAATTATCTTTCCTGGATCTATTTTCCAGGTCAGTGGTTTTTCCAATGAGATATTTCATATTGCCTTCTATTTTTTCATTCCTTTGGATCTGTTTTATAATATCTTGATTTTTCATAAAGTCATAAGCTTCCATTTGCTCCAGTCTAACTCTGAAGGAATGAATCTCCTCAGTGAGATTTTGAGATTCTTTTTCCATCTAGCAAATTTGGCTTTTTAAGGCATTCTTCTCATTGGCTTTTTGGGTCTCTTTTGGCATTTGAATTAGTCTACTTTTCAAGGTGTTCTTTTCTTCAGTATTTTTTTGGGTTTCCTTTAGCAGGCTGTTGACTTGTGTTTCATGATTTTCTTGCATCATTCTCATTTCCCTTCCAATTTTCCCCCTATATTTCTCTTACTTGATTTTCAAAGTCCTTCTTGAGCCCCTCCATGGCCTGCAACTAGTTCATATTTTTCTTGGAGTCTTTTGATGCAGGAATTTTAAATTTTCTGTCTTCTTCTGGTTCTATGTTTTGATTGGCTTTGCCACCCAAAAATGATTTTATGGTTTGATTTTGCTTCCTCTGTTTGCTCATCTTACTAGTCACTTATTTGACTTTTGACCTCTTTGCTATGGTAGAACTCTGCTTCCAGAATGGAGAGTGCTATGTTCCAAATTTCTGGGATTTTGCACAGCTGTTGTCAGAGCTTCTTCTGGGCACCTGCCTCAGAACTGTGAGAAGGACTACCTCTTCATAGTCTCAACAAACCCTGCCACACCAGTGCTCCTCACCCCAGGACTGCCACCTAAGACTGTGACCCAGATTGAAGCAGGGAAAAGCAAGATAATTCTGCCCCAGTGACAGCAAAGAGAGTCCTGCAGTTACCCTCTGTAAAATTGCTTGCCCCCTCCACAACGATTTGTGGGCCTACAGCTCAGGAAACAGTCACTGAGGTAGCAGCTGCAGCTGCTGCCACTACCTTTGCAGTCCTGGAGGCAGGGCCCAGACTACACTCTTCTCTCACCCAGTATCAACAGAGTTCCACACTGACCTTTTATTTTCTCTTTGGCATTTATGAGCTGAGAAGTCTAGAAACCACCACAGCTGCCAATGATTCAATCTCCTGAAGTCTGTTTAAGCCAGTCTGGGCCACAAGTCTAGGCTGGTACAGTTCACATGGGACTGTGCTCTGCTCCCAGTTCAGTGTGATAGACCCTTCCTGTTGGCCTTCCAAGCTGCCTTCAGCAGAAGATTTGTTACTCTCTGTCACTTTGTGGGTTCTGTAACACTAAAATTTGTTTAGAGTCGACTTTTTTTTACAGGTATTGGAAGTGGTTGGAGCACTAGCTCAAACAAGTTCTTGCTTTTACTCCTCCATCTTGACTCTGACCCTAAAATTTCTAATTAAGGTCTCAAAAGCAACCACAATAAAATTTTAGTTACTGAAAGAGCAATTTTCTAGCTAACTGAAAGTCTGTCCCATTTTCAACATTTTAACCATTTCAAATGACAATCTTTTAAAAATATATTACATATTTCCCCTGGCTTTTTCGACAGAATAGAATTTAATCTGTCCTAGACAATGGAAGGCATTACAAACATTAGTGTTTTACTGGGGTTATAACACAATGATGACCTCATAGTTTATCATCTACAATCTATGTGATTTTGGTTTAAATAATTCTTCTTTCTCTGCACTACTCTATAAAATGAAGAGATTGGCCTTCATTGATAATCTCAAGAATCTCTTTGCACACTTAATCCTATGATCCTATTGAAGTGTGAAATTCTGATTCCCTTGTATTAAATGAAGCCAGACCAGAGCATCTTTTTGCTATCAATTCTTACTACTCTTGGTTTGCCAGCCTATAGAAGAATATCTCCCCACTTCAAATTTGCTACTTTTAATCTGCTGTGAGATTAGAAGCCAGGTGACTAAATTTATTATGTCATAAGAATCAACTGGCTATAACCAAAATTCCATGGGACTCCTCTAGGAGTAAAGTAAAGGCTTTGCATGATCTTTCATTTCTATTTTCATTCCTAGGAAGCCTTTCTCCCTTCTTATTTCTTAGTAAGGAGAAATTGCTGGAAAACTGAGTTCCAAGTGAACGAAAATATAGCTTGTTTTCTTTAGTTTAGAAAAATAATAATTACATTCTTACCCAAAATCCTTCAGGATTTCTAGGACTTCCTTTTAAATATGAGATTATCACTCTACAATATGTTTAAGATCTTTCTTTTGAGTTTATAGACATCAATATTTAATTTCCATTCATTTTTTATTTCTTACCATGTTTACGTTAAGACAAAGTTAAACATTAAAGCCGCAGGGAAGATTACACGTGTGTATGTCTCTGTCTAGCTTTCCTGATCATCTTTATTATTTATATATAAGCTACTGAACTTCCTCAAAAGTGAATAAACAGTTACTAGGTCATTGCTATTCTGGAAATTCCTTATGGTGATTCTGACCCACGGCAATATCATTTTCATAAATTATTTTATCATTGTTTTCAAAATTTGAATACATTTCAATGAAAATATCAACTTAATTTTATGAACAACTTAACAGCCAATTACATTTTGTCAAAAGGAAGAGGCTTAGATTTGGAAGTCCTGGGCTTAATTAAACCCAGACTATCATGTAAAATGATGGGATTGTATCATTTGAAATCTAAGGTCCCTTCTTTTTTTTTTTTTTCAAGAAACAATTAAAAAATTTTATACTTAATTCAGAAAAATAAATAAAACAAGAGAAAAAATAAAGTGATATGAAGGGCAGAACTGATCAACTCATGACAGATGACCTTATTTTTTTTCAGTGAAGTGTAAAATAAAGTTCTTGCTGAGTGGGAGAGGGTAAGGAGAAATGTGGGTCAAGGCACATGGCCTAGGTCAACAATTAGCAGTTACTAAACCCCTGTTATGTGACAGTTTCTAGGAATACAATGTCAAAATCAATATAGTCTGTGACCTCAAGTAGACTACATTCTTTTTTTTTTTTTTTTGCTTTTTGGAGGGGGAAGGTAGGGCAATTGGGGCCAAGTGACTTGCCCAAGGTCATAAGGTTAGTAAGTGTTAAGTGTCTGAGGCTGGATTTGAACTCAGGTTCTCCTGACTCCAAGGCTGGTGCTCTATTCACCACCTAGCTGCCCTGAATAGCCTACATTCTAATGGAGAGACAACATTCACATACATAGGTGGCTAGATGATGCCTTGGTACATCTGAATTCAGGATGATCTGAGTTCAAATCCTACCTCACACACTTACTAGCGGGGTGATCTTGAGCACACCATTAAAACTTTTCTACCTTAGTTTCCTCATCTATAAAATAGAGATGAAAATAATAGCACCTATCTCCCAGGGCTATTGTAAGGATGAGATGAGACATTGGTAAAGCACTTTTCAAATCTTAAGGATAAATGTTAGGTACTATTTTTTTTTTTTGTGGGATAAAATTTTTTTAATAAACAAATGCTTTATTAACTTCTGTTTTACATCATTCATTTCCACCAGATTTTGAGTTACAATCATTTTCCCCCCATTATTCCCCTACCCAACCCCCCAGAATAGTAGTCCCACAAGATATCACTTCCTCCAATCTGCTCTCTCCCATACCTCCATCGACTTTTCCATTAGAGGAAGGTGAATCTTTGTGTCCCAATGCCTGCACATCTTATCTCCCTATTACAAGCAAAAGAGTATTAATAATAGGATTTATATATATTTGAAACATTTAATGTTACGACCTCGAATTTCAGATCCATTTCCTTCCTCCCTTATCACCCATTCCCTCTTGGGAGATAAGTAATTCAGTATATGTTGTACATGTCTAGCTATGCAAAACATTATCATAGTAGATATATTGTACAAGGCTGCTTATAATTCCTCCCACTCATCCCACCCCCCACCTGGTCCATTCCCTACATAATCCTGTCCCTCTTCTATAGTGGGTACTTCCAACCTCCCCTCACCCCAAGGATGCCCTCCCATCCATCATCCCTCCTCTCATCCCCCTACCCGCTATCCTGCTGCAGGTTGAGATATCCCATTTAGTATGTATGTCATTTTCTCCCTGAACCAAATTCAATGTGAATGTGGTTTTGCCTTTTTAGCCTTCCTCATTCTCCCCCTCCTTTGCAACCACTTCCCCTTGCTTCTTCTACATGGGATAGTTTACCCTATCCTGTCTCTCCCCATCTCCTCTTGCCACTTTTGTCTCTCACCTCATAATTTCATCCCTTGAGTATTCTCCCTTCCCAACAAATTCAACCTATGCCCTCTATCCATATATAACTGTAACCATATACACACACATTCACATATGTATTCATATGACCACACCCCTTCCATTATTTTCATAGTGAGAAAGATATCATCAGTCACAGTTATTGCTTTTCCATATAGGAATGTAAATAGTTCAACTTTGATAAGTTCCTTTTGATTTCTTTTCCCTGATTACCTTCTCAGGCATCTCTTCCTTCTTGTGCCTGGATGTCAAATTTTCTATTCAATTCTGGTTTTTCCCTCAAGAATGCTTGAAAGTCCTCTATTCCACTGAATGACCATATTTTCCCCTGAAACAAAATACTCAGTTTTGCTGGGTAGGTGACCCTTGGGTTCATTCCCAGTTCTTTGCCCTCTGGAATATCATATTCCATGCCCTTCGATCCCTCAGTGTAGAAGCTGCCAGGTCCTGGGCTATTCTGATTGTGTTTCCACAATATTGAAATTGTTTTTTCCTGGCCGCCTGTAGTATTTTCTCCTTGATCTGGGGATTCTGGAACCTGGCTATAATATTTCTGGGAGTTTTCTTTTTTGGGATCTTTTTCAGGAGGTGATCGGTGGATTCTTTCAACCTCTATTTTGCCCTCTGGATTTAAAACATCAGGGCAGTTTTCCTTGAGAATTTCTTGAAGGGTGATTTCTAGGTTCTTTCCTTGATCATGGCTTTCAGGTAGTCCAATAATTTTTAAATTGTCTCTCCTGTATCTATTCTCCAGGTCAGTGGTTTTTCCCATGAGATATTTCACATTGCCTTCTAATCTTTCATTAGTTTGGATCTGCTTAACAGCATCTTGATTTCTCATAAAGTCACTAGCTTCCATTTGTTCCAGTCTAACTCTGAAGGAATGAATCTCCTCAGTGAACTTTTGAGATTCTTTTTCCATCTGGCAAATTCGACTTTTTAAGGCATTCTTCTCCTCATTGCCCTTTGGGCCTCCTTTGCCATTTGAGTTAGTCTATTTTTTAAGGTGTTGTTTTCCTCAGTCAGGCTATTGACCCTCATTTCATACTTCTCCTGCATCCTTCTCATTTCTCTTCCCAATTTTTCCTCCACTTCTCTTATTTGATTTTTAAAGTCCTTCTTAAGGTCCTCTATGCCTGCAACCCGCTCATGTTTTCCCCTGGGGCTTTTGGAGCAGGACTTCTGACCTCACAGTCCTTTTCCCGCTCTATGCCCCCAAAATAGGAGTCTAGGGTTGCATTTTTCTGTTTCCTTTGCCTTGGCATGTTGCCACTTAATTGCTTGACTTTTTGGCTTGTTGCCACACTATGGCTTTAAGGCCAGCTAGAGGAATTTTCGTCCGAACGTGTGGGGGGCAACTTCCGTTTCTGGCAAGCTGTAAACCCACCCACGACTTCCACCCTAGATCACAATCCAGATCCAGGGAGGTTAAAGCAAGAGCGATTACCCCCCAAGACTGATCGCTGGATCTCCCCAAGATTTGTAGGCTGGGAGCCAGAAATGCCTATGAAAACTACAAAATGGCGTGTCTCCTCAGCGGCTTCTAGCCCCCAGGGGAGGGAGCTGACGCATTCCCCCAATACAGGTCCCAAAGTCCATAGGACACTAACCTCTTACTTTGTCCTAGGCATGTCTATGTTGATAATTCTGGAATCGCCACAGCTCCTGGTGTTCTGGGGTTTCTCCAGCCGGCTGCTGGCCCTGCCGCCCTGGGGCTAAAACCTCGGCTCACACGGACCTGGGCTCGGCTCGGCTCGGCTCGGCTCAGCTCGGCTCCTGCGCTCTGCGCTCTGTGCGCTGCCGCCTCCCAGACTGCTGCGCTGGTCCTTCCTGCAGGGCTGCTGGGCTGTCCTCAGCGGGAGGTTAGCTTCTCTGTGTCGTTCTGTGGGTGCTGGGGCTCCAGAAGTTGTTCACAGTCCTTTTTTACATAGTTTGTGGGGAATCTGGGGGCAGAGAGGCTTGGAAGCGCTGTTTCTACTCCGCCATCTTGGCTCCCCTCCAAAGGTCCCTCCTAAATCTAATTAATATAAAGCTCTTTACTTTATAGACAAGGAAATTGAGGACTAGAAGTGATAAGTAATTTGCCCAAGTTTGCCCAACTAATAAGTAGCATGGTAGGTATTCAAACTGAGCCCTGTGGTAAAGATTCTGTACTGTCATGATCTCTGAGGTCCTTTTCAATTTTAACATTCTCTGATCATATGAAAATTGACCACCACCTTTTATTCTACAAATACTAAATCAGAGTGACTAAAACCTGTATGATCATCCTTTTCTGGATTTATCCCTTTCTTGGATAAATATCATTCATGTCCCCTTACAATAGCAAACGAATGCACAGCCAAGACAGCAGAGAAAAAGCCAGGAAGTTGCCTGAGCTCTCCCCAGTGTCTCTCAGAAAACATTAAATCAAACCTCTAAATGGATTCTGGAGTAACATAACCCACAAAAAGACAGAGTAGAACAATTGTCCAGCTTAAGATAACTTAAAAGGACTTTTGGGATGGGTCTTAGACTTTGACAAAAGGGGAATGCAGCCAGGCACAGACAGTGCCTGGGAAAGCAAGTGGGAGGCTGTTAGTCGCAGTACATATCAGTAACCTGGACACTGTGGTCCTAGTTCAGCAGGTCAGTGGCAAGGCAGTCCAGCTTTAATGCTTCCAAGCCAATGCAAAAGGAAATCTGCTAGTCATGGAACCCAGTGCACAATTGAAATGACTAGTCTGGAGCCACCCAAGCACAGTCAGCAAGCCATCAATCAGCAAATGAAGCCCCTAGGCAGAAAGTCAGTGACCAGGTCCCTGGCCCCCAGCACAAGAATTTTGGGACAGTGCCCCCAGAATCCTAGGAACAGAATTTAAGTTTAAAAGTCATAAAGTAGACAAGAAAATGAGCAAAAATCAGAAAAGACCCCTGATCATGGGAAGCTGATGACAGGGAAGATAAAAACAAAAACTTAGAGGAGGGCAATGCTCTCAAAATGCCTATATACAAGGCCTCAAAGGGGAATATGAATTGGTCTCAAGTCCAATAAGTCCTGTTGAAAGAGCTCAAAAAGGATTTAAAAAATGAAATAAGAGAGGCAAAAGATAAATTGGGAAAAGAAACTAAAGTTATGTAAGAGAGGGAGAGAGTCAATGCTTGGGAAAAGAAAAACAAAAGTTGACTGAAGAAAACAATTCATTAAAAATATATATATATATATATATATATATATATATATATATATATATATATATATATATATATATTGGCCAAATGGAAAAAACAAACAGACCCAACATATCCACTGAAGAAAACAACTCCTTAAAAAGTAGAATTGACCAGATTGAAAAAGAGGCATAAGAACTAACTGAAGAAAATTATTTCTTAAAAATTAGAATTGGACAAATGGAAACTAATGACTCTATAAGACATCAAGAATCACTCAAAAGAAAAATCAAAAGAATAAAAAAAGAAGAAAATGTAAAATGTCTCATGGGAAAAACAAAAACTGACCTGGAAAATAAGTCCAGGAGAGATAATTTAAAAATTATTGGTCTACCTGAAAGTCATGTTAAAAAAAAAGGGAGCCTCAACAGCATCTTTCACAAAATTATGAAGGAAAACTGCCCTGATATCCTAAAACCAGAGGACAAAATCATCATTGAAAGAATCCACCTATGAAAAACACTGGAGAGCATACGAATAAATGGAGCTTTCCTCAAAATGATAAGTAGTATCCATCTAAAACATTCTTCAACTATTATTTCTAATGGAGATAAGCTAGATAAGCTAGAAACTTTCCCAATAATATCAAGATTGAAGTATTACCACTACTATTCCTTAATGTTGTACTAAAAATGTTAGCTTTAGCAATAAGAAAAGAAAAATAAATTGAAGAAATTAGATTAGGCAATGAGAAAAACAAAACCATCACTCTACCGATTATATAATAGTATACTTAGAGAATCCTATAGAATCAACAAAAAACTACTTGAAACAATTAGCAACTTTAGCAAAGTTGGGGGATATAAAATAAACCCATATAAATCACCAACATTTCTAAATATTACCAACAAAATCGAAGGATGGGGAGGAGCCAAGTTGTCGGAAAGGAAGCAGTAACCTCGCTGAGCTCCTCAGTCACTAAGGCTCAAAGGGTGAATCTGAGCGGAATCCGGAGTGACGGAGCCCACTGGAAGACGAAGTGTGGCAGAGTCCAGGCCAGGAGGTTGCCCAGTGTGTCCGGACTGGTTGAGTGCAGAGCTCATGGGGTATGCACAGCCCAGACCTAAGAGCAGACAAGCAGACAACACCAGAGAGAGCAAAAGCCCCAGCCTGCAGACTTACCAAGGGTGAATCTTGGTCATCTCACCGATGGGTAGGATCATTGGAGCCAGGTAGGAGAGTTGGGCCCTCAGTGGAAAGAGCGGCTTCTCTGGCTGCGTTCAGCCCCCAGCCTGGAAGTTTAGAAACTGCCTGCCTGTATAATACAGGGGCTGGAATGGCAAAGTAAATTCTAGCTGCTCAGGTCCTCCCATCCCTCCTTCTTGAAGCAGAAAACCCAAAGATAAGTCTCCCACCCAGATTGAAATCCCAAGTTAAAGGAAATAGCCCCAGGCTTGAGAGTCTCCAAGAAGGGGTGTAACTGAGACAGCCAGGAGTCTGAAGAGAAGAGAGGGTGGGGTCCCAACAAGCCCCACCTCACCAACAAAAGCCTACTTATAGCCCAGGGGTATAGAGGCAGAAATCTGAAGTGGTCAGACACACCCACACCTACACATCTACATTCCTCACTGACTTCCCTGACTTAGCCATAAACTAGCCACCCAGAGGTATTCAAAGTCAAGGATCAGGCCCTAAACTCACAGCCTGAGAAACTAAGAAACAGGAAGTCACAATGGGAAAAAAAGAAGCTGAGAAGGAGAAGGGGAAGGCAAAAAAGTCTATTTGAGCATACTATGCAGGGCAAGAACAACAAAACACACAGGACAATATAGACTCTCTACCCACACCTGAGACCACAGAAGGAAACATGATCTGGTCTCAAGCCCAAATAGCATTCCTGGAGCAGCTTAAGAAAAATTTTAAACACCAAATCAGGGAGGCAGTGACCAACTTGGAAAAATGTCTCAGTGAAGTAATTGGAGAAAATACCTCCCTAAAAAAGGAACTTCAAAAAATAACTGAAGACTGTAATTCGATAAAAATTAGAAACAATCAAATTGAAGCTCAGAACTCTATGATGCAGCAAGAGTCAATCAAACAAAACAAGACGATCGAAAAATTGCAAGAAAATGTAAAATATCTCACTGGAAAAATAACTGACCTAGAGACCAGATCCAGGAGAGACAACCTAACAATTATTGGTCTACCAGAAAGCCACAATGAAAAAAGCAGCCTAGAAAATATCCTCCAAGAGATTGTCAAAGAAAACTGTCCTGAGGTCCTGGAATCAGAAGATAAAATAGCTATCGACAGAATTCACTGGACTCCTCCTGAGAGAGATCCCAAACTGAAAACTCCAAGAAATATAGTAGCCAAATTCAAGAACTACAAGATTAAAGAAAAAATTCTACAAGCAGCCAAAAAGAAACAATTCAAATATCGAGGAACTACAGTTAGGATCACACAGGACCTAGCAGCTTCTACATTAAAAGAGCGGAGGGACTGGAATTTGATATTTCGTAGGGCAAGAGAGCTAGGACTACAACCAAGGATTAACTACCCAGCAAAACTGAGCATAATCTTCCAGGCAAGGAGGTGGTCATTTAATGAAATAAGGGACTTCTAGATGTTCCTGATGAAAAAGCCAGAGCTCAATGGAAAATTTGATCTCCAATTACAAGACTCAAGAAAGACATAAAAAGGTAAACAAGAGAAACACAGACTCACACACCCAAAAGGGCACACACCCACACCTACAAACACATGCTCATTACTTGGGATGCAACAAGAGCAAAATGTTCACAACCCTATATGTGGAGCTGATAACTGTCAATATTAAAAATCTTTATGATTATCAGGACCTTCAAGAGGGTTATACTTAGATAGAGGGTGTGGGTATGAATGCACTAAACTGATGTCTAAAAAAAAAAAACTATTAAGGGGATCAAAGAGACTGTAATGGAAAAAGGAAAGGATTAGATAGGAAAAGGTAAAATATGCCACCTGAAGAGGCATTAAAACACACTCTAGAAGAGGGGAAAGAAAGAGGGAGAGGAACATCATTTAAACACTATTCTCACTGGTTCTGGTTCAAAGAGGGATCAACTTAAATCAGTGAAGTTTAAGATTTTAATGTGAATAGACACATAAATTCATTAAATAGAGGAAAAGGAGGGAGGGAGAGGAGCAATGTTTGAAATTCACTCTCATTGGCTTGGAATCAAATGGGGAGTAATTCACTCTGATAAGTATAAAAACTTATTTTGTCCTATATAAAGCAGAAGGGTACGGGGGGGTGAAAAAGAGGAGACTAAAGGGGGGAATTAGAAGGGAGGGAAACAGTAGTAAGGGGAGAGGGTAGGTTCAGAAGGGGGATCACTGGGTGGGAACACTGAGGGAGGGTGTGGTCAAAAGGGAAAACTTCAAGGAGGGGCAGGGAGAAAGAAGAAACAAAAACATAAACAGGGGAGGGAATAGGATGGAGGGGAACAGACAGATAGTCATTATTACTGTGAATGTGAATGGGATGAACTCTCCCATAAAACAGAGGAGGATAGCAGAATGGATTAAAAACCATAATCCCACAATATACTGTCTACAAGAAACACGTTGGAAACAAAGAGATACCCACAGGGTAAAGGTAAAAGGTTGGAGTAAAATTTATTATGCCTCACTAAAGTAAAAAAAAGCAGGGGTAGCAATACTTATTTCAGATAAAGCAAAAGCAAAAACAGATCTAATTAAAAGAGATAAGGAAGGAAACTATATCCTACTAAAAGGCACTATCGAGAATGAAGCAATATCACTACTTAATATATATGCACCAAGTGGTATAGCATCTAAATTCCTAGAGGAGAAGTTAAAGGAATTAGAGGAAGAAATAGATAGCAAAACTATACTAGTGGGGGACCTTAATCTTCCCCTCTCTGAACTTGATAAATCTAACCTCAAAATAAACAAGAAAGAAGTTAAGGAGGTGAATAGAATCTTAGAGAGACTAGATATGATGGATCTCTGGAGAAAACTGAATGGGGACAAAAAGGAATTTACTTTCTTCTCAGCAGTGCATGGTACATACTCAAAAATAGACCATGTACTAGGGCATAAAAACCTCACAATCCAGTGCAGAAAGGCATAAATATTAAGCGCATCATTCTCAGATCATGATGCAATAAAAATTATATGCAATAAAGGGCTATGGAAAGATAGACTAAAAACTAATTGGAAATCAAACAATTTAATCCTAAAAATTGGTGGGTCAAACAAGAAATTATAGAAACAATCAATAATTTCATTCAAGAGAATGATAATAATGAAACAACATACCAAAATTTGTGGGATGCACTAAAGGCAGTTCTCAGGGGAAGTTTTATATCCCTGAGTGCATACTTAATTAAAGCAGAGAGAAGGGAGGTCAATGAATTGGACATGCAATTGAAAAAGCTAGAAAAAGAACAAATTGAAAATCCCCAATTTAGTACTAAATTAGAAATATTGAAAACCAAAGGTGAGATTAATAAAATTGAAATTAAGAAAACCATTGAATTAATAAATAAAACTAAGAGCTGATTTTATGAAAAAATCAACAAAATTGATAGACCCTTAGTCAATATGATAAAAAAAGAAAGAAGAAAACCAAATTATGAGTATCAAAAATAAAAAGGGTGAATCTACCTCCAATGAAGAGGAAATAAAAAAATAATGAGGAATTATTTTTCCCAATTGTATGCATATGAATATGACAATCTTAGTGAAATGGATGAATATTTACAAAATCACAAGTTGCCCAGATTAACTGAAGAGGAAGTGAACTACCTAAATAACCTCATCTCAGAAAAAGAAATCAAACAAGCCATCAAAGAACTCCCTAGGAAAAAATCTCCAGGGCCAGATGGGTTCACTAGTGAATTCTATCAAACATTTAAAGAACAATTGATTCCAATACTCTACAAACTATTTAGGAAAATTAGTGAAGAAGGAATCCTACCAAACTCTTTCTATGACACAAATATGGTACTGATTCCTAAATCAGGAAGAGATAAAACAGAGAAAGAAAATTATAGACCAATCTCCTTCATGAATTTAGATGCAAAAATTCTAAATAAAATATTAGCTAAAAGACTCCTACAACTTACCACAAAAATAATACACTCTGATCAGGTAGGATTCATTCCAGGAATGCAAGGATGGTTTAATATTAGGAAAACCATCAGTATAATTGAGCATATCAACAATAAAACTAGCAGAAACCACATGATCATCTCATTAGATGCAGAAAAGGCTTTTGACAAAGTACAACACCCATTCCTATTAAAAACACTAGAAAGTATAGGAATAAATGGAGCCTTCCTTAAAATAGTTGATAGCATCTATTTAAAACCATCAGCAAGTATTATATCCAATGGGGATAAACTAGAAGCCTTTCCAATAAGATCAGGAGTGAAACAAGGGTGTCCACTATCACCCCTCTTATTCAATCTGGTACTAGAAACACTAGCAGTAGCAATTAGAGAAAAAAAGAAATCAAAGGAATCAAATTAGGTAAAGAAGTGACCAAGCTATCACTCTTTGCAGATGATATGATGATATACTTAGAGCATCCTAGAGAATCAAGTAAAAAACTCCTAGAGACAATAAATAAATTTGGCAAAGTTGCAGGATATAAAATAAACCCACATAAATCCTCAGCATTCCTGTACATCTCTAATGAAACTCAACAGCAAGAGATAGAAAGAGAAATCCCATTTAAAGTCACTGTAGACATTATAAAATATTTGGGAATCTACTTGCCAAAACAAACCCAGAATCTATATGATCACAACTACAAAACACTTCTCACACAAATAAAAGCATATCTAAATAGTTGGAAAAATATCAATTGCCCTGGCTGGGTTGAGCTAATATAATAAAAATGACATTTTTACCCACACTAAACTATATATTTAGTGCCATACCAATCAATTTACCAAAAAACTACTTTCTAGAGTTAGACAAAATAATAACAAAATTTATTTGGAAAAACAAATGGTCTAGAATATCAAGGGAATTAATGAAAAGAAACGCTAGGGAAGGTGGACTAGCTATGCCAGATCTTAATCTGTATTATACAGCAGCAGTCACCAAAACTGCTTGGTACTGGCAGAGGTGTAGAGTAGTGGATCAATGGAATAGATTAGGTGCAGGAGACCCAGCAGTTAATGAATATAGCAATCTATTGTCTGATAAACCCAAAGACCCCAATTTTGGGGATAAGAATGCACTATTTGACAAAAACTACTGGGAAAACTGGAATACAGTATGGCAGAAACTGGGCATAGACCATTATCTAACACCATATACCAAAATCAAGTCCAAATGGGTGTGTGATCTAGGTGTAAAGGATGATACTGTAAGCAATTTGGGAAAGCAAGGAATAGTTTACCTGACAGACTTGTGGAGAGGGGAAGACTTTAGGACCAAACAAGAATTAGAGAGCATTATAAAATGCAAAAGGGATAATTTTGATTACATTAAATTGAAAAGCTTCTGTACAAACAAAGCCAATGCAACCAAGATCACGAGGGAGATGGGAAATTGGGAAAGAATTTTTACAACTTGTGTCTCTGATAAAGGACTCATTTCTAAAATTTATAGAGAATTGAGCCCAATCTATATGAATACAAGTCATTCCCCAATTGATAAATGGTCAAAGGATATGAACAGGAACTTTTCAGAGAAAGAAATTAAAGATATCTATAAACATATGAAGAAATGCTCTAAATCACTATTAATTAGAGAAATGCAAATCAAAACAACTCTGAGATACTACATCCCTCCAGTCAGATTGGCTAAGATGACAAAACAAGAAAGTGACAAATGCTGGAGAGGATGTGGGCAAATTGGAACACTAATACATTGCTGGTGGAGTTGTGAACTTATCCAACCATTCTGGAGAGCAATCTGGAATTATGCCCAAAGGATTATAAATAATTTCATACCCTTTGACCTAACAATACCACTTCTAGGGTTATATCCCAAAGAGATCATAGAAGTGGGAGGAAGACCCATATGTACAAAAATATTTTTAGCAGCCCTTTTTGTGGTTGCAAAGAATTGGAAACTAAAGGGGTGCCCATCAATTGGGGAATGGCTAAACAAGATGTGGTATATGAATGTAATGGAATATTATTGTGCTATAAGAAACGAGGAGGTGACAGATTTCATAATTACCTGGAGAGACTTATACAAACTAATGCTGAGTGAGAAGAGTAGAATCAGAAGAAATTTGTGTACAATCACAGACATACCATATCTGTGATGACCAATTATGACAGACTGGACTCTTCTCAGCAATGCAGTCATATAAGTTAATCCCAAAAGACTCAAGAAAGTGAGAAATGCGCCATCCAAAGATATAACTAGAAAGAACTGAGCCTGAATCCTGATGGAAGCAAACTAAATGATCTTGTTCTTTTCATTGTTTGGTTTTATTTCTTCCTTACCATCTTTCATCCCACCTAGTACAATATGCCTTTGTAATTGGAATAATGTCTAATATGAATGCACTTGCAGATCCTATACTGGACTATATGCTGTTGTGTGGGGAGGGGGGAGGGAAGTAAAGGAAATTTGAAAATCAAGGAACTATGGAATTGAATCTTGTTAACTGAAACTAAACTAATAAATTAATTTTAAAAAATTAAAAAATCCAGCAGAAAAAGATAAATTCATTTAAAATAACTATAGAAAATATAAAATATTTGCCAAGACAAACCCAGGAACTGTTATGAACACAATTCCAAACACTTTTCACACAAATAAACTCAGATCTAAACAATTCAAAAATTACCACTAGCTCATGGTTAGGTTAAACCAATAATAATAAAAATGACAATTCAAACTAAATTCATTTACTTGTTCAGTGCCATGCCAACCAAACTACCAAAAATATTTTATAGGGCTAGAATAAACAAAATATATCTGGAAGAACAAAAAGTCAAGAATATCAAAGGAATTAATGAAAAAAAATGCAAAGGTAGGTAGCCTACTGTAATGGTAATGGGAATTTGAAGACCTTCCCTGGCCCTTAATAAGCCTAAGGGAATTTGAAGACCTTCTATGCTTTGAAAATCAACTCTGCCCCCTAATAGGCTGGATATAATCACGGGGAGTCTATGGTGGGAGGGGTTTACTGAAGGGTGGAGCAGAGTCCATAGGAAGCTGGGAGTCAGAGTCAGCTAGATAGTTGGGAGGAGAGCATGCTTCCAAAGGAGACAGATTTGTGAGTAAAAGTTGGTTTTTGCCACCTGCTGTGACAGCTAGGATTGTGCTGATTTGTGGGAAGGCTAAAAGATGGTGTGGCTCTCTGCTACATTATGGTGCATTAACTATGTTGCTATGATGGATTCAGTTTCCTGGTGTTGGGATTTCCTTTTCTGGTGGCTGAATATATGTTTTGCTTCTGTCTTCTATATGGAGAGTCTGTTATATTTTTGCAATTGAGCCTCAAGGCATATTTGTAGTGATCATGAGTGCTGTGAATATTGCATTAGTACACCTAGCCATACCAAATCTAAAACAGTATCATAAAGTGGCAATCATTTAAAACTATTTGGTACTGTTTAAGAAATAGAGTGATGGATCAGTGGAATAAGTCAGGTACACAAGACACAGTAATAAATGACTATAATAATCTACTGCTTGATAAAGCCCTGAACCCCAGCTTCTGGGATAAGAACTTGCTATTTGATAAAAAAAAAAAACCTGCTTGGAAAACTTGAAAACAGTACAGTAGAAACCATAGAGACCAATATCTGACACTATATAGAAAAATAAGGTCAAAAGGGGTACATGATTTAGATATAAAGGGTGATACATAAGCAAAATAGGAGAGCAAGGAATAATTTACCTGTCATATCTATGGATAATGGAAGAATTTATGATCAAACAAGAGATAGAGAACATTATGAAATGCAAAATGGATAACATTGATTATATTAAATTAAAAAAGTTTTTGCACAAACAAAACTAATGCCACTAAGATTAGAAGGAAAGCAGAAAGCTGGGCAACAAATTTTATAGTCAGTGTTTCTGGTAAAGGTTGTATTCCTCAAATATGTAGAAAACTGCATCAAATTTACAAGAATAAAAGTCATCTCCCAACTGATAAATGGTCAAACAATAAGAAGAGGTAGTTTTCAGATGGAGAAATTATCTATAGTTATGCAAAAATATGCTCTAAATTACTATTCATTAGAGAAATACAAATTAAAACAACTCTTGGATACCACCTTATACCTATTAGATTGCTTAGCATGACAGAAAAGGATAGTGATAAATGTTGATGAAGATGTAGGAAAACTGGGACCATAATGTTCCATTGCTGTAGTTGTGAACTTATCCAATCATTTTGGAGGGCAATTTGGAATTGTGCCCAAAGGTGTATAAAACTGTGCATACCCTTTGACCCAACAATACCATTACTAGGTCTATATCCCAGAGACATCATAAAAAGGGAAAATAATTTAGATGTTCAAAAATTTTGTAGAATCTTTTTTGTGATGGCAAAGAATTAGAAATTGAAAGGATAGACATCAATTTGGGAATGGCTGAAGAAGCTGTGGTAAATAAATGTAATGGAATAGTATTGTTCTATAAGAAATGATGATCAGGCAGATTTCAGAAAAACCTGGAAAGACTTACATGAACTGAATTTATTATGCTTTGGCTAATGTAAAAAAGGCAGGGGTAGCAATTATTGTCTCAGAAATTAAAGTATTGGTATAAATGGATTTTTCCTTAAATTGATTTAAACCAACAAACATTTATCTAAAACCAATAACAAGCATTATTTGTTTTTCTTTTTGTTTTTGCTTTTTGGAGGGCAATTGGGCTTAAGTAACTTGCCCAAGGCCATACGGCTAGGTTTTTTGTTTGTGTGTACATTAAGTGTCTGAGGCTGGATCTGAACTCAGGTCTTTCTGACTCCAGGGCCAGCACTCTACTCACTAAGCCACCTAGCCGCCCCCTACAAGCATTATTTGTAATGGGGACAAAGTAGAAACCTTCACAGAAAGATCCGGGGTGAAACAAGGATGCCCACTATCACAAATATTATTCAATATTTTATTGGAAATCAATAAGTGATAAGAGAAGAAAAATAAACAGAAGGAGTCAGAATAGGGGATGAGGTGTTAGTACTATCTCTTTTAGTAGATGATATGATGCTACACTTGGAAAATCCCAAAAAATCAACTAAAAAGTTAGTTGAGACAATGAATAATTTTAGTAAAGTAGCAGCATGTAAAGTAAATCCGCATAAATCGTCAGCATTCCTAGGTGTTACAAACAAAACTGCTAAAAGAGATAATAAAAATATCCCATTTAAGATAATTCTAGACAGTATAAAATATCTGGGAGTACACATGATGAAAGAAACCCAGGAACTACAAAAGCAAAATTATTTGAAAAAAACTCTTTTCTGCAAAAAAAAAAAAAAAAAAATTAGACTTAAATAATTAGCAATGTAGTAATTGTTCATAGATAGGTAAGGCCAATATGATAAAAATGATAATTTTACCTAAACTAAGTTACATAGCCAGTGCTATCCCAATTAAATTATCAAATTTTCTTTTTACTGAATTAGAAAAAAATAATACAATTCATTTGGAAAAAAAAAATTCAAGAATATCAAAGGAATAATGAAAAAATGTAAAGGAAGGAAGTTTAATAGTACCAAAGCTTATGCTATATTATAAGGCAGAAATTATCAAACCTGACACTGCCTAAGAAATAGAGAAGTAGATCAATGGAGTGGATATACAATTTACAGCAGCAAATAGACATAAAAACCTTGTATTTGACAAATGTAAAGACTTAAGATTTTGGATAAAAATTCATTATTTGGCAAAAATTTTGGAAAACTAGAAAGGAGTATAGCAGAAATTGAGTATAGACCAAAATCTTACACCTAGATATAGAGATTTTACAAGAAAATCAGAAAAACACAGAACACATTACTTAACAAACTTACAGAAAGGTGAATAATTTCTGAATAAACAAGAGATAGAGAGAAAAGTTAGGTGTGAAACGTATAATTCTGGTTATATTAAATTTTTTTTAAATGAGAAAATAAAACAAATATCATCAAGATCAGAAGGAAAGTAGAAAATTAGGGGAAGGGGCGGCTAGGTGGTGCAGTGAATAGAGCGCCAGCCCTGGAGTCAGAAGGACCTGAGTTCGGAGCCGGCCTCCGACACTTAATCCACACAAACAAAAACCTAGCCGTGTAACCTTGGGCAAGTTACTTAACCCCAATTGCCCTAAAGGGGCGGCTAGGTGGCGCAGTGAGTAAGAGCGCCGGCCTCGGAGTTGGGATGACCCGAGATCAGATCCGTCCTCAGAAAATGAGCGCCCACACATAAATAATGACTAGCCGTGTAACCTTGAGCAAGTTACTTAACCCCAATTGCTTTAAAAAAAAAAAAAGAAAGAAAAGAAAATTAGGGGAAAAATTAGTTCATTGGATAAAGGCTTCAGATTTAAAATATATAGGGAACTTTGTCAAATCCATAAGAATACACAACTCATTTCCCAGTTGGTAAATGGTCAAAGAACATACACAAGTAGTTTGCCAAGGAAGAAATAAAAACAATTTATAGTCATATAAAAATGGTCTAAATCACCATTGATCAGAAAAATGTAAATTAAACAACTGTGAGGTATCATTTTATGCCTATCACATTGGTTAAAATGATAGAACAGAAAATGACAAATTGTTGGAGGGGATATGGAAAAATTGGGACGTTAATTGATTGGTGGAATTGTGAAATGATACAACCATTTTGGAGATAAATATTTTAGAACATGTAGATTCTTTTCCTTTTTTCCTAGTTGTCTTTTAAAATAGACCAAGTAGTGATATTGCTGGGTCAAAGGGTATAGGTTGTTTAATAATAATTTTAGCATAATTCCATATTATTCTCCAAAATGGTTGTAGCAACAAGACTTCTGTGTGGCTCCAGCTTCCACCTTCCCCAATTCATGTAAAAGGGGACTCTGAACAAACTTTGGAGATACAGAACCCACAAAATGACATAGAGTAGCTAACCTTCTGCTGAGGACAGCCTGGCAGCCTGGCAGGGAATGGCCAGTGCAGTGCTCTGGGAGCAAAGCCCAGCCCCACACAAGCCAGAAGTCTTAGTCCCACTGTGGCCACAGCCAACCGCCAGCTGGAGGGACTCCAGAGCACCAGCAGCTTTGGCCATTTCCAGAATTATCAACACATAGATTCGAAGGACAAAGTGAGAGGTCAGTGTGTGGTGGATTTTGGGACCAGTAGTTGGGAGACCAATTGCTTATTATTGGGCAATGTAAATATAATAAAATAACTAAGTCATCTAAACTATTTGCTTACCAGTGAAATTATTAAAGTTTTTTTTGAGCTAGAAAATATAATATCAGAGTCATTTAGAGGAACAAAAAAAAAATCAAGAACCTCAAAGTAAATAATGACAAAAAGGGAAAAAGGGGGTTACTGGGAATATCAGTTCTAAACCTACATTAAAAGGCAATAATCATAAAAATTATTTTGTGAGGGTTAGAAAAGAGTAAAGCTCAGCATTTGGGGCTCATTATAACCACAAGACCCAGAAGCTAAGGAACAAGTAGCAAATGTGTCTATAAGCACAAATACTCTTAACTCCTAAGTAAGTACTATTTGGTAAGAACTACTGGAGAAAACTATAAAAAAAATCTGACAGAAATTATTTTTAAACCATCAGCTCACATTATATATAACAAGATACTTCAAATAGATATATCACTTAGATATAAAACATCACATCATAAATAAATTAGAGTAACAGGGAGGGAGACATCTATCACAACTATGGATAAGGGAAGAGTAATTGGCCAAATTAGTAACAGAGAGATAGAATGAATGATTTTGATTGCAAAAAATTAAAAACCTGTTAAGTAAAATAAGTTCAGTGATAATAAGCAGGAAAATTATCAGCTAGGAAAAAAGAATCTTTGCACATTTCTCTGATAAAGAGAACCTTTTCATTGGTATCTAAGATATAGGGGTATGATTCAACTACATAGTAACAAAAACCAGTTCTAAAAAGATAAATGTTTAAAGGCCATGAATAGTCATTTTTTCAAAAGAAGAAATGCTGGCTATCACTATTTTTATGAAAAAAAATGCTCCAAATCTTTAAGAATAATAAAAAAGACAAAACTATTCTGATGCTTTCACATCTGTAAGACTGGCAAATCTGACAAAAAAAAGGAAAAGGAAAATAGCAATTCTTGTAGGCATTTGGAAGGACAGATACACTGATGCACTGCTATTTTAGCTGTGAATTGGTAGAAATACTCTGGATATCATTTTGGAATTAAACCCTAAAATTCACTTAACTATGCAACACCCCTACTAGGAATATACTAAAAAGAGATAAAACAAAGAGGGAGAAAACCCATATATATAAAAATATTTACAACAATACCTTTTATTTCAACAAAGAACTGGAAAGTAAGGGGATTAACAATGAAATATTGTTGTATTGGTAGAAATAATGGAAGTGATGAATTCAGAGAAATCTGGGAAGAATTATTTGATTTGATGAAGTGAGGGAAGAAGAAATAGGGAAAACATTTTTTGTAAATATTACAATTGTGTTGTAACAAACACTATCCCATAAAACATGATGGTTTATCATTCCTGGTTACTGTCTTTCATGGGGGTAACTTTTGGACTCAGTGCTGAAAATAAAAACTTGTTGTTTTGGTATGATATGACAAACTGTGCATGGTCCCTTGGTCCTCTCTGACCCTATGACATTGGCAGAAATGTAGAGAGCTATATCAGTTAAAAGAAGAGACAACTTCTGGATCAGCCTCCATTCCTTAAACTCTCCTGGTGGCATCATGGAAGTTTGAGACTTGTAGTAATGGGTTGGTTGTATTCATTCTATAAGCATCATGAGAGCCATAGTTACTTTAAAAATTCCCTTAGGGGGCAGAGCCAAGATGGTGGAGTAGAAACAGCTCATCCAAGCCACTCTGCCCCCAGATTTCCTCCAAACTATGTAAAAGGGGACTCTGAACAACTTTTGGAGCCCCAGCACCCATAGAACAACACAGAGAAGCTAACCTCCCACTGAGGACAGCCCAGTAGCCCTGCAGGAAGGACCAGCGCAGCAGTCTGGGAGCCGGCAGTGCAGAGCACAGGGAACCGAGCACAAGCCCTCCTGAGTCGCGGTTTTAGCCCCAGGGTAGCCAGGCCAGCAGCTGGCTGGAGGGACCCCAGAACACCAGCAGCTGTGGCGATTCCAGAATTATCAACATAGACATGCCTAGGACAAAGTGAGAGGTTAGTGCTCTATGGACTTTGGGACCAGTATTTGGGGAATGCGTCGGCTTCCTCCACTGGAGGCTAAAAGCCACTCAGAAGACACACCATTTTGTAGTTTTCAGAGGCAGCTCCAGCTCCTGGCCTGCGAACTGTAGGGAGATCCAGAGATCAGTCTTGGGGGGTAATCGCTCTTGCTTTAACCTCCCTGGATCTGGATTGTGATCTGGGGTGGAGGTCATGGGTGAGTTTCCAGCTTGCCAGAAACAGAAGTTGCCCCCCCACACATTCGGGACAAAAATTCCCCTATCTGGCGGCAAAGCCATAGTGTGGCAACAAACCCAAAAGTCAAGTAATTAATTGGCAACATGCCAAGGCAAAGGAAACAAACAGAAAAATGCAACCCTAGACTCCTACTTTGGGGGCAAGGAGGGTCGAAGCATGGAGCAGGAAGAGGACTGTGAGGTCAGAAGTTCTGCTCCAAAAGCCCCAGGGGAAAACATGAGTGGGTTGTAGGCCATAGAGGACCTTAAGAAGGACTTTAAAAATCAAATAAGAAAAGTGGAGGAAAAATTGGAAAGAGATACAGGAAAAGTATGAAATGAGGATACAGGATACAGGAAAAGTATGAAATGAGGGTCAACAGCCTGACTGAGGAAAACAACACCTTAAAAAATAGACTAACTAAATGGCAAAGGAGGCCCAAAAGGGAAATGAGGAGAAGAATGCCTTAAAAAGTCGAATTTACCAGATGGAAAAAGAATCTCAAAAGCTCACTGAGGAGATTCATTCCTTCAGAGTTAGACTGGAGCAAATGGAAGCTAATGACTTTATGAGAAATCAAGATGCTGTTAAGCAGATCCAAACAAATGAAAGATTAGAAGGCAATGTGAAATATCTCATGGGAAACACCACTGACCTGGAAAATAGATCCAGGAGAGACAATTTAAAAATTATTGGACTACCTGAAAGCCATGATCAAAGAAAGAACCTAGAAATCACCCTTCAAGAAATTCTCAAGGAAAATTGCCCTGATGTTTTAGATCCAGAAGACAAAATAGAGGTTGAAAGAATCCACTGATCACCTCCTGAAAAAGATCCCAAAAAGAAAACTCCCAGGAATATTATAGCCAGGTTCCAGAATCCCCAGATTAAGGAGAAATTACTACAAGCATCCAGGAAGAAACAATTTCAATATTGTGGAAATACAATCAGAATAGCCCAGGACCTGGCAGCTTCTACACTGAGGGATCGAAGGGCATGGGATATGATATTCCAGAGGGCAAAAGAACTGGGAATGAACCCACGGGTCACCTACCCAGCAAAACTGAGTATTTTGTTTCAGGGGAAAATATGGTCATTCAGTGGAATAGAGGACTTTCAAGCATTCTTGAGGAAAAAACCAGAATTGAATAGAAAATTTGACATCCAGACACAAGAAGCAAGAGATGCCTGAGAAGGTAATCAGGGAAAAAAATCAAAAGGAACTTATCAAAGTTGAACTATTTACATACCTTTATGGAAAAACAATAACTGTGACTGAGGAAATCTTTCTCACTATGGAAATAATGGAAGAAGGGTGTATGGTCACATGAATACATATGTGAATGTGTGTGTATATGGTTACAGTTATATATGGATAGAGGGCATAGGTTGAATTTGTTGGGAAGGGAGGATACTCGAGGGGTGAAGTTGTGAGGTGAGAGAGGAAAGTGGCAGGAGGAGATGGGGAGAGACAGGGTGGGGTAAACTATCTCATGTAGAGGAAGCAGGGGGAAGTGGTTGCAGGGGAGGGGAAAAATAGGAAGGCAAAAAGGCGAAACCACATTCTCATTGAGTTTGGTTCAGGGAGAGAATGACATACATACTAGGTGGGACATCTCAACCTACAGCAGAATGGGGGGAAGGGGGATGAGAGGAGGGATGATGGATGGGAGGGCATCCTAGGGGGGAGGGGAGGTTGGAGGTACCCACTATGGAAGAGGGACAGGATCAAGTGGGGAATGGACCAGGTAGGGGGTGGGATGAAGGGGAGGGAATTATAAGCAGCCTTGTACAATATATCTACTATGATAATGTTTTGCATAGCTAGACACGTACAACATGTACTGAATTACTTATCTCCCCAGAGGGAATGGGTGACAAGGGAGGAAGCTAATGGATCTGAAATTCAAGGTCTTAAGATTAAATGTTTCAAAGATATATAAATACTATTATTAATACTCTTTTGCTTGTAATTGGGAGATAAGATGTGCAGGCATTGGGACACAAAGATTCACCTTCCTCTAATGGAGAGGTCGAAGGGGGTGTGGGAGAGGATATGGGAGAGAGCAGATTGGAGGAAGCGATGTCTTTCGGGACTGCTGTTCTGGGAGGGTGGGTAGGGGAAAAACATGGGGGGAAAATGATTTTAACTCAAAATCTGGCGGAAATGAATGATGTAAAACAGAAGTTAATAAAGCATTTGTTTAATAAGAATTCCCTTAAATTTTTTTTAATATATGTGGAAATGTGCCTGTTGGCTGCTGTTTATTAAGATTAGAATAATAAAAGATAAAAAATTTAAAAAGGAAAATAAAACAAAGAGAAGTGAATAGATTTTGTCATTGTGCTTGAATTGAATTTAGAGTGCCTTTTTAAAACATAATAAACATAGATACATAATATAAGCACATTTATGAGAAATAGCTTCAGAACCTAATCTTTCAGAGAAACCTCCTCATAATTTTTCAGGTAATAAAGCTCTCCAAGCAACTGGTTGGTTTTTTATTTCTTTAAAGATCTTCCCTTTTCAAAGTTTGTTCAATTCTGAATACATCGAGAAAATTCTCAACTAAGTTGTCTCTTTTTAATCTTTTAGCTTCTGTTTTCATATAAGCAAAGATTACTTATTTTTATTAAAAAAAAAAAACAACCAAACAAACAATCCATATTCACAACTGATAGGCAGTAGCAGAAGCCATAGAAAGGTAAGGACAGCTTTGGCACTTAGGTTAAGGAGATACTAGAACCCAAGATAAGCTACCTGATTACACAGAAAATATTACAACTAGGAATCTTGGAAGCCTGAATATGTGTTTAAAGTCAATCAAGTGTCTACTATGTGCTAGGCACTTTTTAAACTGCTTTAAATACAAAGAAAGACCAAAATCAATCCTTGCTCTCAAGAAGCCTACAAAACAACATGCAGATAACTATGTACAAACAAGCTATAAACAGAACAAATTGGAAATAATCAGCAGAGGGAAGACACTAAAATTAAGAGGGGTCAGGAAATGTCCTTTAGAAAGTAGGATTTTAGCTAAAAGTTGAAAGAAAACAAGGAAGTGAAGAGACAGAGATGGGGTATGGGGATGCAAAGAACTTCCTAGGCATTAGAGACAGTCAGGGAAAATACTTAAAAATGAGAGATTGAATGTTTGGTTTGATGAATAGTAGGGAGGCCTGTGTCACTAAATCAAAGAGGATGTACCAAGCAACTCCATGGACACTATTGTGTTTGTATGGTTCTTGATCTGGAAGAATCAGACACAACTGTACAATCCAGCACCTCCACTGGGTACCTCCTCCTTTCTTCCCCTCATGTTTCATCAAGCCTTAATCACTGAATGGGTGCTGCCACAGTCAAGGTAGTTAAAGACCTTAGCCTGAAAAGGCCAAGGTCCCCCACTGTATCCTGGGTTATCTCCAGTTGTCGTGATCTATATCTGGCCACTGGACCCAGTTGGTTCTGGAGAAGAAAGCAAGGCTGATGACTTTGTGGTGCCCTCCCTCACTAAACTAAAATTCACTTGCATTTCTTGGCATCACCTCCAAGATATCACCCTCGAAGTTGAGAATGAAGGACAAATAGCTGCAAACAGCAGCAGCTGGGTTTTCTTCTTTTGGATTGTAAACTCCTTGAGGACAGAAACTTTTAATTGGTATTTCCAGAGATTAACACTCATTTATTATGCACTTAGTAAATATTTATTGACTGCCAGTAAATAAAGCCTATGCCCTCTAGGCAAAATAATTGTTTTACCTGTCTCTTAATATGCAATTAAGGTATTCAAGTCTTTTACCCTTTCTACAATAAAGAATGTTTATTTCTTATTAGTAGACTTTCTTCTTTAACTTTCAATGTTTCTAACTTTTAGATCACAAAACTTTAGCTTTTTCTGGGCTAATTTAGGCACTCCACTCCGCACACAAGATTTTAAAATGTGGAAGACAGAAAAAAGGAAGTTAAGAAGGACACAGACAGGCATCTTGGTGATGCAGTGAATAGAGCCAAATCTGGAGTCAGAAAGAGCAGAGTTCACATTTGACCTTAGATACTACTCACTATCTGTGTGACCCTGGGCAAGTCACTTAACCAGTTTGCTTCAATTTCCTCATTTGTAAAACTAGGATAATAATTTTTACCTTACCTGTAGAATTGTTGCAGTGATCAAAAGAGATAATTTTAAAGTGCTTATTAGAGTGCCTGGCATATAGTAAGAGCTATATGTGATAGATATTATTATGACAACTGTTATTGTTATTTTATGCAGGATTATTCTGAAAGCAACATGGAATTAATTGTATTCTTTTTTTTTTTTGATCAAGCAGTACAAAAGAGAGTTAGTTTCATATTGATAGAGTGATGGCACCTAGACCCTAAAAGGAAAATACCATGTCTTTGAAAGCAACCTAGTCCCTGAATTTTACCACACATTTCAGCTGCACAAGATCACTGATGTCTCACCCAAGGCATTTAAGCCACCCTAGCCCACCTAGTTTACTTGATATTCCTTTCACTGTCACTCTTAATCCACCCCAGACTACTTAATACTACTTTCACTATTGTACCTGACCCACTCCAGGCTATTAACCACTCCTTAATCTCATCCAAATCCTTTCACTGTCCCTTTTTGTATATAAGCATCAGCCTCACCATTAAGTTGCAGATTCACTAGGAATCTAGGTAGCATCAGTGTTATATAATAAACCTTGCCAGTTTGACTGGAAAAAAGGTTTGAGTGCATGAATTCTTTCCAGGCAGATGCCACCCTGTACTCTGACATTTCAGGGTTCCCTGAAAAACCAAACCACAAAATGCAAAAACCACAACATTTTGGTGGCCCTGTTATGGGGAATTGCCTGACCCCCTCCAGTCCTTCTTAGTCAAGACTGGAGCATCCTCTCTCTGTCTCTCTCTGTCTCTGTCTCTGTCTCTGTCTCTGTCTCTCTCTCTCTTTTTGCTTTTTGGAGGGCAATTGGGGTTAAGTAACTTGCTCAAGGTCACACGGCTAGTTATTTGTGTGTGTGTGTGTGTGTGTGTGTGTGTGTGTGTGTGTGTGTGTGTGTGTTGTGTCTGAGGACAGATCTGAATTCAGGTCCTCCTGACTCCGGGGCTAGCGCTCTACTCATTTTGCCACCTAGCCGCCCCTCATCCTCTCTCTTTATCCTTTTTTTACTCTGCAGTTGGGGGTCAGTCTCCAAGCACCAGGCTACATGGTGTTTTTTGAGCCTGATGCTCTCAGGCTCCATTTAGGTCAGGCAGTTCAAGTCTGGGGACCCACCACACCTTCCACTGCATAGGGGATGCCCTATCTGGAAGCAATTGCCCAATTCTTTCATTCTCTAGGACACTAGGGAATTGAGAAAGTGCAGGTGCTTTTGGTTTCCTTAGGCTTATTACTCCCTCTATACCCTGAGATCCTCCTTCACAGAGGTATTCTCCAGTCCCCAAGCCCATGCCTGATTGATCCACTTCTCTTCTGGCCTCATGGCCCCTAAATCCTTAACCTCGAAGCCAGATTCAGCAACATTTGTCCACAGGTTACCTTTTTACAGAATTTGAAAAATCTTGGTCTCAAAGATCTTGAAAAGGAAAGTTTTGTCCCTGGCCTCAATACAAACTAGAGGACCAAGAAAAATTGTCTGATTTGTGCGAGGGATTTCTGACAAATCTCTCTTGAGTTTGTTGGAATTTCCCCCAAATTATCTGTATCTCCTTGTTTGTCTTGTTAATCTGTTCTGTGTTTGTCTCTGTGTGGTGTATCTGTGTAATCTAACATTCTTTAAAGTTTAAAATGCAGCCAGCCAGCAAGAGAAGCCTCTAAGGGCTCTAGCTAGAGCTCTTTTCTCTAGAATGCCTCTTTCTTTCCCCCTCTTCTTCCCTCCCTGATTGCAGCAGCCTCAGAGGAGTGGGAAGATGAGACAAAGAAAGAGAAAGAAAAATATTTTATATGACATGATTGATAAAGGCAAATAGAGGAGGGTAAGAGAAGTGTCAGGTCAGAACTACAAAGAAATGATATTTGCAGTTTCAAAGGGGCTTTAATGTCCAGCAGAGGGGTAAGTAGATAGAGGGAAAGGCAAGAAAATTTTAGCATGTAGGAATGAGAGGAGCTGGGATAGAAAGAAAGGCATAATCTATTTCACAGTGTGAACAGGGTTTGAGAGTAAATGGTTTGGAAACTTTTGGAAAGAAAAATGTTGTTGATTAAAAACTCTCTCTCTTTCCCTCCCTCCTTCCACCCTGGAACTCTGGACAAGTTCTAAATGTGGAAAGACAAAGGAAAATAAGGAGGAACCTTTCACCCTCCCCAGATCGAAAAGAGGCAGGTTAACTAGTCCTTAACCATTTCCTGCCTCACCTAAAGAGAAAAATTTTTGTGTAACATGACTCCCACTAGGCATTCTCCAGCGAAATTGGAATATAGCTTACAAAATCTCAAAAGGAGAACACCTTAAAAGTGAAACCTTCAAGCTCTCCAGTATGAGGGAGAAGGGACTAGGCACCAACTAGATCTGTTCCCAGAGGTCCCATCTCAGTAGTTAGGAAAGTTCAATGCCCCACTCTGAGTGTAGAAGGAAAGTTTATTTGGAGTAGAAAATTAAAAAAAAAATATAAGATTCTTCTTCCTCTGGTCCCAACTCTGACCAGTCTGACGATACATTGAAAAGTTAGAACAGCTAAAAAACATTTTTTAGGGTTTGAGATTGATCATTAAGGAGGTTTGAAATACTTCCTTGCAATTCCAATCACTCCTTTCCCCTGAGTGAAGAGGGTATCTTATTTCAGGGATTGAAAACAGTCCCATGTTTTCCTATTAACCCCTCTTATCCCAGATCAGACTAAGTGAAAAAAGAGTTGGAGAATGGTAGGAAATTTAAGTCACCCACCCCCACTTGGTGAAAGGAAGGAGAGGGAAGGGGCAGCAGCTACAGCAGGAGCCTTATTAGCAATGACCCTGGCCCCTGGGCACCCAGTAGCCCACCCAGAAAGCCTGGAAGTATCACCCAGGTTCAGTGCATCCTGTTCACTGCCCTTCCCCTTCTCCCCAGCATCTCTGGAGAGAAAGGAAAGTGAGATGAGTCAAGGCAGTCCAAAGTAAGAAGCCAGTCAGCTTCTGCACTTGTTAAGTGCACTCTTTTAAAATTGTAGTTTCAACATTTTAATGATGAGATGCTGATTTTCTGTATAAAGTAATTTGGAAATGCATTCAACAAGACTGAAGTCACCTGATGGGTAATGGATTTGTTTCAAGTTTCAAACTGATAAACTTTTGTATCAGTTACATCAAGCAACTTTTCATAACTTGGATGTTAGGGTATGAAACAAGAAACTGAAAAGACTGGAAAGCATTGTTTCCCTGCTAATCTTGTCTTATAATGTTTTGTAACTTCCATTAAGGAAACGGGGTGTATTCACCTTAGCCTATAGTTAAGAGGAAGTTGCAGCTAAAACAATTTGGCTCTCACTTATGAAAATTGTACGATTGTTAACTAAGGTATATAGGTTATTTTAATACTGAAACCTCAAACTGGTAATTGATTGCTGGGTGTGTGGAAAGGAGGGAATGAAGTGAAAGCCTTATGCAGATTAGTTCTGGCCATTCAGAGCAGCCCTCAGGCTTAGTTAAAAGGTACAGCACACAAAAGCTCTAAGGGTAGATGGGGTGGAGAGATAGCTCCTTCTCTGGGGTCCCTGTGGATCTGCCTTATTTTGTAAACTTGCCTGAAGAGCTTGTTTGGGTTGTAGAGTTCCTAAACAAAGAACTTGGCTTCCTGAGAATTTGCAAGCTTATAGAAATTATCTCAAATGATTGGCTTTTACACCTAGAAAAATTTAAATTTGAAATGTAAGTCTTAGTAAATTTTTCCCCAAGCCATGATCAGGGAAAAGTCCTGTTTGAAGTAAAGTCCTTGGGGCTGATTTTCTTTGCAGTTGTCTAGTGTATTGTAATAATCCACCAATAAACACTAGTCAGTAATCAACCATCTGGGAGAAAAGCCTAACTCAGAAAGAATGTGATACAGGTAAATGTGTACAACTGGAAAAGCGGAGAGGACAATTTTAGCTTCAGTATAAGATGGGATCCTCCTGGCTCAGTTTCCCTACTATGTTCCTTTGAAAAGGAATATTACTCACCTGGCTATTCCTGAGTCTATGAGGTGGAATTGATAAATTGTGTCCCTGCTTTATAGCAAATTTCTAGTCAAAGGAAATCATCAGGAAAAAATATAAGCATAATGAAAGTATGTGAGATCTTGCTATTTTGAACTGAATGTGTAGTCATTCCATATCCCAAACAACTAAGTAAATTAGTACTAAGGCTTGTCATCTGCCTGCCAGCATAGTCATGTAATTATTATTCCATAGACCAAGACTGGGATAATAAAATGTGTATTTATGATCTGAGCTGTTCAGCCTAAATTTCTATTTCTTTCTATATCCTAAACAACTTAGTAATTGGGTATTGCTATTAATTACTGAAATTAAATCAGAAATATCTTCAGTTTGGTTTGGGGAAGAGAATTTCAGCTCAATCAATTTTCTTAGTGGTATATAACCTGTTTAGCCTAGTTATTACTTAATATCCTCCCAAGTTTTTGTTGTTGTTGTTATAATTTCAGTAAAATTTTATAACTATTGAACCCAAGTGTGGAAAACTTCTATATGCAAGAATGTTATTACTTATATTTTCCTGTATAGGATTGAATCCCAAGGACATCTGATCCTCCTAAAGGAAATAGAATCAGAGGAGAAACTTTTGAGAAAGTGACAAGATCAGATAATTCTATATTTTAAAATGTAAGTAATTCCAATGGAACTTCCTACTTTCCTTCCTTCCTTCCTTCCTTCCTTCCTTCCTTCCTTCCTTCCTTCCTTCCTTCCTTCCTTCCTTCCTTCTGATGAGGTGCAGGCTCCGGGAACCCTCCTTGAACTCTGATTAAATCTCATACCATTTGATGAGGCATTTACATGAGGCCATAAACGTTACATTGTGGCTGGGCCCAAACCTCTGTTACTAGACTTCCCACCTTAAGCTGTAATGGTAATGTAATTTGAATTTGAAGATCCCTTTGTGTTGGCAAAGGTAGTAGGTACTTAGCACTTAGTAATTGATCAAGCCTCTGTTGGGGAAACAGAAGGTATGAATACCTGTCGCCTATTACTGACATAACAGGAAGGGGTTGGCTGAAATAGGAAGTAGCTAATGCTGTGTATATAAGAAAAGCCCCAGAGAGGCACAATGAGAATTTCTTGGGATCAGCATCTGGTGGCAGAGCAGCTACAGAAGAGAGAATCAAGAAGTGAGCCAGAATTTCCCGAGAACTTGTGGTGGGAGAGTTCTTCTAAACAGAAACCCAGGAGCCCAGGAACCCAGGTGGCAGAGGAGCCCAGGAGATAGGAGAAGACTAAGGAAGCAGAAGATTGAGGAAGCATCACTGGGATGCTTTGTGTATTTGTGGCTTGGTTGAGCCTTGAATTCCCTGGAGCAGAAATTGTGAAAGATCTGACATGGACCAGAACCTGTGAACTTCAGTGTGGAGCAGGACCTACCTAGAGAGCTGGACAAGGAACTGGGAGCTGTCTGCCATTGAACCCAGGTGACAGTCTGGTGAATACAGGTAGAGCCTGGGACCATGGAAGGGGATCCAGGGAATCTGAGAACTGGCCCCAAGTCAAGATGAAAAGACCTCTCTGTGGGTACTGAGTAATGATGAAATTGTAGCTTACTAGTGACCTAGGGGTGGAGGGTCTGTATTTTCTATTGAACTTAATGCTTAATGATTCTTAGTAATTGATTGCTGAATAAGTGACTGATTGAGTTAACTTAAATGTGCCTCATGAGTGGAAGACTTTGCCCCATGAGTGGAAGACTTTGACTATTGTGCTTTGAGATGATTGTTCTTTGTTCTAAATATTGTGACCACTTTGGTGAAAACTGTGTGGCTATTTTCATGATAAGCTGTTTGTGAATATAAATTGTAATATTGTGAATGCTGTACCTTCATTTTCTGTGAATGTTTTGCTTTGATTTGTTATGGAATAGAGTGTTCACTATACAGTGTAATTAGAACCTTAAAAGCTATTCACAGTAGCAATCTTCTGGAAAGTTTCTGTGTTTGGCTTTATATGAGCCTATCAAAATATCAATCCACCCTTGAACTGGCCTAGCCCATCATTGTCTGTTGGCTGCAGGTAGCCCTCCAGCAACTTCCCACCGTTAATCACTCATTGACCTCATCTGACTTCTCCTGAAGACCTTCCCCAAACTCCTCCTCTAGACCACCCCTAGATTCCTCCCACAACCTTCTGTATATAAGATCCCATCTTCCCTCCATGTGGTATGAGAGTGCCATAGAATGACCTAGCACAGACTTATTCTGTGTGTAATACAAGGGAACTTTTAGTAAACTTTACTTTTCTTTGGCTGAGAAGGCTTGAGTTGAATTCATTTGGGAGGACCTGGTGTGTTGGTATTTTGGGGTCTTCAGAGCAACCCTAACCCTCTTTATGGGTTCTCTTCTCTTCTCTCTCCTCTCTTCTCTCCTCTTCTCTTCTCTTCATTCCTTTCTTCTCCCCTTCCCCCCTCCTTCTCTTTCTTTCTCTGAGCTCAGTTGCAGTCAAGCTCCTTCCTGGGACGACATCAAGGAAGGGACAGCTCTATGACCCTTGCCAGCAGGAAGCTGTTTTCAAAACTGAGATCTTCACCCTTTACCCCAAAAGATCTTGGGTCCCTTTTGTTTCAGGGAGGAATGATGGGGTTATGGTACCTGGACCCTAAAAGGAAAAGACCATATCTTTGAAAGCAACCTAGTCCCTGAATTTCCCCACACATTTTAGCAGCCCATATTACTGAAGTTTCACCAAAGGGATCTGACTCACTCCAGCCCACCCAACTTACTTGATAGTCCTTTCACTATCACTTCTGATTCCCCCCAGACTACTTAATACTACTTTCACTATTGTACCTGAGCCACCCCAGGCTATTTACCATTCCTTAATTTCATCCAGATATACCTTTTCACTGTCTTTTTTTGGTATATAAACACAAGTTTCACCCTCATTAAGTTGCAGATTCCCTAGGAATCTAGCTAGCTTCTATTTGTGTTACAATAAACTTTGCTACTTTGATTGGAAGAATGTTTGAGTACATGAATTCTTTCCAGGAAGATGCCCTTCTTCCTGATAGCTCAGTGTTCCCAGAGATCCCAAAACATGGCATCGGAGTTCCAGCAACCCCAAACTACATCAGCATAGCATTCTGTTTTATATTTCTACTTGTATGTGAAAATGCTCATTTTAATATTCATATTCAGAATAATTTTTTGTGTCTGAAATGGAATGGAAACCTATTCTTGTTATAATATAGAACAGAAAAAAATAATTTGGGAAAGGATAGCTAAATATGAAGGTACAGTGTGAGAATAGAATTTGGACTACTGGACCATAGCTTAAAATGCCATTGTAATTTGTCCCTTATGCTTGAAGAAGACCAAAATGGCATCATGATTTTGGGGCCAATGTATAGCTATGGCTGATCATACCAATAGGAGCTTGGTCACAAGTCTTTAGCAGAAGTTGGGCATAACCATTTGGGAGGAAAATGTCTCTAAATTTGTATATTTCACATTTCTTTTGAGCTACTGCAATTTTGCTTTGCTCAAGGAACACAGAGCCTACATTGATACAGGCATGTCATGCTGGATGATTCTGTTCCAATGTCTCCCCTGCCTTATGACTGATCCCAAAGTTCTTCAGAGAGTGTTCTTGTATTGCTTCTTCTGACTACTATGTGAGTGCCTGGTTTGTGTGAGTTACCTGTGAAATAGTCTTTTAGGCAAACATATATTTGGCATTTTTACAATGTGGCCAACTCATCAGAGTTGCGCTCTCTGCAACAGAATTTGAATGCTTGGCAGTTGAGCTTGAGAAAGGACTTCAGTGTCCAGTACCTTATCTTGTCAGGTGATCTTCAGAATCTTCCTAAGACATTTCAGATGGAAACTATTCAATATAAAGATGAAGGACTCTTAGCCTGAGAAGTACACCTAATAAAAGCTGGTAAGAACATATTTGTTAGGAGGTCTTGTTTGATTAATCAAAAGTATTTTTAAAATTAAACAAAAGATAGGGAAGTATAAAATTCCTCATGTATACACACTAAGTTATTTGCCATAAGAAGTAATCATGATTTAGGAAACATATTGGTTGAAATACCCAAAAGATCACAGTAGATAACATCCAAGAAAAACAACTGGTAGTAAAACTGGTCATTTTAAATGCTTATAAACAAATGCCTGGATTTTTTTCAAGTAGAAACTCCAATGCAAGTGGCCAAATTTGACTCTATATTGTAGGCATCACTGAAACTTTATGGGATGAAATATATAGGTAGAATGTGTTTTTTTATAGATATACTTCATTCAAAAGAAATAGGAAAGTAAAAGGAGAGAGGGTTTGAGGTAGGGTGGGGTAGCATTGTGTATAAAAAAGATATACTAATGTGAATAAATCCAGGAACTAGATAGGAAGGGAGCATGATAGAGAGCCTTTGGGTGAAGATCAATAGATGAAGAAACAGAAGTAATTTTGTTATTAGACTGTGAAGGAGGTGGATACATCTGATAACTGAGGTTTAGGGAATACTGTTCTCCCCAGATAAAATAACCTCAGAGGCCAAAGAAACAAATCTAACCCCCGAGTTGTATTTTGTTCTCCTCCTTTCTGATAACAACAGGATGAGCCTTACTAATTCTGTTTTGAAGGAGGTGTCTACCTTCTCAGAGATTTACTGCCAACACAGTATATTTTCATGTTCCCACATGAAGAAACCTGACCTTTAGCAATTCCTGTAACCCTAAGTCTTGTACACTTCTTTCATTTGCATTCTGCCATGGAATGCTGCTGTTCAACTGTACAGTTCAAATGAGGCTAAATAACAAATAACCCAATCTATACCGTAAGAGGATGAAGTTGCTATAATGGAGCAGTCTTTCTCAGTGCACTAATATATTTATTTTCTTTTAGTTTGGCTATTTACTTTTTCATCCCCAGTCTTGAATACCTTATGGTGAATGAGATTATCCCCAGGCCCAGAAACTCCTATAACCAGGGTATTTTTGTCTTGAGGAAGGAGTGAGCATAATACTGCAACTCTATAAGCCCAGTAGTAGGTCATTAATGTTAGAGTAGTACTGAAGAACTTCAATCATCTAGATTTTTATGCTTTCCCTCTGCCCAAAATTGAGCTGCCAATGACTTCTTGACTTTGCTTAATGTTAATACCATCCTTCAAAAGGTGAAAGAAATAATCTGGTAAATTTGCATTTTGCATCTGAGTTCCCTTAACCATAGGGGAAAAAATCCTTACTGGAGAGGTTACTGCTAACCTCCTTGGGGGAAGTAAGGATTCCAACCTAGATTTGATGAGAGGGGAGGGGTTTGGCAAAAATCAAATTTGAAGGGGTAAGAAAAAGGAAGGGTAGCAGCTTATGGTATAAAAGCTATAGGGCAATTCTATCCTTAAACATTGGGGAACTCCAAAGCATGTGATTTTGAACACATAAAAAGCAAAAATTTTGAAAACAATTACTAATATCTGAAAATATCGAAGTGCATATTCATAGGGAATTCATTAAATAATTTAAATTTGTGTGTGTATGTGTGTGTGTTCCTATCGTTCCATAAATGCATAAATAGGACAATAGAACTATAGTCTAGGGCACCTGTAATCTAAAAGAAGTTAAAAAAATAAAATGAAACACAGAAACGTATGTTCCCTGATCCTGAGCTCTCTCAAGACCTTCCTCTTACCTCCCACATTGCCAGCACCAAAGCTAGCAGACCAAAGGATATAACACAAGCTTATATCAAAACACTAGCACTAGCAGACCAAAGGATATAAAACAAGCTTATATGAAAACCTACCCCACTACTCTACTTTCCACTCTCTCTTTCCAATATCCTAAAACTTTGGGTCCAGGCTGTGGAAGTTTTCTCCAGTCTCAAAAGCCAGGTTGGGCACAAACCCTTCAGGAACAAAAATATACTGGGTACTAAAACTCAGAAACACCAATGCCCAGTGTCAGAGAAAGTAGCCTCTGCAAAAGCAGCCTCTGCAAGTGCCAGGAAAGGCATATTCTAAACTGTTGGTGCTGGGTCAGAGAACTAAGGAAGAGAGAGGATCACCAGAATAGTATACTGTTGTGATATAAACCTGTGAAGCACTCCACCAAGTCTGAGGGAAGAGCACAGAATCCAGCAGGGGCCAGATCTGACCACCCAAAAATCAGTTGGGTCAGAAATGTAGGCCAGTGAACTGTGAATTGCCTAATGTGGGAGTAGGCTGAGACACTTTGATATCCAGCCTCCAAGGAAAATAATCTCAGAGGGTAGGGAATCAGAAATGAAAAAATGATGGAGGAAAACAAGGATGGGGGGCAGAGAGGGAAACTGAATGTTCTAAAGATTCCAGGAAAGAGAAACTTCAGAGACTTGAACATAAACTGATAAATCAACAGGAAAAGCAGTAACAACAGCAGGAAATACGGCCTCCCGATCTAATAAGTGAGCACTTCAAAATGAAGGAAAATGAGCCAACACTTGATGAGACAGAGGGTCCCATGGAATTTGAGAACAAAGAACAACAATACATTATTCCTAAGTGGTTTAAAAGAGAAATGAGAATTATGATAGCAGAATTTGTATCCTACACAGCAAAAATAATGAACAAATAGAAAAAAAAATACTTGAATTTGCAGTGCCATACCTCACCAAAGAAATTAAAGGGAACAATACATTAGAAATGCAAATGCACAGAAGTTAAGGACAACTTAGAAGAAGAGAAGGAAAAAACCAAAAACATGAACAGAAAATCTGCTCACAATGCAAGCAAGACATGAAGATCTCAAAAATGATGCACAGAAACATGAAAAGGCTGATAGGTCTCCTAGAAGAACATGATAAGACAAAAAAACCTTAACATCACAATGAATGAAATAACAGAATTTCCCAGAATTCTAGAACATAGAAAATCAAATCCATTTGAAAGAATTCACTCAGGCAACTAGGTGGCATAATGAATAGAGCACTGGACCTATGGTCAGGAGGATGTGAGTTCAAATCCAACCTCTGGCACTTGACACACTTATTTGCTGTGTGACCTTGGGCAAGTCACTTAACTCCAATTGCCTTGCCTTCCCCCTTCCAAAATAAACTTTAAAAAAAGAATTCACATACCACCTCCAGGAAAAAAATCAACAAAAACAAAAACCCAACACAGCAAACTTAAAGTTGCTTAGCAACAGTTCAATTTAGAAACAAGTTCTTCAAGCCACCTGGAGAAAGACTTTCAAATACAAAGGAAAGGATATTCAAATAATGAAAAAAAAAACTATTCCACACCCACTAGAAAGAAAAGAGAAGGAAATGGAAAGAGTTGGATGTGGCCCAGGGTGACCTAGACTGCATACTTGAATTTAACTATACAGGTGTAAAGCCAAACATGAGCAGCTTTCCAGAGGACTGCTGCTGTGGATAGCTCTAAGGTTCTGATCACACAGTACAGTGAACTCTCTATTTATTCAGTAGTAAATTAAAGCAAAAAATTCACAGAAACCAAAGTACAACATTTGCAATGTTATAACATAACAACTTATCACTAAACTGGCTACATAGTTTTCACCAAAGTGGCCACATAGTTTTAAGCAAAAGATAACATTCAGTAAGTCCTTAACTCAATCATCCTTAAGGAGCAAGCCTCCTTAAGGGACACAAAGTACAATCATTCAGTAAGTCCTTAACTTAATTATCCTTAAGGAGCAAGACTCCTTAACAGATACAAAATACAAAGGTCAAAGTTCTCCACCCCTAGGTCACATTGTCTTAAACTCTCAGTCAAAAAAGTCTTCTTTCTTCTTGATTGGAGATCTGTTTCCAATCATCCTTAACTGAATCATCCTTAAGAGGTACAAGGTACAGAGTACAAAGTTCTCCCATCCTTAGGCCACAGTAAATCATTATCTTCTCAGCACTAAGTACCCAAGGAGAAGTCTTTTCATCTTGACTTGAGGCTGGTTCCCAGATTCCTTGGTTCCTCTTCCATGGGTATGGCTCTTGCTTGAATCTACCTAATTGTGACCTGGATTCATAGGCAGGCAGCTCCCAGTCCCTCATCCAGCTCCTTGTCCAGTTCCTTGTCCAGTTCCATATTGAATTTCACAGTGTCCAGTCCACCTCAAGTCCTTCACAGTTTCTGTTTCTGGGAAGACAGAATAACATTCATACACATTACTGGCATCATCATCAATTCACTTTCTGCCTGTTAAATCAACATAGATCCAGGGTCTAAGAAATCAACACAAACCCACAAACATAGTCTGAGAACTCAACACCAGTCGTTGGTATAGTCCCAGGACCTCCTAAGCTCTCCTCCAGGATTTCTGTAAACAGACAACCGGAAAATCCTCTTTCAGGGCTTCCAATAAGGTCCCAGGGCTTCTACAAATTATTACAAACACAAATCAACACAGACAGAAGAGACAAACAGTGCTGCCACCACAAGTGTTCCCTTCTTAATTCTGTTCTCTCCCAGCTTGTGCTCAGCTTTTTTCTGGTCATTAGCTCCTCCCTGTTCTGCCCACCTCTTACATCCTTTCTGTTCCGGTCTTTGGCAAGTCCATTCCACTGTGGCTTTCATAAGTCCTGTTTCTTAACAAAAGACTTAATACAATCAATGGCAAGGTTCAACTGAAACAAGGTGCTAAGTTCTTGTTTGCTTGACATTACAACAGGGTGAAAGATGGGTGTTCAATAACAAAGAAGAGTTTGAAACATTTTAGAAAGAAACCCAGAACTGAAGACCAGGGTGCTTCTCAAAAATTCCAAACAACAGAAATACTAGAAGAGAGAATAAATACAAACAGCAACAGAAACAGCAACAGAGTGACAACAGAAAGACCAGTAAGATAGTTCTCTTTAAAAGTTACCAAGGAAACAAGGGAGAATATGGAAATATATTAGAGATAACATCTCAGAAGCAGGCAAAAGATATTAGGGACAGAATCTGGCAAAACCCTGCCTACAATTGAATGTTTCTTTTGTGGGTCTACATTACCACATGGGAAAGTATATAAAAGGAACATGGGGATAAAAAAGAATATGAGATTCACCCAGGTAAAATCAAGGGCTTGAAATGAGGGGAAGGTAAACTAAGAAAAAGAAGGGCTTTCTGGGTTGTGAATGAAAAGGAGGGAGAAGATTAAAAAAAGGGAAAGAAAGGAAGGAAGCCTTACTTTGGAAGTGGGAGGAGGTTCCACTGATGAATGCTTCAATGGATGAAAGGAGATGAAGACCTTAAAGTGGATGAGACCTGAGTGATTTGGTGCCTGAAAAATATACTGGTAATGAGAGGAGGAAAGATGGAACACTTGAGGGTAGCTGGAACCTAGAAGAGTAGGGAAAATGTGGACATAGGGAAAGTATTTCCAGATAAATGTAGAGGGGAAGTAAAGGTCAACAAGAGTGGATAAAGATCAGTGTGTGTGGGTGCCCTACCATGGGACAGGGTCCTTCTGATATCTACAAGAAGAGACATTATTCTAAGACTGAAGCACAATGGAAAATGGGAATCCAAAGGGTAAGCCTCACAAAACAGTGACAGAAATTACCTAAATCTTAAATGTATACTTTGGAAGCTTTGATGTGGGAAGAATACAGAGAAAAGGGGAGTCCAGATGATCATAGGTGTCACAAAACCAAATGAGGGCCTAGAGTAAACAAAAAAGGAAGATGGAGAATGAAGAGAATGACAAAATCTTGTTGGAAAGGGGCACCAGAAAATCAAATTAAAAGATGAATCTATAGTCAGTCGGGGGCGGAGCCAAGATGGTGGAGTAGAAACAGCTCATCCAAGCCACTCTGCCCCCAGATTTCCCACAAACTATGTAAAAGGGGACTCTGAACAACTTCTGGAGCCCCAGCACCCACAGAACGACACAGAGAAGCTAACCTCCCACTGGGGACAGCCCAGCAGACCTGCAGGAAGGACCAGCACAGTGGTCTGGGACCTGGCAGCGCGCAGAGCACAGGAGCCGAGCTGAGCCCAGGTCTCCGTGAGCCGAGGTTTTAGCCCCAGGGCGGCAGGGCCAGCAGCCGGCTGGAGGAACCCCAGAACACCAGGAGCTGTGGAGACTCCAGAATTATCAACATAGACATGCCTAGGACAAAGTAAGAGGTTGGTGTCTTATGGACTTTGGGACTGGTATTCAGGGAATGTGTCGGCTCCCTCCCCTGGGGGCTAGAAGCCACTGAGGAGACACGCTATTTTGCAGTTTTCAGAGGCAGCTCCAGCTCCCGGCCTCCAAATCGTAGGGAGATCCAGCAATCAGTCTTGGGGGGTAATCACTCTTGCTTTAACCTCCCTGGATCTGGATTGTGATCTAGGGTGGAAGTCGTGGGTGGGTTTACAGCTTGCCAGAAACGGAAGTTGCCCCCCACACGTTCGGGACAAAAATTCTCTATCTGGCCTTAAAGCCATAGTGTGGCAACAAGCCCAAAAGTCAAGCAATTAAGTGGCAACATGCCAAGGCAAAGGAAACAGAAAACTGCAACCCTAGACTCCTATTTTGGGGGCATAGAGCGGGAAAAGGACTGTGAGGTCAGAAGTCCTGCTCCAAAAGCCCCAGGGGAAAACATGAGTGGGTTGCAGGCCATAGCAGACCTTAAGAAGGACTTTAAAAATCAAATAAGAGAAGTGGAGGAAAAATTGGAAAGAGAAACGAGAAGGATGCAGGAAAAGTATGAAATGAGGGTCAACAGCCTGACTGAGGAAAACAACACCTTAAAAAACAGACTGACTCAAATGGCAAAGGAGGCCCAAAAGGGCAATGAGGAGAAGAATGCCTTAAAAAGTCGAATTTGCCAGATGGAAAAAGAATCTCAAAAGTTCTCTGTGGAGATTCATTCCTTCAGAGTTAGACTGGAGCAAATGGAAGCTAATGACTTTATGAGAAATCAAGATGCTGTTAAGCAGATCCAAACAAATGAAAGAAGAGAAGGCAATGTGAAATATCTCATGGAAAAAACCACTGACCTGGAAAATAGATCCAGGAGAGACAATTTAAAAATTATTGGACTACCTGAAAGCCATGATCAAGGAAAGAACCTAGAAATCACCCTTCAAGAAATTCTCAAGGAAAACTGCCCTGATGTTTTTAGATCCAGAGGGCAAAATAGAGGTTGAAAGAATCCACCGATCACCTCCTGAAAAAGATCCCAAAAAGAAAACTCCCAGAAATATTATAGCCAGGTTCCAGAATCCCCAGATCAAGGAGAAAATACTACAAGCAGCCAGGAAGAAACAATTTCAATATTGTGGAAACACAATCAGAATAGCCCAGGACCTGGCAGCTTCTACACCGAGGGATTGAAGGGCATGGAATATGATATTCCAGAGGGCAAAAGAACTGGGAATGAACCCAAAGGTCACCTACCCAGCAAAACTGAGTATTTTGTTTCAGGGGAAAATATGGTCATTCAATGGAATAGAGGACTTTCAAGCATTCTTAAGGAAAAAACCAGAATTGAATAGAAAATTTGACACCCAGACACAAGAAGGAAGAGATGCCTGAGAAGGTAATCAGGGAAAAGAAATCAAAAGGAACTTATCAAAGTTGAACTATTTACATTCCTATATGGAAAAAGCAATAACTGTGACTGATGATATCTTTCTCACTATGAAAATAATGGAAGATGGGGGTGTGGTCATATGAATACATATGTGAATGTGTGTGTATATGGTTACAGTTAAATATGGATAGAGGGCATAGGTTGAATTTGTTGGGAAGGGAGAATACTCAAGGGATGAAATTATGAGGTGAGAGAGGAAAGTAGGAAGAGGAGATGGGGAGAGATAGGGTAGGGTAAACTATCCCATGTAGAAGAAGCAAGGGGAAGTGGTTGCAAAGGAGGGGGAGAATAAGGAAGGCTAAAAAGGCAAAACCACATTCACATTGAATTTCGTTCAGGGAGAAAATGACATACATACTAAATGGGATATCTCAACCTGCAGCAGGATAGGGGGAAGGGGGATGAGAGGAGGGATGATGGATGGGAGGGCATCCTTGGGGTGAGGGGAGGTTGGAAGTACCCACTATAGAAGAGGGACAGGATCATGTAGGGAATGGACCAGGTGGGGGCTGGGATGAGTGGGAGGGAATTATAAGCAGCCTTGTACAATATATGTACTATGATAATGTTTTGCATAGCTAGACATGTACAACATATACTGAATTACTTATCTCCCCAGAGGGAATGGGTGACAAGGGAGGAAGGAAATGGATCTGAAATTCGAGGTCTTAACATTAAATGTTTCAAATATATATAAATACTATTATTAATACTCTTGCTTGTAATTGGGAGATAAGATGTGCAGGCATTGGGACACAAAGATTCACCTTCCTCTAATGGAAAAGTTGAAGGGGGTATGGGAGAAGGTATGGGAGACAGCAGATTGGAGGAAGCGATATCTTGTGGGACTGCTATTCTGGGAGGTTGGGTAGGGGAATAACGGGGGGAAAATGATTGTAACTCAAAATCTGGTGGAAATGAATGATGTAAAACAGAAGTTAATAAAGCATTTGTTTAAAAAAAAAGATGAATCTAATGCATAAGACTCGCTAAAGGAGAGGAGTGGAAGGGGTAGAGAGGGAAATAAAGAGGGAAGAAACATATAACTAGGTAAAAGTAGGGGAAACTGAAAAACAAAATCTTAAAGTGAAAGGAGTAACAAGTGAGAAGAATAATGGGATATGGAGGGAGAAATGAGATTCAGAGCAAATAGGACTACCTTAAATTAAAAAAAAAAAACATTAAAGTGTAGCAACTGAAGGAACATAATACTGTGGTCACAGCAGAAGAGGAGATAAATCATAATCTGAACTCCTAACCCCAATTTTAGAGATCGATGGTGGAAAATATAAGCCTAATTCTAATAACTTAAACTATAACTGGATTAAACAATCCAATAAAAATTTAAAAATATAAGAAAAAAATCCTTTAATCTGTTACTTGCAAGAAACCTACTTAAAAAGAGACAAATACAAAATAAAATTGAGAATAGAAAAAACATGTTTTATTTTGTTTTTTACTATGCATCAAGTGGACCCAAAAACTTCAGACCCAGTGCTATCATGTTAATAGAGTAAAAAATATTCTGGCAGAAATTAGGCTTAGACCAACACCTCATACGACACTTCACAATACATTCTAAATGAATACATGACTTCAAAATCAAAGATCAGCTTATGAAAAAATAGAAGATTAACAGATCATGTACCTCTTACAGTTATGGGTAAGAGATACAATTTTACCCAAACAAATGATAGAGGCAAGTAAAAAAAGATTAAAATGCATAACTTAGATAACTTGAAATGGAAAGTCTTCTGTAAAGACAATATTGATGCATTTAGGGTAAGATGAGAAATGGCTGAATGTGTAATGGGGTTAGACTTGTTCTTTCTGGTTCCAGAGAAAGAATCAGGATCACAGGGCAAATTTATTTTTAATTAATTAATTAACTTTTAGTTTACAACATTCAGTTAAAACAAGCTTTTGACTTTCAAATTTTCTCCCACTCTCTGTCCTCCCCCTACTCCCCCATGGCGGCATGCAATCTGATATAAATTCTTCAAATACCTTCATGTTTAACATTAATCAGGTTGTAAATAAGTATCATAACCAATGGAATGAATGAGAAAGAGGGAACAAAACAAAAAAGTGAGAAAGCAAGTACTTTGCTTCAATCTGCATTCAGACTGTAAATCTTTGTCTAGATGGGGACAGTCTTTTCCATCATGAATCCTTTGGAGTTGACTTATACCCTTGCATTGCTAAGATGAGTCCAGTCTATCAAAGTCAGTCATCACAGATATGATGTGTCTGTAACTGTGTACAATGTTCTCCTGGTCTGCTCCTCTCACTCAGTATCAGTTTATATAAGTTTCTCCAGATTATTATGAAGTCTGTCTGCTCCTCATTTCTTATAACCCAATAGTATTCCATTACATTCACATACCACAACTTGTTTAGACATTCCCCAATTGACGGATATCCCCTTGATTTCCAATTCTTTTCTGCCACAAAAAGAGCTGTTATAAATATTTTTTGTACATATGGGTCCTTTCCCCTCTTGTATGGTCTCTTTGGGATACAGTCTTAGAAGTGGTATTGCTGGGTCAAAGGGCATGCACATTTTTATAGCCCTTTGGGCATAGCTCCAAATTACTCCCCAGAATGCTTGGATTAGTTCATAACTCCACCAACAATGCATTAGTGTTTCAATTTTTCCACATCTTCTCCAGCATTTATCATTTTCCTGTTTTGTCATATTAGTCAATCTGACTGGTGCGATGTGTTACCTTAGAGTTGCTTTAATTTGCAGTTCTCTTTTCAATAGTGATCTAGAAAAAATTTTTTTTCATATGATTATAGATATCTTTAATTTCTTCCTCTGAAAATCACTACCTGTTCATAAATCCTTTGATGATTTATCAATTGGGAAATAACTAGCATTTTTATATATTGGCTCAGCTCTCTGTATATTTTAGAAATGAGACCTTCATCAGAGACACTGGTTGTAAAAATTCTTTCCCAATTTTCTGCTTCCCACAGGGTATAATTTAAAGTCAAATTTTGATTTGATATCTGATTTGATATCTTTCCTAAGATTTAGAGTAGAACTGGCTATTTGGGAAGTGGTAGGCTTCCTCTCATTGGAGATTTTTAGAGAAAGACTTTATGACTATTTGTTGGAAATGTTATAGTGAGGACAGTTTTATGGTTTAGATTTAGGACATGTTCCAGGGTAGACTACAGAGTTTTCATTCAAATTTAAAATCCTGTAATTCTATGAGCATGTGATAAGAATGTAACACTCAGGTAGCCTAAACCTAACCACCATGCATAGCCTTAGTAAATTATTGTCAAATTTATTGTCAATTTATCATTCTTTTAAATTTTATTTTAAATTAATAACTTTATTTTAAATTAACAATTTTTATCTTTTATACTGTACCCAACCAAAAGAAAAAGGAAATTCTTCAAACAACTATGCTTGGTAAAGCCAAACAAATTCTTATATTGTCTGCATTCAAAAATTTATGTCTCATCCTGCACCTGGAGTCTATCACTTCTCTGTCAAGAAGTGGGTAGCTTAGATCATCATTAGTCCATTGACATCATAGTCATCACATGGAACATTACATTTTTTCCCATATGTTTCCTTTTGACAAATATATGTTTATGTTCTTTGGCCATTTGGCAACTGGGAAGTGGCTTTTATTCTTATAAATTTGAATCAATTTCTTATATATCTTAGAAATGAGACCTTTTTTTTTAGAAAAACTTTGCCATTAAGATTTGCTCCCCCAGTTAACCATTTCCCTTTGAATTTTAGCTACATTGGTTCTGTTAATGCAAAACTTTTTCAATTTTATGTAATCAAAATTGTCTATTTTATCTTCTATGACCCTTTGTTCGATCGTGAACTTTTTTCATTTGAATAACAAATATTTTCACCTTTGGTGTTGATGCTATAACCTTTGATACAACCTTCCATTCTTTTAACATCATATAGTCTGCATACTATAGGTTGGTAAACAATTGAGCTTAATATTTATTCTAATTTACATTTAATTCTCCTACCTCCACACACTGCAATGCAGAGACACCAGCATCCTTGACGTTTCTTGCCGAAGACATCACATTTCCTGTCTCTGTGTATTTTCCTCAACTGTGAGGCTCGGAATGCTCTCCTGACTTAATCTCTATCTCCTGGATTCCTTTACAACTCAGTTCAAATTTCACGTTCTCTAACAAACTATTCCTGGATTCCCTTAAAGTTAGTGCCTTTCCTCTGAGATTGCCTCTGATTTATGTGATAAATCAATAATTATCTATAGATAATTTATGCATTTATGCATAGGTAATTTATGCATAGGCAGTTAGGTGGCACAGTGGATAGAATGCTGGCTTTGAAATCAGGAAGACTTGAATTCAAATCTGACCTCAGATTGTTGTAAGCTCTGAGACCCTAGGGATGTTTTCTTGTTTCTTCCCAGTTTCCCCATATATAAAATGGGCACAATAATAATGTGTACCCCCAAGGGTGGTTGCAAGAATAAAATAATATATATTTGCAAAGTGCTTTCCACATTATAAAGCACTATATAAATGCTAGCTAGTATCATTCTGATTGTTCTTTTTATTCTTTATCATTACTATTATTATTATTTTTTTTTTGCACGTTAGCCCTCCTGTTGGATTGTGAGATCCTTGAAGACAGAGGCCATTTTTTTCTGTCTTTGTGAATCTGGAGCTTACAAAATGCTTGTTGATTTGATCTTAGAGTAAGGTCTCTGTTGGAGTGCCCCAGAGATCTGCTGTTGGCCTAATATTATTTAATATTTTTACCTCCAAGATAATGCGATAGATGGAAGACTCATTAACATGTTACTAAACTGGGAGTGACAGTGAATATGATAGCTAATACTTTGGTTGGCAGAGTAGGGATTCACAAAATATCTCCACAGGCTAAAATATTGAAAGGAATCTTAGAAGATAGAGCTTAATAAACACAAATGCCAAGTTTTTCTTTGGGTTCAAAAACATCAGCTTTACAAGTACAAGATAAAGGAAGCATGGCTAAAAGAAGCCATCAGCCTGTCCTTATCAAGGAGAAGGCATTTAGCAGTTGGGAACTAAGATGACCAGTAGGTATCCCTGAAGAAATGAAACTTAGAAGGTGCTACTAATGGCAAAGTCACTAAACAAATTTAAAATCTGATGTCTAGCAGAGAGGAGAAATAATATACAACAGGTAAGATGTGTCCAGAAAATAAATAATGTGCCCAGTATAATGAGGACACACCCAGTAGAAATTATATACTAAGCATGGAGAAGAGGCATATTATACAGAAAGACAAGTTAACAAGCATTTATTAAACACCTAATATGTGCCAAGTACTGTGCTAACTACTAGGGATACAAAGATAATAAACAAAAGCAACAACAATTACAGCAAACAACTACCCAGTTTCTTCTCTCAAGAAATACACAGTTTAATGGGGGAAAAAGTTGTAAAGCAAATAGAATGACATCATCTGAGGATGCTAGGTAACCAATTGCATCAAAGGTATTATTTGCTGTGGCTATGCAGGTCCCCTGGACACACATGTGCCTTATGTATGTCCTCTGCATGTATATGCTCTGGTCACAAGAATTCTTGGCTTATGTCCATTTATCCATGTTCCCTGGATGCATGTGGCTCCTTATGTGTGCCCTTTCCTTGTGTGTCTGCTGGTCATAAATGTTGAGGCATCGGGCGGCTAGGTGGTGCAGTGAGTAGAGCGTCGGCCCTGGAGTCAGAAGGACCTGAGTTCGGAGCCGGCCTCAGACACAACACACACACAAACAAAAACCTAGCTGTGTGACCTTGGGCAAGTTACTTAACCCCAATCACCCTCCAAAACAAAACAAAACAAAACAAAAAAAAACCAAAAACAAAACCAAGAATCATCTACCCAGCAAGACTGAGTATTATGTTCCAGGAAAATATATGGTCATTTAATGAAATAGAGGACTTTCAAGCATTTTTGATGAAAAAACCTGAGCTGAACAGAAAATTTGACTTTCAAATACAAGAAGCATGAGAAGGTAAACAGGAAAAAGAAATCATAAGGAACTTATTAAAGTTGAACTATTTAAATCCCTACGTGGAAAAACAATAACTGTCATTTATAAGACTCTTCTCAGTATGAGGATAGCTGAAGGGAATATATGTATGTATACATACATATATATGTATGTGTAGGAGGATGTATGTGTATATAAATATATGTGAGTGTGGGCATTTGTATGTTCATGTATACATAGAGGGCACAGGATGAGTTGAATATGAAGGGATGATATCTAAAAAATAAAATTTAGAGGTGAGAGGAATTTATTGGGAGAAGAAGAAAGGAAGCAATAGATTAGGGCAAATTATCTTATATAAAAGAGGTAAGAGAAAACTGTTACAATGGAGGGGAAGAGCAGGAAAGTGAAAGGGAATGGGACAACCATTGAATTTGGCCTAAGGAGGCCATATACATACTCAACTGGGTATCTTGCCCTACAGGATAATAAGGGGGTAGGGGGTAAGAGCGGGGAGGATAGAAGGGAGGGCATATTGGGGGAGAGGGTTGTTAGAAACAAACATTTTTGAAAAGGGATAGGATCAAAGGAGAAAACAGAATAAGTGGTGGGCAGGATAGGATGGAGGGAAATATAGTTAGTCTTTCACAATATAACTGCTATGGAAATGATTTGGGTAACTACACATGTACAATCCATATTGAATTACTTATCTTCCCAGTGGGGGTGGGTGAAGGGGAAAGAAAGGGAAAAAATCTGAAACTTAAAGTTTTTAAAAACAAATGTTTAAAAATTGTTTTTTTACATGCAACTGGGAAATAAGATATACAGGTACTGGGTTACAGAAATCCATCTGGCCCTACTAGAAAGTTAGAGAGGGTGATGGGGGAGGATATAAGAGAGAACAGATTGGGGGAAGGGGTATTCAGTAGGCTTGCTATTTTGGGGTGGGGGTAGGGGAAAGACAGGGAGATGTTGCAGCAAGCACCCTAGCATCCCCAGGATGGCTGCCAACACAGGTTCTTAGATCTGCTTTTCTAAAGGAAAGCAACTCAAAATGTGTTAACAATCTTGCTTTAATTAATCAAACATATCATTTACCTAGTTCAGGGGAAAAAAGTCAGCACTCTGAAATTCAGAAAATACAAACAAATTACAAGCAGAAATTACAAGAAGACAGAGAAACATTTCGGTAGACAGGCTTCCAACTGTCTGACAATTACATCCATACCTAGTCACAGTTACCAGAGAGGAGAGCACCAACATCTGGGTTTTCAAAGTCAGGGGCTCAACCAGATATTGTCCCAGTCATTTACTAGCTATCTGAAGCAAGTCACTTCTGTTTGCCTCAGTTACCTGTAAAAAAAGGATAGTAATACAATTACCACATATGGTTGTTGTAGTGGTCAAATAAGATATTTGTCAAGGACTTAGCATAGTGCCTCACACATAGTAGATGCTATATAAATGCTAGCTGTTGTTATTGTTATTATTATTCATTTGAGTTTATAGCCTCCTCTGGTGTTATTGTAGTAATTTAATAAGATAGTGTATCTAAAGTGTGTGTGTTGGGAATCTTTTGTCAGTATCTTCAATGGTAGTCAATTAAAAATATATTGCTAGATTTAAGTGCCTCTGGTTGGCAGGTAAAAGTTAAAAAACTGGTGGGGGAGTTTCATCATGGTTTTAATTGCCGCTATCCCAAAGAATACCTCAGACATCTAGTAGCTTTTCAGGGGACCCATACATGAAATGCTTTCCCTCAGGGCTACATAAGTATTGATTGAAAGAACTCAGGATATTTATCTTGAAGAAGTAATAAAGGGAAATGATAGTTGTTTTAAAGAATTTGAACATCTGTCATTTGAAAGAGAGATTGGACCTGTTCAGATTCATCCCAGAAGGAGCTATGACTATAGGGTTCACACATGCAGATTTTGACTTGATAGGAGCATACATTTTTTTTCTTTAACGTGTGCACTTTTATTTGAACTGCTCTTAAGTCAGTGTACGGGTAAAGCTCCTCCCCTCCCCCAAGTACTGGCACCAATCTCAAAACTTGCCGGGAGACTATAAAAGTCCTCATTCACATCTATGTTGGGGGCAGGGAGGGAATTTAGGGGGCCATTCCATATGGCTGACAATTAAAAAAAAAAGGGAACAAGTATTACGGCAGAAGATACAAAAAGTTTTTTTTTAAGGATTACATAATTTACATTTAAAGCAATACTAGTACCTTTCCCCCATCCCCCTCCCCATCTTTGATACATAGCTCCTTTGAGCTCAGCCTTCACAGAGGCTTGTAACTGTAACAATGCATTATATGGTATTTGGAATGACTACTAAAAAAAAACCAACCAACCAAACAAAAACAACCCAAAACAAGCAAACAAACAAATAAACAAAGGTACAATCAGAGTCCTTAAGACGCACTGTAGAACTTTGGGGATGTTTGCCTCCAACATACTTAGACTGCACATCACCTTCACCTTCCAGTTTTTAAATCCTGAGTCAAGTGCCAAAAAACAAACAACAACAACAAAAAAAAACCCACAAAAACAAGTAAATCCATGCCAATCTCATCCCTTTATTTTGGGCAATTATCATGTCATCATGTCACACCCTTTGACAAAATAAAATAAAATAAAATAAAATAAAATAAAATAAAATAAAATAAAATAAAATAAAATAAATAAATAACACAAACAGTCCACTTAGAAGCATTTGCTGTGGACAGTGGAGGGCCCAGATTTGTCATACTCCTGCTTGCTGATCCACATCTGCTGGAAGGTGAAAAGAGACCCCAGGATGGAGCCTCCAATCCAGACAGAGTATTTGCACTCAAGTGGAGCAATGATCTTGATTTTCATTGTGCTGGGAGCTAGGGCTGTAATCTCCTTTTGCATCCTGTCAGCAATGCTTGGGTACATGGTGGTACCACCTGACAATACGGTGTTGGCATACAGGTCCTTATGGATGTCAACATCATACTTCATGATTGAGTTGCAGGTAGTTTCGTGGATTCCACAGGATTCCATACCTAAGAAATGTGATTGGAAGAGAGCTTCTGGGCACCAGAACCTCTCGTTGCCAATGGTGATAACCTGACCATCAGGAAGCTCGTAGCTCTTTTCCAGAGAGGAGCTGGATGCAGCAGTGGCCATCTCCTGCTCAAAGTCTAGGGCGACATAACACAGTTTCTCCTTGATATCATGCACAATTTCCCTCTCAGCTCTGGTGGTGAAACTGTACCCTCTCTCGGTCAGGATCTTCATGAGGTAGTCTGTCAGAACACAGCCAGCCAGATCCAGACGGAGGATGGCATGGGGAAGGGCATAACCTTCATAGATGAGCACAGTGTGGGTTACACCATCACCAGAGTTCCATCACAATACCAGTGGTACCAGAGGCATACAGGGACAGCACAGCCTGGATGGCAATGTACATGGCTGGGGTATTGAAGGTCTCAAACATAATCTGAGTCATCTTTTCTCTGTTGGCTTTGGGGTTCAGGGGGGCTTCTGTGAGCAGCACAGCGTGTTCTTCAGGAGCCACATGGAGTTCGTTGTAGAAAGCATGATGCCATATCTTCTCCATGTCATCCCAGTTGGTGACAATACCATGTTCAATGGGGTACTTCAGGTCAGAATACCTCTCTGGTCTGGGCCTCATCCCCCATATAGCTGTCTTTCTGGCCCATACCCATCATCACACCCTGATGTCTGGGACTCCCAACAATGGAAGGGAAGACAGCCCGAGGGGCATCATATCCTGCAAAGCCAGCTTTGCACATTCCAGAGCCATTGTCAACAATGAGAGCAGCAATATCATCATCCATGGTGAACGTTGAAGTGGCAAGTTTAAACCCTTAAGAGAGGAGAGGAGGTGGCACCGCACCTGGAGGCAGGGGGGAGGCAAGTGCACACTGGGTGGAAGAACTCACAGCATGGTTAACCATGGTTACTAACCAAAATTGCAATGGACAATTCCTGGTTGGGATGTGCTTCTCCTCACAGGACGTCAAAGACTTGATGGCTACTTGTCATGTATGTCCTAGAGGAGTCTGATTTTTGTGCAGGTAGAGGTTGGCTACATGGCTTCTGAAGCACCTTCCAACTTTAAGTTTATATGATTCTGTTATAGAGTTTCATGAATAAAAAGCCAGGCAAATAGAATTATTAGGTTTAGAGTTGACAGAGACTTTTGAGATTATCTCATAATAGATTCCCTTATTTTCTAAATTAAGAGACTGATTCCCAGAGACCAAGGAACTTCCCCAAGATCATGCAGTTAGTAAATTTAATAGCTAGGATTTGAATCCAGATCATCTGAATCTGTTGTTTTCTTTATATGCTATATTTCCTCTGCCCTTACAGCATGTGGGCACATAAAAGGAGCTTGGTCCTGCACTCAGGCAACATTCACAAGCCAACTGGATAAATTCCCCTCATTCTATGGCACTGTTTAAAGTGTCCAAAGGCAGCAGATGTCTCATCTCTTCCTCTAAATGTGAAAAAAAGGTAGAAGCTACCCCACAGGCCATCCCACAGCTGCCCAAATGACTTTCATTAAAGTCTGACTCTGCCAAATGTCCGTGGTGACTGTTAGGGGTTTGATGACATGGAATCAGCCTTGGAGATAAGATCAATCCCAATTCACTGGACTATCTTCAAGAGATAGCAAAAGTAGAAATCCCTATTTGCAGCAAGAGGTTTCCTCATCTGTAAAATGAGGGATTGGATGATTTCTAAGCTCTAAAATTAGGAGTGTGAAACTACCTCCAGACTTCTGCTCCTCCTTCAATGTGCAATTTGGACATTGTTTACATCCCTGCCAAAATATCCTTTGGAAGGCTGGCTGTATGTGGAGCCATTGTGACATCAAGCTGTAGATCAATCCAAAGGGCTCTACAATATTAGTACCATCTGGAAGAACCCAGTCTTCTAAAATACTTCAAGAGATATCATTTTAGTAACAATGGAGTTAATGAAGAACATGCTGTTTCTTGTTAATTAAAAAAATAAGATTAAGCTTATTTTTGTAAACTCAAAAGTATTTCAATTTAAATAACTGCATTGTTTTTTAATCTTTCTTGTCCCATATGCCAAATTATAGACAGGCCAGTCAGATTTCACTTGGGCAGATATTCACAGTTGGACCAGTACAGAGCTATTTTTGAATATTGTATAGAGATAGGGAGAGAATATCTAGAAACATCTAGATCTACATTCTTCTTATTCAAAATAAACAATTTGATAATAGAATATGTGTCCCAACTAATATATTATTGTGAAATAACTTGATAGCACTAAAGACTCTTTCATAAAATCCTCAAAAATTAGAAACTGATTTCAAGTAACTTCCCAAATAGAAGAGAAGTCCTTGAGTAAACATAAGCTACTTTAAATACCTTATCATTTTAAAACTTATTAATATAAACCTTTTAATATATACATGTCTACTATGACAGTATCCCTTTCTAATGTCTATAGTCATTCTCATCCCAAGAATTTAAGATGCCACTCCAGTTTGTCAGTGAACCCTGTCATTGGTTGGACAACAGCTATTGCTACCCAGATGGTTAACTGTTAGCATGTGAAAGACAGATGAAAATGAATATTAAAAGTGACAGAAACCAAATATTCACCTGGGTTACTTTTATACACCTACTTTTCTTCTAATGTTGCACTTAGAAGTAACACAGAGGCACAGTCTTTTTGTGAAGGGTATTTATTTTTAAAGGGTTTTTTTTCAATTAACAGGTATTCTTTTTCTCTAAAATATGCTTATTCCACTAAGGAAATAGTTCCCAACCTCAAGAATACTTAAACATTCCAGAGATTGTAGAGGATACCTGCATTACACATTTAATTAAAATAGTATGCCCAAGGAAATAAAAATAAGAAATTAAAATAGCTTTTCTACATGTAAAGAAAAATATATGCATTTTAAAAAATAAGTTAAAGTATGGCAAACATCTGAGAAACAGATAGAAATTTTCATATTTACAAAACAATTACCCAATGATGAGATTATAAAAAGATGAAGTATGTATCACCACTAAGGTGAGATTTGAGAGACCAGGAAAAGTTTAAATATATGTCATTTCACCTTTTGAAATCTCCTTGAAAGCAAGGGTCATGACTTTTAATTTTAATTTTTAAATACACATAATCTCTTTTTCAATACTTTGAACATTGATGATTTCATTAACACCCCTGTATTCCAGTGTAACATAAAACACATTGGATTTAGAGTCACAGGGTCTAGATTTAAATTCTGTTTCCTCTGCTTGTTACCAGTGTGACCTCAGTTTTCTCCTTAGTCACTTGCAACCTCTCAGATCAGTATTAATTTTCCAATTTTGATATTGTTCTCCTTGTCATCCAAGGGGCCTATGGAATCAAACTTTGAGAACTGGAAGAGACCTCAGAATTCATCTTTAGTTTTACATTTAATGAAATTGAGGCCAAGAGAAATGGCATGATTCACCCTAGGTCACCCAGTTAGTTAGCTGGGGTTGTGGTATATCAGGACTTTTGTGGACCATTCTTGTTATCATCTGACTGTTAGCTAATACTTCCATCCTTTTAGGATATTTAGATTCAACACTAATTTAGTCTTTAGTGCTTATCAATTTAGGCAAGTCAATACATCTGTTTAGCTATCATTTTTGTCATGTTTGAAATGAGGAGGCTACATAAGATGGCTTCTAAAGCACTATGATAAAATGGAAAGAATACTCATTCTGGATTCAAAGGACCTGTGTTCAAATCTCACCTCTGATTTTATCTCTGTGACTTTTGACAAATAAACACTCATTATGTTGTTTAGAAGAGATACCCTTGAAACAGAAAGACATATGTAGAGTTAAAAATAAAGGGTTAGAGTAGAAGCCAATATGCTTCTGCTGAAGTAAAAAAGTCTGGGGTAGCCATCATGATCACAGAGAAAGGAAAAAAATAGACCTAATTAAAAGAGAAAAATCAGGGAAATTATATTATGCTAAAAGGCACCATAGACAATGAAGTAAAATCTTTTTTATAGTAAGTTCCTCTGGTAAAGGTCTCATTTATCAAATAGATACTGAGTATGGAAATGAGTCAAATTTATAGAGTCATTCCTCAATTGATAAATGCTTAAATATATAAGCAGTCACTTTTCAAAAGAAGAAATCAAAGCTATCTATAGTCATATAAAAAACACCCCAAATCACTATTGATTAAACAAATGCAAATCAAAACAACTCTGAGGTATCACCTCATCCCTATAAGAAATGACTAAGGATGGAGGTGATGAAGGAAAAATAGGTATATTAACGAACTGCTGGAGGAATAGTGAACTGGTCCAACCATTCAGGAGAACAATTAGAAACTATGGCCCCCCCCCTTCCTTCCTTCCTTCCTTCCTTCCTTCCTTCCTTCCTTCCTTCCTTCCTTCCTTCCTCTCTCTCTTTCTCTTTCTAGTAATGTAGGTTTGCAATGTGAGTCAGAGCATTCTTCCACAGAGCTCTGGCACAGAGCACTTCAAAATTATGTAAAAGGGTGTAGCAGCAAGCACCCCAATATCCCCAGGGTGACTGCCAACACAGGTTCTTAGATGTGCTTTTCAAAAGGAAAGCAACTCAAAATGGGTTAACAAGCTTACTTTAATCAAACAAACATACATTACCTAGTTCAGGGGGAAAAGGTCAGCACCCCAAACTTCAGAGTTACAGAACTTACAGATCAAACAGACAGGCTTCCAAACTGTCCTACCATTATATCAATACCAAATCACAGTTACCAGAAAGGGAAGCATCAACATCTGGGTTTTCAAAGCCGGGGGGCTCTCAACAACGGCTTCCCAGAGTCTCATCTGGTCAAATCACACAACACTTCTCAAAGTGAGCCCCAAAGCAAAGCTTCTCCTCAGGGCTTATATAGCCTTCTCTTGGCTCAGAGAATGTAACAACCTTCTGGACCCACTGCCCAATCACAAAGTATCAAGGTGTGGGCTTTCCTGAAAAACAAGCCTCCCACCACAGGCTCCAGGTGCACTTAAGCTAGGGGGAGGGAAGATCTTTAAATCTGCATTTCCATTACAAAGGGGGACTCTGAATGACCTCTGGAGCTCCAGAACCCACAAAATGACATAGAGAAGCTAACCTCTCACTGAGGACAGCCCAGAAGCCTGGCAGGGAGTGGTCAGCACAGCTAACCTGGGAGCTGAGCCCAGGTCCACGTGAGTCTGAGGTTTTAGCCCCAGGGCAGCTGGACCAGCAGCCAGCTGGAGGGACCCCAGAACACCAGCAGCTGTGGCCTTTCCAGAATTATCAACACATAGATGCCTAGAAGAAAGTGAGAGGTTAGTGCCCTATGAACTTTGGGACTGGTTGGGATAGTACATCAGCTTCTTCCCCTGGGGGCAAGAAGGCACTGAGGAGCCAGGACAGCTTGCGCCACATTGCCACATTGCAGCTTCAGCTCCTGGCCTTCAAACTGTAGGGGGATCTGTTGATCAGTCGGGGGCGTAATTGCTCTTGCTTTACCCTTCTTGGATCTAGATTGTGGTCTGGGGTGAAGGTCTTGGGGTGTGTGACCAGCTTGCCAGAATGTGTGGAGGCTTCACAGAGGCCACCCAAGTAATACCTCTGGAAGTTGAGAAAACTCCAGTGTTTGGGACGGAAGCTCCCCTGGCTGGTGGCAGAATCCTACTGTGGCAACAAGCCCAAAAGTCAAGTAATTGAGTGGCAACATGCCTAGGCAAAGGAAACAAAATAAACAGAAAAATGCCACACTAGACTCCTATTTTGGGGGCAAAAAGGACCAAAGCATCGAACAGGAGGAGGACTGGGAGGTCAGAACTCCTGCATGAAAAGCTTCAAATGAAAATATGAGCTGGTTACAGGCCATAGAGGACCTTAAGAAGCAGATAAGAGAAGTGGGGGGAAATTGGGAAGAGAAATGAGAAGGGTGCAGGAAAAGTATGAAATGAGAATCAACAGCCTGACTGAGGAAAATAACACCTTAAAAATAGACTAACTCCAATGGCAAAGGAGGCTCAAAAGGGCAATGAGGAGAAGAATGCCTTAAAAAGTCAAATTTGCCAGATTTAAAAAGAATCTCAAAAGCTCACTGAGGAGATCCATTCCTTCAGAGTTAGACTGGAGCAAATGGAAGCTAGTGACTTTATGAGAAATCAAGATGCTTTAAACAGATCCAAACAAATGAAAGAACAGAAGGCAATGTGAAATATCTCATGGGAAAAACCACTGACCTGGAAAATAGATCCAGGAGAGATAATTTAAAAATTATTGGACTACCTGAAAGCCATGATCAAAAAAAGAACCTAGAAATCATCCTCCAAGAAATTCTCAAGGAAAACTGCCCTGATGTTTTAGAACCAGAAGGCAAAATAGAGTTTGAAAGAATCAACCAATCATCTCCTGAAAAAGATCCCAAAAAGAAAAGTTCTAGGAATATTATAGCCAGGTTCCAGAATCCCCAGATCAAGGAGAAAATACTACAAGCAGCCAGGAAGAAACAATTTCAATATTGTAGAAACACAATCATAATGGCACAGGACCTGGCAGCTTCTACACTGAGGGATGGAAAGGCATGGAATATGATATTCCAGAGGGCAAAGGACCTGGGATTAAAACCAAGAATCACATACCCAGCAAAACCAAGAATTTTGTTTCAGGGGAAAATATGGTCATTCAGTGGAATAGAGGACTTTCAGGCATTCTTGAGGAAAAAACCAGAGTTGAATAGAAAATCTGACATTCAGACACAAGAAGCAAGAGATTCTTGAGAAGGTAAATAGGGAAAATAAATCATAAGGATTTTATTGAAGTTGAACTATTTACATACCTACATGCAAAAATGATAACTGTAACTGATGAAACCTCTCTCAGTATGAAAATAGCAGAAGAAGGGTATATGGGCATATGAATACATATGTGAATGTGTGTATATATGTTTACAGGTATACATAGAGGGCACAGGTCGAATTTAATGGGAAGGGATGACACTTAAGGGGTGAAATTGAGAGGTGAGAGAGGAATATAATGAGAGGAGATTGGAGAGACAGAATGGGGTAAACTATATCATGTAGAAGAGGCAATGGAAAGTGATTGCAGAGGAGGGTAAGAACAGGAAGGCAAAAAGGCAAAACCTTATTCTCACTGAATTTGGCTCAGGGAGAGAGTGACATATATACTACATGGGATATCTCACCCTACAGGAGAGTGGGGGGAGGCAGATGGGGGGGGTGAGATGATTTGAAAAGGGACAGGATCAAAGTGTGCAGTGGACCAGGTGGGAGGTGGGATAGGAGGGAGGGAAATATAGTAAGTCTTTTACAACATATCTACTAAGGTAATGTTTTGCATAGCTACACATGTACAACATATACTGAATTGCTTATCTTTGCAGTAAGGGTGGGTGACAAGGGAGGATGGGAATGAATCTGGAATTCAAAGTTTTAAAATCAAATGTTTTAAATATATATAAATATTATTATTAATACTATTTTACATATAATTGAGAGATAAGATGTCTAGGCATTGGGGCACGGGGATTCACCTTGCCCTACTGGAAAAATCAAAGGGGGTATGGGAGAAGAGATAGGAGAGAGTATATTGGATGAGGGGATATCCTGTGGGACTGCTATTCTGGGGTTGTATGTAGGGGAAACTTGGGGGAAAATTGTAACTCAAAATTTGATGGAAATGAATGATGTAAGCCAGAACTTAATAAAGCATTAGGAAAAAAAAAAGAAAAGAAACTATGCCCCAAAAGGCTATAAAACTGTGCTAACAGAGACACTGAACCAGAGACACCACTTCTAGGTCTGTATCTGAAAGAGATCAAAGAAAAGGAAAAAGGACCTAATTTGTACAAAAATGTTTAGAGCATCTCTTTTTGTGGTAGGAAAGAATTGGAATTTGGGGGAATATTTATCAACTAGGGAAAAACTAAAGAAGTTTGACCTGTGATTGCAATGGAGTACAATTGGGCTACAAGAAATTTTGAGTGGGGTGGTTTCAGAAAAACTTGGGAAGAATTGTATGAACTGATGCAAAGTGAGAAGAACCAGTAGAGCATTGTACACAGAAACCACAATGTTGTAATGATGTTCAATTGTGAAATACTTAATTCCTCTAATAAACACAATGATCCAAGACAATTCCAAAGGACTAATAATGGAAAAAAAAATCTAACTTCAGAGGGGGAACTGATGAACTCAGTGCAAACAGAAGTAGACTTTTCTCACTTTTTAAGTTTTTTTTTTTGCTTTAAAAATATGGCTGATATGTAAATATTTTTTGCATTATTTCACATGTATTATTGATATTATATTGCTTACCTTTTCAGGGAGTGTAGGAGAGTGTGAGAGGCAAGGAGAGAATTTGGAACTCAAAATAAAAAAAAAGAATGTTAAAAATAAGTAATAAATTGAAATGTTAAAAAATAGCTATTGTATATGTATATGTATGTATATATGTGTGTATATATGTATGTATATATGTATGTGTATATACATGTATGTATATATATTTATATATGTGTATATATATATATATATATATATATATATATATATGGTGCTATATGCTGGTCATTTTGTAACTATTATTTCATCTGATTCTCATAATAACTCTGGGAGATAGATGCTATAATTATTGTATTTTTACAGATGAGAAAACTGAGACAAACAGAGGTTTAAGTAACTTGCCCAAGATCACAGGGCTAGGAAGTATCTGAGGCCAAATCTGAACTCATATCTTCCTGATTCCTGGCCTGGCACTCTATCCAGTGCACCACCTAGCAGTGGATACATGTAAGGAGATTTGTTAACCTAACAGTTCTATTTAAATATCAGTTATAATTATATGATGGTCTAGAAAATATTCCTGAGGCCAGAAGGAGATAACAAATTATTCTTGAATCCAATCATAAAATTATTTTCTGTTTTATATATAATTTTCCTAATTATACTGCCTCTCTTTAGTCTAGTCCCTCTCTAATCTCTTGCCTCTCTGATCCACTTTCTGCATGGCTACTAATTTGAAATTCATAGGTTCATATCATTCTAATTGGCCTCTATGCTTATTCTTTCCCTTCACTAAGCCATCCTCCATTCAAATGAGAAAAAAAAAACTTTCTAAAGTACAAATCTGAACATATTTCTTTGCATTAGAAGCTTCAATAACTTCTTTCAATATTTAACAACTGACTCTGAGTTGGGGGGGAGAAAAATATATGCATATATATATATATATATATATATATATATATATATATAGAGAGAGAGAGAGAGAGAGAGAGAGAGAGAGAGAGAAAGAGAGTATATATATATATATATATATAGAGAGAGAGAGAGAGAGAGAGAGAGAGAGAGAGAGAGAGATGTATATACGTGTGTGTACATGTTTATGTTTTATATACACAATATACTTTAAAGTTTAATTTGCATTTTAATATATTCTCCACCTCTTTCTTAAGTCCAGACAATCAACAAAAAATAGATCAAGCCCTGATTTGTAACATTTGTTGATTTCGGAGGGGTAAATTTTCACACATAAAAAATAGCAATTTTCTCTCCTGAACCAGTTGAAGTTGGCTTTAGTATACTCTACTCTATACATGATAGTTCTTGCCTTAGTCTTTCAGAATGTCTTGATATCTTAAGGTTCATCTCACATGCTATTGTCAACAAAAAGTCTTTCCTGATGTTGCTAAGTTTTAGTGTCTTCCCTCCCAACTAGTTAGTATTTACAATACTAATATTTTGTATTGATTTACTTGATTAAACATTGTATCCTATACCCTAGAATGTAAGTTCTTTGAGGGTATAGATAGATATTTTTTCTATCTTTATAAAAAGTCTCCAGCTCTTAACTTAGTTATATAACATACATTCTAAGTGTTTAATAAATCTAAGTTTAATGAATAAATTAATGGTTTCTTGAGAAAAGTTTATGGCACAGGCAGCAAAGTCATACACTTTCCAACATAAATGATTATTGAAATTTGGCTCAAATGAAGGCCATTTAAAATTATCCATTTCTACATGGCACTAATTATTTAGAAGACCAAGAAGAATAAATTCCATAGAATAAAGAACTATCAATCAATCACACTTTTAAGGTGCCTACTATGTGCCAGGCATGGTAGTAAAATATTGGGGATACAAAAAAGAGACAAAACACAGTCCCTACCCTTAATAGGCTTACAGTGCAATGGGGGAGAAAACATGCAAATATGTACAAAGCAAGCTTTATATTAGATAAAAGGAAAATAATCAATGGAAAGAAGGTACTAGAATTAAGAGAGGTTGGGCGGCAGGGGGAGGGGGAAATGTGAGGGGTGAGGGGGAGAGAATTCCTATCATGGAGAACAGTCAGAGAAAAGTCATGGAACCTAGAGCTGGAGGTGTCTTTTTCATGGAATAGCTAAGAAGCCAGTGTCATTGGACTAAAGAGTTGATGTTGGGAATTAAGATTTAACATTACTGGCAAGATAAAAGGGAGCTAGGTTATGAAAGGCTCTGAATGCTGAATAGAACACTTTGTGTTCCTAGAGGTTATAGGGAGCAAGAGAATTTATTGAATGGGAATGGTAGCAAGATGACATGCTCTGACTCGTGTTTTAGGAAAATCACTTTAATGACTTTGCTTATTCATCAAGGGCAGACACAAGCTCCTCACTGAATCACATGTCTCTGAGAGCTAAAAACTATGTCTTCCCTCAAAAGAGGTACCTTTGGAGTTTGGGGCATATAAATAGACTATGGGGACCACTTGTACATGTTGACCTAACCGTGTGTTCATGAGCAGAAGATTTAGTTTCCAGGGCTGTCCTTTTATGGAGGCCAGCATTAGGCAAAAACATAAAATGGAAAATCTGCAGCAATAGCTGAGCTTTCAGGAGTTTCAATACTTGAATCAAACTTGGCTTTGGCCCAATACCGTGACTTCCACTCAGCTTTTTAAACTATTTTTAACTGTTATAAAATACAGTGCACTGAGAAGCAATGTTGCAAGTGAGGGTCCGCTCAAAATACTTGAAGAAGTGCTAGACATGCCATCTGGAAAATCCAGGGGGCAAAATGAAAAGAAATAAATGAAAGAGAATAGAAAGGTTGAAATTTGACCTGGAAGATCCAGAGAGAGAATGAATGAATAGCCAGTGGATCTGGAGTAATGTCATTTTTTCATGCAGAAAAAAAATGTTTTGTTAAAAACATGAAGGAAAAATAGAGAAGAAATGGGGTAAACACTATATAATCTCCATGGGTTCCCTATGCATCTAGGGAAATATATATATTTATATTATGCAATGTTTTAAGGTTTCAAATAAAATTTTAAAGCATTTTAAAATACTTGCTAATTTCTGACGTTTGGATTCTGGCCTAGATGTAAAGAGAAGAATAAAATGTTTAATTTTTATTGTCTCCTTTATTATATTTTGTGTTACAAAGTCCTCTTGGCACATATTCAAACACCTTCTTTCTGCGTAACTGTCAATAAGCTGTTAGGAGCAGACCTCCTTAATGACATTCCATTATTCTATGAATTCCTCCTCACTCCCCCCTTTCTGTTTAGGCACTGGTAGAAGCAAATAGCTAGGCCTTACATCATGACCCCAAGGTTAAAAGCCTTGGCAGCTTTCAAGCTAAAGATGGGTTCCTGACTCTTGGGTTAAAAAAAAAATCCTCATTTGTTGATTTTTAGGACTTGGTAAAAACTTGGGTTTCCCACAAAGTCAGGCCAGCTTTATCACATGTATAAATGTGGAAAAGGAGGAGGGGGGTCATGCCTTTACTATTCTTCACACCTCCCCCCCAATTTTGGGATAGATTTGACTTTATTTTCATAAATATTTATTGCCGTAGTCCTTGAGTTCCAACCATGATATTGGAAAGTGGTTAGTAGTGTAATATAAAGAAATAATTATCCCTTCAAATTGACATCAAGTTAGCATAAAATTAGAGCAGTGGATATGAAGGCAGAAAGAATTGAATTCAAATTCCACCTTAGATATTGTGCAACCTTGGAAAAGTTAGTTAACCTTTGCCTGAATCAATTTTCTAATCTGTAAAATAGGCATAATAAGGAAGGGAAGCAGGAACTTTGCTAAGCTCCTCCATGAATTCTGTCACTTACCTTTTAAAAGTGAATCTGAATGGATTTTAGAGTGACAGAATCCATTGGGAGATGGAGTGGGGCGATTAACACCCCAGGAAAATGCCCACATAGGTCTGGGCAGGGGAGCACAGAGAACACAGGGGCTGCACCAGCACAGGTCTGAGAGCAGACTACAATGGAGTGAGAGTGAGACACAGCCGGTGGGATCACCCACCCCAAGGGCGATTCACAGACACCTCACTGCAGGCTGGAGGATTGGTGGGAGCTGGGTAAGAGAAAGCACAGGGCCCACAGCAGCCACTGCAGCTTCTCCTGGGGCTTTCAGCCCACAGCCTGGGTGTTTAAAAATTACCTACCTGAATCTCCAGAAGCCAAGATGGCAGAGTAAACCCTAGCTGCTCTGATTCCCCCTCCCTGATCTAGAAAACCCAGAGACAAATGTCCCACCCAGTGTAAAATCCTGAAATAGTGGAAACAGCTTGGAAGTCCTAGAGGAAGGGTGTAACTGAAGCAGTATGGAGTCTGAAGTAAAGGTGGATCCATCCCAACAAGCCCCACCTCAGCTGACCAGCAGGAGATCCCAAAGCCTGGGGGGACAAGGGGGGCGTGGAGCCAGCAAGTGCTAACAAAAGAAGCCTAGGTGTGCCTTAACACCACTAGGGGAATCTGTAGTCACAAGTGCTGCTGGTGGCCTGCTGCTGAATCTGCCCAGGGACACAGATTTGGTTTGGCCCAGAAGTGGCCAAACCACCCCTCCCCCACACATTACTCTGTGAGCCTCAGAGTAACTCAGGGGAAACACTGAGAGTCCTGGCCTTGGTCTCAATCTAGAAACCCAGAGGCTACAGCACACAAAGTCAACAGCCAGGTCCTTAGCTCCTAGCCTTCTAAGAAGTCCAGTCAGGAAATAGGTAATCACAATGGGTAAAAAGGAAGCTGAGAAATCAAAAGCAAGAAAAACGATCCAATCTTACTATAGTGAGCAAGAACAACCATATACAGAGGACCACATGGAATCTATACTCACACCTGAGACCACAGAAGGAAATTTGTAAAATTTGCATAATAGTAGCAAATACCTCCCAAGAATGTTAAAATGAAACGAGACACTCTTTATAAAGTTCTATGTTAATCTTAATGCATTATATAAATACTAGCTATCTAGAAATATGAAACCCTATTTAATGAACACACACATGTGCATGTAAATATATACATAGATATTGTGTGTCTAAAAAATATCCCCTCACTCCATTCCTTAATTTCAATTGTATTTGATAAGATGTGACATAAAGAGTCAGTTCAGATGTTCTTGAGAGACATACAGAGAGCAAAATCAGTACTAATTAGAGGACCTACATCTATTCTGTTACAGCTAAGGATACATTTTCATGTCAATTTAAACAAATATGTAGAGCAATTGAACTTTTATACTAAGCTCAAAAGTCAATCAAGTATTTATAAAGTACCTACTGTGCATCAGGCACTGTGCTAAGTACTGAGTATACAAAGGAATATAAATGACAGTTCCTACTCTCGAGATGTTCACAGTCTAATGTGGAAACATAATTATATACAAATAAGGTATAGACAGCATAAATTCAATGAAAACTATTGAGAGAAGTTGCCAGAATTAGGGAGTATTGGGAAAGATTTACTATGAAATGTAGGATTTTATCTGGGACTAGAAAAAACCCAGGGAATTCAGGAGGTGGGGGTGAGAGGAGAGATCATTTTATGGGGAAAACATCATGAAAATGCTTGGAGTAGAGAGATAAAGCATCTTGTTTGCAGAACAACAAGGAGGCCAGTGTTTCTGGATCATAGAGTACATAGCAGAGGGGTGTAAGGAATAAAGATATTGGAAATGTGTGTGGGGAGCAGGTTGTTGATATCTTCAAACACCAAAGAGAGGAGTTTATACTTTGTCTTGGAGGTTATAGGGAGGAGTTTATTAAGTGTGTGTGTTAGTGGGGAGGGGAGTGTGACTTGGTCATATATGTGCTTTAGGAAGATCACTCTGACAACTTAATGGAAGACAGAATGAACCGTGAAGAGACTTATAGTAGATAGAACAACCAACAGGTTGTTTCAATAGTCCAGGTGTGAGGTGATCAGGATCTGCATAGGAGAATTGCAATATTAGAGGAGAGAAGGGAGGTATATGTGAGAGATGTAACAAAGGTAATACTACCAGACCTTGACAATATATTGGATATTGGGGGTGAGAAAAGGTCAGGAATTAGGGATAACTACTAGATTGTGAGCTTGAATGACTGGGAGGATGACTGTGTCCTCCAAACAAATAAAGAATTTCAGAAGAGGGAAGAGTTTGAGGGATAATGAGCTCACTTTTTTTTGACATGTTGAATTTAATATGTCTATTAGTAATCTACTTTGAGATGTCCAAAGGGCATTTGGAGATGTAAGACCAGAGATCAGTAGAGAGATTAGGATTGGATAAATAGATTTGATAGTCAGTTCAAAGGAACTGAGGTTGTGAAATAATGGAAGGTTGTAGAAGAATCAAAATTGAAAGGTACTCTTTCTCTGCCTCTTTTTCTGTCTCTTTCTTTCCCTACATTTTTCTGTTTCCGTTTGTCTGTGTCTATGTGTCTCTGTCTGTCTCTGTTTCTGTCTGTCTTTCATAGGCACTAAGTCTAACTCTCATACAAAATTAATTTCCCTCATATTCCTCGACTATTTATGGTCCAGGTACTGCTTGCCTCGCTCCAGTGATAGGGAACTTCATAGGGCAGTATTTTCCATTTTCAGTACACTGTAAATTCTGAGGAAATTCTTCTTGATACCAGAGACAAAAACCTATTTCTGTGTACCTTCTGATAATTAGTTCCGGTTCTGTTTTCTGGAGTTAGATAACCCACCATACGCTAGCCCTTCAAATATTTGATGATGGTTATTTCCTTGTTCTCCCATCTGACAGCAGAAAATGAAGGATTAAGAAGCCTCTTGATGAGGGTGAAAGAGGAGAATGTCAAAGCTGGCTTGTGGCTTAACATTGAAAAAAAAGAAAGAAACTAAGATCTTGGCAACTAGTCCCATCCCTTCTTGACAAATAGAAGAAATGGAAGCAGTGTCCGATTTTATATTCTTGGACTCAAAGATCACTGCAGACAGCAATTGCAGCTATGAACTTTTTTTTATTAAAGCTTTGTCCTTGGAAGGAAAGCTATGGCAAATCTGGACAGCATACTAAAAAGCTGAGATGTCACTTTTCTGACAAAGGTCAGTACAGCCAAAGCCATGGTTTTTCCAGTAACATGGCTGTGAGAGTTGGACTGTAATGAAAGCTGAGCACTGAAGAATCAATGTTTTCAAATTGTGGTGCTGGAGAAGACTTTTGAGAGTCCCTTGGAAAGCAAAGAGATCAAATTGGTCAACACATGAAGAAACTAATTCAGGCTATTCACTGGAAGGTCAAGTACTGAAGCAGAAGCTTCATTGAATACATTCAAAACAATTGAATACATTGAATACAAGCATACATTGGTCACATAATGAGAAGATGGGACTCATTAGAAAAGATTCTGATGTTGGGAAATATTGAAGGCAAAAGGAAAGGAGGATTGCATAGGATGGGATGGTTAGTATCATGGAAACAATGAACATGAACTTGGATAGACTTTGAGAGATAGTAGAACAGAGAAAGTTCTGGCAGGCTATGGTCCATGGGGTCACAAAGAGTAGGACACTACTGAATGACTGAACAACAGAAGAAAATGTCCATATTAAGTCTTCTGTAGGCTGATGTTACCAGTTGGTTCAACCAATGCCCTCACTATCTTTGGCAGCCCTTTTAGATAATCTTCAGTTTGGTAATGTCTCTCTTAAAAAGTGGTTACAGAGAAGAAAAAGATTCAATAGATATGGAGAATATAAATGAACTATTATCTCTTCCATTCTGAATAACCTAATGCTATTAACATAAGCAAGATAGTATTCACCTTTTTTTTTTTTTTTTTTTGATTTTTGGTTTTGGGATGGCAGTTGGGGACAAGTGACTTGCCCAAGGTTGCACAGCTAGTAAGTGTGTCAGGTGTCTGAGGCCGGATTTGAACTCAGGTCCTCCTGACTACAAGGCTGGTGCTCTATTCACTGTGCCACCTACCCGCCCCAATTGTATTCACCTTTGGCAGTCAAATTATAGTCAAATATGATTGGCAGTCAACTAAAAATCCCAAATCCTTTTCTTACCAATTGTGATCTGAGCCCTATCTCTTTCATACTAAACTTGTGATTTTTTTAGCCTTTAGATTTGGACTTTACACTTGTCCTTATATTTATGTTGTTAGAGACAACAAATTATTTCTAGCTTGTCAAGATCTTTTTGGATTTTCATTCTGTCATGCAACATATCAATAAACAAGAATGTGTTAAGTGCCAACCATATTCCAGGTCCTATGCTATGAACTGGGGATACAAGTATAAAAGTGAGTCTAATTTCAAGTAACTTTAATTCTACTGGGTCACCAAAAATCATTTATATAGATGAAGAAGCAACAGAAGATGGTATTAGTGATGCTGAAAACAACTGTTGTTTATATAGTGCTACTTAGTTGTTATTTTGTATTCTCCTAGAGCATCTCTCTTCATGGATTCTTCCTCCTTCCCATGTAAAGAGCATAGCCAAATACTTTCTAAACCCTCAGACCCTATTGTGACATATAAATTTAATAGGCATGCTATTAATATCTTCATTCAGTATATTGATACAACATGTTTAATAGAACAAAATCACAGACAGGATCCTATGATGACACTCCATTAGAAACCTTTTTAAAAGTTGAGGCAAAGAAAGAATTAATGAAAATAAATAATTTATAAAATGCTTTTAAGGTTATATGAGTAGAATTCAATTTTTGCCAACAGGGGATACAACAGAAAAGTAAGATGGTCTTTAATCTCAAGGAGCTCCCATTCTAAGAGGGAGACAACTTATATATTAGTTGTGCATAGATCCACTAATCAAGTCTTTTAAAATGGTAATTCAATGAACTAATAAGTCATACTTGCTCACATTTTTCCATCTACTTCATAAGTTGAAAAAACCATAAGACATTTTGTGAAAAATATTTTATTAAAATACCTTTACATTATATAATCAGAACCTACTCTGGTTGTCAAAGTATGGCATGGATTGGTCTTTATGAATCCATGTTTGATCCTAGTGATAAATGCTTCAATTTTTAAAATGCTTAAAAACCATTCACTTTAGAATTTTGTTTGGGGCTAACATCAAGCTCAGTGATATTTAGTTAGTGGAACTCAGTTTTTCATTTGTTTGTTTCCAATCTTTAAGCAACCTCTTCCATTTTTCGTGACAGTTCAGAAATCATAAAGGTGAGTATAGTGAGATCAGATACGGGAATTATTTTAGTATGTTGTGTTTAATTTTTCTTGACCCAATGTTTTGAATGCTCTAGGCTCCACAATCCAAAGAAAGGGAAGACAAAATGAAGCAGCAATTGAGTAGTTCTATTTTCTCTTAGACATCAATTAAGATGACCCCCTTCCAACCAAATAGTAGATCTATTCATTTGTTTCTCTTCCTGCCTTGAACTTAGCCAATGCTTTGTTACTGTTAACATTTTTAAAAGCCTCTGTTCATTCTAGGTATTAGCTATCATTCAAGTCCGTGCCATTCTTTTGAATTCTTCCAACTTCTTACCTTTTGCTCATGTCTTTGGTAGGAGGGCTCTGTGTGAAACAACATTCAATGTATCTTTGCTTCCCAACTTCTCTTTAACCAGGATTAGTGAAGGTAGTATGTACAGTGGAAAGGGCATTGGATTTTTATAGTTGGAAGATCGGGGTTTGAATCCCAGATTTGTTATTTACTCTCTGTATGTTCTTGGGCAACTTCTCTAAACTTCAGTTAATTTATCTAAAAAATGAGGGAAATATTCCAAATGACTGAATGGTGACTTTCATATCTAGTTCTACGATCTTCTGAACACTATAAATTGCTAAATCCACTCATATAAGCTCATTAAGGCACTTACTTGCCTAAGTTCATACACTAGCCTCAGTAACATTTCTCTAATAGGGTCTATGGGTGTGGCAAGCAGTTGACGACTTTCTTCACATGGGAAGGAGGCAGAATCTGTGAAAAGAGATGCTCTAGAAGAATACAAAATAACAACTAAGCAACACTATCTAAGCAAAAGTTATTTTCAGCATCACTAATACCCTCTTCTGTTGCTTCTTTATCTATGTAGATGATTTTTGGGGACCCAGTAGAATGAAAGCTACTTGAAGTTAGATTTACTTTTATACTTGGATCCCCAGTTCATAGCACAGTGCCTGGAATATGGTAGGCACCTAATATATTCTTGTTTATCTATTTATTGATTTTTAAAGTTTATATGAGCAGAATTCAAGCTTTGCCAAATTTTACTAAGCTAAGTCTTTATTTGGCTCCTGGTGAAGTACTGCATGGTTGACTTCTGAGGCCTAGACCAGTTAAATTTGGAGAAGTTCCTCTCCAGGTTTTTCAGAAAATGTTTTTCATCTATAGTATTTCACAAACTGTCCACTAACTCATAGCAGGGTTACATTTTGGAAGAGTAATCTACACTGGTAATACTACATTCATGTGGCTAAAGTTGAATACTGGTGCAAAAGTAGGGGACCACACAATTCAATTTTCTCACTTTATTCTACTCCCTTTTGTAAAAAAAAGCCTTTTGGGGCTCTTCAGTGAATCCTTCCTGGAATAATTTGAATAACCCAGCTCAGATACTCCACAGGAACAACAGAGAGAAAAAGGAAAAATGAGGAAGACAGAAGTGCCCCTGCCAACTTTAAAATTCAGTGGGAAAAGCTGAAATGAGTAGGAAGCACTCTGTTTAGGTACTAGGAAAGAGAGAATACAAATAATATTGATGTATCCTAGGTTGGTCTATTTCTATAGAAAATAGAGACTAATTTCAATAGGGCCAAAATGAAGCATTTCATAGCTCCTAAGAGGCTGCTTCTAAAAGAAAGGCTGTGGGACCTGGACATGCAAAGGAAAATGTTTCAAAATCAAATGGATACTCTGATATACATGTGTATTTTGAGCTGCATATACTTTTTATTGGTCAAGTGACCTCTCTATGTAGACCCCCTGTTAGAAAGAGCTCATGCCCTGGGGAAACTAGTAAGCACCATTTCAGGAAAGGGTTACAGAAGTCAGTAAAGGAGCTGAGCTACATGCAAAACTACAACACAGTGGGGAGCTGAGCTATAGTAATTGACTGTAAAGAGAGAGCATAGAAAACTGTGACACTTAGAAAGATAAACTAAGGAAAGAAAAATATTGCCAAAGAAAATAGACAAAAGACATTAGTGGGAAGTACCTATGTGGTGAACCAAACCCTTGCAATGGGAAACAAAGTAGTATTTAGCTCCTTGTTCCAGGTATTTAAGTGCCTTTGAGCCTCTCCTTTGAATGTGTCAAGTCTTTGTTGGAAACAGTATACATTGTGTTGTTCTTAATAGGCCTAAGGGAGTTTGGAGACCTTCCCTGCCCTTAATAGACCTACTATCATGACCTGGAACCCACAGTGGCAGAAGCTTGCCAAAAGAGCAGAACAAGAACAGTGGAGCAGGAAGGGAGGAACAGGAAGAAGCAGAGCAGATAAAAGTTCCAGCACAAGCTGGGACCAAGTAGAACTTAGAGGGAGAATATGTGCGATTTTGGCACTCTGTAGCCACTCTGTTGGTTTGTTATACAAAAATCTTGTCTGTTGTTTTTGGACAGAAGTCCTGAAAGAAGGCTTTACTGCTGATTACAAAAGTCTTGAAAGAGGGCTTTTACCACTGTTTACAGAAGTCCTGGGACTTTATTGTTGATTTGTATTTGATTTCTCAGACAGAAGTCTTGTCTGTTGGTTTGCATCACTTTGTCAGACCGAAAGCAAATTAATATGATAGTGCTGGCAATGTGTGTAAATATTGTTGTAGCCCTGATTAGCTTTCTTTTCCTAGAAACAGAAACTGTGAAGAGCTTGGAGTGGAACAGTGCCTGTGAGCTTCTGTATGAAGTGGAGAGCTGCTTACCTGTGAATCCAGGCAACAATAAGGTGAATTCAGGCAAGAGCTAGGAACTGTCAGCCTGTGGAAGAGGAGCCATGGGATCTGTAAGTCAGCCCCCCATTGAGATTAAAGGAAACTTTATTTGGGTATTTAATGCTGACTAATGATATTGTAACTTACTGTGACCTAGGGGTGAATGGCCTTTGTACTTTCCACTACCCCTTAAGGAAGACTGGCTTAAGGATGATTATCTCTTGAGGATGACTGGCTTAAGGATGTTTAGAAGTCAATCTCCCATCAAGATGTAAGAAGATTTTAGATGGATAGTTTATGTTGACTGAGGAGATTGTGACTTACTGAATGATATGTTTTGTTTAAGAGTGTGTAGCCACCTTAGTGATAAGTTGTTATGTTATATCGCTGTGAATGTTATGCTTTTGTTTCTTAAATGTTTTGCTTTAATTTATTGTTGAATAAAAAAAGAGTTCACTATACAATGCTATTCGATCCTTAACGTTATTCACAGCAGCAGTTCTCAGGAGAGCTGCTCGTGATTGGCTTTACAACCTCTTCCACCTTCCCCCTTTTTTTAAAACAATCCTTACACATAGCAACATGACAACTTGCATTCTAAGATTATACAGGTCTCTGCAAAGAAGTTGCTCATAAAAAGAGATTTGTCTTTTCTTCTTTATTCACAAAGGATCCTACAAGTGAATCTTTCCCATCCCCCTAAATTTTAAGCACAAATGTTATTTAAATGTTTCTAAGAGACATTGGTGGCTACACTGGATTATTTGCCAGACACTGATGTTCCTAAATACACTAGGAGGGGTCAATGAGCCAGAATAGTGAGGGCTCTCTAAAGTTTCTTACATAAGTGTTGTTTTTATCATCATCATCATAATCTTCACCATCATTCTGTTCTAATATAAGTGTTAGATGAAGTTCATGGTATAGTGAAAAGAAAACTATTTTTCTAGTCAGAGGACCTGGTTTCAAATGTCACCTCTGCTATTTGCTACCTGTAGTGCCTTGGGTAAATCACTTCAATTCTTGGCCTCCAATTCCTCATATGTAAAATTAGAGGTTTGAATACTTTGAATTTCCTTCTACCTTATATAAGAGCTTACATAACTTTATAATAGCTCTAGAGCATGTTATTTTATTGATAATATTCCTTCATGTTTGATGTTGGATGAATTATTGTGCAGTTGGATAAAATGATAATGATGGTGGTTGATGATAATTAGTTATTAATTAGAAAACATGAGCAATAAAATAATAAATTGATGACTGACTATATTGTTATTTTCTTTCTGCACAACAAGTCCAAGGTTAAGAGCCAAGAGGTTTGAGTTCAAATCTTCATAAATAACTGCCCCGTCTCTAGCTAGTTGTGTGATTTTAGGTGAGTCTTTCTTACTTGTAAAATGCATGATTCAGGTTGCATAATCTTTCAGCTTTTGTACAACACTAAAATCCTATGGTTCTATTGTTTCAAAATCCAATCCACTGTGCAGAAAATTACAAAAAAATATCACATCAACCAAACCTTGGCTGCTACAAAAACCATTGCATTGTTTCATGAAAGCTGAAGCCCATAAGGATATTAAAGGGAACCAGCCATTCAGCTCCAGACAACTAGCTGAGTCCAGAATAATCCATCTGTCAACTTGGGAGGTCCCAGCAGAACAAGCCAAACTAGGGGTCTCTTACATAATTTAAACATGGATGACCATTATCCTTTATTAGCAACTGAACTTGCACTGATCCACACATTATGGACTTGTCAGCTGATGCCCACAGAGACTCTGATCCAGTTTTGCATGCCAGATGCTAGGTCTGGTCCAGAAAGACAGCCTCCTTCTGCCTAACCTTTAGATTTCCTACAAAGGGATCAAGAGATTGAGGTCTCTGTGGGGTTCTTTAGTCCTTTAAAAACTTAGAAACTAGAAGTACTTTTAGAGTTCCAATGAGATAAGATGTGCAAAATGTTTTGCAAAGCTTATAGGGCTACACACACACATACACACACACACATATATATATATATACATACATACATACATATATATCTACTATTATTATATTAGTATTGTTTTTAGACTTTCTGAGGAATTTGAAGATGACCATATTAAGATCACTGCATAATTAGATACTTATCCAGAATAGGTGTTGGTTGATGATGTGTTTATACTGACATTTATTTTTGTATAACTAAAAATATTTCATCTGCTATGCCTGTCTTTAATACAAATATTCTCTCAACAATTCCATGTGGCTATGGGTCATGGAAAGCAGATTGCTATAGTGGAAAGAGATCTAAACTTGGAGTCTCATGAGATTTGAATTCAAATCCCTCCCCAGATCTGTCATTTGTTAAATATGTTAGGGTGGGGACACTGCAATAAACTAATCAATTCTACCACTCCACCAAAAGTAAGTGATAAATTGTGAAGGACAGAACTTCACCAAGGTGGGAACTCATCTCAGTTTTATAAAGTCAATCAAAGGTGATCCAACTAAGTGTGAAAAGGTCTTGATCAATTTAGAGATCTCTGGTGAACCACTGGTCAAACTGGTTGACTTTGTACAGGAAATATATTCAGATTGACTGAAGAAAATTGATCCTGTCCCGAGTCTTCTATGAAACAGAGCAAAATTGAGGATTAGAGATTCCAACAAACAGCTGAGAGCTAGAATTCCATTTAAATCCTCTAAGAAGTAATCTTTTAGGGAGGAGAGCAACCAGGCTTTTACATTAGCCTCTTCCCCATTCCCCACCACCTTGAAGGAGAATCTTATAAACATGGGGTGTCAGAGGACTTCCATCTTTCCACTGGTATCCTAGTAACAGCTCTGGAACAGGGTCAGTGTTATCTTCACTGAGAGCCAAAGATCAACCATATTTAGATTTATTGCATCCCAAGGAAACCAGCAAAGAAGCTATACCATGTCTAAGGAGAAATTTATAAATAAACCCTGAAAGAGAGAAAAGGACTCCCAAGGAACTGGGTGCTATAAATCACCCCTTTATAATATGCCTATTCTTAGGCCCACTTTCCCCTGGACTTTGGATTAGTGGGATAGTCTGTCAAATAATATTGGAAGGATGTTTTACATCAAATATTCTTATTAAGGCAGCAAGTTGGCATAGTGGATAGAATGCAAGCTCTAAAGTCAGGAAGACCTGAATTCAAATTTGGCCTCAAACTCTTGTTAACTGTGTGGTCCTGGAGAAGTCACTTTCTGTTTGCTTCAATTTCCTCATCTGTAAAATGGAGGTAATAATAGTATCTACCTCCTAGAGTTATTGTGAAGGTCAAGAATTAATTGTAAAGTGTTTAGTGCAATGACTGGGATAGAGGAAGTGTTCTATGTTTGTTATTGTTATCATCATAATTATTGTATCACATTTAAAAATATTGCCTTTCTAAGAGTTGATTTAATCTGTATGATTTAAATGATAATCTTCCCATAATCATAATGGAGAGAGTAAAGAACACAGATAAAGGTTCATGAGCTACCCTACATCCTCAGCTCTTCAGGTTGCTGTTATAACACTGAAAGGATATAGTAATCACATTCTAGCTGCCCAACTCCGTCAGTATTAGTAAGAATTGGGATAGTTGCCTCAGACTAACACATGCAACATCCAAAAATATATCCACTAACTTCTTAGTAGCTCAGTTTTTTCATTTGTAAAATGAAAGGGTTACAATTCTGACCATGTGACTTCATCACTCACCCACCTCCAGTGGCTCTTGATTTCCACTAGGATAAAATACAAATTCCTCTGTCTAGCTTTTTGAGCCCTATACAACCTGGACACATTTTATATTTGTAGTGTTGTGGGACATTTCTCTTTTTCACACACTCTGTGATCCAGTCAATGACCTTTGCTCTTTTTAGGATATGCCCTGGAGCTATTTTCTCTGGGCATTGGCACTATTGTTCCCCCCCACCATGTCCAGTCTGCCCTCCTTCCCTACCTTTGATTTTATAGTATCCCTTTCTTCCTTTAAGATGCAACTCAATCACTATCTTATGCCTGAAAATTTCCCTGATTCCATCAAATGTTAGTATCTTTCACCCTACACTACTGTTTATTCATATCATTTGTAAATCATTTATTTATTAGGCTTATACTTACTCTGTATATTATGTGTAGTTGTCTCCCTCAGTAGAATGTAAGTTCCATTTGAGCATGGGTTATTTCACGCTTTGTACTTATATCCCTACTACCTAGTACAATGTCTAGCACCTGGCACATAATAGGTATTTGATAAATATTTGTTGATTGATTAATTGACCAGATGAATCCTAATATATCTTCCATCTCCATGATTCTAATGCCTTTAGACATGAAGAAATAAAAATACCAATGACCCAAAGGTCAATGGAAATACAAAATGATAGGGTTTTGGAAGGATGAAGCATATTAATAACCACATCTAAGACATATAATAAAAATACTATATGATGAGGTGCAGGCTTTAGGAACCTCCTTGAGCTCTCCTTGAATCTTTGAGGTACAGGCTCTGGGAACCCCCTTGAACTATGACTAAATTGTCCCATTTGATGAGGCATTTGCATGAGGCCATAAGCCTTACATTGTGGCTGGGCCCAAACCTCTGTTACTAGACTAGCCCTCCATTGTCCATCTACTTCCCACCCTTGAGCCTATCAAAATATCCATCCACCCTTGGACTGGCCTAGCCCACCTCTGTCTGTGGTCTCCAAGTAGCCTCCAGCAACTTCCCACCCTTAATCACTCATTTACCTTACTAACTTCTCCTGAAGACCCTTCCCAAACTCCTCCTCTAGACCACCCCTAGACCACCTCCTCCCACAACCTTCTGTATATAAGATCCCATCTTGTCTCCATGTGGTGTGAGAGTGCCATAGCATTTTCTATCACAGACTTTCTGTGCCCATTACAAGTGAACTTTTAATAAGCTTTACTTTTCTTTGGCTGAGAGAAGACTTTAGTCAAATTCATTCAGCAGGACTCAGCATGATGGTATTTTTGGGTCTCATGCACCCTTAATCCTATACCTCATTATTTTATGATGAACCACATCATTATATATACACAGGAAAAAAAAGGTGGGATAGTTAAGTAGCAAAATTGCAGAATGACAGATTTAGAACAAATTTAGAAGTATTTCATAATTAGCCATGAAATATTTTTGTTTTTTAAAGAACTGCAGGCTTCCCTGTGGTCCTTTGCATAGATCATTGTGTGATAAATTAAAAGATACCAATAAGAATCACATGAGATGATAATGTAATAATAGCTGACATTTATATAGTGCATTAAGATTTACCAAATGTCTTACATATGTTTTCTCATTTATCCCTCACAGCATACCTGTGAAGTAGGTGCTGTTGTTATCTGCATTTTATAGGTGAGACAACTGAGATTCAGAGAAGTTAAAGGCCTTGTCCAGGATCACAGAGTTAGTAAGCATCTGAGCTGGAGTTTGAACTGGTTCTGATCATTTTGGGGATTGTTGTGCTAACATTGATTGCCCATATTGTGAATTCACCCAAGTAGCAAGGTAAGTAAATATTTTCATACTAATTTCATGTAATTTGTGGAGGGAATAGACTATAAAATAGAATTTTATAGTTGGTTAGTCCCTCGTTTTTTGCTTAGGTGGAGCTGAAAGATTACATAGTCAGAAAAGGATCACTAGATTCTACGGACCCAGCAAAGCATACCTGGGTCATCTTCAGAATAGGATCTTGATAGGAAAAGTGGTAAACATTCCTAGAACTCCCTCCTAGAAATGTGACATAGGAGGAAATACTGCGTGTGTGTGTGTGTGTGTGTGTGTGTGTATGTGTGTAAGGGACTTTTACAAACTAGGAACTGTAAGCTACTCTATTACTACATTTTTATTTATTTATTTATTTATTTTTAAGCAATTGGGGTTAAGTAACTTGCTCAAGGTTACACGGCTAGTCATTATTTATGTGTGGGTGCTCATTTTCTGAGGCCGGATTTGATCTCGGGTCATCCCAACTCTGAGGCCAGCGCTCTTACTCACTGCGCCGCCTAACTGCCCCTAGGTTTTTTTGTTTGTGTGGGTTAAGTGTCTGAGGCCGGATCCGAACTCAGGTCCTTCTAACTCCAGGGCCGGCGCTCTACTCACTGCGCCACCTAGCCGCCCCACTACATGTTTATTTTTAAACCCAGCTCATTGCTTGGCTTTTGATGGCTAAGAGTGAGACTAAATAACAATTGTTTCTGTTTCAGCCAGAAACTGTGAGGGTCTTTTCCTTCCTGTTTGATTCTTTTGTGAAAGCAAAGTAGGCCATCTTTTACCTCAATTCTTACTAAACTTTAACTACTGAATGGGTGTTGCCTCAGACAAAATGATACCTGGGGAAGATCTTAGCTTAAAAAGGAAAGGTGTCCCACTGTATCCTGAGCCATAACCAGTCATTCTAATCTGTCTTGCCCCTGGACTCTGCTGATTCTGGAGGAAAGAGTGGGGCTGATGACTTTGTACAGCTCTACCTCACTTGAATCCAATTCACTTGCAAGTTAAGACATCACCCTCCTGATGTTATTGGTTCTCTTTGAGAATGTAAGATGAATAACAACAATTCTTGAACCTACTTTTCCCTGGATTTTGTATGTATTAGCAGGATAGTCTGTCACAGAATCTTGGAAGGATGATTTCTGTCAAATTTTCTTATTGAGGCAGCTAGGTGGCAGAGTGGATAGTGCTCTGGGCTTATGTGTGTGTGTGTGTGTGTGTGTGTATATATATATATATATATATATATATATATATATATGTAGATGGTAGTTCACACCCAGGCCTGCATACATTACATTGCATTGAGTAGGCTCAATGAAGCAATTTCATGGGGGAAATATGTATAATGTGGAGATGAGAGGATATGAAATACATGGAAATTCTAAGACATTTTTAAACAGAAAATAGCCCCTGACACATAGGTGGCTAGAGAACGAAAGGGTATCTTTGTTTCATGCATAACGGGAGATTTTGTACTGGTGAAATGGTCCCTGTTATCAAGATTAGCCTTTAAAAAACAAACAAAAAAAAACTCCTGCTCATTGAGGTAGTCTACTGAATTCTCAGACCTAGTGGATCCTCCACTCAATTGAACACAGTCTCCATGGACAAAAGGGGAAGCCAGAGAAAGTCTTGGCAACCAAATGAATGGAACCAAAATTAGAAACAGAAATATCAACATGTCTCTTTGCTTTGTATTCAAGAACTATATATTTTAAAGCTAAATAAAACTTCTTTTATGACCTTTTAGTCATTCTGGGATGGTCATTTATAACATCCTGACAATTGAGGTTAGGTGGTGGCTGTCCACCAGAACATATGAGGATAAATAGGGTTTTCCAAGGAGAATGTTCACTCAATGATTTGAACTTCTCAGGATAGAGTTACTGAAGTCTACTTCATAATTTCGCTATAATTTTTAGGGGTGTTAGGGGGTGATGTTAGGGAAAGATGATTGGAATTTCTTGCTTATTTTCTAATTAATTTGGCCTTCTACCCCCTCCCCAAATCTTTCTTTAGATAATGATAATTTGCAAAGACACCTATTTGTTTAGAGATGAAGTGTGATATTAATATAAGATAATACTGAAGATAAAAATAAAACTTTTAGCCAGATGCTGTGTATACTTTGATAAGGATCTTCTTCAGAGAAATAAGATTCAAATTCAAACTTTGGGGGTAGGGAGAGGAATTAGCATAGCTTCCTCACATCAAAGGAGACAATAGACTGGCTTTTAAGCAACAACAACAACAAAACACTGGAAATTTACATCCACATAAGAATGTAATTTAAACCCAACAGAACAAATCATAGTGCCTGTAGTATTCCCAATTGACCTCTGGGATTATGTAGAGCCACTACACATACTCAAGCTATCAAACTTCTGACTTCTGATCTCTCACTGTCAGTACAGTCCCCCTGATATGAGTTATCTTCCATAGCAAATGCCAGTCATCATTTCAAATAAACAGCTGCCATCTCCTAGATCAGGGATATGATGTCTCTATTCATTCATTTAATCAAACAATCAATCCATCAATCGACATGTATTAAGTGCTTTTGATGTGCCAGGTACTGTGCTTGGGATACAAAGGCACAAATAAAAGAGAACCTGTCATTAACAGTCTTACATTATATTAGGAAAGAAAATGTACATATAGAGGAATACAAAAATATACCATAAATGAGAGAGAGAGAGAGAGAGAGAGAGAGAGAGAGAGAGAGAGAGAGAGAGAGAGAGAGAGAGATTTTTAATTAATTTTTGTTGTTGGAGGTAGCACCTCAGGGGATCAGGAGAAAACCGATAAAGAAATATGTGCTTGAGTTGAATTTGGAATCAAGAGGTAAAGGTGAGCACATGAAGCCTATAGAATGGTCCATGTAAAGGCCTGGATATAGGGAATGGAGTCCCATTATATTATATAAGGAATGATAGGAAATTCAGTTGAATATATGTTAGAGTTTATGAAGGGGAATAATAGAGGCTAGTAGTGGTAAGTAAGGTTAGGACCAAATTGTAAAGGCCTTTAAATGATAGAGAGTTTATACTTAATCTTAAAGGAACCTGATAGAGTTTTTATTTTTTAATAGGAAAATGGCATTCTTACCTGACCTTTAGGGGTTTATTGAGAAAGAAAACGACATGGTCTCACTCGCACTTTAGCAACTGATAGATTGGGGAAGGAAGAGACTTGAAACAAGATGATAAATTAGCTTTTGGATTAGTTTAGGTGAGAGGTGATGAGAAGCTGAACTAGGGAGGTGACTCTGTAAGTAGAAAATAAGGGATACATATAAGAGATCTTGAGCAGGTAGAAATGGCATTTGTGCTTGTTTGAATATATGAGTTGAAGGATAGTAAGGAGTCAAAGATAATACCAAAGTTGCTAACCTGGGCAAGCAGGATGGTGATAGAAATGTTACTTTTCTACTATCTTAACAAAATAGAGAAGTTTGAAGTTTGAAGGAGTAGGTTTAGGGGGAAAGATGAATTCTTCGGATAACTTAAGTTTGTGATGACTATGAGATACCAATTTAAAATATCAAATAGGGAATTGGTGATATGAGTCCAGAACTCATGAGAGAGGGTAAGGCTAGATTTATGGGTCTGAGAGTCATCTGAATAGAGATGACAATTTAATCTAGGAGAGCAAATCAACAATGTAATAGTCCACTCACTATACTGCTTGACCCTGTACCTTACAACTGTTAAAGTTAGGACCACTTAAACCCTTAAAAGAACTTATTGAGTTAATTTTATTGTTGGCACTAGTATGATATACATTCCAGTTCTAGAAACCAGGCTTTTGCTTTGTTACTTCATGACCAAGCCCCACCTTGATTATTATGATTGTTTTCTTTTTCTTTTTCTCCCTTCCCCTTCCCTTCTCTTTCTTCCCTTTCCTATAAGGTATTTCCCTAGCCTTAATCACTGAATGAGGAATTTTCTCAGTCAAACTGATACCTGTTAAAGACCTTAGCTTAAAAAAGCCAAGGTCTCCCACTACATCCAGGGCCATCTCCAATCTTTCTGAACTATATCTTGACACTGAAACCAGGTGGCTCCAGAGGAAAAAATGAGGCTGGTCATTTTGCTCTACCATCATTCATTTAAATCTAATTCACTTGCATATCATGGCATCACCTTCCTGATGTCATGGTCCTCTTTAAGAATGGAGGACAAACAATAACAACTATGAGGATCACTGAAAATAAAAAAAAAAATAATAGTTCCTATCTTTCCAAAAGCTACATTCTATTAGAGGGATTTTACCAATCAAACAAATAAGCAGATGTGTGATAACTTGAGGGAGAGAGATCTGAAAACTATGGAGATCAGGGAAAGCTTCCTCTACAAGGTGGTATATGAACTAAATCTTAAAAAAAGAAGAGATTCTGAGGGTGAAGGTCAGGAGGCAGGGTGAATTCCAGTTGTGGGAGAAAGCCTGAGCAAAAACACAAAAATGATAGATGGGGTGTCTAGTTTAGGGAAGAGCTGGCAAGTTACTTTAACTCTAATGCATAGCAGATATGAAGGAATGAGTGAATAAAAGTAGATGGTATCTAGACTATGAAGGGATTTAAATGCCAAACTGAAGAGTTTTATCTTAGTGGAGTCACTGCAGGTTCTTAAGCAGGTGATTGATATTATGAGTTTTAGGATATAAAATTATTTTGGCAACTACATGGAGTATGAATTAGAGAAGGGGCAGACTTTAAAACAAAAGAGAAAAGAAAAAGAACAAGAAAAAGGAATAAGCTTTTATATAATGTCTACTTTGTATGAGGCAGTCTATAAATAGTATTTCATTGGATCTTCACAACAATCCTAAGTAAATTCTGTTATCTTCATTTACTCAGTTGAAGAAACTGAGGCAAACAGAAGTTAAATGTCTTGCTCTGGGTCACATATCTAAAAAGTATCAGAGGCAGGATTTGAACTTATTTTGCATCTTGAACTTCCTGACTATAACGCAAGTTCTCTATCCACTGAATCACGTAGGGCAAAGTGCCTCTACAATATGAGCTCCATTAGAGACTATATTCATGGTAGATACTCTGTCCCATGAACTTCATAATTTTAGTTTGAACTCAGACATATGAGCAAGTATCAGATGATGAAGGAAGAAAATAAAGAATTGCTTCCTTGGGCTGTTGAGGAAACTGGTCCAGAATTTCATTTCTTTGTCATCCAATCTCTAATAGCATATGTCACACAATCTAGGAAACTGGCCTCAAATTGTTTTTGCTCTGAAAGGCTACTTGGACTCTGTGCCAAAGCAGGCTGGGTCAGTCTGGCCTTGAATGTAATAGTAATTTCTCACATCTCTTTTCAATCAATTTGTTTCTTACTGACCTTCACTGTTCTTTTTAGTAAGTATACTCACCCACATGCATATTTCATCTATACAAAGAGAGGAAAAGAAATAATGAGTTTAATTAATAGTTGTTTACTATGCTATAGTTAATTAGTTAATAACATCCCTACATTAATGCTTTCTATTCTAGAAAATAGGCAGGATGGAGTAATGAAAAGACTACTGGTCTTGAAAGTAAAAAAAAAAATTGGATTTAAATCCTAGACATTTACAATTGAGAGGATTATTAAATAACAGATTATTAGGGAAATGCATTTTTTTCCTATATCCTATTCAAGCCAGCATGTGAATGACATTGCTGGTAATGTGAATGGATTAACTTTCTTCTCAATCTTGTTCAGACCCCCACCCAAGCCTGAGTAGAACATAATGGGCTTCCCTGCTTGAGTGGGGGGTAAATCTTTATCTAGATTGCCCAAGGATGGGAGGAGTCTGGGAGCAAGAGTGATCAAAGTAACATCCTCCAATCCTGATGAGGTATGAGCTCTGTCTAGACTATCCGTAGATTCCTCCTGTAGTCTTCTGTATATAATACCCCTTCTTGTCTCCATGTTTTTGAGAGCTCCATAGAATAGTGAGAATGCTATAGAATGACCTAGCATAGACTTAACTCTGTGTCTAATGCAAGCACTTTTAATAAACTTTACTTTTCTTTGGCTGAGAGAAGACTGGAGTCGAATTCATTTGGCAGGACCCAGCGTGTTGGTATTTTGGGCTCTCCAGAGCAACCCTAACCTCTTTATGGGTAACCTCTTCAGTCCTTCATTAAAAGAGGTTGTCTCTCATTATAAAATGCATTCTCTCATTAGAGTTCACCAATCAGAGTTAATTTCCACCCTCAGGGATACCTATTCTTCCAAGGGCATATAAGTATTGAGTGGGTTACATGAGGGGCCTTTCATATTCAAGAGTGTCATTGAATCTTTTAAATAATTATCCACTAGCATAATTAATAACATTATATCTCCTGTACTTTTTATACACTACACTATCTATGTGACATATGGGAAATGATTTAAATTCCCTGGTCTTCAGATTCATCAGATGTAGAATGGGAAGAGTTCACTCCAATAACCCTTCTAGGTCTTGCATTCTGTGGTTCTATGAGATGCTTGGGGTTCCATGAGACAATGGGTGGAGTGCTGGACTTGGAATCAGAAAGATTTCAACTCAAAGTCTGATTCACATATTGGCTAGTGGGTATGTCCCTGGGAAAATCTCTTTACTTCTCAGTCTCAATTTCCTCACTTGTAAAATGAGGGGGTTGGAGCTAATGGTTTCAGAGGTGCCTTTCAGCTTAAAATCTATGATTTGATGATTTATTCCTTATTTATACTTGTTGAAGGCCTAATATAATCCAAGTCAACTCATAAAGTTTCTCCTTAATTCTAGAGGTCAAAAATTGAATCCCATATATGAAATTTATCAAAAGGTCTCAAAGCACTTTGAAGACAATGACTAGCCTGAAATTATGGTCTGTTGAAAAAAACACAAACAACATGCCATTGTGTTGTCATTATTCCATTACTTTAGAAGAGGATTTCTAATAGCTAAATAAATGTTTACTGAAGTGATGTACTATAATTTCAAAAATTTATGTCTATATTTATTGAATATTTTCTTATTAAAGGACAGCTTAACATCTGAGAGATAATCCAATTAAAGGATTTAATTATAAAATTAAGTAAATCTCTAAAAGTAGTTTAATGGATCTTATACACTAATTAATATCTAGGCAAGAAACTGCAATTTTGAAACTGCAATGATGAGATTAAAAATATAGGAGCACCTAATTGGAGGTAGTTTCTTTATTTTGAATTTGAGGTTTCTCTCACTTTTCTGTGTTCAAATGACTGCTGGATGCTCTCCATTCTCTGTTACTCCATTAGTGGAGATTCATCGCTAGAACGCTATTAACACCACTCAAAGTAGAAATACTTAAAGAAAAACAATAATACCAAAGTGATATTAGTGGGGGGGAGGGGATTCTCTGATTTTATTTGGCAGATAACTAGCTGCTTCTAATGTTTTAAAGAAGTTACCTATAGTGATATTAAATTATTTCTGGAAATAAGAGGGAAAGGTAAAGAGGGGTGTGTAGAGGAATAAAATAAATACAACTCATAGGAAAAAAAAAACCCACTGATTTGTGGTTGAAATGTGTTAAACTACTCTTATTTCCTTATATAAGACACAGAACTGAAGAAAGCACTCGGTCTCCCTCCATAGAAAGCTATGGAAGGCACAATGATATCACTTTCAGGGAAAAGGATTATAACTTTAGCAAACTAGTGTAGTCAGTACACTACACTACACTAGTAGTGTAGACTACTAGTGTAGTCAAAACTTACTTGTTTTGATATGTCTGAAAAGAGTCAATGTCTTGTGAACTTGCAAAAAATATACAGAAAAGGGACTATGAAACTAAAATCATATCTTAAAAATGGAAGTAGGTCATATCTAGAAATAAATATACAATCAAATATCTTTTCATCAAGTCTGTTTTATCTGGAAAAACAATTTGAGCCAACATACATAAAACATGTACTTTAAGAACAGTATTTTGGAGAGTGCTGGTTAGATGTAAAGTGAGGTAAGACAGGGACCTTATAGTCTAGTAAAAAATAAGATAAAGAGATAGATGCAACGAAAAACATGAAATGCATAAAGTGCAAAAAATTGAAAAGTTAATTACAGGTGTCAAAAAAAGTACTAAATGAAGTCATGCTTAGTTCCCATACTGACCTAACTACTTCATTTGACACTATTGACCACTTTGTCCCTCTGATTTCGGTTCTCTCTGGATATTGGTTCCTTTCCAATCTGCCTGCTGAGTTTTCTTTCTCAGTCTTGTTTGCTAGCTCTCCATCCATATGACACTCCCATGGATTTAACTATCACCTCTATCTATCTATCATGTCCCAGTTTCTCCCCTCTACACATACCTACTGTGTTTTTAAAAGCAGATGACCTAGAAATATCTTAAACTCAACCTTTATAAAAGTGAACTTTTTATATTTCCTTAAAATATCTTCTCTTTCAAAATTTCCCATTTCTATCAAGGAACCAACACTCATTCAATATTTAAGGTAAAATATATATAAATTATGTGAGGGCAACAAAGAATAATATGGTTAGACTGGAATATACAGTCAAGAGAGTAAAGTAATATGACATAAGTAATGGTTGACAGTTATAGGGGTACCATCCTGAGTAATGACAAGTGGGGAAGTGTGAACTTTTCTACCATAACAGAGGTATGTATCTAAGTCAGCTATCAATCAGAGTTTCTATATGGTTTGGGTCTGGCTATCCTTCCTTTATGATTATCTAGTTGCCTTAGTTGCAGGAAGACTTAATAAAGAGTTTTATTACATGAAGTTTGTGGTGAACAGTAAGGCATCTGTGTATGCTCAGAAGAGAAATTGATAAGATTATTGCACTAATGTATATCAGGAGATTCACAGAGGTTCTTAGCCTGGGGTTCATGACTTGTCTTTTAAAATATATATTTGTAACTATTTCAATGTAATTGATTTTATTTGCAATCATATATTTCATATTTTACATATTTAAAAACATTATTCTGAGAATGGGATTCATAGGTTTCAGTAGACAGCAAAAGGCATTCATAATACTGAAAAGGTAAAGAATCTGTGTACTAGGAATTCTTAAACATTGGCATAAGTTACTGTGAATTGTACTTTTCTGTAGCTTTTTTTTAAAGGAGAGTCTCATTTGGGTGGAAAGTATATATGTAACACATGGACTATCGTAATTAAATGGGAGCTTAGATAACATCTACTTCAATCCCCACAATCACAAGTCCTCAGAAACATATAATCAAACCTGTACCTGAACCTGAATTCCTCTACAATATACCAGATAAGTTGCCCATCAAGTCTATGATTGAAAATATCTAAATAAGAGAGAACCAATTTTCCACCAAAGGATCTCATTCCACTTTTGGATAGATCTAAGTATTAAGAAGGTTTTGCTTATGTAAAGCCTCTTTGCACTTTCTCCCTATTGCTTCTAGTTCTGTTCTTTAGAGTCAATGAGAATAATCCTTTTCCTCCTCCACAGAAGGAGGTTCAAATATTCAGAAATACATATCAAGTACCTCCCTAAGAATATTCTTCTCCAAGCCAAGCATCCCTACCTCAACTAAACGCTACATAAGTTGCCAGACAACTATGCCCTCCAGGAGCACTAACCACCTCCAATCCCCCAAACCCCATCAAAGCACCAGACATGAGGGTCCCCTGGAATCTCAGGGCACCATCAGTAGAGAACCAGGTAAACAGTCAGGGCCTGTAGCAACTAGCCTAGGGAGTCTAAGATACCCCTTTTACCCTGAGTATAATAGTCAAATTTAAAAGAAAGGAAAAAGGCCGAAAAATTAGCAAAAACAACAAATAAAGAATCTGACCATAGGAATTATCATTATCAAAGGGAACAACACAAAGATATGTCAAAATACTTATGGGCAAAAGAAAAAAATGGGAAGTGGTCAGAAGTCCAGAAATAACTCATGGCAGAGCTCAGAAAGAGCTTAAAATTATATAAGAGATGCAGAAGAAAAAAATGGGAAAAGAAATGAGAGTGATGCAAGAGAATTATAAAAAAAGAGTCAACAGCTTAGAACACTGCTTAAAAAGTAGTAGCAAAATGGCAAAGCAGAGACAAAAATCTACTGAAGAAAACGACTCCTTAAAGAATACAATTGGTCAAATGGAAAAGAAAGTATGAAAGTTAATTGAGGAAAACAACATGTAAAAAGTTAGAATCAGGCAAGTGGAAGCTAATGACTTTATGAGACATCAATAATCAATCAAATTGCAAAGAATGAAAAAATGGAAGAAAATGTAAAGTACCTCATGGGAAGAAACAACTTGACCTGGAAAATAGATCCAGGATAGACGACACTAGAATCATTAGACTATCTGAAAGCCATAATCAAAAGGAGCATCTAGACAACATCTTTCAAGAAATTATCAAAGAAAACTGCCATGTTGTCCTGCAACCAGAGGGAGAAATAGGCATTGAAGGAATTCATTGATCGCTTCAGGAAAGAGATCCCAAAATAAAAACCTCAAAGAAACATTATAGCTGAATTTCAGAACTACTTCTCTAGGAAAAAATACCACAGTGAACCAAAAAGAAACAATTTTAATATGGGGGAGTCACAATCAGGATTATACAGGACTTGGTAGCTCCAACATTAATGGATCAGAGGTCATAGAACACATTTCAGAAGGCAAAGGAGCTAGGTCTGCAACCAAGAATCACCCAACAAAATTAAGCATAATACATCAAGGGGAAATAGTTATTCAATGAAATAGAAGAATTTAAAACTTTCATAAGGAGAAGACCAGAACTAAGCCAAAAATCTAACCACCAATATCAAGATCTAAGGAAGCATTAACAGGCAAAAAGAGTAAAGAAAACATAAAGGATTCAATAGGATTAAACTCTACATCCTGGCATGGGAAGATGATACTTGTAATTCTTAAAAATTGTATCACTAATAGGACAGCTAGAAGGAATCTATATAGAGGGTACAGATATAAGGTAAATTTGAGGGAATGACATTTAAAAAATTAAAGGATAAGAAAGATGACTACTATGGTTGCAGAAGGAAGAAAGAGGAAGAATGGGGTTATCTCACAGGAAGAAGTGAGAAAGACATTATAGTAGAGAGGAAGATGGGAGAGTGAGAGATGGGCATCACTTGAACCTTACTGTCATTAGTATTGGCTTAAAGAGGGAATGATATACACAATCAGTTGAATATAGAAATCTATCTTACCCAACTGGAAAGTAGGGGAGGAGGAGATTGAGTAAAAGGAGTTGGGGTGGAGACTAACAGAAGGGAGGGCAGATCAGGTGACATGGTATGGAAAAACAAAATACTGGTGAGATAGGAAAGCATGAAAGGAAACAGAGAACAAACAGGTGGAAAAATAGGATGAAGGGAAATAGACAAGTTGTAATCATAGTGCATGTGAATGGGATGAACTCTCTCATAAAATGGGAGCAAATAGCAGAGTGGATCAAAAGAACAGAACCCTACAATATGTTCTTACAAGAAACACACTTGAAACAGAGTAACACAGAGAGTAAAGGAAAGGGACTGGAGGGGAATCTATCATGCTTTAGCTGAAATTAAAAATTAAAAAAAAAAGAGCAGGGGTAGAAATCCTGATCCTGGACAAACTAAAATCAAAGATGACCTAATTAAAAGAGATGAGGAAGGAAACTATATCTTCCTAAAATGTACCATAGACAATGAAGCAATCAAATTAGAAGGGCAGGGAATAGTCTAGCTGTTAGATCTATGACCAAACAAGAGATAGGGAGCATTATGAAAGACAGAAGAGATAATTTTGATCATATTATAATGTGATCATTGAAAATCTTTTGTAGAAACACAACCAATACAACTAAGATTAAAGGGAAACAGAAAGCTGGAGGAAATCTTTATAGCAAATATCTCTGATAAAGGCCTCATTTCTCAAATATATACAAATTTATAAGAATACAAGCTATTACCCAGTTGATAAATGGTCAAAGCATATGAACAGGCAGTTTTCAGATAAAGAAAAAGCTATCTATAGGCAAATGAAGAAGCACTCCAATTCACTTTTGATTAGAGAAATGCAAATTAAAACAACTCTGAAATACCACTTCACACCATTCATATTTGCTTATGTGACAAAAAAAAGGTAATGATAAATGTTGGAGAGGATGTGAGAAAATCGGGACACTAATGCACTGTTGGTGAAGTTGTGAACTGATCCAACCATTCTAGAGAACAATTTGGAACTATGTCCAAAGGGCTACAAAACTGTGCACACCCTTTAATCAAGCAATAATATTACTAGTTCTATATCCCTAAGAGATCATTAAAAAGGGCAAAGGATTTACGTGTGCAAAATTATTTATAACAAACCTATTCATGGCAGCAACATATTCAAAACTGAGGGAATGCCCATCAATTGGGGAAGGACTGAACAAGCTGTGGTATATGAATGTAATGGAACACTATTATGCAATAAGAAATGATGAACAGGAAGATTTCAGAAAACCTGGAAAGACTTCTACAAATTGATGCAAAGTAAAATGATAAGTATCACAAAAACATTGTACATAGTATCAGCAACATTGCGGGATGATCAACTATGAATGACTCAGTTCTTCTCAATCTTATCCAAGACAAGTACAAAGGGCTCACAAAGGAAAATTCTACTCGTATCCAGATTAAGAACTGATGCACTCTAAATGCAGATCAAAGCACATTTTTTCACTTCCTTCCTTCCCTTCCTCCCCCTGAAGATTGTTTTTTTTCTTTTGATCTGTTTCTTCATTCACAACTGTGTCTAATATGGAAATATTTTTGTGTGATAGTACATGTGTAAATTATATCAAACTGCCTACCATTTTGATAAGAGATGAGTGGAGGGTGGATAGGATAAAAATTTGGACTCAAAATCTTGTGAAAATGAATACTAAAAATGTTCTTGACATGTAATTGGGGAAAAATAAAACCCAATTTAAAAAAGAAATTAGTGGTAGATGGGAAAATGAGAAAAGAAATGAGAGTGATGCAAGTAAATTTATAAAAAAAAGGTAATTAATGACTTGGTAAAAGAGGCAGAAAGATATTGAAGAAATTAATACCTTTAAAAATAAATTTCACCCAATGGTAAAAGATGCACAAAAATTCACTGGAAAAAAATCACTCTTTAAAAAGCAGAATTGTCCAAATGGAAAAAGAGGTATAAAAATTCACTAAAGAAAATAATTCTTTAAAAATTATAATTGAGTAAGTAAAAGCTAATAACTTTATGAGACACCAAGAACAACAAAAGGCCTCAAAAATGAAAAAAATTTTAAAAATGTGAAATATTTCATAGGAAAAACAACTGATTTGGAAAATAGATTGGGGAGAGATAATTTAAGAACTACTATTGCACTACCTAAAAGCCATGATTTAGGAGAAAAAGAACCTAAAAATCATGTTTCAAGGAAATATGAAGGAAAAATGCCCCAATATCCCAGATCCAAAAGGTAAAAGAGAAACTGAAAGAATTCACTTATCACCCTTTGAAAGAAATCTCAACATGAAAACTCCCAGAGTTTAGCCAAATTTCAGAACTCCCAAGTAAATATATATATATATTTCAAGCAACCAGAAAGGAAAAAGAAAAGAAACACTATGGAGTTGCAGTTGGGATCATACAAACAAGCTTTAGCAGTTTCCACATTGAAGTAGTGAAGGACTTGATATATGATATATGATGGACAGATGAGTACAATTTGTTCTAATAGTCATGATGGTGACTGAAGTAGGCACTATGGAATGCTTAGAGTTTGATCGGACATCCACGATTCCACTGTATCCCAGACTTTTGTCTTGCCACTTGATTTTGATGTATCAGGAAAACAGAGTGAAGCTGATGACTCTGCAATTCAGTCTCACTTAAATCCAATTCATGCAACAGTCAAGACATCAACCTCTGGTGGCACTGGTCCTCTTCAAAACTGAAGGGAAAACAGCAATGATATGTTATCTTCCAGAAGGTAAAGGAACTTGAATTACAACCAAGAATAACCTACCCAGAAAAACTAAGTATAATCCTTCAGGAGGAAAAATGGGTATTTAATGAAATAAATTACTTTTAAGCCTTCCTGATGAAAACACCAGAAGTGAATAGAAAATTTGATATTCAAACACAAGACTCAAGAGAAGCATAAAAAGGTAAACATAGAAAATAAATCATAAATCATAAATCAGCAGGTTAAATTGTTTACATTACTATATAGGAAGATGGTAGATGTGTTTCTAAGAACTTTATCATTATTAAATCAGTTAGTAGTGTACATAGATAGAGGCAGTGGGTGTAAATCAATTATGTTAGGATGACTAATAAAAAGTGAAGGGGTGAGAAAGCAAGATGTTCTGGGAGACAGGGGAAGGAAGAGGTAGAATGGTAAATTTTTTCTCATATTAAAGATGTATGCAGGAAAGAATTTTTACAGTGGAGAGGAAAATATATGTGTGTGTTGGGGAGGGGCACAGGCAATATGGAATCTCACTCTCATTGGAAATGGTTCAAAGAAGGAGCAACACACACATACACTCAGTTTGGTACCGAAACCTGTATTACCCAGTGGGAAGTAGGGCAAGAGGAAGTGGGCAGGGGGGATGGTAAAGGAAAGCATGACATAAAAGAAAGAGTGTTCAAAACAAAGACTTTGGAGGAGGAATAGGATAAAAAGAGAGAGAGAGAAGAAGAAAATGGGATGGAGGGAAATACACACTTAGTAAGCATAACTACGAATGTGAATGGGATGAGCTAAAACATAAAATGAAGTAGACAGCAGAATGGATTAGAAACCAAAATCCAACAATTTTCCACATAAAAGAGAAAACCTTGAAACAGAAAGACATACAGAGAGAATTAAAATAAGGAGGGAGTTGGAACAAAATATATTGTGCTTCAACTGAAGTAGAAAAAAAAGGCAGGGGTAGCAATCATGATCTCAGACAAAGCAAAAGCAAAAAATAAACCTAATTAAAAGAAATAAACAAGGAAACTATATTTTGGTAACAGTTACCATAGATAATGTAGCAATAAAAAATTTGACAGCAAATTTCTCTCATAAGGCCATGTCTCAAATATGTAGGGAATTGAGGGCACCAAAGAGATAGAGGACTTTATTGGTAGTTCCATAGCTTTAGAACATTATGGTACCTAAGCTCATTTATGTGTTTATATCTTATAGCAAAAAAGGACAAAACTTTTTAGAAAACAAGAAGTCATATATACATATATAGACAGGTATGATTATATCAAGCTATCAATTTTAGAGGAACATTTTGAAGGTTATGACTTATTATGTGAAAGGTAAGTTGCTTAAAGTCAGGAGGATCTCTGTTAAGTCATTGAATGCATGGGGAAAACATATAAGAAGCAGATAAATGAACTTGATATAGGAACTGAAGTCATAGCATGAGGGCTATAAAGTTGCTCTGTTGGCACCATGACAGAAGCAGTCAGTTGACATTTTCTCAAGTGCTTCTTGATTTTTACTAATAAAAGAGAATCAACTTAATTGATTCTTTTTATCTAACTATGAATTTCTTTGGTTCCTTTAAGTCCCAGGTAAAATTTCATCTTCCACAGGATCTTTCCCAATACCTCTAACATTGAGTATTATTCTCATTTACTTTCCATTTATCATGTATAGAGCTTAGTATTATTTGTTTGTTTACTTGTTATCTCCTCTATTAGATTGTGAGGTCCTTAAGGACAGGGACTGGTTTTTTTTTTTTTTTTTGACTCTATTTGTATTCTCAGCACTTAGCACAATGTCTTAAACATGGTAGGTGTTTAATAAGTATTTATTGACTTACAGATGACTAATTGGCCCATGGTTTCCCTCATGGTCTTTCAGCACCAAATAGAGGCCAACAGTGATAGAGCTTCTCATAAAGATGTATTGCTCTCTGTTATCAACTGACTTGAGAAGGAAAAGCAGGGGACTTTTGTAACTGTTTTGGTATCCTAGAGAGTGGGCTTAAATCCATGCTAATTTGCTATGAGCTCTGTTCTGATTAGGCAATATAGTGTGTGTGTGTGTGTGTGTGTGTGTGTGTGTGTGTGTGTGTAATGGTAGCCACCTCTGGGGAGGGGGGAAGGAAGAAAAAAGAAGGAAAAAAAATTACATGATAAATTTATTACTATATTTAAAAGAAATAGCAAAATTGTACATAATAGATTTATAACTTCATGTGCAACTACCTTTTTATTATAATGTTATAGAAATGCTTGTTTTATTGCATATATAAAATAAAATTAATAAAACTGAAAGAAGTAAATGGCTATGTTTAAGTTCTAAATGTGTTATTATTGTGAGTGATTGATTGTATACATAGAAAAGATGATGCATGGGGTAGTATTTTCCCCCACAATAGAGTTACCACTAGAACCCTGAGAGTGTAATGAGTATAACTGTATAGTGGTGGTCTAATTCCACAATTTGGACCTTTTGGGGTAAAGCTAGATTAGAGTGAATGACAAAATGTCATGCCCCATGAGAAGAGCTCATATATATGTATGTATATCTGAATGTATATGTATATATATATCTGAACGTGTATGAGTATGTGTATATACATTTGCTTATGCATAGAGGCAAAAGTTAAGGGCTGTATGTGTATACACATACATATACACACATATAAACATTCACTAATGGTATGTCAATTTGTCACTGTTATCTTCGTTGTTTTCCTTTAATCTCACATTGACTGACAGTTATAGGTACCTACAAATAGATGAATCCTACATGGCTACACTTAATATTCTCTCAGAATTCTAGAGTTTACCCTACTGAGGGGAGGATAGCTACCCACACCATCCATATCTTATACCCTCAGTTATATTTTGGGGGCTGTGTGTATGTCAAGGTGGGAGGTTATCTATACCCTCACTAATCTGTTTGTCTACCTTTGTTGTTCACCTGTCACTCCAAAAGCCTATAGCATGCACAACAGCCATGCTCTCATAAAACCATAGAGGTGGGTGGACAAAACCATGTTGAGGCCAACTGACAGGTCTCAACAATCATTTATTGAACACTGAGTATATAGCAAACTGTCTACTGTGGACTGAGAAAAAGTTATTAGATTTGGCAATCATGAAATCATTAGGAGGAGAGCAGCCATGCTGGTAGGGGGAGAAAGAGGCAATACAAACTACTTTTCCCCTACAATTACTCCATAGTTCTGATTGGGAAATCTAAGGAAAAATCATAGTGAGTTTTTTTTTTTCTAGTTCAAATCATCATAGGGAGATCAATAAAGAGATCTGTGGTAACTGGAGATAAGGTCTAGCCAGGAGGACTCTGTGTTAAGGGATTGGACAGGGTCTTTGGGCAGTCTTAGATTAAGAAAAAGTCCCAGATTCAGCAAAGAGGGATCTGACATTATACGAAGAGCTAGAACAGGTGCCAATTTTTAACTATCACTTATATTTTATATCTAGGTGACTGATTCAGTGTAAAGTAAAGACATAGACTGCAATTAGGTATGACCAGAAACAGAAAATAAGTACTATCTGCGTGGCTCTCACAAGAAGAATAAAGCAAGTTTTATATCCAGTTCCTAGTATAGTATGAAATCTGCATCAGAATAGCCAGAGTAGGAAGCTCAGACAAAGAGAGATTCTGCAAATTAATCACTTTAAACTTGTAGAGCCTTCAGGCTAGCTGATCATGACTGGGTATTGCTGCTAGCAGCAATCCACTGGAGTTCCAACCAGAGGCAAGCTTGAGTTGTGTTGGTCAGACTCAAATTAAGATACAAACTGGAACAGTTCAGACCAGAAAGGTAGCAATAAAACCATTCCCTAGACCAAGGTCCCCTTCAGTCTCTCCCTCTGATTAGATGACTCAACCATCCCCCTCCTCCCTTCTTCTCTTGGTTGCATTCCAGACTTTCACTACTTGAGATACCTCAGAAATCAGCAATCACAATATATCAGGGCCTGATTCATTGATTGTCTAGATTTAAGAAAATATAAATAATGGATATTAAACTTTAAAATATGTGAATATACTTTTTTACCAGAGACCCTGATTGCTAAACATTTACCAGTATACCCTAGTATTTCTCTACAAACATGCCAATTTCAACAGTAGTGCAATAGAAGGCTCAAAGGAATGAAACCATCATTACCAGACTGGAGACCTGGTTATTATAGACTAAAAATAATAACAAGTAGTATTAATGTCATACTTTAATGTTTGTAAAGTAATTTACTTCACAATCTCATTTGTGCCTTACAAAACCTCTGAGCAATCCCTACAATAAAAGAGTAAAGCTCGGGGCGGCTAGGTGGCGCAGTGAATAGAGCGCCGGCCCTGGAATCAGAAGGACCTGAGTTCGGAGCCGGCCTCCGACACTTAATCCGCACAAACAAAACCTAGCCGTGTAACCTTGGGCAAGTTACTTAACCCCAATTGCCCTAAAGGGGCGGCTAGGTGGCGCAGTGAGTAAGAGTGCCGGCCTCGGAGTTTGGATGACCCGAGATCAGATCCGGCCTCAGAAAATGAGCACCCACGCATAAATCAAATGACTAGCCGTGTAACCTTGAGCAAGTTACTTAACCCCAATTGCTTTAAAAAAAAAAAAAAGAGTAAAGCTCTTAAAACATGATATTTCAAAAGACAAAAGATAGGCTTATAGACCATAATAACTAACATAAAATTTACAATAAAATTTATAGTCAAGAACAACTAGCATCAAAAATGAATGTAATCTTAAAAAGAATAAACATACTTTAATGTAATAGAACACTTCCAGCTTCCTCCCCTTTTTGTAAAGATGAAAGTTAAGTAAGAAACTTTGAAAAACATACAGACAAGAGACATATAAAAGTAAATAAAAAGAAATAAACAGAGATAGAGTATTTGCTTTCTAATAGCAGGGGATGATAAAATTATCCCTTCAGAACACAAATATTATTAGGTGTCATACAGGGGACTAAATAAAAAAGAAGGCCCAGTGGTTTTATTGTGTTTTGAGGATTCTAAAAAGAGAAAGAAAAGGGAAAGAGAAAGGAATACACAGTTATACAAAAGAAAGAAATGGTGGGAGAAATTATCTTACATAACTGGGGTCATAGGTAGAAGTAGAAGGAAGAAGGTAACACAGGAACAACACTTTTATATGAAATGTTCAAAGGATGTTTCAACATTAGAAAAGCAATCAATGTAATAAATTACATTAAAAAAATACCTAGGGGCAGCCAGGTGGTGCAATGAATAGAGCACCAGGAGGTCAGGAGGACCTGAGTTCAAATCTAACCTCAGACACTTAACACAAAAAAACTATCCATGTGACCTTGGGCAAGTCATTTAACTGCAATTGCCCCTCCACAAAGAAAAAAAACACACCAAAAAAAACAAAAATATAAAAAAAAAACCCCACAGAAAACTGTGAAAAACAAAAGCTTTGATAAAATACAGTACTCATTTAAGCTAAAAACCCTATAAGTTTTAGACATAGAAGGATCTTTTCAAATACCACATAAAATCTCTCTAAAACCAAAAGTAAGCATCACATGGAATGAAGATACACCAGAAACTTTCCAGACAAATGTAGAAGTAAAGCAAGAATGCTTACTTAGTGCTATTATTTGATATAGTTCTAGAAACACCAGTAATATCAAGAAGATACATACCACACATACACACACACACAAACACACACACAATAAAGGTGCAAGATAGGCAAAGATAAGGTAAATCTATTCCTTTTGCCAATGGTATGATTTTTAACTTATGGAAATCCTAGGACACCAGCAAAGATTCTAATAGAAATGATAAATTTGGCAAAGTTCCTGGCTACAGGATAAACTATCAAAGGGGATACTTTTATTATTGTTATTAAGATGTTTCAGTCATGTCTGACTCTTTGTAACCACATCTGGGGCTTTCTTAGAAAAGATACTGGAGTGGTTTGCCATTTCCTTCTCCAGTTCATTTTATAAATGAGGAACCGAGACAACCAGGACTAAGTGACTTGATCAGGGTCACACAGCTAATTAGTTAGTGTCTGAGGACAAATTTGAACTCATGAAGATGAGTCTTCCTGACTCTAGGCCCAGAACGCTATCTACTGTGCTACCTAACTTTATAAAATATAGCAAAATTCATTTGGAGAAGTAAAAAATAATCTATAATGTTAAGAAAAATAATGATAAAAATATAGTAATAAAAAGGAAATAGCATATCTAGACCATAAAAATATATTGTAGAGTAGCAGTTATAAAAATTATTTGGTATTTGGGGTGGCTAGGTGGCACAGTGAATAGAGCACCTTCCCTGGAGTCAGAAGGACCTGAGTTCAAGTCCAGCCTCAGAAACTTAACACATACTAGCTGTGTGACCTTGGGCAAGTCACTTAACCCCAATTTCCCTGCCTTCCCCCTCCTAAAAGCAAAAAGCAAAAAAAATATTTGGTATTAGTTGGGAAAAAAAGAGAAGTAGATCAATGAAACAAAATAGAAGGGGGAAAACCAGAAAAAAAACAAACCCTGAAACTCAGTAATATACTGTTCAATAAAACTGAAAATATAAATTACTTATTAAGTATCCCTGAAGAAACTGGAAAGAAATATGGCAGAAATTAGGCTTAGACTAATATCTTACACATGATAATAAATTTAGAAATGTTGATTTTAATATTAAATATGCCAGAAAAATTAGAAGTATATCATATACCTTTCATAACTATGGAAAGAAATACTTTTAACCAAACAATTGATAGAGACAACTGTATAAAAAATATAAATGTGTGTCCATATGCATGCATGTATGTATATAAAATATACATATATAAACATAAAAACACATATATGTATGTATATATAATAAAACATACAATGTGTATTATACATGAGGGTATATGTTCGTATTTATGCATAAAAATATCCAAAAGCTATTTTACAACAGGTAAGGGTCAAAAATATGCACAATATGGGAGGCTAGGTGATGCAGTGAGTAAGAGCACCAGCCTGGAGTTGGGATGAACCAGGATTGGTCCCAGCCTCAGAAAATGAGCACCTACACATAAATAATGACTGGCCGAGTAACCTTGAGCAAGTTACTTAACCCCAATTACTTTACAAAAACAATGCACAATATAGTTCTAAAAAAAAACGAATTGCAGTCTTTAAAAAGCATGTGGAAGAATGATCTGAATCATTAATAATAAGAGCAATCTCAATCAAAACAACCCCAAGTTTTGGTGCATACCCAGGAAAATGGCAAACATGATAAAAGATAGAAATAATCAGTGTTAGAGGGTTCAGAAAATGGAGACATTAGTGTATTCTTGGTGGAGCTATAAATTAGCACAACCTTTCGAATAACAATTTTAAATTATGAAAAGAAAGTGACCAAAATGCCAGCAGTCACTGACATCCAGCTTTGCCTGCTGAGCATATAAATGAAGAAGTACTTGATAAAACAATAGCCCCTGTAAACACCAAAATATTTATAGCAAACCAATTTTTTTTAGTAGCAATTAAGTGTAAACAAAGTAGATGCCCATCAATTAAGCAATGGTTAAACAAATTATGGAACACAAATGTAGTGGAATATTACTGTCCTGTAAAAAAATTCAAATATAATGAATGAAGAGAAGAATGGAAAAACTTACATAAACTGATTCAGTCAGGTAAGCAGAACCAAGAAATTGATATGCACAATGATAACAATGTAAATGAAAAGAACAACCCCCAACAAGTAAGTCAGAAGTAAATTTTGCAAAATTACAAAAAGCAAACCAAAACAAGAATGGTCTCAAAGAGGAGATGTGAGAACATATCTACACCTGACTTCTTTATAGAGGTAGGCTGTCTATGGGTATTGAACACTGAATATATTTTCTTACTTTACAGAGCACTGACCAATTTTGTTGATTTTTCTCTTATTTTTTATTTTTCTTTAACAATATTTTTATTACATAGTTTGGCTCTCTTGGAGAAGAAATGGTAAAGAATACTGGGATAAATTTTCATAATGTAATAATAAAGTATATCTACATCTTTTTAATGCTTTTTTAATTAATAAGTATTTTTCCCAACTTTTTTCATTCTGCTAAAAATAAAAAGTAAAATAAAAGACTTGCAACAAATGTACATAGTCAAACAAATTAAATTTCTATATGGTCCATGTCTGAACAATTTGTCTCATTCTGTACAGTAGGTTCTCTTGAATTATTGTTGGTCACTAAATTGTTGAGAATTCTCAAGTCTTTCAAAGTTATTTTTACATCGTTGTTATGGTATAAATTGTTTCCTGCTTCTGCTCACTTCACACTGTATCAATTTATAAAAGTCATCCCATGGTTACTGAAACTATTCATTTCATAATTTCTTATGGCACGAGAATATCACAATGCATTTATATGCCATAATTTGTTGAATCATTCTCCAATTGATGGTTTCAGTTTTTTGATACCAGAAAAATGACCCTCTACATATATAGATATACAAATACACATATGGATCAGAGGTAGAGCCAAGATGGTATAGAGAAGCCAGGAAATCATCTGAACTCTTCCAGTTTCAATCAGGAAAAGAATGTTAAATCAAGACACCAAAAGGCTTCTGGATTGACAGAACCAAAGAAAAGGTGAAGCGAAATTTTTTTCCAGCTTAAGAAAACTTAGAAGGACTTCAAGAAAGGTAAAAAAAGACATAGTAGAGCATAGGTGTCCAGATAAGCTGGTGAGAGTCTCTTAGTCACAACATAGATCTGTAACCTAGGCCCCTCAGTTCAGGCTCAGCAGGCTAGTGGCACAGCAGATTAATTATGAGGCCTTTAGCCCCAGTGTAGAAAATAAATCGTCAGCTTCAGAACTCTGGTAAAACAGGCACGACTAGGCTGGGCCACCCCAGTACAGAGGGCAAGCCACTAATACCTGAGGCCCCCTCATGGAAAGCCAGTGATCAGGTCCCTGTCTCCCAGCACAGGAAACTTGGGACAGTGCCTAATGTGCTCTCGGAGCAGAGATCAGCTTTCTAAAAATGAGCAGAAAAACAAAAAGAGTCATGATCATAGAAAGCTGCTATGGTGACCAGGAAGATCAAAACACAAACTCAGAAGAGGATAATGTCGAAATGCCTACATATGCAGCCTCAAAGGGACAGATGAATAGGTCTCAAGCCTAAAAATCAAGTATGACAAGTAGAAGAAAAATTGGGAAAATAAATGAGAGTTATGCAGGAAAATTATGAAAAAAAAGAGTCTAAAGCTTGAGAAAGGAAGCACAAAAATTGACCAGAAAAAAACAAAAACAAAAACAAAAAACAAACACAACTTCTTAAAAATAGAATTGGTCAAATAGAAAAGGAGGTACAAAAGCTAACTGAAGAGAATAATTCTTTAAAAATTAAAATTGGGTAAATCAAAGCTAATAACTATATGAGACATCAAAAATCAGCCAGACAAAATCAAGAAAATAAAAAAGAAGAAAACATAAAATTCCTCATTCTATTTTTCCAATGAGGAATTTTATGTTTTCTTCTTTTTTATTTTGGAAATTTATTTGACGTGGAAAATAGATCCAGGATAGATAATTTAAGAACTATTGGTCTACCTGAAAGCCAGGTTCAAAAAAAGAGCCTGGACAGCATCTTTCAAGAAATCATCAAGCAAAACTGCTCTGAAATTCCAAAACCAGAGGGTAAAATAGTCATTGAATGTACCCACCACTCACCTCCTGAAAGAGATCCCAAAATGAAAACTCCAAAGAATATTGTAGTCAAATTTCAGAATTATCAGGTCATGGTGACAATACTGGAAGGAGCCAGAAAGAAATAATTCAAATCTCAAGGAGCCACAGTTAGAATTACATAGGATTTAGCAGCTTCTGCAGTAAAGGATTAGAGGGCTTGGAATATGATATTCTGGAAGGCAAAGGAGCTTGGATTTCAACTAAGAATCAGCTACCCTGCAAAACTGAGCATAATCTTTCAGGGAAAAAGATGGACATTCAATGAAATACACATTCAGACTTTTCCTAATGAAAAGACCAGAGCTGAACAGAAAACCCAATCTTCAAACACAAGACTCATGAGAAGCATAAAAAGATAAACAGGAAAGAAAAAAAAAACCAAGATGTTATTCAATAAGATTAAACTGTTTACATCCCTATCTGGGAAGATAATACTTGTAACTTTTTAAATTAACAAATTAATTTATTTTTTATTTACAACATTCAGTTCCACAAGCTTTTGAGTTCCAAATTTTCTCCCCCTCCCCAAGACAGCATGCAATCTGATATAGGTTCTACATATACATTCACATTAAACATATTTTAACATTAGTCATGTTGCAAAGAAGAATTATAACTAATGGAATGAACCATAAGAAAAAAAGAAACAAAAAAGAGAGAGAGAACAAGTAGTATGCTTCAATAATGCAGATTCCATAATTCTTTCTCTGGATGTGGATAGCATTTTCTATCATGAGCCTTTTTTCTTAGAACCTTGCATTGCCAAAAAGAGCCAAGTCTATCAAAGTTATTGTGTACAATGTTCTCCTCACTCCACTCACTGGTTCTGCTCCACTCACTCAGCATCAGCTCATATAAGTCTTTCCAGGTTTTTTCTGAACTCTGCCTGCTCATCATTTCTTATAGCACAATGTCACTTGTAACTCTCAAGAAGTGTATATCTGTTAGAACAGTTAGAAGGCATATACATAAACAGAGGGTGTGGGTATAAGTTTACTTTAATGTGGTGATATAAAAAAGTTAAGAGGTAAAAACAGGATTTTACTGGGAGAAGAGGAAGGGGGGAAGCAGAGTGGGATAAATTATATTACATGAAGAGGTGTAAAAGGCCTATTAGAATAGAGGGAAAGAAGGGAAGAGCATTTTTTGAACCTTATTCTAATCAAATTTGACTCAAAGAGGGATTCATTTGGGTATAGAAATTTATCTTACCCTTTAGTGAAATATGATAGGAAAGGAGAAAGAAAATGGGGGTGGGGGAGACTGATAGAAGGGAAGCCAGATTGAAAGAGGCGGTGGTCAGAAGCAAAACACTGATGAGAAGGGAAAGGGTGAAAGAAGAGACAAAAGTATAAATGGGGAAAATAGGAAGGAGGTAAACACACAGTTAGTAATCATAAATGTTAATATTAATGTGATGAAGTCTTCCATAAAATGGAAGTGAATAACAAAGAGCACTAGAAACCAGAATCCTACAATGTGCTTGCTGTTCACAAGAAACACACTTGAAAAAGAGAGATACACACAGAGTAAAGATAAAGCACTAGTGCAGAATATATTATGCTTCAGCTACAGTAAAAAAAAAAAGCAGGTATAGCAATCCTGATTTCAGACAAAGCAAAAGCAAAAACAGATCTAATTAAAAGAGATAAGAAAGGAAATTACATCTTTCTAACAGAGACTTTAGACAATGAAGTAATATTGATACTAAACACATGTGCACCAAATGGTTATAGCAGTCAAATTCTTAGAGGAGAAGCTAAGTGAGTTACAGGAAGAAATAGACTGCAAAACTGTACTAATGGGAGGCCTCAACCTCCTCCTCTCAGAACTAGATAAATCAAAAAATAAAATAAATAAGAAAGAAGTTAAAAGGTAAATAGAGTTTTGGAAAAGTTAGATAAAATTGTGGCAAAGAATTAGAAATTTAGGGGATGCCCATCAATTGGGGAATGGGTGAACAAGATATGGTATATGACTGTAATGGAAAACTATTGTGTTATAAGAAATCATGGACAGGAAGATTTCAGAAAAACCTGGACTTACAAGAACTGATGTTGAGTGAAGTGAGCAAAACCAGGAGAACATTGTACACAGTATCAGCTACTTAGCTCTTCTCAGCAATACAGTGATCCAAATAAATTCCAAAAGACTTATAATGGAAAATGGTATCCATATCCAGAGAAAGAACTATGGAGTTTGAATGCAGATAAAAGCATACAATTTTCACTTTTCTTTGTTTTTTCTTTCTCATCACTTTCCCCTTTAGTTCTGATTTCTTTCACAACATGACTAATGTGGAAATACATTTAACACAATTGTACATGTATAACCTATATCAGATTGCTTGCTGTCTTAGAGAGGGTGGAGGGAAGTGAGGGAGGCAGAAAAATAAAATACTATTAAATGCAACTCCCCCCAAAACAGACATATATGTAAATGTGCATGTGTGTGTGTGTGTGTGTGTGTGTGTATGTATAAACATTCCCTTATTTTCTCTTTGATAAATAGATCTATTAATGGCAAGATGATATTTTTAAAAAAGAATACATTTTTATTGATATATATTTTCATGTCACCTAAATTTCCTTCAGTGTCTCTCTTTTCCCTCTTAGAGTGCTATAGTGTATAACAAATATTTATAAAATTAAAAAAATAAAAATCATCAAAGCTAACTAATTTATGAAAAAAATCTATACCTCAGCAAAGTAGTTGGAAGGTGAGATGGGGAGATATCACAGTATGATGAAATCTAAATTACCAAATCCAATGGCATTTCATCAGTCCTCATTCTTCCTGATTTCTCTTCAGCCTTTGACACCATCAATCACCCTCTTTTGGATATGTTCTCTTTTCTGGGTTTTCATGATTCTGTTTTCTCCTGTATTTTTTCTTACCTATTTTACCACTCACGGTCTCTCTCCTTTTTTAGGTCTTCTTCCATGACATATCCACTAACTCTGGGTAGACCCTAAAGTGCTGTCCTAAATAATTTTCTTTTTTTTCCTCTTTATGCTGTCTTGTTTGATGATTTCATTAGGTTTCCTTGGCTCAATTATCATTGCTATATAGATGACTCTTAGATGGTTTTAATGAAATCCTAATCTCTCTCCTGAGATCCAATAATATATCTTCAAGTACTTAGATATTTCAAATTATATGGCCCATAAACATCTCATATTCAACATGTCCCAAACAGAATAAATTATCTTGTCCCCAAAACTTTTCTCTCTTCTGAAATTCCCAATTACTTTCAAGAACCAACCTTGAAGTCACCTAGTTTCACGACTTGATTATCACCCTCCATACTTCTTTCTCCTTCATTGTACATATCAAATAAATGGCCAAATTTTTGTAATTTCTTTCAGTACAATATCACCTATGTATATCTCCTTCTCCCTGCTCACATAGCCATGACCCTACTTCAGGACTTTACTGCCTTTCCCTGGATTACTTCAATATTCTTCTATTTGGATTCCCCAACTCATATCCCTTCCCTCTCCAATATGTTTTCCACACCACTTCCAAAATGATTTTCCTAAAACATATGTCTGATCATGTTACTCACCTACTCAATAAATTTCCTAGCTCACTGTTACTTCTAGAATCAAATATGCACTTTTCTGTTTAGGATGTAAATCACCTCACATGGTACCTTTCTATCTTTTTTAATCTTGTAAAACCATTACTCTCCTCTTTGCTTGTTACAGTTCAGCCATATAGACCTGTGTGCTCTTCCTTTCACATAATTCTCCATTTCCCAACTCCATGACTTTACATTCACTTTCCCCATAACTAGACCGTATTCCTTCCTCACCTTTAATTTTAAGAAACAGAGATTTATTTTAAGACTCAGCTCAAGCAAAACCTTCTTATGGCTTTTCCTATTCCCACTAGCTGTTCGCACCTCCTCTAAAGCTGACTTTTGATGGCACAGTAGATACAGCATTAGGCCTGGAGTCAGGAGGGCTTGAGTTTAAATCTGATTGCAGATACTAGCTATGTGATCCTGAGGAAGTTACTTGGCTACTATTTGCCTCAGGTTCTTCATACCCCCCTCCCAGGGTTGTTGTGAGGATTAAATGAGAAAAAACATTTAAAGCACTCAGTACAGAGTCTGACACATAATAATCACTATATAAATGTTAGCTGCTATTACCATCAAAATTATTATTTATATTATCTTCTATGTACCGATAGTCACAAACATTTATTAATACATCCATACATGAGGATGCAACATACATGCACATGCATGCATTTATGTTCATATTTATGCATTATGCAGACTCTTTTCCCATTAGAATGCAAGCTTTGTAAGAGAAGTTGTTTGTTTTTTCTTTGTATTTTCTAGTAAGACCACACAGTGCCTGGCATAGAATAAAACTTTAACAAGTGTAGAAACAAAACATTACTTATATGTAAAAATGCATTTGTCTTCCAGTTATTTTTTTCAGTCATATCAGACTCTTTGTGACTCCCATGTAGGGTTTTCTTGGCAAAGATACTGGAGTAGTTTGCTATTTTCTTCTCCTATAAAACATGTATAACTCATTCCAAGCCTCTATTTCAACACCTCTCTGATGAAAATCAGAAGGCATGTTCTTCCATCAATATTCTGGTCATAATTGGTCACTCTATCAATTCGTGTTAAGTACACTTGTTAGGGATAGCTCAAGAAAGACTTGAGAAAACTACAGCTATATCTTCTTTTTTTTGCCTTTTGGAGGGCAATTGGGGTTAAGTGACTTGCCCAAAGTCACACAGTTTTTGTGTTAAGTGAGGCCGGATCTGAACCCAGGTCCTCCTGACTCTAGGGTTGGTGCTCTATTCACTGCACCACCTAGCCCCATCTCTTCTTTGTAGAAGTGGGGGACTGTGGATTTTTAATATCATATGGAGTCACATTCAATTGATTTTTTTTATTGTATTTGGTGAGCTGCTTTTTAAATCTTTAAAAAAATTGTTACAAATGATGGATGATTGGGAATGGAAAAAAGAGATTTAGAAAAGTGATGTAAAAACAAAAGATATTAATATTTCAAGTGGGTAGTAATCTGTTTTGACAAGTCATCATGTTTGAGATACAAATGCTAGAAAAGCAGCTGACCTCTTTATTGCCATTAGCAGATTGGCAAATAGTTACCTCTCAGCAGGGACCTAGTAACCACCACTAATCATTTCTTCTTCTTCCTTACCAGATGACCTCTCACATTAATAGCACCTTTAGAACCAAGTAATTATTCCTTGGAAGACAAGCAGCTGCTAGTTCCTCAGAGGGTACAGCTCCCTCCTCTTTAGAAAGAAACTCAGATCTTTTTAGTTAGTTCCAAGTATTAAGTAGTCCTTTTCCCTCACTGTCTCCTTTGTGACATAGAGTTCCATCTTTAAACATACAGAAACATGTCAAAGTACCCATCTGCATCTTCAGATTCTTTTTTTTTTTTTGCTTTGGTTTCACATGGAAACCTCTTACCATTTTAAATGGAACATTGTATTCTCACTAATTATGTGGAGAATTCAGAGCCATTCTTTCTATCCTTTTACCTTATTTTCTAGGAGAGAGACTATGCTGCAACCTGAAAATAAATAATGCTGACTAAGCTATAGAAGAAGACTCGAATAGAGGAAATGACTTTCCCATGGTCACATCAGTTCTTTCAACAATTAAGTGAAAGTTCCAAAATTAGGACTAGGCAACTTCTCCTAGTCTTTTATTCTCTTTTCTTAAAACTATGAATCAGTATTTAGACTTCTACCTAATTTACTGGCATTGTTCACTTTTGGTTCACTCTGGGAACCAAATATTTTAAAAGTATATTATGTTATTCAAAACATCTTTTTCCTTAATAAGTTGAATGACCTCTATGCAAACTTGGAAAAATAGTCCAAAAATTCTATTCTCATCCATTCAGTCTAGACTTTGTTAGATTTTCTAAATCACATAAAATCTACTTTAACTGGATCTACCTAGCATGGCAGGTGCAAGAGACTCTTTGAATACAGGCATTCTTCATTTGGCTAATAAATATATTTGTAGAAGACAGCAACAGTAACTAATATTACCTATAACACTATTCTGTGGGGTAGATAGCTTAATTAGCAGCTCTGTTTTGACAGAAGGAAACTGTAATATCACTTCTTTCCTATATCACTTCTTTCCAAGTGCAGTGATCTTTCTTATAAGCCACATTGATTCTCTATAAAAAATTTAAACTGAGAAGGCATCACAGAATTTGAATATTAGAGGAGACTTCCAAATGTAATTCAAGGAATACATGGTATGAATTCCCACTTACATATTCAACAGGTAGTTGTCTAGCCACCGCTTGAAGATCTCCAAGGAAGAGAACCTCTCAAAGCAGTCCATTGCTTTTTTGGACATTTCTAATTGCAAGGGAGTTTTTCCTAACATCAAAGTACATTAAATATGCTTCTTTGTGACTTCCATCCATTGATTCTGACCCTGCTCTCCAGGCCAAAAAAATAGATCTAAGCCCTCTTCCATATGACTAACCTTCAAGTTTGTGAAGAGACAGGTATCATATTTTCCCAGTCTTCTCTACATTGAACATGGCCAGTTCCTTCAATACATAGTGTGACCAAAGAGCCCGTAATTAAGTCATTTACAATTAAGCTATACTGACCTTTTTGTGACCTTGACAGATTTCTGTCTTAATGTTTGAAATGAGCATATGTTATTATGGGTAGGATCAACTAAGTACCTCAAATGCCATTTAGCCCACCTCTCATTTTACAGATGAATAAAATTAGGTTCCAAGACATGAAATAATTTGCCCAAGGTCACATAGTTAACAGTAGCCCAGGGCCTGAACCCAGATATTCCAATTCTGGATCCCATACTGTAAATCACAAATATATTTATTGAGTACAAATACTGGGTATATGAAGACAAAAATGAGCTTCTGATTTGAACTCGTAAAAATGAGTCTTTCTGACTCTAGGCCTAGAACTTTATCCACTGTGCCACTTGGTTGCCTACAGAAATATATAGACATATGTATCCATATGCATATAGGTATATGTTCATATGTATATGATGTATAAAGGTATAGGTAGATAGATAAAATTTAGTGTAGTATTTGGAGGAAGAGTATCATTATATCAGCCACATTTCTGGGGAAAAAGAAAGAAAAATAACCTCTCCTGTCTATTTTCACATTCATCTCTTCTTGAAAGAAAGGAAACACTAAATACAGTTGTTATTACAATGTATATAATGTTCTGACTTAGGATTCCTTGTCTCTCTGCTGTAAGAAGATAATTATTTATGTACTTATTTTTTCTCTAGGATCATTCTTGTTGCTTATTTACTCAGAGTATAGCTTCCTTTTAAAGAAGTTTTTGTTTACATTGTTGTAGTCATTGCAACTTTGGACAAATCACTCCATTGTCTGTGCTTTTCTTTTCTCCTGGAGTGGAGGGGAGAAGACTAAATCATCTATAAGCCCCTTCTAGATTAAAATCCTCAAGAAGAATATTCAGATCTTGCAAGGTTCATAACAGCTGTCCTTCTGAAATTAATGCCAGAGCAGACAGAATAGTGTAGTAGATAAAGCTAAAAAAAAATCAGTGGGGAGATACATCCTCCCATTTCAAAATCAGGAAAATAGAATCAGAAACAGAAAACTTGGAGACTTTCTACCATACACATACGCATACACATACACATACACATACACATATACATATACATATACATATACACATACATATACATATACATATACACATATATATTGAATATCTAACATATGCATATTGAGGATCCACAGAATGAGATACTTATGTAGATGACATTTAGGCACCTTCTTCTGAAGAAACTGTTTTCTAAGGTAAGGATGTTGTTCTACACACATTAGTTATCCCAATGAGTTTGCAGAGAGAAAAAAAAACAAAACAAAATAAGTAAATACATAATTAAGGAGTCAGAATGATGCAGGAGAAAGAATACAGTTTGGTGTCTTAACACTTCTGATATAGTGGAATTGAATTTTAAATTAAAATATGTAGTATCAAAGAATCAAGAGCTTGAAGGGACCTTAGAAATCATCTGCTCCCATACTTGCTTGGTTCATGGCATGCTTTGTGTCTCAAAAGAAAGAAATAGAAAACAGTTCCATTTATTAGTTAGATAAAAATATTTTAATATTCTACAATGCCCCTGTGATTTTACTGTACTACCCAAGTTGCAATAAATACTTTAGGAATAGAGGATCTACTTTAATTCTGCATTAATATATGAGGAACCTGAGACCCAAACAAGTGAAGTGACTTGCTCAAAGTCACACATGCAGTCAATAACAGAAACAGATTGAAACCCAGGTCTCCTGACTCTAAGTCCATTTCTCTAAATCTTGGTTCTATTGTTTTATGTTCTTTGATTAATCACTTCACCCCTCTAGACCCTACTTACCTTATATATAAAATGAGAGGATTGCATTAATGATCAACAAGATCCTTTCTGGCACTCTAGCTTCTGATACTATAACCTGGGTTCCACTACTGCCACTTCATTCCTTTGGGCAACAAATTGCCATTTCATGCTGCCTCTTTTAAAATGTAAATCCTTATGTAGGGGGCATAATCTGCTGTTGTGGAGTCTATTATTAATACCATACTAAGAGGCATCATGATATTCTTGAAAAAGCACTGGGTTCTTTAAAAATACCTGGTTCAAATTTGGCCTCTGCTGCTAACTGTGAAATCAGGCAAAACACAATGTCTGAGACTGATTTCTCATCTATAAAATGAAGTTAACAATATTTGCACTAGATATTCATTGGGTCATTACAAATAAAAAGTTACATAAAATGTACTGAAAAGTAAGGTTTCAGGAAGTACAAAATGTTATTTCATCTAGAAGCAGTCAGAAACCTCTAAAACAGAATCACACCCTATTTAGTTTATCACCAAAGGATGGACAATTAGAGTCACATAATTTATGAATTGGAAGGTACCATATAGATCATTTCATCTGATCCATACCTCAACAGGATTCTACTCTATAACATCTCCCTAATATGGTCATTAATGGGCAGGGGAAGATCTTATATTAACATTATATTCTTTTTTTTTTTAAACAAATGCTTTATTGACTTCTGTTTTACATCATTCATTTCCGCCATATTTTGAGTTACAATCATTTCCCCCCCATTATTCCCCTACCCAACCTCCCAGAATAGTATTCCCACAAGATATCGCTTCCTCCAATCTGCTCTCTCCCATACCTTCTCCCATACCCCCATCGACTTTTCCATTAGAGGAAGGTGAGTCTTTGCATCCCAATGCCTGCACATCTTATCTCCCTATTACAAGCAAAAGAGTATTAATAATAGTATTTATATATATTTGAAACATTTAATGTTATGACCTTGAATTTCAGATCCATTTCCTTCCTCCCTTGTCACCCATTCCCTCTTGGGAGATAAGTAATTCAGTATATGTTGTACATGTCTAGCTATGCAAAACATTATCATAGTAGATATATTGTACAAGGCTGCTTATAATTCCCTCCCACTCATCCCACCCCCAACCTGGTCCATTCCCTACATGATCCTGTCCCTCTTCTATAGTGGGTACTTCCAACCTCCCCTCCCCCCAAGGATGCCCTCCCATCCATCATCCCTCTTCCCATCCCCCTTCCCCCTATCCTGCTGCAGGTTGAGATATCCCATTTAGTATGTATGTCATTTTCTCCCTGAACCAAATTCAATGTGAATGTGGTTTTGCCTTTTTAGCCTTCCTTATTCTCCCCCTCTTTTGCAACCACTTCCCCTTGCTTCTTCTGCATGGGATAGTTTACACTACTCTGTCTCTCCCCATCTCCTCTTGCCACTTTCCTCTCTCACCTCATAATTTCATCCCTTGAGTATTCTCCCTTCCCAACAAATTCAACTTATGCCCTCTATCCATATATAACTGTAACCATATACACACACATTCACATATGTATTCATATGACCACACACCCTTCTTCCATTATTTTCATAGTGAGAAAGATATCATCAGTCACAGTTATTGCTTTTCCATATAGGAATGTAAATAGTTCAACTTTGATAAGTTCCTTTTGATTTCTTTTCCCTGATTACCTTCTCAGGCATCTCTTCCCTCTTGTGTCTGGATGTCAAATTTTCTATTCAATTCTGGTTTTTTCCTCAAGAATGCTTGAAAGTCCTCTATTCCACTGACTGACCATATTTTCCCCTGAAACAAAATACTCAGTTTTGCTGGGTAGGTGACCCTTGGGTTCATTCCCAGTTCTTTTGCCCTCTGGAATATCATATTCCATGCCCTTCGATCCCTCAGTGTAGAAGCTGCCAGGTCCTGGGCTATTCTGATTGTGTTTCCACAATATTGAAATTGTTTCTTCCTGGCTGCTTGTAGTATTTTCTCCTTGATCTGGGGATTCTGGAACCTGGCCATAATATTCCTGGGAGTTTTCTTTTTGGGATCTTTTTCAGGAGGTGATCGGTGGATTCTTTCAACCTCTATTTTGCCCTCTGGATCTAAAACATCAGGGCAGTTTTCCTTGAGAATTTCTTGAAGGGTGATTTCTAGGTTCTTTCCTTTGATCATGGCTTTCAGGTAGTCCAATAATTTTTAAATTGTCTCTCCTGGATCTATTTTCCAGGTCAGTGGTTTTTCCCATGAGATATTTCACATTGCCTTCTAATCTTTCATTTGTTTGGATCTGCTTAACAGCATCTTGATTTCTCATAAAGTCATTAGCTTCCATTTGCTCCAGTCTAACTCTGAAGGAATGAATCTCCTCAGTGAACTTTTGAGATTCTTTTTCCATCTGGCAAATTCGACTTTTTAAGGCATTCTTCTCCTCATTGCCCTTTTGGGCCTCCTTTGCCATTTGAGTTAGTCTATTTTTTAAGGTGTTGTTTTCCTCAGTCAGGCTGTTGACCCTCATTTCATACTTTTCCTGCATCCTTCTCATTTCTCTTTCTAATTTTTCCTCCACTTCTCTTATTTGATTTTTAAAGTCCTTCTTAAGGTCCTCTATGGCCTGCAACCCGCTCATGTTTTCCCCTGGGGCTTTTGGAGCAGGACTTCTGACCTCACAGTCCTTTTCCCGCTCTATGCCCCCAAAATAGGAGTCTAGGGTTGCATTTTTCTGTTTCCTTTGCCTTGGCATGTTGCCACTTAATTACTTGACTTTTGGGCTTGTTGCCACACTATGGCTTTAGGGCCAGATAGAGGAATTTTCGTCCCGAACGTGTGGGGGGCAACTTCCGTTTCTGGCAAGCTGTAAACCCACCCACGACTTCCACCCTAGATCGCAATCCAGATCCAGGGAGGTTAAAGTAAGAGCAATTACCCCCCCAAGACTGATCGCTGGATCTCCCTACAAATTTGCAGGCTGGGAGCGGGAGCTGCCTCTGAAAACTACAAAATGGGGTTTGTTCTCAGAGGCTTCTTGCCCCCAGGGGAGGGAGCCAACGCATTCCCTAATACCAGTCCCAAAGTCCATAGGACACTAACCTCTTACTTTGTCCTAGGCAAGTCTATGTTGATAATTCTGGAGTCGCCACAGCTCCTGGTGTTCTGGGGTTCCTCCAGCTGGCTGCTGGCCCTGCCGCCCTGGGGCTAAAACCTCGGCTCATGCGGACCTGGGCTCGGCTCGGCTCGGCTCCTGCGCTCTGCGCGCTGCACGCTGCCAGGTCCCAGACCACTGCGCTGGTCCTTCCTGCAGGGCTGCTGGGCTGTCCTCAGCGGGAGGTTAGCTTCTCTGTGTCGTTCTGTGGGTGCTGGGGCTCCAGAAGTTGTTCAGAGTCCCCTTTTACATAGTTTGGGGGGAATCTGGGGGGAGAGTGGCTTGGATGAGCTGTTTCTACTCCGCCATATTGGCTCTGACCCCCTTAACATTATATTCTGCCAGTGTGGTTGCTACTACAGGATGCTATCACCAAATTGATTTATGAGTTTGGAAGGCCCTGCACATAGCTTTTATTCATATGAATTACTGTCTCAAGATACTACCTCCATCATGAACTTGTACAGCTGATTTTTGCAAACAGAGATTCAAAAGGTTTTATTCACAGCAACTAAACTGCAATCCTCTTACATATGATGGTTTTCCAATTATTTGAGGCCAACTGAACTTTAAAGGCAAGTTTTCCTTGTCCTCCATTTTATAGCTTATTTTCAAAACCTAAATTAATTGATTCCATCATCACATTTTTTCTCATTAATTCTATACCATTATTCCGGTGTGTTCAGATCCTAGGGTTAGAGCTAGAAGGGAGAGCAACAACAATAATAGCAATGATCACACCAATAATTATAGCTGATATTTGTGAAAAGCACTTTATGTGCATTATCTTATTCAAGCTTCACAATAACCTTGTGAGGTAGGCAAAATTTCTATTATTATTCTTATTTCATTGATAAGAAAAATGTGTCTCAGAAATATTAATGTCTGGTTTAGAGTCAGATAGCTGACTCAGGACTTAACTTTCCACTAATCCCAAGTAATTTGTTCTAACACATAAACAAAGTAAGTAACAGAGCAGGGATTAGAACACAAGTTCTCTGACTCCAAATCCATGGCTCTTACAAATTACAGGTGATATTTTTTGAACCTTGATTCTGATTGTGTCATTTAGCATGTTCTTTGTCCCTCTCAGCATTTTGATAAGCTTAGTTTCTATATGTTCACTCAAATTATTTGATTGATACATTTTTAACATAGAAATACCAATGTGGTATGTCACTAGTCGGTATCATAAACATCTATTGTCTAATGTGTGCTAAGGGATACTATATGACACAGCAGATAGAGAGCCAGGTCTGTAAGTCAAGAAGACATGAATAGAAATCCATCCACAGATACAAACTGTGTGACCCTGGGCAAGCCATTCAACTCTGCCTCAGTTTCCTCATCTGTAAAATGAGCTGGAAAAGGAAAAGGCAAAGCACTACAATATCTTTGCCAAGAAAACCTAAAAGGAGTCACAAAGAATCAGACATGACTAAATAATAACAATATATGTGTAATGGTAATGGGGATTGAAGATCTTCCCTGCCCTTTGTATTGGCAAGCAAAGAAGTAGTTAACACCTTGTTTCAGCTATTTAATTAGCACAGAAGTAGCTAACACCTTGTTTCAGTTCATGATTTTATCAAGTATTAAGATCCATAACTTGTCAATCCTGCCGTGGGAGGAATTTGCTGATATAACAGGAAGGTGTGGAACAGGGAGGAGCTCCAAAAAAAAGAGAGCCAGAACTTCGGAGTACTGAATTGAGAATTGCTGAGAGAGAGAGAGAGAGAGAGAGAGAGAGAGAGAGAGAGAGAGAGAGAGAGAGAGAGAGAGAGAGAGAAGAGAACTGCTGGGATCCTGGGAGCTTCTGAGAGCCAGCGACAACTTCTGGGAGCCAGCCAGAGCTTCTGGGAATGAGAACTGCTGGGAGCCAAAAATGCTGGGAATGAGTAACATGGAGGCTAAGCTGCTACTGCTGGAGAGAGAGAACTGAGAACTGAGAACCAAAAAGAGAACTGAGAAGAACTGAGAAATGAGAAGAGAGGAGAACAGGAAGGAATTATGCCTGTGGTGCTGGTACTTTGTTTTGATGTTACTTTGTAAGATTTGTCTGCTTGATAAGAGGATATCGCTGTTTTTACAGAAGCCCTGGGACTTTACTGCTGGTTTAGAAGTCCTGAAAGAGGAATTTCTTGTTGTATGTTTACAGAAATCCTGGAGGAGGGTCTTACTGATGTTTTCAGAGGTCCTGGGACTATACTGATTATTTGTGTTGATTCTTCAGACCTTGTTGTTGGATCTATATTGATTTCACAGGCAGAAAGTGAATCGATGAGGGTGCCAGCAATATGTACAAATGTTATCGTGGTTTTATTAAGTTTTGTCTTCTTTGGAACAGAAACTTTGAAGGACTTGAGGTGGACTAGACACTGTGAGCTTCAATATGACACAGGAACTTCACTAGGAGCTGGACAAGGAACTGAGAGCTGCCTGCCTTTGAACCCAGGTGAATGGATTCAGGTAAGAGCTGGGACCATGGAAGAGGAACCATAGAAGCTGAGAGCCAGCCTCAAGTCAAGATGAAAAGATCTCTCCTTCAATATTTAATGCAAACAGAGAAGATCATGGTCTGCTGTGGCCTAGGGGTGGAGAACTGTGTACTGAACATCCTGTACGTTTTCAGGATGATTGAATTAAGGACGATTGGAAACTAATCTCCAATTAAGAAGAAAGAAGACTTTTTGACTGAGAGATTACAACAATGTTATCTAGCAATAGAGAACTTTGACCTTTGTACTTTGTGTCCATTAAGGAGACAAACCTCCTTAAGGATAATTGAGTTAAGTTCTTACTGAATGATATTTTTGCTTAAAACTATGTGACCACTTTGGTGAAAACTATTTTAGTGATAAGTTGTTATGTCATAACATTGTGAATGCTGTGCTTTGATTTCTGTGAATCATTTGCTTAATTTACTGCTGAATAGAGAGTTCACTATACTATGTAATCAAAACCTTGAAGCTGTTCATAACAGCAGTCCTCTGAAAAGCTTTGGCTTTACAATATTTTATACACAGTTCTAGGCACTGAAGATACAAGGATGAAAATATAATTCACTAGGGTAGGTAGGTGGTTCAGTGAATAGAGCACTGGCCCTGGAGTCAGGAGGACCTGAATTCAAATTTGGCCTTAGACACTTGACAAATAACTAGCTGTGTGACCTTGGGCAAGTCACTTAACACCAATTGCCTTGCCTTTTCCCCTCCAAAAACAATAAGAAATTTTAGTTCATTGTTTTTAAGAAACTTATATTTTATTGGGTGTCGGGTATTAATGGACAGATACATAAATACCACATATACAACAAAGTAATTTTGTAAAAGAACCCAAATACTTGAGGTCCATGAGTAGATAGGAATGGTACTCACATAAAGTGATTGCGTAGTGATGGTAAAGTGGGGACTAACATCCCTGACTCCCAGCAGCAAGGTGTAAAGAATGTTGAATTTGAAGTTAGAAAACCTAGTTTTAGGTCCCACTTTTATCTATGAACGTGTCCTATTACCTTTCTGGGACTCAGTTTTATCATTTTAAAAATCATGTTGATCCTATGAACAACTAATAACCATGTGGAAGAATAATTCAAACCTATTACTACTAATAATCGAAATACAAATTAAACAGCAACAACTCTGAAGTTTTACTGCACACCTAGCAAATTGTCCAAGGTGACAAAAAATGAGAATAAACTATTTTGGATAGACTGTAGAATAACCTACCCATAGATGCATAGGTGAAATTCTGAAATGGTCCCACCATTCCAGAAATCAATATGAGATTATGTGAAGACAGTCATATCCTATGATCATATCCTATCCTGCAGAGATTAAAATACTAGGTGCATAACTTCAATGGGAAAAGAAAGATCTCATATACATTAAAATGTTTATAATAGTATTTTTGTGGTAGCAAAGAATTTAAACAAAGTAGATACTCATTGATTCCAGAAGAGAAAATCTGAGTTGTATGAATATAATGGAATATTATTATGCTATTAAAAGTTACAAACATGATGAATGCAGAAATGCATTAGAAGACATTGATGTAAAGTAAGCAGAACAAAGAAAGTGGGGATAAAAATAGCACCTACCTGCCACCATAAGTTAAAAAATGGTAAGCATTTTATAAATGCTAGCTATTATCTACTACTACTACTAATACAACAACAACAACAACAACAACTACTACTACTACTACTACTACTACTACTACTACTGCTGCTGCTGCTGCTGCTGCTGCTGCTCCTGCTGCTGCTGCTGCTGCTGCTACTACTACTACTACTACTACTACATTGTACCAAAGTAGGTGACATAGTATGTCATGAGCATATCTTGATTCCAACAACTCTCCAATGAAATCTCACATGAGAAATCGTACTTCTTTAATTAAAAAGAATATTTATTTACTCATAGTTTACAACATTCAATTGCATAATCCCTTGAGTTCCAAATTTTCTCCCCCTTCTTCTCCTTCCCCCATCCCTCCCCCCATGATGGCATGCAATCTGATATAGGTCCTACAAATACCTTCTCATTAAACATTAGTCAGGTTGTAAAGAACAGTTATAACCAATGGTGTAGACAATGAGAAAGAAGGAACAAAACACAACAAAACATAAAAGTGAGAGAGCAAGTAGCTTGCTTCAATTTGTGTTTAGACTCTGTAGTTCTTTTCTCTAGGTGTGAATATCTCTTTTCATCATGAGTCTTTTGGAGTTGCCTTATAACTTTGCACTGCTGAGAAGAGCCCTGTCTATCAAAGTTAGTCATCACAAAACATTGAGTCTGTCTGCAATTGTATGCAAATTTCTCCTGGTTCCGCTCTTCTCATTCAACATCACTTTATATAAGTCTCTCCAAGTTATTACGAAGTTCGTCTGCTCCTCTTTTCTTATGGCACAATAGTATTGCATTACATTCATATACTCCATCTTGTTCAGTCATTCCCTAATTGATGGACATCCCCTTGATTTCCAATTCTTTGCCACCACAAAAAGATAAATAGTTTTGTACATATGGGTCCTCCTCCCACTTGTATGATCTCTTTGGGATACAGCCCTAAAAGTTGTATTGCTGGGTCAAAGGGCAGGCACATTTTTATAGTCCTTTGCTCATAGTTCCAAATTACTCTCCAGAATGGTTGGATCAGTTCACAATCCACCAACATGCATTAGTGTTCCAATTTTTCCACATCCTCTCCAGCCTTTGTCATTTTCCTGTTTTGTCATTTTAGCCAATCTGACCTGTGAGATGTGGTACCTCAGAATTGTTTTGATTTGCATTTCTCTAATCAATAGTGATTTAGAGCATTTTTTCATATGCTTATAGATATCTTTAATTTCTTCCTCTGAAAACTGCCTGTTCATATCCTTTGACCATTTATCAACTAGGGAATAACTTGTATCCTTATCAATTTGATTCAGTTCTCTGTATATTTTAGAAATGAGTCCTTTATCAGAGATGCCGGCAGTAAAAATTTCCCCCCAATTTTCCACTTCTCTCCTACTCTTGGTTACATTGGCTTTATTCATACAAAAACATTTCAATTTGGTTTAATCAAAGTTATCCATTTTGAATTTCATGATGCTCTTTATCTCTTGTTTAGACATAAATTCTTCCGTATTCCATAAATCTGACAGGTACACTATTCCTTGCTCTCCCAGATTGCTTATGGTATCTTTATATCTTTATTGTGCACCAATTTAGACTTAATTTTGGTATATGATGTAAGATACTGGTCTATGACCAGTTTCTGCTATACTGTTTTCCAGTTTTCCCATCAGTTTTTTTTTGGTAGATTGCTCGGAATGGCACTAAATAGGTAAATTAATTTGGGTAAAATTGTCATTTTTATTATATTAGTTTGACCTAGCCATGAGCAATTCATGTTTTTCTAATTATTTAGATCTGACTTTATTTGTTAGTAACATGTTTTATAATTGTGTTTGTATAGTTCCTGAGTTTGTTTTGCCAGGTAGGTTCCCAAATATTTTATAATGTCTATAGTAACTTTAAATGGAATATATCTTACTATTTCTTGCTGTTGGACTTCATTAGAAATAAATAAATAAGAATGCTTAGGATTTATGTGGGTTTTAGAAATTCTACTTCTTACAGGTACTTATTGTGACCCCAGGGAAGTCACTTTCTTATCTCAGAGCTCTAAACAAGTATATGAGGTGGTCAGGGAGAATGTTCATCCACCTTTGATATCTACCTTCACCCAATTCGTACCTGTGGCTCCAAGAAACTGTAGCATGCACAGTGGCCATACTTTGGTAAAACTGTCTTGGCAGACAGGCTAAACCAAGTTGAGGGCAACTGACAGACCTCAAACTAAGAGGTGAATAAGGGAGATATCTATCTTAACCATGTAAAGACTTCCCCTAGTGGAAAAGTTATATGAGAACAATTTGTTCCAATGACCATGAAGGTGGGGGGAAGCAGGTGCTGTGAAACACTTAAAGCTTGGTGAGACATCAAAGACACTAAGCATCCTCCATATCCCAGGCCATTGCCAGTCATCCTGAATTTTTTCTTGTCACTGGACTTTGATGACTCTGGAAGAGAGAGCAAGACTGATGACTGTTCAATACTGCTTCACTTAAATCTAATTCATGGGCAAGTCAAGACATCATTGGTCCTTTTAGAAAATGAAGGATGAACAACAGTGTAAGTTGCAAAGAAGTTACCAACTAGAATTGCCAAAATGAGTTTCCTTATGTGGGAATTGACTATACCAGTGTTATTATAGGTTTGGTTCTTTTCTCTGTTCTTTTAAATATTATGTGTTGTTTACCTTCATAGAATATAAGCTCATTTAGGACAGGGACCATTTCATTTTTATCTTTGTACCCTTGGTATCTAGCATAGTTCCTGGCACACAGTAAATGCTTAATAAACACATGTTGGTTGATTGATTAATAGTTTCAGTTTTTTTTTTTTAATTTTGGAAACAATTTTTTTGTAACTTCCAGATGAAAGTACACAAGTCTCATAAACTGAAAATAGTTATGCCATGTTGGAACCTGAAGACCTGAGAACAAATTCTTTTCTCTCTGTTGCTTACTAGATGGTACCCTTGGACTAATTATTTAAATTTTTAAGGCTCAGATTCCACATGCACAAAATGGAGAGTGTAATCATTTGACTACTTAACCCCACAGGAGTTTTATGAGTTTGAAATATGATAATTTACATAAAGTTCATAAATGACAAAGCTCTGTGCCAATAATAATATTTATGATTGTGATCATATAATTATTTTCCTTTTGCTCACAGAGTTCAGATAGAAATAGTACTGGGATACATTGCTATATTACTAGTATTCTTTTATATTATGTTGAAAGTTCTATAGTCTATTAAAAAGATAAAATTAATAAATTAATAAATTAAAAAATGACTGTTGCAAGTGAAACAAAATACTGGCACCAAAGCTAATCATCCTTAGACTTAATGAATAATATCAATGAGTTAAGTATATACTTTCCATAAATTTAGAATATTATGTAATAATACAAAAAAGTCTTTAGGTTGCCCCAGTAACAGTAAATGTTTGTAGTGTACTCCTGTTCAAACCTTTTTCTTTTTTCCTAACCATTGTTATTTCTGAGGGGAAAGGAATAAGCACTTTATTAATATTATTTCATTTGACCCTCACAATCTATGAGTTAAATTCTATTATAATTCACATTTTTAAAGTTAAAGCAACCGAGGTAAAAAGAGGTCAAATAACTTGCTGAAGGTTATTTGAACTCAGGTTTTCCTGATTCCCAGTTGAGTTTTCTATTTATTGTATTACCTAGTTGTACCTTTGATCTTTCCTGCCAGGAACTTAGGTGTAGCTTGATAGTACAATGGATATAGTGCTGGACCTGGAGTCAAGAAGACCTGAGTTTAAATCTGACCTGAGATATTTATTAATTGTGACTCTGAGCAAGTCACTTAAGCCTGTTTGACACAGTTTCCTCATCTGTAGAATGAGCTGGAAAAGGAAATGACAAATTACTTCAGTATCTTTGACAAGAAAACCCCAAATGAAGTCATGAAGAGTAGGATATGATGGAAACAACTGAACAAGAATAACAAACCAGGACCTTAAGTAAACATTTCCTTATTTTCAAAGATTTCAGGAAAAATTTCTTGACAAATTCCTAAGGTCACACACCAAATAGGAAAAAAAGATCATCATTCAACTAGAAAAGCATGATTTATTTAATTCTCAAACTGAAAAGTATGTGGCATTACTTACTTTAAAAAAATCAATAAATTCATAATAAAAGGAAAATGAGCACCCACACACAAATAATGACTAACCGTGTAACCTTGAGCAAGTTACTTAACCCCAATTGCTCTAAAAAATAATTATGATTGGATAAGTGGAAGCTAATGATTTCATGAGATATAAAGAGAAAAAGCAAAGTCAAAGGAATTTGGAAAATAGAGAAAAATATGAAATATATCATTAGAAAAATGACTGAGCTGGAAAATAAATCAAGGAGAGATAATTTAAGAATTATCGAACTACTTGAAAGCCAAGACCAAAAATAAAAAAAAGAACAAACATATCATCTTCCAAGAAATTATCAAGCAAAACTTCCTAAAACCCGAGGATAAAATAAAAATTGAAAGAATCTACCAATCACCTCCTGAAAGAGGTTCCAAAATGCAAACTTCCAGAATATTAGAGCCAAATTCCAGAGCTCCCAGGTCAAAGAGAAAATATTGCAAGCAGCCAGAAAGAAACAATTCAAATATTATTAAACCCTCAGTCAGGATAACACAAGATTTACTTGCTTCTACATTAATGGATCAGGGAGATTGGAATATTGTATTCTGGAGGGCAAAGGAGCTACAATTACAACCAAGAATCACCCACTCAGCAAAACTGAATATAATTCTTCAGGGGAAAATGGATATTTAATGAAATAGATAACTTTCAAGTATTCCTGATGAAAAGAGCAGAACAAAACAGAAAATTTGACTTTCATGTACAAGCCTCAAGAAAATTATAAAAAGGTAAACAGGAAAGAGAAACCATAAGGAATTCAAAAATGTTAAATTTTACATTCCAACATGGGTAGATGATATGTATAGCTCCTAAGACATTTATCATTTTTAGGATAGTTAGAAAGAGTATACATAGATATAGGATATAAGCTGACTATGATTGGATATTATATATAAAAAAGTGATGAAAAGAGGAATGCACTAGGAGAAGTGGGAAGAGAGAGGTAGAATGGAATAAATTATATTACATAAAAGAGTTGCAAAAGAGCTTTCACAGTGGATCGGAAGATGGAAGGGTGGTGGTAACAGCAATGTTTGAATGTTACCCTTATGAGGATTGGCTCAAAGAGGGAATAACATACATGCTTAGCTGGGTATAGAAATTTATCTTACCTACAGGAAAGTAGAAAGGGAAGAAGATAAAAGAAGGGAGGAGAATGATAGAAGGGAAGGCAAATTTGGGGAGGTGGTGGTCAGAAGCAAAACACTTTTGAGGAAGGATAGGGTGAAAGGAGAGAGAGAAGGGTAAACAGAGGGGAAACAGGATCAAGGGAAATACATAATAATCATACCTGTGAAACAAAATTTTACTGTAACTTTCTCTGATGATGGCTTAATTTTCAAATATAAAGAGAACAGAGTCAAATTTATAAAAAAAATGTCATTTTCCAAGTAATCACTCATTAAAGAATATGAACAGGCAATTTGCAGAAGAGGAAATTGAAGTTATCGATAGTTAAATGAAAAAATGCTCTAAAGCATTATTGATTAGAGAAATACATATTTAAACAACTTTGAGGTGTTACCTTATACCTATCAGATTGGCTAGTATGACAGAAAAAGAAAAATAATAATGTTGGAGGGATATGGGAAAACTGGGATACTAAAGTACTGCTTGTAATATGAACTGCTCCAATCATTTTGGAGAGTAATTTAGAACTATGGCCAAAAGTTATACTCTGTGACCCAGTAATACTACTAGTAATACTCCTTCTCCTAGTTCTGTATGCCAAAGAGATTTTTGAAAAATAGGACCTATATGTATAAAAGTATTTATAGCAGCTCATTTTGTGGTGATAAAGAATTAAAAACTGAGTGGATGCCTGTCAACTGGGGAATAGCTGAACAAGTTTTCGTATATGGATGGAATATTGGTATATTGGTATGGTGGATAGCATAATTATGGAGTACTATTGTGCCATATGAAATGACAAGCAGCATGCTTTCAGGAAAGCCTGAAAAGACTTACATGAACTGATATGAAGTGATATGAGCAGAATCAGAGAACAATATATACAGTAATAGCAATATCGTATGATGATCTACTGTGAATGACTTAGCTATCTCAATAATATGATTCAAGACAATTTTCTAATGATATAATGAAAAAAAGATTATCTACCTCCAAACAAAGAACTGAAAGTGTATGGATGTAGATTGAAGCATATATTTAATTTTATTTTTCTTCTTGTTTTTCTTTGTTTTTGGTCTGTTTTATTTCAAAGCATGGTTAATATGAAAATATGTTTTGTATGACTACACATGTGTAGTATATATCAAATTGCTTGGGGTGCATGAAGGGCAAGGAAGGAGGGAGAGTATTAGGAGCTAAAAAAATCTTAAAAATTGTTTTTAATTGTTTGCCAAAAATTGTTTGTAATTGGAAAAGGCACTGTTTATTTCTATGCATTCTCATGTTTTTAATAGGAATGGGTGTTGTGTTTTGTTAAAAAAAAAAACTTTTTCTGCATCTTACCCTACAGAAAAGTAGGAAGGGAAGAAGATAAGAGAAGGGAGAGTGATAGAAGGGAGGTTAAATTTGTGGAGGTGATGGTCAGAAGCAAAACACTTTTATTTGATTAGTTTTAGTTATTTTAGTTGTTTTTGTTATTGATATGGTCAATTAGAAAAAATAAAATATAAAAAAATAAGAGATTAAATTCACACTAGTGAATAAGACTTTTTAGGTTTTTTCATAGGTGGATGGAATAATATGGCTTTTGCCTTATCACTTGATTGCAATGTTTGAGAATTAAGAGAGAGGGTTTCTGGGAGGACAGGAACCCTAATAGGTAACATTAGGAATTTTTTTAACCATTCTGGAAAGCAACATGAAATTATATCCAAAGTCATTAAACTGCACATACCCTTTAATCCAGTGAGGTTATGATAAAGCATACATCCCGAAGAGGTCAAAACCCTTTGGGAAAAGAAGGGATCCATCTGCATAAAAAGAAAACTATTTCAGCAAATTTGTATAGCAAAGAACTGGAAATAAAGTGAGTGCTTATCTTGTGGAAAATAGTGAAACAAATTATGGCATTTGAATATAATTAAGCATTATTATACTCTAACAAGTATTGAAAAGAATGGATTCAGAAATACCTGGAAAGATTTAGGTGAAATAATATAGAGTGAAGTAGGAAGAACTAGGAGAGCAATCTATAAAATTACTGCAAAATTATATAGAAAATATATAAAAGTATTAAGAACTCTGATCAATGCAATAACCAATGTTAGATGATATCAGAAGTTCTGAAATACGTTTCCCATCTCTTACCAGAGGTGGAATGGTTTAGAGTTGCAGAAAGAGAAATATATTTTTGAGATATGGTCAATGTGTTGACTTGCTCTTCTTGAAATTAAGAAAGAACAGAGGAAGGATAAAATAATAATGAAAGAATAGAAGGACATTGAGAAAGAGAACAAGGCAATGAGGAAAGTTTTGTTACTAATTATGCTTAATTTAATATTCATTAAAAACCATATATAATAGTTCACAATTTCATGTACATCCCTGTTTTCTGTTCTTTGTATATAGAAATGTTCATGTTTATTGCTATTTATTATTTGTAATAAAAAGAAAATTAAAAAATGTTCTTAATTCAGAGACTGAGCTGTGATCATGAAAAAAAATTCTTGATTTTTTGATCATTAATACTTCCCTTATGCAGAAATAAAATTGTATCTAAAGTTTTCTTTTTGCCCCTGGTGCTAAAATTCAGATCTATGTAGCTAGAGGATTGAATAGTCTATTGATTATATAGTATCCAGGACATTGTATTCTTCCCATTTGTTTTCTCATGAAGCATGCTCAGGGTAGTAAAGACATTGACTGGGTGGAAGGTGAAAAAAAGTGCAGTCTGCAAAGAGTAACACACCAACAGGGGTCATGTATCTATACATGTATGCATATATACATGCATATATATGTATGGTTTTTATTTGCATATATATTTCAACACACTACATATTTGAGGGTTGTCTGCAGAGAAATGGTAGTTGAATCTATGGGAGTTGATGGGATTAGAGTGAAAATTATAAGGAGTAGTGGGCTGAGTCAAGATGGTGGAGTAAAAACAGGACTTCCAACAGGGCTCCGTCTTCCACCTCCCCCAATTCATATAAAAGGGGACTCTCAACAAACTTTGGACTTACAGAACCCACAAAATGACACAGAGAAGCTAACTTTCTGCTGAGGACAACCTGGCAGGCCAGCAGGAATCAACCAGGCCAGTGCAGTGCTCTGGGAATAGACCCCAGCCCTAAGTAAGCCAGAGATTTTAGCCCCAGGATGGGACTGATCAGGGGCCTGCTGGAGGGACTTCAGATCACCAGCAGAAGTGGCTGTCTCCAGAATTATCAACACATAGATGCTAAGGACAAAGTGAGAGGTTAGTGCAGTGTGGACTTTGGGATCCACTTTGGGAGTGCTTCAGCTTTTCCCCCAGGGCAAGAAGCCTCCCTGCAGCTACCCCCACATGGCAGCCTCTGCTCCTGGCCTGCAGAGTGTAGGGGGACCAAGCAACCAGTTTGAGGGGTAATCACTCTTGTTTTGACCTGCTTGGATCTGGACTGCAGTCTAGGGTGGAGGTCCTGGGGTGTGTGAACAGCTTGCCAGGGTGTGTGGAGGCTTCAGAGAGGGCACCCAACTAATATCTTCAGCAGCTGAGAAAACCCCAGCATTTTGGATGAAGCTCCCCTGTCTGGTGGCAGAGTCCTACTGTGGCAAAAAGCCCAGGGGCCAAGTGACTGAGTGGCAACATGAGCAGGCAAAGGAAACAAAATAAACAGAGAATCCCAAATTTACATTCCTATTTTGGAGATAAAAAGGATCAAAGCATGGAACAGGAGGAAGACAATGAAGTCAGTACTCCTGCACCAAAAGCTTAAAAGAAAAATACGAGTTGGATACAGGCCATAGAGGACCTTAAGGGGCAAATAAGAGAAGTGGAGAAAAAAATGGGAAGAGAAATGAGAACGACGAAAGAAAATTATGAAATGAGAGTCAATAGCCTGACTGAGGAAAATAATACCTTAAAAAATAGACTAACTCAAATGGCAAAAAAGGCTCAAAAAGACAATGAGGAGAAGAATGCCTTAAAAAGCCAAATTTGTCAGATGGAAAAAGTATCTCAAAAGCTCACTAAAGAGAATCACTCCATCAGAATTAGATTGGAGCAAATGGAAGCTTGTGACTTTGTGATAAATCAAGATGCTGCTAAACAGAGACAAACACATGAAAGAATAGAAGGCAATGTGAAATATCTCATTGGAAAAACCACTGACCTGGAAAATAGATCTACAAGAAATAATTTAAAAACTATTGGACTACCTGAAAGCCACGATCAAAGAAAGAACCTAGAAACCATCCTCCAAGAAATTCTCAAGGAAAACTGCCATGAAGTTTTAGAACCAGAAGGCAAAATAGAGGTTGAAAGAATCCACTGATCACCTCCTGAAAATGATCCCAAAAAGAAAACTCTAGGAATATCATAGCCAGGTTCTGGAATTCCCAGATCAAGGAGAGAATATTACAAGCAGCCAGAAAGAAACAATTTGAATATTGTAGAAACACAATCAGGATAACACAGGATCTGGCAGCTTCTACACTGAGGGACTGAAGGGCTTGGAATGTGATATTCTGGAGGGCAAAGGATCTGGGATTAAAACGAAGAATCACCTACCCAGCAAAACTGAATATCATGTTTCACGGGAAAATATAGTCATTCAGTGGAATAGAGGATTTTCAAGTATTCTTGATGAAAAAACTAGGGTTGAATAGAAAATTTGACATTCAGATACAAGAAGCAAGAGAAGCATGAGAAGGTAAACAGGGAAAAGAAGTCATAAGGAACTTATCAAAGTTGACCTATTTACATTTCTACATGGAAAAACGATAATTGTAACTTATGAAACTTTTCTCAGTAAGAAAATAGTTGAAGGGAATATATATATATATATATATATACACACACACACACACACACACACACACATATATACATATATATGTCTATATAGGAGGGTATATGGGCATATGAATACTTAAGTGAATGTGAGTATATATGTTTACAGGTATACATAGACTGAGGGCACAGGACCAATTTAATAGGAGGGGATGATACTTAAAAGGTGAAATTCAGAGTTGAGAGAGGAATATAATGAAAGGATATGGGAAGAGACACAATGGGGGTAAACTATCTCATATAGAAGAGGCAAAGGAAAATGGTTACAATGGAGGGGAAGAACAGGAAGGCAAAAAGGCAAAACCATATTCTCATTGAATTTGGCTCAGGGAGGGAATGACATACACACTAAATAGGGTATCTCACCCTACAAGAGAGTAAGGGGGAAGGGAATGGGAGGGGGGATGATGTAAGGAAGGGCAGGCTGGTGGGGAGGGAAGTTGGAAGCACCCACTTTTGAAAAGGGACAGGATCAAAGTAGAGAATAGAACAAGTGGGAGGTGGGATAGGAGGGAGGGAAATATAGTCAGTCTTTTACAATATATCTACTATGGTAATGTTTTGCATAGCTACACATGTATAACCTATACTGAATTGCCTATCTTCCCAGTAAGGGTAGGTTACAAGGGAGGAAGGGAATGAATCTGGAATTCAAAGTTTTAAAATCAAATGTTCAAAAATATATAAATACAATTATTAATACTATTTTACATGTAATTGAGAAATAAAATATACAGGCATTGGGGCATAGAGATCCACCATGCTCTACTGGAAAAGTTGAATGGGATGTGGGAGAAGATATGGGAGAGAGCAGATTGGTAGAGGGGATATCCTGTGGGACCACTATTTTGGGGTGGTGGGTAGGAGAAAAATGGGGAAAAATTTGTAACTCAAAATCTGGAGGAAATGAATGATGTAAACCAGAAGTTAATAAAGCATTTGAAAAAAATATATAAGGAGTAGAATCATAGTATTTAGAGCTGGACAGAACTTTAAATCTTCTAGTCCAATTCACTCCATTTTACATACAAGGAAATTGATGCCAAGAGAGAGGTGTTGACTCACCTAAGGTAATAGAAAAAAATCTGTTTTCCAGATATTGTAATTGAAACCCAGCATTCTTTTACATTGCACCATGTGACCGCACTTGTTTCTAAATCCCATTCTCTCCTCAAAGCACTACTAGAACAGTGGTTCTTAGAGCCTTCAAAGAGCTTTTGTTTATGTAGGGTAATATCTATTAATTTTTACTGTATTATAATTTAAAACATCTTAGTGTCATTATGAAAATAATTTTACCGTGAGAACTCCGTGAAATTTTCTCAGTGATACCCAGGGGTCCTTATACCACACGTTGATACCACTGTATTAAAAGATCAACGCCACCTAATTCATATCTTTGGCAAAAATCAGCCCTGACATTACAATAAACTAAATGGAGCATTTGATTGGGAGTTAGAAGACCTGGGTACTTCACCTGGCTTTGCCACTGACTAGATCTGACGTTGAGTAAGGAAGTTAAGCATGAGCTTCCAAGTCCTGAAATGGATGAGCTGAATTAGGGTATACTCAAAGGTTCCTTCTAGCCCTATTTTTTTAAATTTTCTGATAGGTTTTATATTTCAAAAATGCTTTATAAAACAGAATTCCATTGTGTCTACCTAGCTCTGGGCAAGTTGAAACGCTCAATATCCCTTAGAAGAAATGCACAGTGAAGTAAAAACATCCTAACATTAGCACAGGAGTATCTGGAGAGGGCCAAAAACACTGAAGAGGAACAGAATACTAGTTCTGGAGTCAGAGACTACTAGCCAAATCCTAACCCTACTGCTCACTATCTATATGATTGTTAGTAAGCCATTACTTTTCTCTTGGTCTCAGTTTCCTCATCTGAAAAATGGTGGGGGGGATTGGGCTTGCTAGGTTGTTTTTTCTAAAGTCTGACTCTTTACTCTTTATAAAGTCAGCTCTTTATTTCCATCTTTCTCATTCTGATTTCATCAGGTCCCAAAGATTCATCTACCATTTCTATGTAAATGACATCCAGATTTGCTTGGACTATCTAGCTCATGTCTCTCCTCAGCTAAGGTACTTTACCACCTACTGCATAGTAATCATTTTCACATAGATACCTTGACCTCAATATGTGCAAAACACAACTGATTATCTTCCTTCCCCACACTTACCCCTTTTTTCTAACCTCAATTTCTGTCAACATCAATATCAATCCTTTCAACCACCCAGGTTTACAACATTGTAGATATACTGGATTCTTCTTAGATTTGACCATTCCATTCCTCTGCTCAAGAAGCTTCAGTGGGTTCATATCACCTCAAAGATAAAATACCACTCCTCTTTTTGGCATGAGGAGCACTTCCCAATTTTGCTCTAGCAGACTTTTCCAGGATTATTTCATGTTACTCTATTTCATGATACCCAATTTATGGTCAAATAATTCTACTTGCTTTTCCCTGTGGTATGGAATTCCATTCTTCTTCTCTATGTGATAGTATAACCTTCCCCCCCCCCAACCGGAAATGATCAGCAAATATTTATTATAGTTACTACATCTCAGACACTCTTCTAAGTGCTTAAGATATATATTGATTAAAACAAATCAAACTGAACAACAAAATCCAGTCATAGCCTCAAGAAACTTGACATTTTCCTGTAGGGATAAGTTCTATTAAAATACTCAGTTCAGCTCAAGGGTCATATCCCTCACAAGGCCTATCTTTATTCCTCAAGTTACTGTGTCCTGCTCATCTAACTCCACCCCCAGAAATAAATTACTTTGTATTTTCATTTAATTAGAATACAAAACATAAGATAGAAAAATGACTAATTTTGATGTTTTCCTTTCAATAGGTTGTAAGCATTTCAATGGAAGAAATTGTTATATTTAAATTTTTCTATGCCCAACCCCTAACACAGTACCTGCTACATAGAAGGTGTTTAATAAATGACTGTTGAATGAATATTCAGTGATGAATGAATTTCAGATGTAACCTTACCAAGATCAAAATATGCAGTGATAATCATAGGATCATGGACTAGAGCTGAGGGGAATTAAATGACGTCTTCATTTGAAAGGGGGAAAAAGATGGAAGAGATAAAAAAAGCATCATGATAGGTCAGAAAGAGCAAGAATACTCCACAGAGATTCAGGAAGGATTCCTTTGGGTTTTATGGTTTTCCAGTGGAATGGGCAAATTTCTAGAGCACGAACAGGAGGAAAATAGCTGGCAGAGATGAGTTCATTAAAACAGTGAAAATCCTATATTGAGCTATTGAATTTGTGAATTACTGAAAAAAAAGGAGTTTAAAGTTTTCCTAAAGTTATTGTTTTAAATGTGTACATTGAAGTGTAAAGATTTCGAATCATTAAATGCTATTATTGTACAGTGACTTGAAAGGAAGTAATTACCAGAAAGTGCTATTATGTAAAAGGAATGCTCTTAAAAAGTCAGGGCAGTGCCCAATTTGCTGCTCCTCCCCCCCCATAAAAAGTCTAAAGAAGATGACAGTAACTAATTATTGTCATTATGCTATATCTATTTATCATCATTCTGGTTTGAAAGCCACACTCCTGACAGGGATAACTATCTCTGTAGGGGTGTGGCTGAGCAAGAGATGTGACCACCAATCTTTTCCACATGCCATGCAAAGTAAGATGGGAATTTTTTCTTGTAGTGACAACTGGTATTTGCAAAGCCTGATGATATCACATCTTATCCTTTACGTATTAACTAGCCAGTACCTTTGCTCAAAGAACTTGCATAAATTACATTAAATATATTTCTCTATTGCTATGCCTTCTGAGGGGGCAGAGAAGTAGAGTGAATTTAAAAAAAAATAGATCTGAATTTAAGTCCTAATTTACTGAAGCTGATATTCATTTGCATGACCTGTGCAATTGACTTAATCACTCTGTGCCTTAATGCTCATTCAAGATGTGCCTAACGTGTAATGTTAGTCAATAAAAGATAAAAGTATGAGGATTGTAGAACTTGAAAGAACCTTGGATGAATTCTCATGTTTCTGCTTCTTTTTGCATATGAGGAAACTGAGGCCCAGAGAAGTCAAATTGCTTCTCCACAGTTACATATATGACAACTGGCAAAGTAGCATATAAAACCAAATACTAGAATACCAAATCCAATAATCAGAATGAAAAAAAATCATATAATGATGGCCCTGATGTCAAGAAGATTCAACCTCATGAGTTCAAATCCAGCCTCAGATACTTACTAGCTGTGTAATGCTGGGTAAATCACTTAAAAATTGTTTGCCTCAGTTTCCTCATCTGTAAAATGAGCTGGAAAAGGGAATGACAGACAAACCACTTAAGGATCTTTGGCAAGAAAACCCCAAATGGGGTCAAGGAGAGTCAGACACAGATGAACAATGATAAGAATCTCAAAAGGAAAAGGGATCATAGAGGTGATTTAGTCCAACCTGTGCCTGAACAATAATTCCTTCTAAGTCATTTCCAACAGTTATCCTTTGTTTCCATGAACACCCTCACATAAGGGTGAAAACTGCTACTTGCTGAGACAACCCGTTCTGGTTTTGGATCCTTCTAATTTGGGGAAACATTTTCCTTTGATCAGACCTAAATTTTCCTCCCTCTAAGCTAGATTTTCTACGACCAAGCAGGATAAATCCAATACCTTTTTCTTTTGACAACCCTTCAAATAAATGAAGATAGTTGTCAGTTACCAGCTCAACTCCCCAGTCCTCCCCCCAATTTCAGTCTTTTTTTCTACAACTAATGATTCTACTATACTATGCTGTTTCATCTATAAAATGGGAGATAATAATAGCTATACTGCCTATCCAATTCAACTCAATAATTCTCTATTAACTACCTTTTAGATGTCAGGTATTGTACTAGGCACTGGGGATAGAAAGACAAAGTAGTAAAAGTATCCCTGCTGTCAAAGGGATCACTTTCTATTTGCAAGTTCGGGGAGGGGGCAACATGCACACAGATAATTAAATTCTAAAATATATATGCATACATACACATATGTATATTTATACAGACACATGTATTTAATGAATGCAGAGTAATTTTCAGAGGTTATACTTACAACTGGGGGAATTATAAAAGGTCTTTTTCTAGAGGTGGCTTTGGAACTGTACCTTGAAGGAAAGTAAAGGCTCTATTGTCAGAGTTGGATGTGAGAATGGAGAATGTTTAGGTATGGGGATTAGCCTGTGCAAAGTCATGGAGACAGTAGATTACGTGTTTTGTTCAGGGAATAGCAAATACTTGCTTACTGCTACTGCAGCTGTTTGTCCTTATTCTTATATAGGACCATGTCATCAGGAAGATAAAGATATGACATGTGAGTGAGTAGGATTTAAATGAGGGAAGGTTGTGCAAAGTCACCAGCCTCACTTTCACTTCCTGAGCAAACTGGGTCTTGTGGCCAGATATGTACAGTTCAGGACAACTGGAGATGGCCCAGGATGCATTGGGGGAACTTTGGCCTTTTCAAGCTAAGGACTTTAACAGGTCTCAGTTTAACTGAGGCAAAGCCTACTCAGTGATTAAGGCTAAAGGAGAAATGAGGCAAAGAATGTCTCTTAAAAACAAACAAACAAAACTAGAACCGGGAAGTGGAGACCCTCAGAGTTTCTAACTAAACAGAAATAATCACTGTTTAAGTTCATTCTGAGCCAATCAGGGCCCAAACAATGACCAAGCAGGACTGGGTCTGTGACCTTTCATTGGCCAATCAATGAGAGCTAGAGCAATTTGGAAAGCCAGAGTGATTTGGGGTTAAGCCTAGTCTTTAAGATAAAAGGAAAAAAAGTTTCAGAGATTAAAAATGTACATTCCCTTTGGGCAGAACACCCACAGGTAAGGGTGTGATACCCTATGAGGATACAGGGAAAGAAAGAAAAGAAAGGAAGAGGGAGGGAGAGAGAGAGTTTGTTCTGCAGGGGGCAGTTCTTCTATTCACAGAGGTTGCTGCTTGTCCATTCTCAAAGAGCACCTTGGAATCAGGAAGGTGACAGCATGACATGGAAGTGCATCACATTTTCACTTACACCTCCAGAGCCTTCTGGGTCCAAAGGCCAGGTATAGATCAGGACAACTGGAGATGGAAGGGTGAGTGTGAAAGCAATCAGTAATATTAGAATGGAGTCAGACTGTAATGGGTATTGCAGTGGACAAGGGGTTTTGGATTCTATTCTAGAGGCAAATAAAGAGATACTGAAGCTTCTAGAACAAGTGAATGGCGTGATTAGACCTTGTGTTTTCACTTCATTTCAAATTGTCCTACTACATTTTCTTTTTTTACCCTCTGTATTTAATTTTATTATTTCTTTTAAATTTTATTTATTTTATTCCGAACTTAAGAAATAAAACAAGTATTTCTATAACATAGAATACAAAAATGAAAAGATGATTATACATGAAACTGAAAATCTATTATGTACATTTTGCTACTACTTTTAAATATATAATAAACACACACACATAAATATATATTAAATATATAATGTAATGAAACTTTATTTTTTCCTTTTATTTTCTCCCCCACCCACCCTAGAGATGGCTACCATTAGACACAAATGTGTGTATGTATGTATGCAAACATGTATGTATATAAAACTATTCTGTACATATATCTATTTATCAGGTCTTTCTCTGGTTACAGATAGCATCTTACTTCATATGTTCTTTGTAGTTAATTTGGGTATTCATTATCATCAAAATGACTTTGCCACTCAAAGCTATTCTTAAAATAATATTCCTGTTACTCTATACAACATTATCTTGGTTCTGCTCATTTCACTCTTCATTTTTTCATGCAAGTTTGTCCATATTTTTCTAATATCATAGATCTTATAATTTCTCTTTTTTTGAAGGGGCAATTGGGGTTAAGTGACTTGCTCAAGGTTACATGGCAAGTAAGCATTAAGTGTCTGAGGGTGGATTTGAATTCAGGTCCTCCTGACTCCAGAGCCGGTGCCTTATTCACTGTGCCACCTAGCTGCCCTGATCTTATCATTTCTTATAGCACAGTAGTATTCCATCATGAGCTGTGGTATATGATCGTTAAGGAATACTACTGTGTGTTTCATTTTATGTGTCTAAAAAACACACCATTATGAGTCCATAGGTTTCATCAGAATGCCAATAAGAATCCATGATCCAAAAAAAGCAAAACAAGTTAAGAACCCTGGTCTATGGAGTGTTGTCCACATGATTTTGTCTAATTAGTCTCTCATGAGAAACTAGAAAAACCCCACCCTCCCTGCTTTGTGATTTATTTCAAAGGACCCTTAGCATTTAATCATTGCATAATGGGAGCTGATCATAGAAGCATGACTAAACATACACATTTCTTTTGCTCATGTCCACAGAATTAAATGTATATTTATTTATAAATATATATATATATTATATTACATATATTTATGTATGTATATATATATATATGTGTGTATTATCTCAATTACTATGTATTTTTGTGTCCAAAGCTCCTTTAAGAATTGGGTCTCCCTTAACCAATTTTAAGCACATCCAGGTGGCTAGACTCAGTAATTCCCCATCAACCATCTCCATGTAGGGATTCTCCTACTATGTCTTCTTAAAGGCAGTCTCATTCCTTTCAAACTCAATGTCCTCTCTTCTTCTCATAAATAGAGATAATAGATATGTGATGCTTCAAACTTGGAAAATGGATGACCAAGGCAATCTTATCAACTTTGGTGAGTTTATAAGACTATGAGCATTTGTTTGGAGTTTTCCTTGAACCTCTCCATCTATAGAGGTATGGATATTCCTTTTAATTCTTGGTTGAGTGCTCTTAGAACTTCTCCTGGGCCTGAGAACTGGTTAACACATTCTCAGCTCACTGAGGATGAGTAATTAATTCCCCACAGTCCAGAAGTAAAATTCAACGCAATTGCAGCAGCATTTTTAATGTCTGTTATGTTTCAACAGCATTTATTAAGCACTTATTACTTTTTAGGCATAATATTAGGCACTTGGGATACAAATGACACTCCTTGCCCACAAGAAGCTTATAAGAAGAATAAGGGGAAGATACAACAACACCCATACCATTTAAATACATGATAAATGTGAATCATATACACATTTATACTTCTATATCTATATATGTATTATGGCATCTAAGTGATACAATGGATCAAGTACAGAACCTGCAATCAAATAGACCTGAGTTTAAATCTGGCAGCAGATAACTTACTAGCTGCCATTGGACCCATTTACTTAAGTTTCCTTATTTGTAAAAATGGAGATAACAATAATGTGAGTAGACCTGTGTCGCTGTGTAGAAAAGCGAATGCATCTACACAGCCTACTCTTCCTGGAGCCACCAATAGCAGCCTTGAAGAAACAGAGACAGAAGTATAAGCTTCTATTCCCAAGGCTTAACAGGGGGTAGTGAGAGACTGGCAGAGCCTCTAAATTTCATGGCTCTAGGAGCCACATGAGACAACCTATTGAATAAAGAAGGGGAGATTTCCTAAACAATGGATTTTCTGGAGAGTTCAAGGACTCAGCCTTCTAAATTAAGAAGTAGGAATAACTACTCACAATGAGGAAGATTTGAGGCCAGATTTGAACGACTAGCCTATTACCAAACAAAAAATTGGTTACCTGACCCTATAGTTAAAGGCATAGATACAGATTGATTCAGAAAGGAAAAACAAAACAAAGAAAACAAAACAAAAAACCACATGTTGTCATCTAATACTTCTTTGAGTTAGTTGTAGGATATATGTCCAAGAGTAAAAGGATAGCCTCTTTAGTCATTCTAATTCCATTTGATTTTTTTTTTTTAGTTTTTGAAATCTCCACTCTAATTCAAATTAGTACAGAAAACGAGAATTTTAATTTTAAGGGACTTTATGGATCATTTAGTTCAAGTCTATCACCTTACAGAGGTGGAAATTTGGGCCAGAGATCCATTTGATTTTTCACAGGCTATACTAGTCTACTTGTCCCGGAGAATTAACTTGGCAAAACTGTCCTCAAACTTGAACTATATGAATGTATCTTCAAAGGCTTGACTGGCATCTTTAGAGACTAGAGGTCTCAGCAACCCAGGGTATTTCTAGAAAAATAACTAAAAATATATATAATTTGGACCCAAAGAAGATGATGGGTCAAGAATAGCTTCCAATGCAGTGTCCAGGAAACTTGTGCCCAAGTTAACAAAAGACAGAAGGCTAGACAATATTCAGTAGAAGCCCCAGACAATCTGTTTAAATCAGGGAAGAGTCAGGGCGGCACCTGAGGACTTGAAGGAGAGTTGATAGCAACATTGTCTTAATCTAGAAACTGAGATAGGGGATATGAGTAAATAGGATAAAATGTGAGAATAATGAAGAAATGATGTAGATTTAGAGGACCCCAAGAGATAAATACAGAAGAAGAAAGTTAACGCACAGCAAGTCTAAGCTGAGCTTCAAAGAAAAGAAGTGTTCTAGTCACAGACACTACAAGAGTAACCAGGATAAATGGAGCTGGACATAAAAAAATGTAATGCTCAATTAAATAAGAGCTATGGAGAAAGAATGAGAAAAAGAATTAATAGCTTAGAATAGAAGGCAGTAAACCTTACCCAGGAAATGAACACCTTGAAAATTAGAATGGGTCAAACAGAAGACCATAACTCCGTGAGACAAGAAGAAATATTAAAACAAAATCAAGTTATATAAAAAAGCAAATATAAGGCATATCCTACCAAAAAACAAGTGACCTGAAAAATAGATCAAAGAGAAACAAAGAATCATGGGACTGAATCAATATCATAATCAAAAATTTAAAACCTATATTATCAGAAATTATTGCCAAAAAGCGAGACTGTTAAAATATTTAAAGAAATTATAAATCTGCCCAGATCTACTAGAACAAGGGTGAGGGAAGAGAAGAATATACCAATCAATACCCAAAAAAGACCCCCTCAAAACTCCCAGGAATATCAGAGTCAAGATAGTTAAACTAAGATTTTCCCATTTTGCAGATGGATAAATAGAATATTACAGGGGGTGGTGGTTTAATTTTTCTAGGTTCATGTGACTTTTGTTGCTGAGTCATTTCAGTTGTGCCCAACTTGTCATGACTCCATTTGGAGTTTTCTTGACAAAGATACTGGAGTGGTCTGCCATTTTCTTCTCCAGATTGTTTTACAGATAAAGAAACTGAAGCAAAGAGGGTTGGGTTACTTGCCCAGGGTCACATAACTTTTAAGTGTGTGAGGCCAGATTTGAACTCAGTATGATAAGTCTTCTTGACTCTAGGTCTGTGCTTTATCCACAATGCCACCTGGTCATACAGCTAGTACATATCAGAATGAATAATTGCAGTTGATTATGATTCCATTGTAATTTCTACTATTTCCTGCTACTTTTATAATCTAGATCCTTTTTAGGGTCTCACTTTTGCAATTTTATTTATTCTTAAGCACGATTTCTTGGGAAATATTAATGAGGTTATTCAGATAGTGGGCAAAAACATTGGATTTGTAGTCAGAATAGACATGATCGATTCCTGCCCCTACCACTTATTAGCATTGTGTCCTTGGGCTAGTCACTTCAACCCTTTTTTTCAACCCTCAGCTTCCTCATTGTGAAAATGAACAGATTGCATTAGATAATCTCTGAATTCCTTTTGTATCTAAAGCTCTATGAATCTAAGTTGTTGTCTTAGAAATTGTTTTATGATTCTAAGTTCACTTCAAGATAAGGTTGGATTTTATTCCTTAGCAGATAATACACTGCCTATTTCATTCACAGGACCATTAGGGAAAAGCCTGGTTGTTTAAATAGGTTTAGTCCTTCAGGGTCTTGTATGTAGTAATGATCAAACATAGGATAACAGGGCTCCAAGCTGACATTAATGGTGTCATTGTGATAGCTATAAATGAAAGTAAAAATAATAATGAATTTGAATCTATCTATTTCCTCAAAGAGGTTAATAAGAGATTTGGTTAGTCTCTTTCATAATGTGCCCAATGGCAAAAAGAAATATTATTTCATGGATAGAGATACTTCCTGATCAGCAGTATAATTTTTGGTCATAAGGAATCAGGGGCAAGGGAGAAGGGGTACTTCCAAGGTAAGGACCAGGGTGCGGACAAAGACAGCAGTGACCACACCTCTCCCTGTATCACACTAGTTTGGAAGTACCATAAACTTCTCAACCTCTAGAACTTGCTCTGAAATAGCAGTGCAAAAAAGGCTGGAGCTATGGATGGTGCCACTCCAACATGCTTGGAACAGAACCCAACTTTATAAAGTTCAAAGTAAAAAAAAAAGGCTAGAAAAATGAGGAAACAACAAAAAATAATCCGAGCATAAAAAGGTACTATGGTGAGAGGGAAAACCAAGACATAAACTCAGAAGAAGACAATGATACTGAAAAAGCTATAAGCAGAGCCTCAAAAAAAGTGAATTAGACACCAGTCCTACAAAAATTCCTGGAAGGACTGAAAAAATGATTTTCAAAATCAAATAAAAGTGAAAGAGGAAAGACTGGGAAAGAAATGAGAGTGAGGGAAGAAAATCATAAAAAGAAAATTAATAGCTTGGTGAGATAGGCACACAAAAAATACTAAAGGAGAGAAAACATTGCAAAACAGAATTGGGCAAATGGTAAAAGAGGTACAAAACTTCGATAATGAACATGACTTCTTAAAGTGCAAAGCTGGCAAAATGGGAAAAAAAAGAGGTACAAAAGCTCACTGAAGAAAATAATTCCTCAAAATTTAGAATTGGGGAGCTGGAACCTAATGACACCATGAGACACCATGAGACATCAAGAAACAATAAAACAAAGTGAAAAGAATGAAAAAAAATAGAAGAAAATATGAAATATTTCACTGGAAAATCAACTGACCTGGAAAATTATATTCTTTGTCTTGGTAGGTAAACTCCCAAGTATTTTATATTGTCTTCAGTTATTCTCAATGGGGTTCCTCTTTTTATGTCTTTCTATGGGATTTTGTTGGTAATATATAAACATGATGATAATTTATGTGGGTTTATTTTATATCCTACAACTTTGTTGAAATAGTTAATTTTTAAAATATTTTAGTTGATTTTCTAGCATCATCTGAATATATCATCATATTACCTGTAAAGAAGGATAATTTTTTTCCTCACTGCTTATTCTAATTCCACCAAATTCTTTTTTCTTTTCTTATTAAAACAAGTATTTCTAGCACAATACTGAATAATAGTGGTGATAATGGGCATTACTGCTTTGCTCCTCATATTGCTGGGAAAGCTTCTAGCTTATCCACATTACCAAAAATGTTTACTGGTGATTTAAAATACATACTACTAATCATTTTAAGGAAAGCTCCATTTATTCCTATGCTTTCTAGTGTTTTAATAAGAACGAGTGTTTTATTTTGTCAATAGTTTTTTCCTGCATCTATTGAGATATTATTTATATCATTTTTGTTTTGATAGTATTGGTTATACTGATCATTTTCCTGATATTGAACCAACCCTACATTCCTGGTATAAATCCCACTCAGTCATTCTATATGTTATCATTCTGTGATATGTTACTATAATCTCTTATATTTTATTTTAAATTTCTACAACAATATTCCTTAGGGAAATTGTCCTACTGATGCATTATTGTTGGAGTTGTGACCTGATTCAACCATGCTATAGAATACTTTGGAAATATGCCCAAAGGGTTATGAAACTGTGCACACCCAGAATACTGACCCAGCCATATCATTGTTAGACCTGTATCCCAAAGAGATAAAAAAGGGAAAGGCCCTAGGTATATAAAAATATGTATAATAGCTTTTTTTGTGGTGACAAAGAATTGGAAGTTTAGGGGATGCCTATCAATTGCAGAATGGCCAAACAAATTGTGATATATTATTGTGATGGAATATTATTTTACTATAAGAAATATTGAGCAAGAAGATTTCAGAAAAATATTAAATGTCTTATATGAACTGATGCAAAGCAGTGAACAGAGAACACTGAGAACATTTATTACAGTAACAAAAATATTGTAGCAATGAGTCTCCAAAAACCTTGGTGTAATCGTCAACTAAGCAATTTAATTTCAGGGAAATTAATAGATAAAATTGAAAGGACAAGGACAATAAATAAATTGAAAGGTGATAGATTTGCTAGCAGTTCCTATGCAAATCATTTTCATCAGCAATGACAGTTCTTCCACTACATTTGAACTCTCATAACTTAAACCTAGATATTTTAATGAAGATGAAGAAATGGCTCTAACAAAGTTATGAAGAGAATTTCTATTAGACCAAATATACACTAAAGAAATCCATTTTGAAGGTAACAAAATTTTGAAAGCACTGAGGAATTATTTTTCTTTCATTTTTACATAATACTATTTAATTTTTTCCAATAACACGTAAAGATAGGTTTCAACATTCATTTTTATGAGATTTTGAGTTCCAAATTTTTCTCCCTCATTCCCCCTCCATAAGACAGCAAGTAATCTGATATAGGTTATATGTGTACAATCATGTTAAACATATTTCCACATTAGTCACGTTGTGAAAGAAAATTCAGAACAAAAGGAAAAAAAAAACATGAAAAAATAAAGTGAAGATATACTTCGATCTGCATTCAGACAATTCTTTCTTTGGATGTGGATAGCATTTTCCATCGTGAGTATTTTGGAATTGTCTTGGATCACTGTATTTCTGAGAAGAGCAAATGATATCATAGTTGATCAACAACAATGCTGTTGTTACTGTATAAAATATTCTCTTGGTTCTGCTTGCTTCATTCAGCATCAGTTCATGTGAGTCTTTCCAGGTTTTTCTTTGAAATCTACTTCTTCATCATTTCTTATAGCACACTAGTATTCCATTTCATTAATTTACCACAACTTGTTTGCCATTCTCCAACTGATGGGCATTCATTCAATTTCCAGTTCTTTGCCACCACAAAATGAGCTGCTCTAATTACTCTTTTACATTTACACCCTTTCTCCTTTTTTATGATACCTTTGGGATACAGACCTAGTAATGGTATTGCTGCATCAAAGTGTATGGACAGTTTGATTGTGCTTTGGACATAGTTTCAAATCATTCTTGAGAATAATTGTATCAGTTCATAACTCCACCAGCAATGTATTAGCATCCCATTATTTTTCCTGTATCTTCTCCAATATTTATCATTTTCTTTTTCTCTCATATTAGCCAATCTGATAGATGGAGGTGGTATCTCAGAGTTATTTCCATTTCCATTTCTCTTATCAATAGTGATTTAAAGCATTTTTCATATGACAATAGATGGCTTTGATTTCTTCGAGAGAGAGAGAGAGAGAGAGAGAGAGAGAGAGAGAGAGAGAGAGAGAGAGATGAGGTCTTTATCAGAAATGGTAGCTATAAAAATCGTTTTCCAGTTTTTAGTTTTCCTTCTAATTTTGATTGTATAGGCTTTGCTTGTGCAAAACCTTTTTAATTCAATGTACTCAAAATTTTCCAGTCTGCATTTTATAAATATGTCTCCGGGCATAAATTCTTCCCCTTTCCATAGATATGACAGGTAAACTTTTCCTTTCCCTCCTAATTTTCTTATGGTATCACCCTTTATGTCTAAATCATGTACCCATTTGAGCTTATCCTGGAATATGGTGTGAAATGTTGGTTTATACCTAATTTCTGCCATACTATTTTCCAGTTTTCTCAACAGTTTTTATCAAATAGTAAGTTCTTATTCCAGAAGGTGGAGTATTTGTGTTTATAGGAATTATTATTATTATTTTTTTAAGCAATTGGGGTTAAGTAACTTGCTCAAGGTCACATGGCTAGTCATTATTTATGTGTGGGTGCTCATTTTCTGAGGCCGGATTTTGATCTCGGGTCATCCCAACTCCGAGGCCGGCACTCTTACTCACTGCGCCACCTAGCCGCCCCTTTTAGGGCAATTGGGGTTAAGTAACTTGCCCAAGGTCACACGGCTAGGTTTTTGTTTGTGTGGGTTAAGTGTCTGAGGCCGGATCCGAACTCAGGTCCTTCTGACTCCAGGACCGGCGCTCTATTCACTGCGCCACCTAGCCGCCCCTAGGAATTATTTTTTAATGTAGAATCTGACAATGATTTCATCACCTATACTCCATAGATTTCCCATAACATTATAGAATTGTATCAGTAGAATGAAATAGCCTTTTATAGCTATGATACTTCAACAAGGTTTTGGACACTGAAAAACTACTTCCATCTTCTATGACAGGAGGAAAAGAGGAAGGCAGGGAAAAAAAAAGTTCTATGCACCAAGTACTGCAAGTGTTGTATGAACATTTTCTTTGTTAATCTTTATAATGACTTGGGAGGTAGGTACTATTATTATGTCATTTTACAGTTGAGGAAACTGGGACAGACAGAGGTTAAAAGACTTACCCAGAATCACACAGCAAGTAAGCATAGGAGACTAGATTTGACCTCAGGTATTTCTAATTACAGACCTAGCACTCTATCCACTGAGTCACCTAGCATTTAGGAGAGTGTGGAAAAACATCGCACTGGCCTTTTGGTTGTTCTTTGTATGTGACACTCCATCTCCCATCTCTGTCCTATTAGTTTGGCTACCCCTGTGCCTTCTTCATCCATGCAATTTAGAACTTTTTGTTTTCTTTAAAACTCCTTTAAAACCATAAGTTCCATATTCTACATGGAGTCTTTCCTCCTATCTCTAGCTGCTAGTAATCTCCTCACCAAAATTACTTTGCATTATATATATATAATATGTATTTGCATTGACATGATGTCACTCCAGATAGAATATCAGATACTTGGAGGAAGGAGTTTTTCAGTTTTGCCTCTGTATCCAGAATGCTAACATGCTGCCTGGTTGATAATAAGTGCTCCATAAATGATCAAGGATTGTTTCACTGAAATAACAGAAGAGAGAAGGACTGGAGCTGAATAAGTAGAAGGAAATAAGGAAGAATTTGGAATCATAAAGTCAAAGAGTAAATTCGGGGAGAAGATTGGAAAAAATGGGAGAAATTTGAAGAAGAATGACCATTGGTCCAGAATATTTTCTTTTCAGTTTCCATTAGAAATGTTGAAGCAGGAGAAGGAACAGAATTAAGGAAGAGAAAGACTCAAGTAGAAGAAGGAGAGAGTTGGTGGCAAGATGAACTAAGTAAGAAAAGTTAAGCAAAACAAGAAGGCAATTTAAACTATTAAGTAAAATTAATTGGTAAGACAACTCAGTAAAAAAAGTTAGCATTAAAAGGAAAGGAAGAAAAATATGGCTATAAAATTGTTAGGATGTGATAAAAGAATCTATAATTCTTAAACGAGTTTAGGAGATCAGGCATAGATACCTACTACTAGGCTAAGAAATGAGAGCAAGAATCTCAATCAGTATTGGATAGTAGGACTATTTTCCCAAGTTTTGCAATGAGTAAAGTATGTTTATATTTCTGCAATAGTCAAGTGACTGCCTTCTATGTTGTCAGTGTAAGCTAGACTCTCCTAGAAATTAATGTGAAGGGATTTAAGGAATACTTCTCCACACTCCAAGCTACCCGGAACAGTGAAATCTTCTTCAATAAGAAAATAAAATGAAACAAAAATAGAAGTAATATTTCTATTAAAAGGGAGTAAATGATCTCAAGAATCAAAAGGGAAGTGTGACCCTTGTCAGGAGGTGAGAGACAGGTAGAAGGAAAGGAAAGGAATTGGACTATTGGCATTCAAAAGCAAACAAATGAATAAATAACAACAATGATCCTTTTTCTGAAGAGGTGGGAGTTGTATAATATAGAAAGGAAGTAAATGTTTATCCTCCAAAAAATGACAGAAACTATAAGATAAACAATTATTTAGTAAGCAAGTCAGGAGAAAAGGAGTAATATAATTGGGGACTCATCACTTCAACAGCAACAATAGATAAGTCTCTTGTCTTCCTGAGCCAAGTATCTAAGACATAACTGAGGACCTCCCTTGACTTCTCTCTGTGTTTGCTTTGACCCATGTGGGCAATTCAATTAAATTCAATAAGCATTTATTAAGCATTAATATATAATAATTAATATAAATATTAATATAAGCCAGGTATTGTGTTAAGCACTGGGTATAAAAAGAAAAAAATAAAGCCATCCTTGATCTCAAAAAACATACATTCTATTGGAAAAAACAAGTATATGTATAACCAAATTAAACACATACACACAAACACATATACATACACACATACACATGTATGCATATATACATGAATGTACACATACATATATATGCATATGTGTATATCTATATATGTGCATGTATATACACATGTATGTTTATATTTGTCTGTCTGTATACCCAAAGTACCTAAGTTTTGGAGGGAAGAGGGGGGCATTAGCAACTAAAAAGATCAAGGTAAATTATCTCCTAGAGGAGATGATTCTTAAGCTGATCTTTGAAAGAAACTCAAGATTCTATGAGGCAGAGGTAAAGAAGGAATACATTCCAAGCAGGGGGAATAGTCTATTCAAAGGCATGGATACAAATATGGAAGGTATTATATGGAGAATAATAAATAGACCATTTTGATTGCAACATAAAGTACAGGAAGATGAATAAAATGCCATAAAACTGGGAAGATAAGTTAGAGGTTATGATATACATTAAAAGTCAAACAGAGGAGTTTATATTTGATCTTAGAGGCAGTAGAGAGCCACTAGAGCTTCTTTAGCTCAAGAGTGACATGATCAGATCTGTACTTTAGGAATAACAATTAGGCACCTGTATAGAGGATAGGTTGGAAACAGGGAAACAGAGAGACCAGTTCAGGGTTTCTACAATAATCTAGGTGCCTGAGGTGTAAATGGAGAGGAAATAGATACAAGATATATTGTAGAGGTAGAATAGAAAAGATCTAGTATTTGCTGTAAAATGAGGTGATCAGACTAGATAGCCTCTGAAATCCCTTATAGCTCTGGATCTCAAATACTAAGATTGGATGTATGGACTTACAGGGAGGGAAGATTTCAAGGATTATATCAAGGTTGAAAATTAGGAGATAATAAAGATGATCAGTCAATAAATGAACATTTATTGTTGTTGAGTAATTTTCAGTTGTGTCCAACTCTGTGACCCCCTTTCTTGGCAAACAAATTGCAGTATTTTGCCGTTTCCTTCTCCAGTTTATTTTACAGATAAGGAAAGTGAGGCAAACAGGGTTAAGTGACTTGCCCAGGGTCACACAGCTAGTAAGTGTCTGAAGTTAGATGTGGACTCAGGGAGATCTGGGTAAAATCACTTACCCTCTTTGGGATTCACTATTCTCATCTATAAAGTAGATAATAATTCACATATGGCTTACCTTATAGAATTCTACAATTGTAAGGAAGCTTACAAGTAAATTAGTCTTATCCCTACTTGCAACTTCCCTTGTTATGAGACTCAAATGAAATCACATATATGATTTCAAAATATTTATATTCTTTGTAATTTGTGGAACAAAACAAGCATTTCCATCATACATTACAATAAAAAGATGCTTACACATGAAACCACATACCCACTATGTACAACTTAGTATTCCTTTTAAATTACAATAAAGTTATCATCTAAATTTCCTTTCTTCCCCTTTTTCTCTCCCCCCTGCGTGAGATGGCTAGCATTAAACACAAATAGGTGTACACATTTACCTACATGTATACATATACACACATATACATATATATGTATACTTATTCTATGCATACTTCTTTTTGTCAGTTCTTTCTCTGGATACAGATAGCATTTTTCTTCATATATCATTAACAGTTAATTTGGGTATTTACAAGTCAAAATGACTTACTTGCTCAAAGTCATTCTTAAAACAATATTGCTGTTATTGTATACAATATTCCCTTGGTTCTGCTTTCATTCTTCATTATTTAGTATGTCTTTCTATATTTTTCTAAGGTCATTGAGCTCATAATTTCTTATAGCACAGTAGTATTCAATCACAATCATACATCCAAACTTGTTTAGCCATTCCCCAATTGATAGACATCCCTGTAGTTTCCAGTTGCCACCAAGAAGACCCAGGATCTAAAACTATGTTCAAATAGTTACTAAACTGCCTATACTCTTTGAGATACCAATATATCTACTAAGTGTATTTCCAAATATGATTAGGGAAGGAGAAAAGAACCTGTATATTCTAAAATGTGTATGTGTGTGTATGTATATGATTTTAAACTGTAAAACTGTACATAAATGTAAACTATGATGATAATGACTATTAGTCTAAACCCCTTATTTTACAGTAGAGGAAAACTGGGATAAGAGAAGTTGATTGACCAAATGTCACATCAGAGCCAGTACTAGATCTCAATTCTCTTGATACACTGCTATTTGTATTATATTATGTTGACTGTACACTAAATAAGAAACAAACAAGTCAAACACACATCCAAAAGCAAACAAGTCAAAGGGTTTACTCAATATCCTCAAATGGATGATTTATTAAATAATTTAACTGAAAAATGAATGAAATTCATCTAGGCTAATGCTAAATCAGGGTACAGAGAATCTCAGAGAAATCAATTACCTTTCCAAAATGTTCATCTTTTCCAATTTTTAATCCTCTAAGTGTGAGACATGAGAACATTTGTAAAAGAAGAGGTAAAAATACATGTTTTTTTTCCCCATTCACATTTTGGGACTCTAAAACAGACAAAGAATGGCCTGTAGAGGAGGGTAAGAGGGTGGAAACCTATTTCTTTCCTAAATGGAGTGATATATTTAAAGAGGTTTGATTCAGTGAGGACTGAAAAATGCTATCCAGGCAACATGCTAATTAATGTACCACACACTTAGACTAGTCCTGAGTCTGTCTTGTACCAAATAGGGTCATTTTGCCCTATATAATCATTTTGCTTCACAGCAGTGTCTGATAGAATGACAGAAAAGTATACTTTTTAGCAGTTCCAAACCTGCTTTCCCACTCTCTTGGTCTTCATCTATAATGTAGTTTCCAAAACACAGTAGTATTCTGGAGTCTATATGTCAGCTCCTTTGGTTGCTGTACTGCTTAGGTCCAGGGCAGAAGGCCAGTTAGGACCATAGAACAATTTTCTCTACAGGTCTCTCTCGTGCTCTGCCTAGCTCACCTCTATTTTCTTGAGTGGGCTACTTAAAAAAAAAATAAAAGAAACCACTCAGTGCCTTATGTTAAATTCTTTTAGTCTCAATTATGTAAATTCCTGTAAAACTGTCCCACATTTCTCTAATAGCTTCCCCATAAATCTTCTAGAAAAGTCCCTTTCTTCCTTTAATACAGTCTTCCACAAATAGCTTTTACTCCAGTCTTCATTTGTACTTTAGTCATCTGGAACACAGAATGCATCTTCCCATAGAAATATTGTTATAAGCATGCCTATAGATATATGTGCTAGTTGGGTTTCCAGGCAATCTCACATATGCTTATTTATTCCAATGTTTTTTACCAATTCTAATGGTGCCTTACTGTGTAAAACATGAGTTACCTACGGGATGTCATTTGAATCTCAAAATAACCTAGGGCAAATGTTATTATTCACATTTGATAGATAGGAAACTGAGGCACAGAGAGGTTGATGCAATCTACCCAACATTGCACTAATGGTATTTTGTTTACACTTAATCATAATTTATAGGGTTCTACCTATAAGAAAATAGATATTTAATTAGCAATGTTGATAGGAAAAGTGCAGCAGTCAGCTTGATATAGTAGAGAGAACATTGGATATGAAATTTTCATATTATGTCTATAACTTAGTACCTATATGACTTTGGGTAAGACATGTACCCTCTCTGGTTCCCAGTTTCTGCAACTGTAAAATGTTTTGGGAAAAGGGTTGAACCAGCTCATAGCTCTAAATCCTATGATCTCCTTGATTTGGGAGCTCCCTCCACTGCTGCATATTGCAACATATCCTTGCTTAGCTATCCTGAACAGCCATCGTCCATGTATACCCAAAAGTCCATAACAGGAATTTTATCCAAATATCCTGAAAGCTATCCTTCCTTCCTTTCAGCATTTTAAGTTGGTCATTGGAGTATCCTAGTTTTTCACCACTTACCCTTTGCTCCTATCATCTGATCATCTCATCTACTTTCTAACAATACAATTCCTTAATGGCATTTTTTACTTCTGTTCCTCTTTGGAATTCTTTGTTGGTTATTTGCTGTAGCCTGCTCACCCAGCCACCATGTCCCTCTCCATTACTATGTGATGCTCCTCTTTAGTTCTTTGAAGGCAGTAGTGTTCCAGGTCTTGCTGCCATATAGCAGTGGTGGTAAAATGTTAGTACTGATAATGTGGGCCTTTGCAGTTATGAGAAGTTTGGGGTCAGTAAAAATGCCTTGCAATTTCTTCAAAGTAATTCAACTCATTCTTCTTTTCAATTCTGTACCTAGCTCACTGTCCATCTATATTGCTTATACCATGGCAACCCATGGTCCATTAGCAAAATTCAGGAGGGTACTTTCAGGTACAAGTTACTTGTTAATATGTTATTTTACAGATGACACTTTTAGGAGACTTTTGTATTGGGGTGTAACATGCAATTATCCATGAGGGATTGAAGGTTCTGTATTTGCTTTCTTCATCTGTTGATATGCTCTTGTTATTCTTTAGTTGTGTTCCTGTTGGGGAGTACCTATACACTTTCCAGAATGAAGAGACAGTATATTTGAAAAAACAGGAACATTGGATTTGGAACCAAAGAATTGTAGATTGAATTTTGGTTCGGGTTTTTTTTTTTTTTTGCTACATGTGTGACCCAGAGAAATCTCATTTTCCTCATCTATAAAATGAGGATGTTGGGTGAGATAGTCTCTAATGTCCTTTCCAACTCTAAAGTTATGAAGCTGTCACAGTACACATAGCCTTTTTCAAGTTAGCCAAGTAGCATAAGAATTCTGTTGTTCTCAAATTTTTATAGCATTGTAGTGTCTATTTCAAGTCTATCAAACTAAAATATTAGAAATGCATAGAGCTAACTAAATTTAAAGTCTAAAAGAATCACAGGATTGAGGAAAAGACCTCATGCCATTTAATCTACCCCATACTCCAAAAGAATCCCATCTACAATGTACATTTAAAGTCATCATTCAATCTTCTTTTTAAAAGACCTCCAATAAAGAGAATATTTTATCAAGCTACGTATTCATGTACAATATCTCTAATTGTTAGTTTTTCTATCTTACATGAAAGTGAAATTTTCCACATGACAATTTCTACCCATAGGTCCTATATCTATAGTTTTGGGCCAAACCAAATAAGTCACATAACTCTTTCACATAAAATACTTCAAATATTTGAAGACCACAATTATACCTCCTTTGAGTCTTTTATTCTTCTGATTAAATATCTCCAGTACCTTTTGCCAGTACTCATTTGACATGTACTTAAGGCCCTTTCCCCATCAAGATTATCCTCTTCTGGACAATGTTCTTATGAACTTTCTCAGATCTAGTGCCCTAAATTGCCTAAGATGTTTTACATAGATGGTTTGAACAGGCAAAGCACAGTGAGATACTCAGCTTTTTACTTCTGGAATCTTCACCTTTCTTAATGTGGGTCATGATCACATTAGCTAGCTGAAACACTTCATTATTCAGATGAGAAATCAGAGGGCCAGAGAGGTTAAGTCACTTTTTACAGGTCACACAGGTAATAAAAAGCAGAGCAGGCTTTTGAAGCTGGCTAAGTCTTATCCCAAATCTGGTGCTTTTTCCACTTTAATACTTATGTTGGGCATCAGTTGCTGGATAGTCATTTCCACTCAGTCCTTTCCAATGTAGAAGCCATTTTTCTTGTCAAAGAAAAGAAAGTAGGAAGGGGTACGAGAACCAGGGGAAGAAGAAAGAAAAGGAGGAGACAAAGGAGGAAAAGGAGAAAGTGAAGAAGGAGGAGGAAGAGGAAAAGAAAGGGGAGGAGGAGAAGATGAAGAACAAGAGGGAGGAGAAGGAAGAGAAGAAAGTGGAGGAGGTAGATGAAGAAGATGAGAAGGAGGAGCTGAAAGAAGAACAAGAAGAAGAGGAGCAATAGGAGATTAAAGAGAAGACTAATTGGGCAGCTTTTAACTACTGTTAGTATCATTCTTTCCTTCTGAAGTGTAATCATAGCTTTTTGACCCCCTCTTCCCTCAATGTAACAACTGTAACAATCAAGCTAAAATATTTTGTTATCCTTAGCTTTTCTTTCTTTCTCTGACTTTACCCATATGGTTGAATAGGGCACTTTCATGTATTTATCTTTTATTTTTTTAGTGTGTAAGCATGCCCCTTGTGAACAAGTACTATGGTTTTGTTTTATTGTTTTTATTTTGAACTAAAAGAACAAAAAAACGAACATTTCATATAGACATAAAAGGAGTATTCTCTACAAAATCATGAATCTACATTTTGTATAAGTATTTCTTTTTTGATTACACAGTAAATTTTATCTTACCTTCAAAACTGCACTGCTTGGCTATGCTTTCATCTGAACTTCATTCTTTTCCCTTCTGTGCATTTAAGAAAAAAATATTTCAGTGACCTATTTCTGTTGGCGTCACTATTGCTAATGCCTCTGACCTGTTTCCATTTTGCCCCTAAATAAACACAACAAAGAGAGGAAAACAAAATACTATAACAAATAAGCATAGTCAGGAAAACAACAGAAATAATAAAAACCATACATGCATATCATGGTGAAGTCCAAAAAAGTATATCTCTGCATCTTTTGTCCATCACCTCTTTGCTTCATCATGGGCCCTGGAGATGTTGGTGGATCCAAGTTCTTAAAAATTCAAAGGTTTTTTTTTCTTATACTCTTGTTACCCATGTACAAATTGTTTTCATTCTGCACAATTCACTGTAGCAGTTCATAGTACCCAGGATTCTTTGAAATTGTTTCTCATCATCTTTCATCTCGTGGTATGATAATATTCCACTACATTCATAAGCAACTATTTGTTCATCCATTTCTCATTTGTCTCAGAGGCAATTGAAGGTGCCCCCTGAAATTACAGTACTTTTTGTTTTATTTTATTCTTCCTGATTATTGCCCCTCTTTCAGGATAAGGTAGTTTGTTTTGCTTCTGACTATTCTGTCTCTGGCATTCTTCTTCTTGACCAGGCTTCTATCTCTTCTTTTTTCCATGTTGGGTTTGATATATTTGAGGACTAAAAATGTGCATGTGCATATATGTATGTGAGTGCATATGTGTATATATCTGTTTTTATTCTTCTTTTGCATAGCTCAGATATGAATGAGATTCATTCAATATCCACTCCCCCATTCTTTCTCCCAAGTTCACACTGTTTTCTAAGGCACCCAAATTACCAAGTTTTGCCCTTCTTTCTTTTGAATTCCTTTTATCATCCATTTTGTTTCCCTTCTTCAAACCCTCAGACCAAAGGAAGCACACCTTTGAGACTTCTATTTTTTTCTTTAAATCTCTCAATAGCCTTAGAAGACATTAAAATTCTGAAAGGATACTTATTTATTCTCCTTCTATTAGAATGTTAGCACCAAATCATCATACAGCTCCTTCCAATTTCTGGGTTTCTCTGGGTTCAAATTTTCTACTCTACCCTGATCTTTTCATCAGAAAGTCTTAAAAGTCCTCTATTCAATTCAAGCTCCCTGCCCCTTTTCTCCCTCTAGTACTACACGATTTAAAAATATGTATTGTTTTTGGCTGACATTCTATACATTTTATGCCTTTTAGAATATTTTATTGAAAATCTTCATTTTTTAGTAGAAACTTCCCAAGTTATATGTGAGCCTGTGACTCCTTGTCATTTGAATTTTTTTTCCTGGATACTATGCATGTATATGATGTGGGAGCTCCAGATTTTTTTCTAAGCCATTATTAGAAAATTTTATTTTGGAGTTCTTTCAGGAAGCAATTGGTAATTCTTTCTATGTTTACTTTGCTCTCTAGTTTTAATAGATTTGAGAAATTTTCATTTATGGTTCCTTGAGATAGTGTCAAAGATTTTTTAAAAAATAGTTTTCATGGAATCTATTGATTCTCATATTATTTATATGTGATTGGTTTCAAAGGTCAGGGTTTTTTTTTACATTAGATTTTTAATATTTTTAATATTTTAATTTAGTTCTAATATTTCTGGCTGCCCTGTGGAATCATTAATTTCTTTGTGGTCAATTCTCATTTTGAGGGAGTTTAGTACTTGAGTAATGTGTTGTACTTTCTCTTCTAAGCTATTTACGTTACTACCAATACTTTCCTCCAAAGTTTTTATTTCATTTTTTCTCTTGCTTTGTTGTTGTCTTTATCTGGTAAAAAGTCCTATTCCCCACCGCTGCCTCGATTTTAAGTTTTTGTCTGCAACTTTTACAGAGTTGTTCTTCCTTTGGGGAAAATCTATAAATTTGCAACTATTTTCAATATTTCATGGTATTTTCATTAATTTACTCATTCCTGCAGCTTTAATTCCTAAATTGGAGCTTTGAAACAGTCTCAGGATCTGCCCTCTGGTTGATCTTGCTTGGTTTTGTTCTGGATTCCATAGGTTCCTTCACTGACCTTCTTGTTCTGGGATTAGGCTCTCCTATACCTTTGAGGTTCAGAGGTCTAAATATTCAGAATCCTTTTTGGTACCTGAGGACAGTATTAGAGACCTCAGAGCTCTTGGGCTATCCTGGTTTGAGTGCTAAGGTGACATATTGGTCGTTGCCCACTTCCATTCCTTAGGTAATATAAGGTCTTATTCCTTAGGATTTATGATCACCCTAAGGCTTTCTCAATGGGACCATCTTTTCCTTATGAATTACATGCATATCCTTATGAATTACATGGGATATTGTTGTTGCTTTTACTAGTAACTCCCTTTTTTATTGATCTCATGCTTTTGTCTCATTTCTTCTTTAGTTACAGAACAAAAGAAGCACTTTTTGGACATTTTCATGGTATTCCTTGGTTATATTTGTTCTGGTGTGAACTTTAGGGTTCTTCCTGAGTTGGCATCTGTGAGCTAGGTGGTCTGCCTTCATTTAGAAAGTCATCTTGGCCAAAAGTCTCACCTTAGCTTTTCTTACTGACTTAAGCACATCACAACACTATTCTTTTAGTACCACGCTAAATGTTTATAGTTATATTTTGCTATTTGACCTTGCTTCCATCTTCTATAAATGTCTTTTTTAAAATCAAAATTGTTTCAGAAATTTCCTTCACGTGGAGAGTGCTCTTTTCACAAAGTCCCCTTTTTACTACTTTTCATAAGTGTTTCTCTCTTTTTTCAGAATTTTGTTCTTCAGATCTTCTTATTCCTCTCAGGCTGATTTCCATTATAATTGTTATTCTCTGGTATCCAGGCTTTCCTTCGGAAACTTTTGAAATCTTTATTCCCAAAATCTCAGTGTGTGTGTGTGTGTGTGTGTGTGTGAAAATTGGAAAGAGTATAGTGACTGGCACATAGGTTCTATATAAATGCTGGAAATAACTATTATTGATATTATTGTTCTTATTTTCATTACTACTAGTAGTTATTACATGTTTATATAATTCATTTTAGGACAGTTACAAAGTTTCATAAAGCATTTTTTAAAGAAAAAAATAAAATTCCAAGTAGTGTTCCATAACCAATGAAAATAATTCTTATCTCCTAGACACTAGACTACACAACAAGAATGAGTGCTCATAATTGTGATTCTATGGACTTGTTTGCTCCTTAATTGTCTAAGGCAGATTCACTAATATTCATAATTTCTGTTATATCTACAAAGGTAGTAGAATGGTGTTTATCAACCATTCTTCAAATTAAAAAAAATGCTTTTGATTAGCTCTCATTTAACTAGAATATTTCATTTGCTAAAATGCTTTATTTCTAGATAATTACAGTTAATTGAAGTTTTCTTCTATTTGATTATTTTAAATGTGTTAAATACTAATCTAACATGCCCAGAACTGTCTTCAGTATTTCATTATGTACTTCTATGTATAAGAATATACAGGAATGCAAAGAAACAATATGCATTCATTACCCTCTAAGGGAGAACTTTCTACTTTTTGCCTTCTGAAGGGGTCAGTGTAGTTTAGCCTTTCTTCTTTCACCTGCTAAAGTTAAACATCCTTATTCCCAAATACCTTTAGTACAAAAAATATAATAAATGTGTGGTTTCTGATTTCTTAAAGCAATGCATTGCTTTTCACTCATTTATTCTGCCTTTCATTTCTCATTTCTCTACACTGTATTTTACTCCCAAATTCTCATCAGATTTAATGATTGTGTCATTTATTTTTAAGCATACCTTTCAAGCACCAAAAGGGCAATTCAGAGAGATGGTGCTTTGCTGAAATACGAGTTACATGTACCCCTGGTTTTAGTAAGAGTTTATATTTGTACTGGAGACTACCTATTTTTCCTATTATAATTCATTAATTTATACATAATAATTATATGAACTTATACATCACTTTATAGTTCCAAAGCATCTTATATGCAGCGCATTATTTAGTGCTGAAGACAATCCTTTGAAACAAGGATAATAAGAATAATTATCACCATTTTATGGAAGAAGAAAATGAAGTACAAAGAGGTGAAATGATTTCCCAAGGACACACAAGTACCCCAAAGGGCTCAAACACAGGCCTTTGTCTACAATTCAATTCTTATCCTGAAATGCTCCATTTTCCACTTTGGAGAAATTGTACTAAGGCATGTTTAAGATTGATCTAAAGATTTGGGAGTTTTAGAAAACTGAAAGCTCAATTCGAATTAGCAGTGTAATTTGGCAATAAAAAAGCTACCATAATAGTGGGCTACATTAAGAGATGCTAACTTCCTCTGTCCTGTACTCTTCAGATATCCTGTGGAAATAGTATATTCTGTTGAGTACCACAGTTTAAGATAGGCACTGATAAGATTGTTGTTTGTCTTTCTTTCTCTAAGAGGACCATGATATTATGGAAGTGATGCCATTATATGTAAGTAAATTGGATTTAAGTGAGGGAGGGCTGTGCAAAGTCATCTCACTTTCTCCTCTGAGCCATCTGGGTTCAGTGGTGAGATGTAGATCAGGAAGACTGGAGATGGTCTTGCATGCAGTGGGAGACCTTGGCCTTTTAAAGCTAAGGTGTTTAATGAATCTTAGTTTGACTGAGGTAATGCCCATTCAATAATTAAAGCTAGGTAAGAAATGAAGCACAGAATGGCCTCTTTTACATAGACCAAAAAAAAATCAATCTGGGAGGGGAAGAATCTCAGGGTTTGGGGCCCAAACATAAACAACTGCTATTTACATTCATTATGAGCCAATCTATGCCCAAGTAATGACCAAAGGGGCCTTGATCTGGGTCCTACTGTTGGTCAATCAATGAAAGCCAGAGTGCTTTGAGTTTATTAAGTGATCCCTAAGGAAAAAAAAAGCTTTCAGTAATAAAAATTTACTTTCTTTTGGGCAGAGTACCCACAGGTAAGGGTATAATACCCAGTGTGGACAGGAGGGAGGGGGAGGAGGAGGGGTCAGGGGAGGGAGGGAGGGAGGGAGAGAGGGATGGAGGGAGGGAGAGGGAGAGAGACAGAGAGAGACAGAAAGAGAAAGAGAGACAGAGAGGAAGAAGGGGAAAGAGGAAGAGGGGGAAAGGGAGAGGAAGAAAGAGAGAGAGAGAGAGAGAGAGAGAGAGAGAGAGAGAGAGAGAGAGAGAGAGAGATGGGTGAATAAGGTCAATTGGTCTCATGCACCCCATTTTACCCTTCTTTTTGTCTTTGAATGGTATACTCTTTCAAAGTAAGCACTCTCTCAGAACGCAATACAAATGAAATAATCATTATATGAAAATAAAATACATTTAAAAGTATAGATGTCAAATTTTAAAAAGAGCAAGTTCAAAAAGAGCAGGAATATACAGAGGGTTGATGATGTTGGAGAGAAAGGAAGTTGAGAATGGAAAAATTTATCAGGTCCCAGTAAAGCCAAGGTAGATAGTAAGGAAAATAGCAAAAATTACATCTAAACAGATTACTCCTTAAATGAGTCAGTGAATTAGACAAGGGCCCAACTAATCATGGATATATTCAAATTGGGGGTCATAGCATCCTTTACTAGCAATCTGTTTGCTGCTGGCATGTGTCTACATCTCTGGTGCACTCTAGTCTTCCAGAGCTCAAAAGATTCTAGGCTCTTCCTATCACACACAGCTTCTAACTCTCTATATTCTTTAGAGAGGGAGGGCTAGGAATAAGCATTTATTAAGCCCCTACTATGCGCTAGGCACTATGCTAAGGATCTTACAAATATCTCATTTGAGCCTCATAACAACATTGAAGGTAGATGGTATTATCATCCCCATTTTGGAGTTAGTAAAACTGAGTCAGACAAAGGCTAAGTAACTTGCCCAGTCACATAGCTAAGAAGTATGTGAGGCTGGTTTTGAACTCAAGAATTCCTGACTGAAGGCCCAGGCACCTAGCTGCCATGATTCTTCAGTCCCTTTTTTACAGTTTGGTGAAAAACCTTAAAAATCTGTATTTACTGTTAATCCCTTTACTGATAATAAGTAAATGTTTCTGACAAGATGACCAATGAGTTCTCTCCATATTTTCAGATTCTATCATTCTGTGGATTGGACTAGAATACGTCAACTCTGAGATTCTGTTACTGATATTTACCCTCCATCACATGTTCTCTTAAAAGAACCAAAATCAATGCTACACATTATCAGTGAAACTTATACTCATTACTAATATTTATTTATTTTTTTTATAAATGAGTCCCATATTTTTCTAGGACTAACCTTCCATGACTGGGGGAAACCAACTGTGTTTTAAATTTTGGCACAAATCTGGTGGAGGTGATCTCTGTTTCATCTTAGGGCACTGAAATTCAGAAGGGTTGTGACAGTGAAGAAACAATTAAGCTTTGTGCTGGTCAATAATAATTGGTTAAAATTTGAAGGTACTAAAGGGTGCCTTTTTTACCTCCCTGCCAATCCATAATCTCCAGGTGAGTGATTTGCTCCTTGGCATGATCCTATCCTATTATCTGTCCAATCAAATCCTACCTTCCTCCCCTATATACACATCCAATAGCACATTTCATATAACTTACTCCAGGTACCAAAATTTCAGGTTTTTTTGGCTTTGATTAAGCATATGGCACCCAGCATCCAGCAATTTCTATATTGTAGGTGTTCAATACATATTTCCTGGTTAACTGAGCAAGATGGAACCCTGAAAGTGGCCAGCAGGATGCTATAAGTTAACACTAATTCTATCCTTGTTTCCTGAAATCTCCTGAGATTTGATTTAGCCTTACCTACTCACTCTGAATGCAAGTCAGGTAGTTGGTTCAGATAACTGATAACCCAAATTAGTTCAATATGCAGCTGCACTCTCATAAAACTCTGCGGTGTTGCACTTAAATATTTAACATTTCCTTAGCCAGGCTATTGTGTTCCTTCTTAAAAAAAATAAATATACAAAAGACCACCTACCTTTCTAAGCAGGACAAAATTTTTGGCTACCTTTCTAGCTTCCTGTCTTAAAAATAATATACTGGACTCTCTATGCCATTAAGAAAGGGAAAATTATTCATCTCTTTTTATGTCAATGATTAAAAATCATAAATGAAACTTAAATTTTCTGATAAATGGCTCTGGAATGAATTGGTTTAGGGCTCTGTGTTTATGTTTTTCACATTCTATTTGTTTCTCTGCTGCTTTTTTAGCTGCTTTCAGCAGAATGCTGAGATTAGCATCTTTTAATTGACAAAACCTTTGCCATCTTATCCAGACCTCTTGATCCAGTCATCAATCGTTAATGCTTGTTAAAACTGAACAAAATTAACCTAAATGAGCACATCCTAAAACAATGGGCTGAATGCAGTTCTAGCTAGGGTGACATTGACTTGAGATCAAAATATAAGACCCCAACCCTTTACCACATGGAGATCTGCAGTGTTAAAATTACAGGGAAAAGGGGAGAGAGAGGGAATGATATGGAGGAGGGATGGAGGGAGGGTAGAGAATAGGACCATTTCCAGTGCCAGGGAGTTTTACATATCACTGAATCAGCACTATCAGCAGTCAGAGAACATCATTGACATTTGACTTATTCTATCAGCCATTCCACCAATCGGTGCTGTCACTTCGACTTGAAGAGCTTCTAATGGATTTGACAATGTTCAGACCAGCTAAAATATGGATTGCTTCTGATGCTGAGGTGGGAGGATCTTTGCTTTGCTACTTTAAGAGCATTTTTTTTTTTTTTTATTTTTCTGCATCACTGTAAACACCACTCTACCAACCAGGGCAGAAATCACAAGGCATGAATTCTCTCTCTCTTTCTCTCTCTCTCTCTCTCTGTTTGTGGGTGTGTGGGTGTGTGCATATCAAAAAAAAGTGTGTATGTAGCATTTAAGTTCTAAATTAATTCCATAATAATATCTGGCATGTAGTGCTTTAGAATTCATAAAGTGCTCTAAGTATAGTACATAATGGCAACCTTATAAGGAAGGCAATGCAGATATTATTATCCCCATTTTACAGAAGGGCAACAGGAAACTCAGAGAAGATAAGTGACCTACCCGCAGTCATTCTGTTAGTAATTGTCAGGGATGGGATTTGAACCAGTCTTTCTGTTTCCAAGTTGATGTTGGATCTACGTCTTATCTCTGTGTTTATTACCTGTAAGACTCTGGGCTAGTCTGTCTGTCTATCTGTCTTAGTTTGTCTCTATCTCTAACTCTGTCTCTGTCTGTGACTGTTTTTCTGTCTCTGACTGTCTCTCTGTCCCTCTATCTCTCTGTCTCACTTGTATTTCATACTCTTACTTGTTAAAAAACAAACAAACAAACAATACCTAAGAGTTGGACTTGATCTGAGGTTCTTAACCATTTTTGTATCATGATACCATTTGGCAGTATAGTGAAGCCTGTGGCACTCTTTTCTGAATAATAATTTTAAATAATTGGTGAAAAATCCCTGAATTTCAGTCAGAGATTAGTGAAAACAGAGACTTTTTTTCCCAATTCGAGTTCATGGACTTTTGAAATTTATCCATAGACCCCGTGGGAGTCCACCAATCTCAAGTTAAGAATTCCTGGATAGATGATCCCTATATTTCCTTCTAATCCTAAATTCTGTGATCCTGTTTAGGAGACATATATTAGGAAGGGAAGGAAGGTAAGAAGAGAGAATGATGCAATATTAACAACGTAGCAAGGTGTCTGTGTTCTATCTTCATATTTTAGAGAAGCTTTTTTACATTCACTTAAAACTAGAAATTACTCAGTCTAATTTTTGTGGTGCTTTAGCATTTAAAATTACTTTTCTGAGGGGGGTAGAGCCAAGATGGCAGACCAAAAGGGGGGACTTGCTGGAGCTCTCCCCCAAGCCCCTCCAGATACCTTTAAAATGACTCTAAACAAATCTTAGAGCAGCAAAACCAACAAAATGACAGAGTGAAACAAATTTCCAGCCCAAGACAACCTGGAAGGTCCACAGGAAAGGTCTATTGCACTAGGCTGGGAGAGGAGCACAGTCCAGTGTGGCCCACAAAAGGAAAACTCCTAGGAATATAGTACCCAAATTACAGAGTTCCCAGGTCAAGGAGAAAATATTGCAAGCAGAAAAAATTCAAGTATTGTGGAAACACAATTAGGATAACACAAGATTTAGCAGCTTCTACATAAAGGGATTAGAGTGCTTAGATTATGATATTCTGTGGAGGTCAAAGGAGCTTAGATTAAAACCAAGAATCACCTACCCAGCAACACTGAGTATAATCCTTCAGGGGAAAATGGATAGTCAATGAAATAGAGGACTTTCAAACATTATTAATGAAAAGACCAGAGCTGAATAGAAAATTTGACTTTCAAATACAAGAATTAAGAGAAGTATGAAAAGGTAAACAGGTAAGAGAGATCATCAGGGACTTATTAAAGTTGAACTGTTTACATTCCTATATGGAAAGATGAAATTTGTACCTCATGAGATTGTTCTTAGTATTAGAGTAGTTGGAGGGAATATATATAGATATGTGTGTATCTATATACACACATGTGTGTATATGTATACATATATGTAGGTATATGTGTGTGTATAACACACACAGAGTGTACAGGGTGAGTTGAATATGAAGGAATGATAACCAAAAAATAAAATTAAGGGGTGAGGGAGAGGAATGTACTGGGAAAAGGAGAAAGGGAGAGGTAGAATGGGGTAAATTATCTCACATAAAAGAGGCAAGAAAAAGCTTTTACATTGGAGGGGAAGAGCGGGGAGGTGAGAGGGAATGAGTGAACCTTACTCTTATCAGATTTGATTTAAGGAAGGAATAAGAAACATACTCAGTTGGGTATGGAAATCTATCTTACCCTACAGGAAAGTGGGGGGGGGGGGAAGAGGAGAAGAGAGGAGGGAATAATAGAAGAGAGTACAGATTGGAGGTGGGGACAATCAGAAACAAACACTTTTGATGAGGAACAGGTCAAGGGAGAGAACAGAATAAATAGGGAATGGCATAGAATAGAGGTAAATGTGGTTAGTCTTTCACAACATGACTATTATGAAAGTATTTTGCATAACTACACATGAATAACCTATATCTAATTGCTTGCCTTCTCAATGAAGGTGGGTGTCGAGGAGAGAAGGGAGAAAATTTGGAACTCAAATTTTTAAAAACAAATGTTAAAAATTGTTTTTATGTGCAATTGGGAAATAAGATATACAGGTAGTGGGGTATAGAAATCTATCTTGCCGTACAGGAAAATTTAAGGGAAGGTGATAAAAGAAGTGTGTGGTGATAGAAGGGAGGGCAGATTGAGAGAACGGGTAATCAGAATGCATGCTGTCTTGGGGTGGGGGGAGGTGAGAGATGGGAAGAAAATTTGGATCTCAAAATCTTGTGGAATTGAATGTTGAAAACTAAAAATAAATTAATTAAAATACTTTTTCATTGAAAATTCCATTGCACCTTCATAAGAACTCTATGAACTAAGTATTATAAATATGATCATCTGCTTTCAACAGAGGAGAAACTAGAATCTAGAAACTAGAAACTGAGTCCCAGAAAGCTGGAAGGGCCATGACTAAGGAAACACAGTTGTGGCAGCCTGAGTATCTGAACCTAGATCTTTTGATCCCAGGTTTGACATTTTGCCTGGCAATTTTGAGTACTATGAGGGGAGTGTTTGCTGTTTAAGATGGCATCATTTAGAGATTTTTTCCAATCATTTCAATTATACTAAGCATGTTAAAGTGCAGGAATCCTACCTGTCTCTTGTTTGCTTCCCTCACAGAGGAAATGAAAAGCCCTGGGTGGGACTGATCCATTGTCATTCCCTCAACCCCTTGCCCCCACTAACCTCATCCCACTTTCTTCCAAAGCTAAATAAACTCTCAGCTGCTTTCTTGCCTTGTGTATTATATAATTTTCATTAAAAACAAACCAAAAAAAAAAAAAACCGTGGGAAACTAGTTTGACCTAAAGTTTCAACTAAAATATTATTAAGAGCTGCCTAATGAAAAACAACACCCAGTGCTGTGTTCCAGAAACTTGGTTGAGGAAGGATTGGACATTAGAGGAAAAGTAGAGAAATATTCCTGCCTTCCCAGGACAGCCTAGTGGCCTTACAGTAACGTGACCTTGTTCAAGTAAGTTTTAACTATGGTGATAATAGTAGAGATGAAAAAACACTAGATTTGGAGACAGAGAACTTGGATTCCCATCTAGTCACTACTTTTGTGCCTTTGGGCAAATTATTTCCCTTCTCTGAGTCTTGATTTTTTCATCCATGAAAAGAGGTTGATGGATTGGGATCAGAATTTTAGACCTGGAAATCTTCATAAAGAGCCCCTCATTTCACAGAGATAAATCTAAGACTCAGAGGTTGTGAATGGCCCAAAGTCCTTGAAATAGAAAGTCTCAAATTGGGGCCTTCCAAATCCACATTCAGCACTCTTTCTTCTACACATATCACTTCTCAATAGATCATTTCTAAGATCCTTCCTACCATAACGCGAAATATTCAGATGCTGGGTTGCTACTTACTACCTATCTATGAGCAAGTCATTTCCCTTCTTGGCCTTAACTGCCTTATTAGCAAAATGGAAACACTAACTTTCATACTATGTGTTTCATAGTAATATTGTGAGGAGAACCTTATTTAAAACATAAAGCATTGTAAAATGGTGTTATCATTTCAAAATTATTAACAAACATATTTGATAAAGATAGACAAAGATAGAGACCTGAAATTTAGGAGATACTTAGAAAACCCATTCCTTTTGCATCCAACTCGGACACTCGATTATAGTATTATTAATAATAGGCACTTACATGATGCCTTGCTAACATCAATGCTTAATATAATGCTGGTTCTAAGCCAGAACATTTTACTGCAATCCATGCCAAGTTTGATCTGGGAAAGGAAATATCAGTTCTCGTAACAGCTTTCTCAATGATATAATGTTACTAACCAACACTAGAAGGAATCAGCGTTTGGCCTAATATTAAAAATGTGCTGTACTAATGCAGAAAAGAAAAGAAAAGATGTAAATCAATAGCTTTCTGTGGGCAGATCATTCTCCACCCCTTGCTGCAAGCATTCTGAGGGAATTAGCACCAATATGATGAGAACAATTCTTAGCTCTCTGCCCCAAAATGCATAGAGTGGCAACAAAGCATTGAATAGACCAGTATCAGGATAGTAAAAACAGGACTGTTTCTCCACAATGTGCATAGTATTTGCCACTTGCCAAAAAAAGTATAATAAATAATTTAGTCTACCTTTAATCAAGTGAAAATTAAAGATGGGAACCTAATACTAAGATTCTTTCAGAGTTCATCCGCTATCTTAGCAATACTGAAGAAAACTGCTATCAAAGCAAGTATCTCTTTAAAAAGACATTCCAAATACAATTAGGAATGTCAAAATGACCCTTTTTGTCTGGTTTAAGTAGGAGAAAAATTTAGATTTAGAACTCCATTTGTATAACCTCAGTATTTCCCAATCTTGTGATAGCCTATTTCCTTGTGCCATAAAAGGAACAAGTATGGAATATCTTCAATTGCCAGTGAAGGTTACTCTCAGAATTTCATAACCATATTTCTTTCTGGAGACTGCACTAATTTCCATTAGGTTTTCCCCTGTTAGAGTTGAAATCAGCATCCTTTTTTTTTTAGTTTGACACCTTTTGGATACTATTCTTAGCTGAGATTCAGAAACACAATATAAGGGTTTACAAGTAAAACCCTGCTCTCCCCATCTTTTTTTTCTCTTTAGCTCAGAGTGTAAAATCTGAAAGGGTTTCCTAGTGGTTATTGTCTGGGGATTTCTTTCTTCACCTCTTTGTTCTTATTGACTTGGGCAGCCACTTTGTCCCATAAATAACCACTGAGATTCGTTCGCTTTCTCTATATATTTAATTTTGAGTTGTGCTGTCTTTTATTTGACAGGCAGCAAATGGGGTATGTCTCATTTTTTTTAAAAGAACAAACTCAAATTTATTAATTCAGTAATAATTTGCTGAGCGACTGCCCCATGGAGCTGGGTGCTATGCGGAACACAAAGTGGAATGAAACATAGACTCTTTTCTTAGGAAGCCTGTAGTCCAATTGGGCAGCTAATGTAAACTGGAATGCAAAAGTACAATAAAGAGGTGTATAAAGTGCTAAGGATGTTGATGTTCCCTTTGGCATAAGAGAAATAACAGGTGCTCTGGAATCATGAGGACTGGGTTTTAAATTGGGATTCTAATTACTACCTGTGCCACATTGGTTAATTACCAACCTCCCTGAGCCTCAGTTTCTTCATTTGTAAAATGATGGCACTATAATATATGGGCTCTGAGTTCCCTTCTAGCTCTATATATGTAATACTATGTTTTTAATTCTCTTTTATCTGAATTCATAGTGTTTTAATTTTTTCCCCAAGTACCTGTTATAGTCTGACTTTCTTTCTTTCTCTTTTTTCATTCAAACCTGTAAGGCACCTTAGAGGTCATGTGGTCCAATCCTTTAATTTTAGAATTTTTAAATATATTATTTAATTATTATTAATTTAAATAATATATTATTTAATTATTATTAATTTAAATAATATATTATGAATATATTATTTAATATATTGATATATAATTTTAAAATAATTTTAAAAATTATTTATTTTCAGTTTTCAGTATTCGCTTTTATAAAATTTTTAGTTCCAAAGTTTTCCTACTCTCTCTCCTCCCCCCTCCCCAAGACAACATACAATCTGATATCAGCTATAATATACAATTATATTAGCATATTTCCACCTTAGTCATATTGTGAAAGAAAAATCAGAACAAAAGGGAAAAATGAGAAAGAAAAAACAAAATAAAAGGAAAAAATAGTATGCTATTTCTAGTCTGCATTCAGACTCCATAGTTCTTTCTCTAGATATGGATAGCATTTTCTAACATGAGTCTTTTGAAAGTGTCTTAGGTCACTGTATTTCTGAGAGGAGCTAAGTCTATCAAAATTGATCATTGTAAAATGTTGGTATCACTGTGTTCAGTATTCTTCTGGTTCTGCTCACTTCACTTAGCATCTGATTTTTTTAAAACTGTACTACATATATCTCCTCCTAATAAAATGTAAAATCCTCATACTCTGCAGGAGTATGGCTCATGCTGCTGCCTCTTGACTGTAAAAATTACAGAAGACTTTAAGAGTGAGAGGACAGTTGAATTTGGCCTTGAAAGGTGGGTATAAATTGGACGGAAATGAAGAAAAGGGAATGCCAGGGAGAGAGAAGATATTAGGTAAAGACATGGAGGTGGGAAAGCATGAGGCATATTCAGGGAATAGAAAATAGTTCTGTCTGGTATGGAGGTTGAATGATTTAATGCATCTGTGATCTGAAGGTTATGGCCACTCCCTCACACAGTTCATATAGCAGGTCACCCATTTCAGTCCTTGTGATTCTAGTTACTGTCCTTCTATACACCTTCTGAAGCACATCTACCCAATTCACTGGAAGCATTTTGTCAAGTTTTTAAAAGAATAAGATCTCTTGAATACTAATTTCACATTCATGATGGTCAAATTTTATCACTCATTAAATGCCTACCCTTCCTCTATTTCTGGCCACATGCATCCTTGATGCTTCCTACACTTCTTATTAAAATGTCTTATACATAAGTAAGCAGTAAGAATAGGTTATAATCCACAGCATAGGATTTGAAGCCAAAAAACTTAATTTCATCCTTGGCTCAGCTATTAACTATGGGTTTGACCTTGCACAAGTTGCTTCAACTCTCTGGGTCACATTTTTTCTAATCTATAAGATGCAAAAGCTGAACAAAAGAACCTCTGATGACGCTTCAGTTTTAAATGTACAATCCTATGTTTCTACAAATGTATCAACTAATGAAAACACATTTAATGAGCACTGGGCTAAGTACTGGGGCTACAAATACAAAAACATTAGCTCCTCTCATAGAGCTTACATTATAAATTTGTTGTTCAGTCATGTCAGCTATGTCTGATTCTTTATGACCCTGCTTGGTGTTTTCTTGGCATGCTGGAGTGGTTTGTCATGTCTTTCTCCAGCTCATTTTTCAGATGAGGAAACTGAGGCAAACAGGATTAAGAGACTTGTCCAAGGTCACACAGCTAATAAGTGTATGAGGTCAGATTTGAACTCAGAAAGATGAGTTCCTGACTCTAGGCCCAGTACTCTACCCACTATACCACCAAGTTCCCACCACACTCACAGGGAATTGGTGTTGGGAGGGGGAGGGCACTTTGGTCAGAGGAATCAATTACAGTGAGTGGAATCAGTGCAATTGGTTGACATGTTTCTAGAAATAGTGTTGATTTGTTTGCCATTTCTAGGATATTAGATGTAAGGGTTGAGAAGTTTGCATGAGGCTGCTTACATATGGTGAAGTCTCATCAATTAGGAGAAGAAAGACTCCATGTCAAGAACTGAAATGCTGGGTCTAGGTCTAAGTAAGTGGAGGGTGGAGTACAAGAGCACAACTGGAAAATGGCCAGAATACCTATGTCACTTATGATAAAAATACTGTTTTGCTTTCTATTGTCCTTTCGGTCACTTACAATTTTTATTCTTTAGAGATATTTATGTACTAGGATTTGAGATAATACATAATTAAGTTTTAAAAAGATGGCTTTTATGACATGAGTTTGGATTCCTTGAAACAACCTATATGCCTTTTAAAATGATATATGGTCTTCTCCTTTCTTCCTTAGCCAATCTGGGCCTAGACCCTTGTCCATTTGTAGTGGTTATCTGATTTGCATATATACATATAGATAGATTTGGATATCTAGATAGATGGACAGATAGATGCATGGACATCTGTCTGTCCATCTAAGTATCTAGATTATATATGTCCACATCTGCATTTACATATTATCTATATGTCTATCTATAGATCTATTACTATGTAATCATTCACTTGTGAAAGTGATACTGGAACTAGGATTGCTCTGCTCTTGTCCTTAGGATTAAATTCAGATACCTGGAAAATAACATGGTAAAAAAGAAACCTACTGGTCTAAGAATGAACTTACTCTGATATCTGGACACACACACACGCACACACTTCAAGAGGAAATAGAAGTTCCTGTAAAAGTGGAAATAATAAGCCAATATAATAAAAATGATAAATGACAATTTTACCTAAATTAAATTACATGTTTAGTGCCATCCCAATCAATTTACAAAAAACATTTTATAGAGCTAGAAAAAATAGTAACAAAATTCATTTGGAAGAACAAAAGGTCCAGAATATCAAGAGCATTAGTGAAAAGAAATGCTAGGGAATGTGGACTAGCTACACCAGATTTTAATTATAAAGCAGAAGTCATCAAAACTACTTGGTTCTGGCTGAGGTAGTAGATCAGTGGAATAGATTAGGTAAACGAGACATAGCAGTCAATGAATATAGTAATCTACTGTTTGATAAAGCCAAAGACCTGAGTTTTTGGGATAAGAACTCACTATTTGACAAAAACTGTTTGGAAAACTAGAATATAGTATTGCAGAAACTGGGCATAGATCAACATCTTACACCACATACAAAAATCAAGTCTAAATGGGTGCATGATCTAGGTGTAAAGGCTGATGCTGTAAGCAATCTGGGAAAGCAAGGAATAGTTTACCTGTCAGATTTATGGACAAGGGAAGATTTTATGACTAAACAAGAGTTAGAGAGCATTATGAAATGCAAAATGGATCATTTTGATTACATTAAATTGAAAAGTGTCTGTACAAGTAAAGCCAATGTAACCAAGATTAAGAGGGAAGTGGAAAATTGGGAAAGAATTTCTACAACCAGTGTCTCTGATAAAGGCCTCATTTCTAAAATATAGAGAGAATTGAGTCAAATATATAAAAATACAAGTCATTCTTCAATTTATAAATGGCCAAAGGATATGAACAGGCAGTTTTCAGAGGAAGAAATTAAAGATATCTATAAGCATATGAAAAAATGCTCTAAATCACTATTGATTGGAAAAATGCAAATCAAAACAACTCAATTGTACCACATCTTACAGGTCAGATTGGCTAAGATGACAAAACAGAAAAACGATAAATGCTGGAGATGTGGAAAAATTGGAACACTAATACATTGTTGGTAGAGTTGTGAACTGATCCAACCATTCTGGAGAGCAATCCAGAACTATGCCCAAAGGGCTATAAATAAGGGTATGCCCTTTGACCCAGCAATACCACTTCTAGGGTTTTATCCCAAAGAGATTATATAAATGGGAAAGGGACCTGTATGTATGAAAAGATTTATAGCAGCTCTTTTTGTGGTGGCAAAGAATTGGAGATCAAGGGGATGCCCATCAATCGGGGAATGGCTAAACAAGTTGTGGTATATGGATGTAATGGAATACTATTGTGCTATAAGAAATGAGTAGCATAAGGACTTCATAATAACCTGAAGAGACTTATATAAACTGATGTTGAGTGAGAAGAGGAGAACCAGGAAAAATTTGTACACAATTACAGACACAATGTATGTGTGATGACTAACTTTGATAGACTGGGTTCCTCTCAGCAATGCAAGGTTATAAGTCAACTCCAAAAGATGGAAAGAGATATCCACATCCAGAGAAATAACTATAGAGTCTGAATGCAGACTGAAGCAAACTACTTGCTCTCTCTCTTTTTGTGTTATTTTGTTTCCTCTTTCTCATTGTTCACTCCTTTGGTTATAATCCTTCTTTACAACCTGACCAATGTTTAATGTGAAGTTATTTGTAGATCCTATATTTGATTGCATGATGCCATGGAGGGGGAAGAGAGAGAGAAAATTTGAAACTCAAGGGACTGTGGAACTGAATGTTGTAAAAATAAATATATATACATGTATGTATATATATATATTATAAAATGGAAATGATAATTGTGTGTTAGACACTTAGAAAGAAAGTGTGGAGCAGCAGAAAGATAAGAGCAGTTCTTAAAGTCAAGGAGACCTAGTTGTAAGTATTCCTTCTGACAGATACTACCTGTGTGACTACAAGATACTAGATAATTCTCTAAATTGCAGATAAATTCCTAATATGCATCCTATGGAGGGACTTTCTAGGCACGGACATCTCTTCCACAGATGATGTCCTATGTCTGCAGCATTGCCCCCCCACAAAAAGAAGAAACTGGGACCTCTATGAAAAATTAGCACAGTAGCTGGGGAGAATGAAAGTACAGGTCTCTAGTACCAGAGAAAGAATTTCTTGTGGATTTGTCTATGATCTGCAGCAAAGTACATGATCAAGTTAGACACAGAGAAATATTAGAGAACTGGCCTTGTGAAGAACTGGACAGGATTCTTCTGTTTTATATTTTTATTTCTACCCTGAAAGGGGGTGGGTATCATCAGGTAGCTAGATGTAACAGTGGATAGAGTATGAGATTTGGCATCAGGAAGACCTGAGTTCAAAACCTTGCCTCAGATACCTATTACCTGTATTAATCTGACTCAAGTCAACTTTTTCATGAGTCAATTTCTTTATCTATAAAATAATGATAATAATAGCAGCAACATCATAGAGTTGTTATGAGGATCAAATGAGTTGATACCTGTAAAGTGCTTTGCAAAATTTAAAGGACTATACAAATGCTAGCTATTAGCATTGCATTGAAAGGCATCCTTTTAGACCCAGTTCAAATGCTGCCTTCTGCAGGAAACCTTTTATTGTCCTTCTAAACTGCCTCCTTCTCTCAAGTTACATGAAGTGCAATATGTATGCATTTTGTATGTTCCTATTTCTGTACATTTCTTCCCCATTAGATATAAGATCCTTAAAGAAAAGAAAGATTTGGATTTTTTTGGTTTATTTCCCATACTTCACAAAGTGTAAGTACTTAATAAATGCTTGTTGACTCATTGCTGATCAAATGTATGAGAAAATAAAAATATGTAGAAATGGAGTCAAAATTCAGAGAGGAATCTCAGGTCTGCAGAATGTTGAGTTTCTCACTGGAGTCAGAGAAAGAACAATTATTCAGACAAGAGAAGAATAAGGGGAGGGTGATGTCCATGAAACCAAGGGAGAGAGAATATAGCAAGCAGAGATTGCAAACAGAGGCAAATACGGCAGAGAGAAAAAGCAAGATTAGGACTGAAAGAAAGCCAAGACCATGGGATTTGAGTGTTTAGTAATTTGCCTGTAATCTCCAAAAGAGTAATTTCAATAGAACAATGGAGCCAGGAGCCAGATTGAAAGGTGGTGACAGGGAACTTTATTTCTAACTCCCTACAGGACATTTCCACCTGAATGTTCCACTGGCTCTTCAATTTCAACATGTCCAAAAATAAGCTGGATATCTTTTCCCTAAACCTGCTTTTCCTTCCTTCACTATTTCTGCCTTTGTTACAACTAATCACCCAGACTACCATACATATCATCTTGGGGTCATCTTTGAATCTTCCTTTTCCCTAACCTCCCTTATCTAATAAATCACCATGTCCTATCAATTCTACCTTAGCAACAACTTTCACATCTATTTTTTTTCTTCACTGCCTGCTACCCGCCTTTCCCCCCCGCCTAGTTTGGGCCCTCATCACCACCCCTCTAGACTAAAGCAACAGTTTTCTAACAGTTCTTCCCATCCCTACTTCCTTCTTATTATAGAAACACAGAATTTGGGAGTTGGAAGAAGTTTTAACAGTTACCTAGTCTAATCCATACTTAAAATAGATACTCATCATAACATAGCAGACAAGTAGATCTTCAAGAAACAGTCCACATCATTGATAATGATATTAAATAGCACTGGGCCAAGCACCAATCCCCACTGCTGAAGGGGCTGTGAGTTGGAAAAGTTTAAGAAGCCCTGCCCAGAGCACTCCACTGAAGTCTCCCTGCCACACTGGTGCTGAACCACTAATGACACTCTTTCAGCCCAGACATTCAACCAGTTATATTCTCAAATATAGTAATGGTAATGTAATTTTGAATTTGAAGATCCCTTTGTGTTAGCACAAGTAGCAGGAACTTAGTACTTAGTAACTGATCAAGTCTCTGTTGGGGACACAGAAGGTATGAATTCCTGTCTCCTGTTACTGATGTAACAGGAAGGGGTTGGCTGAAAGAAGATGCTAATGCTGTGTATATAAGAAAAGCCCCAGAGAGGCACAGTCAGAATTTTCTTGAGGCTAAGATCTGGTGGCAGAGCAGCTACAGAAGTAGAGAACTGAGCCAGAGTTTCCTGGGACCTTGTGTTGGTGGTGCTTCTTCTGGATGGGAGCCCAGAGCCCAGAGCCCAGAGTCTGGGCCTGGAGCCCAGGAGCCTAGGAGCCAGGAGCCCAGAGCCCACGTGACTGAAGCATGACTGGGATGCTGAGACTTTGTTTGTTTGTGGCTTGGTTGAGCCTTGAATTCCCTGGAGCAGAAATGGTGAAGGATCCGATATGGACCAGACCCTATAAACTTCAGTGTGGAGTAGGACCTGCCCAGAGAACTAGTCAAGGAACTGGGAGTTGTCTGCTATTGAACCCAGGTGACAGTCTGATGAATCTGGGACCATGAAAGGGGATCCAGGGAATCTGAGAATAGGCCCCAAGTCAAGAGGAAAAGACCTCTCCTTGGGTACTGAGTAATTACAGAATTATAGTTTACTAGTGACCTAAGGGGTAGAGGGTTTTGTGTATAATATTTAGTAGTTGATTGCTGAATAAGTGACTGATTGAGTTAATCAAGACTTTGCCCCATGAGTGGAAGATTTTGACTATTTACTTTGAGACTACTGATAAGTGACTGATTGAATTAACTTAAGAGTGACTATTTTACTTTGAGACTATGTTTTGAATATTACATTGTTATTTTCTGTGATAAGTTGTAATATTGTGAATGCTGTACCTTGATTTTCTGTGAAAGTTTTGCTTTTGTTATGGAATAGAGTGATCAGTATACTGTGTAATCAGAACCTTAAAAGCTGTTCACAGTAGCATTCTTTTGGAAAGCTTCTGTTCATGGCATTACAAAAATGCAATTTCTCTCTATTTTTCCTACAAAAAATAGTATGATAATACAACCTTCACCCTGTTTTGACAATATGTCATGCACATACATAGATCTAATCATGTCAGTCTTTTATTTAAAAATCAGCCATTTTCTATTTCTTAACATGCTTAGTTCAAAGAATTCCAGAACTAAAAGGGAATTCAGATGACAGTTAACCTAAAGGATTTCTGTACAAGGATACTTTATGCAATGTACCCAGAAAGTGGTTGGCTAGCCTTTGGTTATAGACCTCCATAGAGGGAAACTCAAAATTCTAGCTTCTTTTATCCTACTAGATTGCAAGTTCCATATAGATAAGTATAGTATCATGTCTAATAACCTTTGCATCTTCCCCAGTAACTACCATAGTGATTGGTATACAGTAAGGGTTTTAATACATATCAACTGAGTAAATGCAAATCCTATAGGGAGAAGTAACATTGTACATAGTATTAAAGAAAGAGAAAGTGAAAATTCAAAGTGTAAATCACTTTCTTACTCTTGATATGTACACATTTGGATACTCTACCAGCAACACTTTTTATCCACTACAAGCATCAACTATGCTGTTCTCAGAGCAAATTAAAACCAATAATTTGAATGGAGGAAAAATAATAATGAGCATTTATAAAGTGCTCCAATGTTTGAAAGGTGCTTTACATAAATTATCTCATTTGATTCTCACAACAAACCTGTAAATCAGTGAGGCAATGACTATATTTATTAAGTACCTACTATATGCCAGGAATTATGCTAAGAGCATGCAATTTTTAAAAAAGGGCAAATGACAGTCTCTGATCTAGAGAAGCTCACAATCTAATAGGGGAGAAAAATTCAAACAACTATACAAATTATATATACACACACACATATGTATATATACATACATATGCATATATATTATATTGTATTTCACGTAAGTGTATATATACACAAATACACACACAGATAAGTGTTTATGTGTGTATGTGTATGTGTGTGATAAATAGGACATGATTCACAGACAAAAGCATGAGAATTAAGCTGGATAGGAAAAGACTTCTTGTATAAAGTGGAATTTTATCTAGAACTTGATGGAAGTCAGGGAAGTCAGAAGGAAAAAATGAGAAGGGATAATATTCCAGGTTTGGGGAAGAGCCAGAGAAAATGCTCTTAGCTGAGAGATAGAATTTTGTGTTTAAGGAACATCAAGGAGACCAATGTCACTGAATGTAAGAGTACACGAGAAGGTGTATAAGGTATAAGAAGTTTGGAGAGGTGGCAAAGTGGAGTTAGGTTATCAAAAGCTTTGAGCATCAAACTAAGGATTTTATATTTAATCTTGAAGTGATAAGGAGTCACTAAAGTTTATTAAGTAGGAGGTCATATGTTTCGATCTGTGTTTTAGGAAAATCATTTTTGCAGCTGAATAGAGGGTGGACTAGAGTGGGGAAAGACTTGTGGCAGGTAGAGCAATCAGCAGGCTACAGCAGGAGGCCAGCTGTGAGGTGATGAGGGCCTGTGCCAGGATAGTGGCAATGTCAGAGGACAGAAGGGAGTGTATTCAAGAGATTTTGCAAAGCTGAAGTCAATAGACCTTTGCAACAGTTTGTGTATGGGGTGAAAGTGAGGAGTAGAGGATGATGTCCAGATTGCAAATCTGGGGGACTAGCAGGATGGAGGTCTTACCAACATTCCTCTTACTTGACAGTAAGAGGCAACTTTGGAAGGGGGATTTTTTTGGGGAAAAGAAAATAAGCTCAGTTTTGGACATGTTGAGTTTTAAAAAGTTTAAGACACCTAGTTCAAAATGTCTAGTAGACAATAGTAGATACAAGACTGGAGGTAGGTAGAGAAGTCAGGACTGGATAAGTAGATTTAAGAATCTTCAGCAAAGTGATAATAATTGAATCCACTGGGAGATGGTGAGATTGCCACGTGAAATAGCATAAAGGGAGAAGAAAAGATGGACAAATGCTATTATTATCCTCATTTTACAAATGAAGAAACAGAGAGGTTAAATTACTTTCCAAGGGTCACACATGACTGAGATGATACTGGAGCTTAGGTCTTCATGACTCAAGTCCCAGAATTCTATCCATTGTGGTACTTAGCTACCTACAGAAAACAGACTTCATGCCCCATTTCATATTTTGGTTAGAAGCAGAGGAATTATTGTTGGTCCTATAGAACTAAGACAAGTCTGGTGTCCACATCTTTTCTCTGTCTCTCCTTGGCCTTTACTTCATGTTGCATTTGGCATTGTCAACCATTCTTTCCTCCTGGATACTCTGTTAAGTTTTCATGACACAACTTTCTCTACTTTGTTGGCTCATTAACCATATCATACCCTTTATCTGTGGGTATTGCTTAAACCTCTGTCAAAGATGGTCTTCACTTCTCTTGGTGCACTCTCTGCCCTGATAACCTCCTCAACTACCATGGGTTTCATTAGTATTGCTATCATAGATGACTCACTGATCTATATGGACAACACCAGTCACTCCTGAGTTTCAGTCTTAAATCACTAACAGTGTATTTTGAATTCTATGTGCCTATGATATTTAAAATCCAACATGTCCAAAACAGAACCTGTTATCTTCCTCTTGCTACCATCTTTCACCTTTTCTGAAATTTTCTATTTCTGTTGAAGGTACTATCAAGGCTCTAGTTTGCTAAGGTTAAAATTTTGGTATTATCCTATAACACTCATTCTCCATGACTACACAAATTGAATCAGATGCCAAATGTTGCTATCTATCCCTTTATCCCATCTACAACATCTGACCCCTTCTCTGTGTGTACCCAGCCCCTACCTTAGTTTAGCGTCCAAATCCCCTTTAACATGGATTATTGAAATAATCTAATTGTCTCTCTAGCCCAAATCATTCCCCACTTCACCCCTCAGGACATCTGCCAATGGGATTTTTCTTAAGCCTAGATCTAACCATCTAACTCCTTTAATTAAAAAACTCCAGTGGCTTCCCATTACTTCTAGGATAAAAATATGACCTTGACCAATCTTTTCAATATCTTTGTGTATAATTTCCCTTTCACATTCTGTCATCAATCAAAACTGGCCATCTTTATTCCTCATCCAGCATTGCATTTTTCATCTCAACCACATCTCCTATCCAAAATGGAATGTCTCCTCAACACCATCTCCTAGGATCCCTATTTTCTTTAAGGATGTAATTCAAAATCCACTTTTTAAATGACACCTTTTAAAAAATCTTACCAATGCTAGTTGCATCCTTCCCAACTGTCTTGTATTTAATTTCTATCTATCTATCTATCTATCTATCTATCTATCTATCTATCTATCTATCTATCTATATCTACCTATATACTGAGCCATTATGGCATATTGGAAATAATTAACCTTGGATAAAGAAAGACCTGGGTTCAGTGTCCACTGACTGTCTGACCCAGAGCAAGTAACTTAACTTCTCAGTTCCCAAGACAATTGTCCAATGGTAAGACATTGCAAATAAAGTGCCTACTTGCACTGGCAAAAGGAGTTTCCTCACCTGGGAATTCCTCAAACCAATGAAATAATAAATTCTGTCTCTACCCTATTTTTATTTTTATTTATTCTCTGTCCACTTATATTTATACTCAAATCCTCCATTAAAACATAAGCTCTGGGGTGGTAAGGTGGCACAGTGTATAGAGCACCAGCCATGGAGTTAGGAGGACCTGAGTTCAAATACAGCCTCAGACATATGACACACTTACTAGCCACGTGACTTTGGGCACATCACTTAACACCAATTGCCTTCCAAAAGAAAAAAAGAGAAAAAAACCTTAAGCTCCTTAAAAGCAGGGATTTTTTCATTCTCTGTATTCCTTTCCTCTTTGTATTTACTTTATATTTATTTCTATTTACTCCCTATGCTTTTATATTGTATATATTTATATATGTGCTTATCTAATGCAAACTACTTGAATAGGTATTGTTTCATTCTTTGCATTTTTATCCCTAGCACTTACTTCTGTGTAGCTAGCACTTAGATTATGGATATTGATGAATTAATTGTGTGAGGAATGACTGGTAAATCAAGGGAGTCTGGGAACATATCTATAGGCAGGTACTTTGCAAATATCATGGACAAGAATGGAGAGACTGTCTTGTCCAGAATTACACAATCTATAGGTGACTGGGTCAAAGTTCAAAAAAGCTTGCTGATTGCTATCTAATACACAATACTATTTTATGATTATATTAGTATCGTTTATTAGCAAGCAAAGGGCAGCTATGTGGAGCAGTGAATAGAGTGCCTGTCCTGGAGTCAGGAAGACATGAATTAGAGTCTGGTCTCAGATACTAACTGTCTGAGCCTGGACAAGCCACTTAACCCTGTTTGCCTCAGTTTCCTCATCTGTGAAATGAGCTGGAGGAGGAAATGGCAAACCACCCTAGTATCTTTGCCAAGAAAACCACAAATGGGGTCACAAAGACTGAAATGATTCAACAACAACAAATTAGCAAGCATATGATATCTTTTCTCCAATAATTAGTAGGGTATTACTCCTTTTAATTGGTCTGATGTGAACAAGTACCCAAAATGCTTGGGGTTGGGCAGAGAGGCACAAACATAGGATCTTGGAATGCTGGAACTAGAAAGGACTTTAGAAATGATCTAATTCAACCTCTTTATTTAGCAGCTAAATAAATGGAGACCCAAAGAGGTGAGGTAACTTGCCTAAATTCACATAATTATTGTGCATCATAGCCAGGGTTCAAACATGGGGTTAGTCAGAACCTCTAGGTCTAGGGGTGGGGTCCGGAAATAGTGAGCGGGTTCCTTCAACCTTTTCTCACTCAGCCTTCTTCTGTTCATTAGACGAAAGTTTGTGAGGTGAAAGTTCCTGATGCCATGAGTTAAAAATAAAATAAATTATATATATATATATATATATATATATATATATATATATATATATATATATATATATATATATATGACAGAGAGAGAGACAGACAGACAGAGACAGAGACAGAGAGAAATAGAGAGACAGAGAAGCATTGATCAGATATTTAGGAGAACTAGGAATGAGCAATGCAACAAAAATCTAGAGAGAAGAGAACATCCAAGACAAAAGAGTGATGAGCAGTGCAAAAGCTGCAGTGAGATCTAGAAAGATAAATATTGAGAAAAATTAATTAGATTTGACAATAAAGAGATCATTGGTAAGTTTCAAAAAAAACATTTTCAGTAGAATGATGAAATAAAAACCCAGAGATTTAAGAAGAATGGGAAAGGAAAAGAAGTGAAGGGACTAATTGTATGTGGCCAAAGCTTCTTTTTTTTTTTTTTAAAGCAACTGGGGTTAAGTAACTTGCTCAAGGTTACATGGCCAGTCATTATTTATGTGTGGGTGCTCATTTTCTGAGGCTGGATCTGATCTCGGGTCATCCCAGCTCCGAGGCCAGCACTCTTACTCACTGCGCCACCTAGCCACCCCCAAAGCTTCTTAAAACTAATAAATCTGGTATGCTTATCAGAAAACCAATGATTTTATACACACACACACTCACACACACAAGCATAAATAAGAATAAAGTGAAATATATACTTCAAAAACGGTTTATAAAAATTCCTTTACAATAAAAGACTAAGAAAAATAATTAAAAATTAAAAACAAAAACATAGGTCTCTTAATTTCCAAACTAGGGATCTTTCCATTGCACTATAACTTTGAAGCATTAAGATTAGAGCAATGCTTCAACTTAAGTCAATCCTAGCACATCCTTCCAAAAAGAATTCCATTTGTTTTGGGGAGATGTTTTCTTGCTTATAAAGAAGACTTTGGATACAACACATGGCAAATTAGTTGCAAGGATAAGAATTCCCTCATCTTAACTGATGGGAATAGATTCTAACAACTCACATTTCTGTAGTATTTTAAGGTCTACAAAGCAATTTCCTAACAACCCTGTGAAGTAGGGAGTAAAAATATTATTAATCAAAATTAGATAAATGCCAAGTATGTATTAAATACATATTATGTGGCAGCCACTAAATGCTGAAGAAAGGAAGTCGAAGAGATTTGTTCAAAATCATATAATATCAAAGGTGAGATTTGAATCTAGGTCTTCTGATTCCAAATTAAACACTCTTTCTACCAATTCCTACTGAAGGAGGATAGCATGACTTCCATTTGAAGACAAAAGTGGTTTAATTATGCTTGTGGTACAATCTGGTATTGGCCATCCAAGATATAGTTATTCACTAATACCACAACTAAACAATAATGCTAAATGTCATTAATTTTCTCATTTTTATTATTTGTATTAAGTTATTTAAAACACTTCTGGTATAAGAAGGGGAAGCTAGATGGTGCAATGGATAGAGAGCAGGATCTGGAGTCAGGAAACCTCATTTTTCTGACTTCAAATCTAGTCTAAGACACTTACTAGTTGTGTGATCCTGGGCAAGTCACTTAACTGTGCCTCAGTTTCCTCATTTTAAAATGAGTTGGAGAAAGAAACAGAAAACCATTCTAGTACCTTTGCTGAGAAAATCCCAAATGGAGTTATGAAGAGTCAGATATGACTGAAAAATGACTAAGCAAAAATGGTAAGGAGGGAAATTCCCCAGTTTCCTATGGTTCCAGAAGTAGGAGTAATTTAGGACTTAGAGGAGAAGTAGAGAGAGATGAAGAGCACTGGAGAGGTAGGTGCCTGATCAAGCCCAAACAATGAGTACTGGACAAATGGGATCCTGGTTTAAGACAACCTATGCAGAGAAAGAAAAACCAGACTTTCTTCTTTCTTATACCCCAATCTTCCCTTGAACCTTCTCTCTTTGTCTCTGAATGTTCTCTGCCTAGAGATAGCTAGGAAGTGCAATGGATAGAATGCTGGACCTGGAGTCAGAAAAACCTGAGTTGAAACCTAACTTCATACATTTCTTAGCTTTGTAATCCTAGGCAAGTACCCTATGTCTGCCTCAGTTTCCTCAATTATGAAATTATAATAATAATAAAAGCACCTATTTACTCGGGTTGTTATAGCTCAATGGATAATATCTGTTAAATGCTTAGAATGATACTTGACAAATAGTAGGCACTTAATAAATGTTTATTTCCTCCCACCCATTTCTGTCTTATTCTTTCTCTGTTCTCTTGCTTTCTCTCTCTTTCTTATCAATTAACTGGATGAAGATTTTTGATCTGGGGTTAAATTTGTTTTCTAAATGTATTTTAGCTGTATTTCACTACAATTCATTTCCTTTATATCTGTTTTTTTTTTGTTTGTTTGTTTTGGCATTTAAAAACCTTATTTGAGATGAGGCCTATAGGCTTCACCAGACTGCCAAAAGGATTCATGATACAAAATAGTATAAAAACCCCTGGCCTACATTAAATTTATAAGGACCCCTTATTAATGGAACTGCCAAGGTGAAATCAGGTCTAAAGGCGAAGCAGAGGTGATTCAAATTAAATTAAATTACAGCCTGTATATATTTTAGTGTTCCAGAGTCTGTTCCATATCCTCGCCACAGACTCTAATGCTTCCTGAGCAAATAAAATGGTCACTATGGGTAACCATGTGGGCATCAGGGACAAGGGTACTTAGGAGGAAAGAGTAAACATGGGGAGGTTATATAAACTGGAATTGTCAGAAAGGGTGAAATCTCAGAATCACATAGAATAACAATGCCAAATCTGGAAAGGACATACAAGGTCATCTAGTTCAAACTATAAGCCAAACAGGAATCTGCTCTCTCACATGTGACAAGGGATCAGCTTGCCTCCATGTGAAGTGAGTAGGAAAGGGAATTCACTATCCCTTGAGGCACTTTCTGTTGGTGAACTGAATGAGGAAGAGGATGATGAGGTACAGTGGAGAGTGTTCTATAGGTGAACAAATGGCAATGAAAAATAGGAGGGTGATCACTTCAGAATGGACAGAGTTGCTGAGAGATGGACAAAGAATGATGGTCTAGAAGACAAATTAAATATAGCAATTCTTTTGCTTGTCCTTCCTAAGTTGAGGAACTGGTGAGGAGAGGAGAGTTTTTCTTCATAAGGTTCAACTTCAACATTGACCAAATACTTCCTTTCGTGCAAGGTACTAGTGATTCAAAATGGCAGGGTGGATTGATAGCTAGGCTTGGATTTAGGAGGACCTAAGGATTTCAAATTCAGTCTCAGACACATGCTAGCCGTATGAACATAGACAAGTCACTTGAACTCTCCTTGCCTCAGTTTCTTCATCTGTAAAATGAGGACAATAATATCATTTATCTCCCAGGTTACTATGAGGATCAGATGAGATAATAATTTTAAGTGCTAAGGCATAGTACCTAGAACTAAGTAAACGTCGGCTACCATCATTATTAAAAAATTGAAACAGGCTGTGTCCTCATGAAATTCACATTGGTCTAAGGAATACAACAAGTAGATAAATATGCAAATAAATATGCAAAATAGGTAACAAAATAGTTTCTAGAGGGAAAGAGCCCTAATAACTGGGGTAGGGGTCAGGAAGGAATAGGTAAAGAACAGATGATGGTACTTGACACGTTGCTTGCAAGGAACCTAGAGATGCTAAGACATGTGGGTGGGGAAGAAGCTAATTCCAAACATGAAGGACCACTGGAGGTCATGATCAAAGGGAGAATTTCTGATCAAGAGCCTAAGTGAAGAGGCTAGTCTTGTTAAGGGAAAACTCCTCATCAGAGTCTGAAGCAAAGGAGGAGAGAATGGAAAGGGAAATGATGAAGAGAGGTTTCCAGATGTGAAGTAGGGGAGAAAAGTGAGCTTCAGTTGGATGGCTTCTATTTTCTCAGTAAAGTGGGAGCTGAGATCCTTTGGTGAGAGAGAATTGGAAGGCAGTCTGGGGGAGAGAGAAGAATATTGAAGAGTTGTAAGTGAAGTAGTGTTACAAAAGGATCCTAAGATTTACATTGTTATTTCTACTCCTAACATATATTATATAATGCATGCTCTGTTCTCCACTTATAACAGCCAGCACTTTTTCAGATCCTCAGCACCCCACAGCTAGATTACATCATCCTGATAATTCATGTCCTTGCCTTAAGTTTCCCACCATTCCAATCCATCTCTATCCATTTTTAAACAGTCACAAACATGATTTTCCTAAAACAAAGATCTAGCCATGCCTCCTCCTTACTCAATAAACTATACTGGCTCCATATTGAGATTATATGTGAACTATTTTTTTCTGGCATTTAAAGCTCTGCATAACTTGGATGAATTCATCTTTCCAGTATTCTTTAATTCCCTCTGTGTATTCTACAATCCAATCATACAGGCCTACTTAGTGTTCTTCACACATGAGGTTCTCTGTCCTGGCTTAGTGCCTTTATACTAGCTACCCCCACACCCTGTACTTGGAATGCTCTCTCTCCTAACCTCTGACTCCCAGAATTCTCTGAATTCTTTCAAGACAACTCCAATGCCACCTTCTGTAGGAGGTTTTCAGATCCCTTTAACTTCTAATGCCTTCCCCTCTTAAAATCACTTGTTAAACTATTTGTCTATCTTTTACTGGGATGCAAAGAAAAGCAAACCAAAAAGTCCCTGTTCTCATGATCACTTTAATGAGGGAGGTAACATTCAAACAACTGTTCACAAACAAGATAGACACAGGAAAAAGTGGAGGCAGTCTCAGATCGAAGGTACTAAGCTTAAGGAGGAGAGGGAAAGGCTCCTTGCAGAAAGTAAGATTTTAGCTAACATTTGAAGGAAGCCAGGGAAGATAGGAAGCAAATCTGAATATAGAAAGAGTTCCAGGCATGGGGGACAGCCAGGGAAAATACCTGGAGGAGGGAGATAGAATGTAGTGTGTGAGGAGCAGAGTGCCTAGAGGGGAGTGAATTTTAAGAAGGGAGTTAGGATATAAACTCTTTGACAGCAAAGTTTTGTTATTGTTCTTCTTTGTTGTTATTGTTATTATATCTCCAATGTTTAGCACAGGGCCTGAACACATTAAGAGCTTTTTCATTAATGGATTGAAATATTTGAAATGGGAGTTTATGAGAGATATAGCCACTGCAACCATTCTCACAATAGAATGGTGAGTCTAAAAGACACAGGGAAATGGGTAGAGTAGGGAGGCAGAGGTGGAGAGAGTGGGGGAAGATTAAGACAACACTGTAAAGGAACAAGAAAAAAGTCATTGAAATGGAATTAGGAGGATTTGTGTCTTGAGTGGTAGTTAGGGATAAGAAGAAAAAAGGAAGTGGAATATAGGGAAGTCAAGTTAAGGAAAAAGTTGATGACAAATGTGTCCTGCTCACTGTCACACAGTGAACAACAGACTGATTTATAAAATAAAGAGAAACATCCATAATGGATTTAAGCTACATTGAACAAACATTTCACACTCACAGAAGATAGGTACTAGTGACTTTTCACTTTCGCTGCAGATAAATTTAAAGCAATATAATTTTGCTATATAATGGCAATCCATTCAGAAGACACTAAGATTCATCTGACAATGTTCACTCCCTAATTACTGATCTAATATGAATATATGAAGATGCATAACCCTTTCACTTTACAGCATGAGCTTATTCCATTCAATCAATCAATCAATCAATCAGCAAATCCTATGAAATACTTGCCACACACAAGACATGGTGTTATGTGCTGGGGAGGAAGCAAAGGTCAATAAGAAGTTACCTTTACACTCAATTATCTCCTAGAAGAGACAGAAAACATAGAAGTATTCTTTAATGTTTTAATATATGTAATTTCATTGATGGGGTGGACTTCCTTTACCAACTCATACCAGTGACCAGGGCAAATGGTTTCATGAGTTGGTGGGGCTAAAACTTTCATTATCTGTTTACCAACTTAATTAGGTAAATCCATCGATGACAATTAATCTCCAGGCCCACACTCCAAAATCTTCCCAGTTTGCTGGGGAATGACAAAGCTTGTAGCTATGAAGCCACAGAAGCCCAGTATGCCATTGAAGTCACCATTATGTGCAAAGAACTTCCATGGAGCATGATATACACAAGTACCAATGATAAAAGTAGAATAAAAGTACTTATGAGGGGTACAAAATATCTAGGTAACAACATACTATAAACACTAAACATCTGTCAGAAAAGGTTAACGAATGAGGGTAGAATATTGAAATTGAGGAACAGAAGATAATTTTATGTTCTAGGAAAATGACACTCCTGTCAAAAAGTCTGAATAATTTGTCAGAAGATTGAGATATACCTGAATCCAACACAATGCAATATGTTCGAATGTGTATGATTTTTCTGTCTGCAGTTTCCCTGTTTCTTTCTTTATTTCTTTTTTTTTTTTCCCAGGGAGAGCAGCAAGCTTTATTGAGGGCTGTCTTGGTCGGGCCCTGGGGTTGTCTGCCTGGGCTGCTCCCCTAGTCCTGCTTCAGGCTCAGCCTCTCAAACAGGTACTCGTCCAGCCCAGGCTGGGGGGGGGGGGGGGTCTGCCTGCACGTGGCGCAGCGTGGTCAGGTGGTCGCCCCGACGCTTCTGCAGCTTCACCTCCGCACCTAGGTAGTGACTCTCCAGGAAGTCGCAGAGGTGTGGATCGCCTTGGCTCGAGCCCAGGGCATGCAGCTTCAGGAAGGCCTCCTTCAGGCCCCTCTCCAGGTTCAGGGCTGCCTGCATGGCATCCAAGCTGCGACCCCACTCATCTTGGGCAGGTTTCTGCACAGCCTGGAGGAGGACACGGCCCCCACGCTGGTTCTGGAGCCGCATAAGGCGCTCGGCGCCCTCGCGTTTGTCCTTCGCCAGCTCACGAAAAAAAAGCGACACCCTAGGCAGGGCGACATCATCCCGATCGAAGTAGAAACCCAGGGACAGGTAGGACTAGGACGCCTGAAGGAACAGGTTGGCCAGGCGGTTGACAGCGGCCTCGACCTCGGAGGAGAAGTTTTGGCGGATCTGGGAGCTAGAGCTCATGGCACTGATGGCTGAAGGAGGAGGTGGCTGGTCCCGGAGGCGGGGGCTGGTCCCAGGGGCTGGCAGGGAGCAGCTGGCCCTACGGACTGGCGGGCTGCAGGAGGCTGAAGCTTAAAAGCGAGGGGAGCTGGGGCGCACTGCGGATCCGTTCCGTACAAACGCTGTTGAAGCAAGAACCAGAGCCGGGCGATGTGGAGTCCAGTTTCCCTGTTTCACATAAAATGTCCTTGTAGCAGCCTAGGAGGAAGCTAGGGCTCAGTGCATCAGTGGATAGAGTGCTAGGCTTGGAGTATAGAATACCTGAGTTCAAAGGCAGATATTTACTAGCTGTATGACCCTGGGCAAGTCACTTAACCATGTTTGCTTCAATTTCCTTATCTGCCAAATGAGCTGGAGAAGGAAAAGGCAAGCCACTCCAGTATCTTTGCCAAGAAAACCCCAAATGGGCTCATGAAGAGTTGGACAAAATTGACATGGTAAGAGGTAGTATAATAGGTAATAGTTACATTCTCTCACCTAGACACACATACATGAGCTCATATTAGAGCACACGTTATTGAGCTGGAATGGAGCTAAGTTTAGGAGCATTGGTCACTTCCAGTAGGTCAGACATGCTCTGTCTCTATCTTGAAGACTTTAATATTTTGGTTTGGGTGCAACGATGCCTTGGTACCTCTAACAGCTTTGGGGAGGAAGACTTGGGGCTCAGTTCACCTCTACAAACTCTCCAAGGTGGTATGGGCTAGACCACATGAGGGTGAGTTGGATTATCCCCTAATGCGCTGGTTAAAACACAGAAATAGGGTTGGAGGGGGAGGTCTTGATTGCCCCTCCCCATTACACATCTATTATCTCATTTGTGCCTCACTGTGAAGTAGTTTTATTTGGGGCAGCTAGGTGGCACAGTGAATAGAGTGCTGGGCCTAGAATCAGGAGGATCTTCTGTAGCAGCAAGAACCCTAGCATACCCAGGATGGCTGCTAGCACAGGTTCTTAGATCTGCTTTTCTAAAGGAAAGCAACTCAAAATGGGTTAACAATCTTACTTTAATCAAACATATATCATTTACCTAATCCAGGGGGAAAAGCCAGCACCCTGAACTTCAGAGAATACAAACAGAGGTTACAAGCAGACAAAAAATACAGACAGAGAAAGAGATCAGCAGACTGGGCTTCCAGCTGTCTGACCATTATATCCATACTTCGTAAGAAACCAGAGAGAGAAGCACCAATATCTGGGTTTTCAAAGCTGGGGGGCTCAATGGCTGCCCAGAGTCTCATCTGGCCAAATCACACAACTCTTCCCAAAGTGAGCCCCAAAGCAAAACCTCACATAAGGAAATATGTAGCCTTCTCCTGGGTCAGAGAATGTCACAACCCTCTTGACCCACTGCCCAATCAAAAAACAACAAGGTGTGGGTATTCCTGAAAAACAAGCCTTCTGCCACAGGCTCTATGTGACCACATTCAGCCTATTAGGGGGAAGAGTATATTTTCTTTTTTTTCCCCAAATGCTTTATTAACTTCTGGTTTACATCATTCATTTCCACCAGATTTTGAGTTACAATTTTTCCCCATTTTTCCCCTACCCACCACCCCAGAATGGCAGTCCCACAGGATATCCCTCATCCAATCTGCTCTCTCCCATATCTTCTCCCATACCCCCTTCAACTTTTCCATTAGGCAAGGTGACTCTCTGTGCCCCAGTGCCTGCACATCTTATATCCCAATTACATGCAAAATAGTATTAATAATAGTATATATATATATAAGGGAGTGGGTGACAAGGGACGAAGGGAATGGATCTGGAATTAGAAGTAAACTTCTAAGATTCTAAGTAAACTTCTAATTCCAGATCCATTCCCTTCGTCCCTTGTCACCCACTCCCTCTGGGAAGATAAATAATTCAGTATATATTGTACATGTCCAGCTATGCAAAACATTACCATAGTAGATATATTGTAAACGACTGGCTATATTACCCTCCCACCCATCCCACCCCCAACCTTATCCATTCCCTACTTTGATCCTGTCCCTCTTCAAAAATGGGTGCCTGTAACCTCACTTCCCCCCAGCATGCTCTCCCCTCCATCATCCTCCCTCTCATCTCCCTACCCCCTACTCTCCTGCAGGGTGAGATATCCCATTTAGTATGTATGTGATTCTCTCCCTGAGCCAAATTCAATGAGAATATGGTTTTGCCTTTTTGCCTTCCTGTTCTTCCCCTCCCCGAAACCACTTCCCCTTGCCTCTTCTACATGAGATAGTTTACCCTGCCCCCTGCATCTTCTCCCCATCTACTCGAACATTCCTCTCTTACCTCTTAACTTCACCCCTTAAGTATCATTCCTTCCCACCAAATTCGACCTGTGCCCTCTATCCATGTATACCTATAAACATATATACACACATTCACATATGTATTCATATGCCCATATACCCTTCTTCAACTATTTTCATACTGAGAAAGTTTTCCTCAGTTACAGTTACTGTTTTTCCCTGTAGGAATGTAAATAGTTCAACTTTGATAAGTTCCTTTTGATTTCTTTTCCCTGTTTACCTTCTCAAGCATCTCTTGCTTCTTGTGTCTGAATGTCAAATTTTCTATTCAACTCTGGTTTTTTCCTCAAGAATGTTTGAAATTCCTCTATTAAACTGAATGACCATATTTTCCCCTGAAACAAGATTCTCAGTTTTGCTGGGTCGGTG